>OX451741.1:1400968521-1402168521 GCA_948472305.1 Vicia faba
CCGCTATTGCCCATATGTCTTCGAACATCATCGCCCGCCGTCGAAAGAAGTTGATTAGATTGATCTCGTACCATTTAAACTTTGAATTTGTTAATAAAATCGGCTGTAGTGATTTGACGAGACATAGTCATACACTTTTAATCCTTAACTTTTGCCTGGACCGTCCTTTCGGGTTTTCAGTCCACCAGGATACCCTTTTTTCTCAAGCCGCCCTTTCAGGTTTTCAAATTTCCAAGTATTCAATATTTTTTTTATATCCCTAACTTTTTACTGAAAATTTTAGTTCGCCGGGATGCCATTATATTTGCCTAGGTATGTCAACCTAGCGGGTCATTCTTTATGCGTACTATTTTTTTACTATGTCTACATTCACAGGGTGCAGGAAATCTTTGTTGTCCATAGTGGTTAGCATCATTGCACCACCAGAGAAAACTTTCTTGACAACAAATGGCCCTTCGTAAGTGGGAGTCCATTTTCCCTTGGGATCTCCTTGTGGTAAAATGATGCGCTTTATTACCAAGTCGCCAACCTGGTATACTCGAGGTTTGATCTTCTTGTTGAGTGCCTTGATCATACGCTTTTGATACATTTGACCATGATAGAGAGCAACCAGTCTCTTCTCATCAATCAAATTCAATTGATCCAATCTTGTCTGACTCCATTTTTCTTCTCCTAAACCCGCTTCTTTCATGATCCTCGGAGAAGGAATCTGCACTTTAATAGGCAAGACATCTTCCATGCCATAGACTAAAGAGAAAGGGGTTCCCCCAGTTGATGTTCGAGCCGAGGTACGGTAGCCATGTAGATAAAATGGTAGCATCTCATGCCAATCTTTGTAGGTCGCTACCATCTTTTGTACAATCTTCTTTATGTTTTTGTTGGCAGCTTCTACTGCGCCATTCATCTTCGGTCTGTATGGAGAAGAATTGTGATGCTTGATTTTGAATTGAGTGTAGAGTTCTGTAATCATAGAATTGTTGAGATTGGTTCCATTGTCAATGATGATCCTTTCAGGGATACCGTAATGGCAGATGAAGTTATGCTTGATAAACCCGGCTATAACATTCTTGGTTACTGAGGCAAATGAGGCAGCTTTGACCCATTTGGTGAATAAGTCAATGGCAACAAGGATGAAGCAGTGTCCATTTGAAGTGTGGGTTTGATCTCTCCAATCATGTTAATTCCCCACATTATGAATGGCCACGAAGTAGTCATGACATTCAAAGGAATTGGAGGCACATGAACCTTGTCCGCATAAATTTGACACTTATGGCAAGTCCTCGAGTGATGGTAACAATTAGTTTCCATAGTCGACCAATAGTAACCAGCCCTCAGAATCATCTTCGCCATAGTATGCCCGCTAGAGTGAGTTCCAAAGACACCTTCATACAGGTCTTCCATCATTCTCTCTGCCTCCTTCTTGTCCATAGAACAGAGTAGAGTCGAATCATGGTTACGCTTATATAGGATCCAATTGCTTAGGAAGAATTTGGCTGAAAACCTTCGCTGGAATTTCTTGTCGTTGATGGAAGCTCCTTCAGGATACTCTTGTGCTTCCAGATATCTCCTCACTTTATGGTACCATGGTTTCTTCTGGTCAGTGTCGATCTCACAGCAGTGCACATGTTCGTTAAATATTTCAATTGTAATTCTAGGAGCCTCGTTGTGCCACTTAACCTTGAACATGGATGACATTGTTGCTAAGGCATCCGTCAACTGATTTTCTTCTCTTAGAAAGTGTTCGAAGGTAACCTCCTCAAATTATGGGATCAGGGTTAACACAAGCTCTTTGTAGGGGATCAAATTAGGATTTATGGTATCCCATTCCCCTTTGACTTCACTGATCACTAGGGCTGAGTCCCCGTATACGTCTAAGAACTTGATTCTAAGGTCGATAACAACATTTAGACCCAAGATGCATGCCTTATATTCAACCATGTTATTCGTACAGTTGAAGCACAACCTAGCAGTGAAAGGTGTATGGCAATTGTAACACGGTGGGAGAACTGACTTGGGTATTTTGCGTTTGATTGCAATTGTTGCGGATAGCAAGATTCACCACCAACTTTTCTTTTATCCAAAAGGAAAGGCTGAAAAGAATAGGAAAGACCTTTCGATATTATTTCTTGAGTTCGGGGGGTAGGTTATGAAAAGGGAAGGTATTAGAACCCTTTTCATCCGTAGTTATCTACGGGCTCTTAGTTGCTTGCTAGATCACTTTCTTTTGTTTGAAAATGTGCTTGCGGTGTGGGTTTTGAAAGTATTTTGAAAACGTCTTTGTAATGGCTCTCATTTCTATAAGAACGCATACGAAGTGTTATTTTGAAAAATAGTTTAAAGAGGTGTTTGTGGAATGTGTTTTTGAAAGTGATTTTGAAAAGTGTCTTTGTAATGGTTCTCGTCTCTATAAGAACGCGTACAAAGAGCTTTGTCTTTTGAAAATGTTTCAAATGAAAGTGTTGGTGTGTAAAATGTTTTTGTTGTGAGCAAGAGAGCAACTAGGAGCATCCTACCTACTCCAAAGGTCTAGTATTATTTTCCTCCTCCTTTAGATGTTGCTATCTTACTATTGATTTGGTAAGAAGCCCCATCATTGGATATGAAGGGACGGGCGTGAGACGTTTGTATAGTCATAGAAGGCAACCTATGGGACGTTTTAGCAATATCGTTTATGGACTATATCGTTTACCGAAGGCAACATTAAGGGTCATCGAGGGACTACGATCTTGTATCGAGAGTCTTTGCTAAAACGCCCATATCGAGGGACATGACTATTTTTCCGAGGCAACAAGTGAGATTACCCTAGAGGTGCATGTGTGTATAGTGTGTTTGATTTGTATACATTTTGTCTTTGAACTTTAGGTTATCTACTTGTTGTTTTTATCTTTCCATACATCCTAATTACTAACATTTGTATAAAAGTAATAAAAATGCAGAAAGATAAATCCTACACTATTACAACCATATTAAATAGCATGAAAGCGTAAATACAAAACAAAAATAAAAGAAAGGAAAATGGATGCTTTGATCTAGGCAGAAAAACCCTTCGGTTATGCCCTTTCTGGCTTCCTTCGATTTGGGCCTGGAGTCAGTGAGGTTATGCCTTTCGATTTGGGCTTAGTCTGAGGCATGAGATACAACCTTTGATTCTTCCTTGCTGCCTCCTTCGACTGGGGGCTGGAATCATCAGGGCCATCCTTCTGGCTGCCTCTTTTGTTCAGCATGGAGTGCCCTTTTCACCTTATGTCCTTTGCTGCCTCCTTCGATTAAGGATTGAAAGTTAGTGTGGAAGCCTAAGGCTTCGTTTCATACTTCCTTCTTCCTTTTTCTTTCGTTTGGGATTTTAAACAGCAACATGGCCCAAGGCCATGCTAGCATTACCTTATGGCCAGGTTAGTTCTTAAAGCATATTTAATCAATCAAGCAACAAAACCAAAAAGATTAGCCATGAAAATAAAATAAAAGGGTGGAAACGAAAAGTAGAACAATGGTATGTACATGTTTGAAACGAAAAGAAAGTTTATTCACATGTTATGCTAGAAACAAAATGTTCAAGGTTAAGAGGGACTTACCTTGCTTGAAGATGGGATGTGTGAGCTGAACCATTAGCTTCTTCCTTGGATACTCCTGGATTCGAAGGGAAGAAATGAAGGTGACGTTTCTAATGCTGAATTCGAAGTAGAAGAATAAGTGTGATGTCCTTTCTACTGGATTCGAAGGAAAACAAAGTGTGGGGATTTTTCAGATTCAAAAGAGGCAAGTGTTTAGATTCTGGGTTTGTGTTCAGTGAGTGTTTGAGTTTTTTTTTTAGAGTGTTGAAGATTTGTTCCCCACAGTCCTTGGATGTGTGTCCAGCCCCTATGCATGTTATGGAGCCTCTTAGTTATAGGTAAAGTTGTATGAAGCTTTTGGAGGGAAAACAAAATAATTTGAAAATTTTGAGTAAACTTCTTTTGTAGCTTTCGAGGCACAGTGTTTGTATGCTATTTTGGTGCAAGAATGGGGCAGTGTTTCAGGACCGCTCTGCAGCAGTTTTGGAGCATTATGGCTAGTGTACTAGGCCTAAACTTGGCAGCAAGCATCTTTTGAATATTTCGTTATTCGTTTTGACCATCCTTCAACCAGATTCTCCTTCAAACAACATTATTTGATAACCAACAAGTATTTTTAGAATGGGCCACTTTTGTGCATCCTTCGAAGGAGTCAAATGTGTGCCCCCTTGGATGGGTCACCCAAGTATGCCTTAAGGTGGGCCTTGTACGCCCTTCGAATGGGACATCAAACATATCCTTCGAATAGGTTACCCAGACATGTCCTTTGAAGTTGTCATGTATGTATCTTTGAAAGGGCCAAATGTGTCCTTCGAATGGACTATGCAATCCTTCGACAGTGACTCCTATGTATGCCCTTCAAATCCACCAACCATGTGTGCTGAAGGTTGTCAAGGGTGGAATTGAAGCGTGCTAAAGGGAAATGTGTCCAGTCAAAGCTAGTGTAAACATAGCCAATGCTCTATCGAAGCCTGCATGCAGGAGGTCTGAACTTTGTGACTCCAAGCATGCATGCAAGAGGCCAATTCTCTAACAAAGACTTGCATGAAGGGAGCCACATGCCCAAACAAAGAATGTAAACTCAAGCTTGTATTGAAGAAATTCACACACCCAAATGAAGAAAACATGCAGGAGGTAAAGGGCACAAATGAAGCTTGCAACAAAAGGGGCCACATGCCTAAATGAAAGGCATGCAGGAAGCAAAGATGTGCAATCAAAGGATGCCAAAAGGAGGCAAAAATGTGCAATCGAAGGATGCCAAAAGGAGGTTTTTTTGCCTTGGAATCGAAGGAGGTTATATGAGGCTTTTTGCCTTGTGTGTGCTATCTTGGTGGAAGCCTCTTGCACGCGAGAAAGAAGTTATGGCTCAATCGAAGGCTTGTATGAAGCCAGTCATCAACTTATGAATCAAAGCAAGCATGGGGGGAAATATTTGTCCAGTTAACACAGGCATGCAAGCATCAAACATCTAATCGAAGCAGGAACATAGGAAGCCATTGCACTGTGAATCCTGTGAGGCCAAAGATGCAATCGAAGGTGGCATGCAGAAAACTCCTACCTTGTGAACCCAAGCCAGCATGTCAGAAGTCAATGCCTAGTCAAAGGATGCAAGCCAAGCTTGCGTCGAAAGAGGCTAAAAGGCCAATCGAAGGAGATAAATAAAAAAAGACTTGTTTTTCTCCAATTTTGTCAAAAAGATTATTTTTATCTGTTTTCCCCTTTTTAACAGTTTCCTTTTTAGCTTGATGTTGGAAAATCCAATTGTACTTGTGCAAGCTTGAATTTTGAGAAACCTTGTGAGGAAATTTCTTAAGAAATGAGAGGGAAAATTTTAGGGTACAACAGCTGCCCCTGTTCAATCTTCTTAAACCTGAAGAGTTAGATTGGCGAGTCTACCATTCGTGACTTGAAGGTGGAAGATGATTGCACACTAGAGTGCCCAGAAATTTGCACTTGATGATGTGGTGGTTGATTATGTAGGGAATGGGCTTAAAGATGCCATTTGGTAAGATGATGGAGAGTTGTCGGAGATGGGCTTATAGATGCCATCCAAAGGTAGTTGTTGACAGAAATTAGACTAAGTCTAAATTTGACTTTAACTGGAAAAGAATCAGAATAAATCTATGGAGCGATTTATCTAAACCAAAGAAAATGTCTACCGGAGAGGAATCAGTATAAACCATTAATCAATTTAAATTGAACCAGCAAAGGTCTTGGATATTCTTTAATTTATGATGGACCCGTGTAGGGCTTCTTTAGTAGACATATGAGAAGGAACCATGGGTAGGGCTGATTTAGGATGAATCTATGTGAAACTTCATCTAGAATTTAAGAGAAGGAACCTGGTTATGGTTGCTTTAGAATGCGTCTGTGTAAAACTTCATTTGGAAATAAAAAAGTGTCTGGGTAGGGTTGCTTCAGGATGAATCCATGTGAAACTTCATCCGGGAATTTATGAGATTGAACTTGGGTAGGGTTGCTTCATGATGAGTCGGGGTAAAACTGCATATGGAAATAAGAAGGAACCTGGGTATGGTTTCTTCATGATGAGTCAGTGTAAAACTGCATCTGGAAATGAGAAGGAACCTGGGTAGGGTTGCTTCATGATGAGTCCGGGTAAAACTGCATCTGGAAATGAGGAGGCACCTGGGTAGGGTTGCTTCATGATGAGTCTGGGTAAAAGTGCATCTGGAAATGAGAAGGAACCTGGGTAGCATTGCTTCATGATGAGTTCGGGTAAAACTGCAACTGGAAATGAGAAGGAACCTGGGTAGGGTTGCTTCATGATGAGTCAGAGTAAAACTGCATCTGGAAATGAGAAGGAACTTGGGTAGGGTTGCTTCATGATGAGTCTGGGTAAAACTGCATCTATAAATGAGAAGGAATCTGGGTAGGGTTGCTTCAGGATGAGTCTGTGTAAGACTGGATCTGGGAATATAGAGAAGGAACTGGGGTAGGGTTGCTTCACGATGAGTCCGGGTAAAACTGCATCTGGAAATGAGAACGAACCTGGGTAGGGTTGCTTCATGGTGAGTCCCGTTAAAACTGCATCTAGAAATGAGAAGGAACCTGGGTAGGGTTGCTTCATGATGAGTCTGTGTAAAACTACATCTAGGAATGTAGAAAAGGAACCTGGGTAGGGTTGCTTCAGGATGATTCTGTGTAAAATTGCATATGGGAATGTAGATAAGGAACCTGGGTAGGGTTGCTTCAGGATGAGTCCGTGTAAATCTGCATCTGGGAATGTAGAGAAGGAACTTGGGTAGGGTTGCTTCAGGAAGAGTCTGTGTAAAACTGCATCTGGGAATGTAGAGAAGGAACCTGGGTAGGGTTGCTTTATGATGAGTCTGTGTAAAACTGCATCTGGGAATGTAGAGAATGAACCTGGGTAGGGTTGCTTCAGGATGAGTCTGTGTACAACTACATCTGGGAATGTAGAGAAGGAACCTGGGTAGGGTTGCTTCAGGATGAGTCTGTGTAAAACTGCATCTGGGAATATAGAGAAGGAACCTGGGTAGGGTTTCTTTATGATGAGTCTGTGTAAAACTGCATCTGGGAATGTAGAGAAGGAACCTGGGTAGGGTTGCTTCAGCTGGTCGAGTAGATAGTTGTCCTGTCTGGTTTTAGGTATTAATCTCTGACCTGAGAAAGAGAGATAGTTTTCTTGGCTTGTTGCATGTGTTAATCTACAATCGTTCGTTCACAGATAGTTGTCCTGTCTTGTTACATGTATTAATCTAGAACCATTGAAAATTGTCGATGATAGTTATCTGTTGTTAGATCTTTCTTGAAAAGGTAAAGAGTTAGTTGTATGAAATGTCATGATGTATGAAATGCATGGCGTAATAATGTTTCTCAAAATAAATGAGATTATGCTGTATGCATTCACCATGTATGTAACATGATGCATGAATGTGAAGTATTTGTTGAAATGTAATTTTTGTCTTGGAAAATAAATCTTCGACAGATGCTGGGGAGCCTTAGGAAGTTAAATCCCAGACTGCTATTGGAGATGAAGAGTATGCCCTTCTCTAAACCTTGCTTTTAGAATGTTTCTGCTGAGGATTCCTGTTTTTTTGTTTGAGGAGAACTCTGTTGGGGAATGTTGATTTTGCCTGAGGAAAACTTTGCGGAGTGTGTTGGTTCTGGCTTGGGTAAAAAAGTTTAGGAGTCTTAGTGGTCCATTGCTCTACTGAGGAGTTGTCTCTTGATGGAAGAGAAAAGGAGTTAAAAACTTGTTGGGGATAAAGAGGTTAACTGTTATCTAGTTTAGCTTCCAGGTTTTGTAGCAACTCACTGGTAATTGTAGAGCGGTCTACTGGGGAAGAGGAGTTATGTTCCATTGATTTGTGACAGTCTAGGAGGCAAATTCAAGCTGGGGAATCTTGTCGTTTGTTGGGGAAATAAACCATGTTGCCAATCTTTTGGAGAGGCTTTTTCTTTTGGAAGAACTCTTCGAGGATTCTTCTTGAGACCAAACTTAGTTGGGAAGAAAGACATTCCAGAGATTGAAAATCTGGCTAGGAATTGCCTGGATCCAACTTTGTGGGGACTTGACTGGGGATCACCCATTGAAAAGTACTTTGTGGTAATTTGTCACTGCCCCAAGTAGCAAGTGTTTGTAGTACTTCCAGGAAATGTTTTCCTGGCCGTACGTAATCCTTCACGGGAATTCACGTTCAATGCCCCAAGTGATTCAGATACAGACCCGCCCCTGGTTATTCAACATTTCTTGGGAGATTTCCTGGAATCTTGACTTGACTGCCTCCAGACGAGTTGGATAGTGATGTGTCATGCCCCCTTGTTTATAGGGGATTTTTCAATGGAATTATCATCCCATTTGAAGTGGTTCTGTTCATTGAGATATTTTTGTTCACTGGATATTCGTCATGTGAATTTCTCTGTTGTCAAACAAATAGCTATATGCAAACAACGGTATTTAAAATAATGCAAAGTTTATGCTTGTCTTGAAGTTTTGAAAATGCATTTTAGCAGATAAAAGAATTTTGTAAGAATGTGAATTCAACTCAGGATTCAGAGTAAGCCTTACAGGAGTCAGGATACCTTTGGTAACAGTATGCTTTTGAACTAACCCATGCATCAATTAGGACTTTTGAAGGGTTGTATCGTGGTCTGGTTCATGGTATAAGAAACAAAGGATAAGACTCAAAGTGTATTTGTACCCTCCCATTCTTCGTGATGTTATTCAGTCCTAAACTCAATTAATTGTGCGTTTGAATAACGTTTTGGTGATGGTTCAAAAATTTGAAATTTTATTGGTTGGAAGGAAGTCATTTTTGCAAAGTTTTTTTTTTCATGTTGTTGAGGATTTGTAGTGACCTCTTTTTGATTTATTATCCCTGATTTTTGCCTAACTGTTCTTGTTTTGAGATTACAGTCAGTGGGATGCCCCAATTTTTCTTAAGTCTCCTTCGTAGGTTTTGACTTAGTGGGTTTTTCTCTTGGGAGATAATGACTGCCTATTTGATAAGGAACCATCGCTATCTTTTGATTCTAGAGGAACATTTTTGATGTCATTCGTTGTGTACGAAGTGAATGTTTGTCACTGAATGCGCATTTTAATTAACTGAGAGACTACCCTGCCCCGGGTTTTGATTAAAGGTTTCAATTTGGGTGAAAAAGAAAAACTCCTACTTCTTAGGCTCAAATGGGTTAACTAGGGATTATCCTCCTTATAACTCCAGTGTTTAGAAATTGAAAGAACGCCTGTACATCACCATCGAGGTCTGTCTAAAAGTATACTGTATGAGATTATGGCATTGTTTTCCTCATCCTCCCTCTAAAGGCTTGTAACTTTTAGCAAGAGTTGAATGTCACAAAGAGAGTAAAAAGCATAGTTTAAATAGAATGAAAATGAATGGATTAATTCGAGACAAACATATTTAATGCATTAATGAAATTGACCAAAGTATGATATATATATATATATATATATATATATATATATATATATATATATATATATATATATATATATATATATATATATATATATATATATATATATATATATATATATATATATATATATATATATATATATATATATATATATATATATATATATATATATATATATATATATATATATATATAAGTGTTTAAGTAAACAAAGAAATTACTACTGAAAATTTGAATAAACAAAAAATTTCCTCGCCCAGATCGTCACTTCATATGGATGACCTCGAGGGGTGATAGAAAAGCTCCAGTTGACCGTCTTATGCGAATTCCAATGCTCCTTCATCGATCAGGTCTTGAATCTTGTTTTTCAACGTCCAACAACTATCAGTATCATGCCCCAGACTGTTGGAGTGATATGCATATCTTTCATTGGGATAATAACTAGGAGCAGCAACGTTAGGATTCTGAGGAGGATCCTTCAGTGTGACCAAATTCAGATTCAACATGTGTAGCAAGACTTGCGACATTGGCATGTTGAGTTTGGTATATTGCTTATTGGATGCTTTATGTTTATGCCAATTAACATGTCCTTGTTGACGAGGTGGTTGTTGGGCTCATGACGTGGAAGTAATTTGGAAAGGTCCACTCTCCATCGAACCGGCCTCTTGTGTCATCGGAGGATGATTAATGACTCGATGCCCAATTCTAGCCATTTGCCCCATATGGATGCATCTATCTTGACGAAGTTTGTTGACGAGGGTCCTTAGCTCCTATTGCCCCCGAGCTAGGTTTTGGATAAGATCCATCTGGCCAATCAGTTGTCCCATCATCTGGACTTTCATTGTTTCCATTTCAGTTTATAGCCGTTCCAGTTGGTCATCCCTGTCGTCCTCAGGATTCTCCATGGTCAAGCTCCTAGTGAGGAGTGCTTTCACTTCTTCTTGCCCCTTGGATAGGTTCAATAACATATCCTGAAGTTGAGCATTATGAGTATCAATGTCCTTGATAGTCTGTTCTAGAGCCATCTCTACTGGAATAAACATCAAGCAGACGAGAGACCTGTGTGGGAAAAGCTTGTCATGATATGATGCATGGTATGTGGATGCAATGTTTTCAAGGACTTAGAAGATTTAAATTTGTTTTAGACAAGAAAGGAGCAAACATCAATTGTATTAATAAGTTTAAATTGATTACAACCATGCCCCTTAGGCTTACAATAGAGAAAATAAAGAAAACTAAACCCCTAAGACAAAAAGGTCGAACGCATACTCTTTGGAACGATGTAGGCGTTCAAATTTCGCTTATCCTGAAGCTATCTTGTAAGCTCCAGAACCTTCTTTTCACTCGCGTGGAACTGGGTTTGAAGGTGTCTCGTTCTTCCTTCAGTTGGATCCAAGATCTTTGTAAGTCTTCAAGAGAAGTAGGCATGATAGGATGAAGGATAGCATAAGGAACATCTCCTTCAACTAAAGGCACCATGATGATAGGAAAAGTGGAAGGGTATGGCATACTGAGTCTTTAAGCACGAGTTCGTACCCACTTAAGATAAGGCTCCAAAGGAATGGAGTTCTTACGCCCTAATGTCTTGTTATCCACTTTGTTTACCATTCTCCAAGCTCGTATGAACCTTTGATGGTAGCCTTGGTTGTCGCCCTCATAGTCAAATACCAAACCTTGGATGAGTTCATCGTGAGGACCATCTCTTCGTGCATACCCAAATTGTTGTAATGCAAGAGGAGGGTTATAGGTGATACCCCCCCTAATGCCTAAGAGTGGTACATTAGGGAATTCTCCACAATGATCAATGATAGTAGTATCTTCCAAGGATCGAGAACACTAATAAATGTCAGAGTGTGCGAGGGACATCATCCTTTGAGACCATGTCAATCCTTGCTCATTCTTCAATATTGATCGAGGTAGGGACGAAGTAAACAACTTAGCGAGTAGGGGAATGCAACACAAGAGAGTACCTCTTTTCTTCATGGTGCGAGTGTGGAAACAATGTAAAATTTCTCCAAGCAAAGTAGGTATATGATTACGGGAGAGGAAAACCTTGATGGCATTCACATCTATGAATTGGTCTGGATTGGGAAATAGAACCAAACCATAGATTAGAAGGGCCAAGACATCTTTAAAGGCTTGAAAATCCATATCCTCCCAGACTGAACAAGCTTTCTCCAACAAAAACTTGGCTAGGAGACCCTTAACTCCGCTTCTTGTCTCCTAATTTGCTATGATGTCAACTCTCTTCAGATGCAGGGCTTCGGCAATGACTTCGGGCTTTGGAATCCCTTATAAACTGGTGAACGATATTTTATCAAGCACGGGAACTCCTAACAGTTGAGATAACTCTGCTAATGTAGGCACCAACTGATAGTCAGGAAAGGTGAAGCAATGATGCACGAGATCAAAGAATTGGAAGAGTATACACATTATTTCATCTTGAAATTTGGAGGTAGCCAAGCTGAGAAGTCGACCATATTTATCGGTGAAGGGAGAATCTCCAGGCGCCCTTCATGCTAATTCTTGGAGTTGAGGGTGTGCTTTCACGAAACTGATTCGGGTGGTATTCCTTCAAATTGGATTCATGGCCTACAAAACAAAACAAAGATAAATTCCTAAATCCTTGAAATGGTTAGTGAGAATGCTTATGATGTTTATGATGTTATGTAAAGTATGCAAGGCAAGCAAGTTGTTATGTACAAATAGTCATATCCATACAAAGCAGACAAGTCCTTAGGTTTAGGCTTGCATGAAGTTTGTAGGCAAGTACCCTCTTGAAGTTTAGTTTGCTCAACCTATCCTAGAAAGTAACTGGGTTATAAGGGATCTCAATATCACCGACATTTCTTTTAGGCATTGTCTCAACTCAATCAATCTTTTTTTGCGGCCGAGATATCCCAAAATTCCGGTCTCAATGAGCGTAGAATCGAGCATCAACCAATCTTTGGTCAAAACCAAAGCCGTCTATCTCACTACTTCCTAATGGCCAAGTTGTTCAATTAAGGTTCTAAAGTCAGTTAGTGCTGCATGACACTGCTCAGCGGCCCCGTATTCTCCTCGATTCAACACAAGGGATACCGGTACCAACAAATGCATCACACTAACGTAGCTATTGCTTCAACCATGTTGGTCTACATCGTACAATTTCCATAATATATTGTTACTTACCTAAAAGGTGTCCAAGATACGGGTAGAGGATCAAAACAAGCCCAATCAAGGAACCATAATGTAAAGCAAATAGATCAAACAAAATGAAAGAAATTAAAGGTGATCTAGCCCTAAGGTAACCCCACTTTTAAGTATTTCCCGAGCAGAGTCGCCAGTTCTGTAACACGTTTGGAGAACTGACTTGGGTGTTTTTCATTTGATCGCAATTATTGCAGATAGCAAGATTTGCCACCGACTTTTCTTTTATCCAAAATGAAAGGCTGAAAAGAACAGGAAAGACCTTTCAAGATTATTTCTTGAGTTCGGGGGGTAGGTTATGAAAAGGGAAGGTATTAGCACCCTTTTCATCCGTAGTTATCTACGGGATCTTAGTTGCTTGTTAGATCACTTGCTTTTATTTGAAAATGTGCTTGTGTTGTGGATTTTAAAAGTATTTTGAAAGCGTCTTTGTAATCTATAAGAACACGTACAAAGTGCTGTTTAGAAAAATAGTTCAAAGAGGTGTTTGTGGAATGTGTTTTTGAAAAGTGTATTTGTAATGGTTCTCGTCTCTATAATAACACATACATAGAGATTTGTCTTTTGAAAATGTTTCAAATGAAAGTGTTAGTGTGTAAAATGTTTTTGTTGTGAGCAAGCGAGAAACTAGGAGCATCCTACCTACTCAAAAGGTCTATTATTCTTTTCCCCCTCCTTTAGATGTTGTTATCTTACAATTGATTTGGTAAGAAGCCCCATCATTGGATGTGAAGGGACGGGCGTGAGACGTTTGTATAGTCATAGAAGGCAACCTATGGGACGTTTTAGCAATGTCGTTTATGAACTAGATCGTTTACCGAAGGCAACATTAAGGGTCATCGTGGGACTACGACCTTTTATAGAGGGTCTTTGCTAAAACGCCCATATTCAAGGGACATGACTATTGTTCCGAGGCAACAAGTGAGATTACCTTAGAGGTGCATGTGTGTATAGTGTGTTTGATTTGCATGCATTTTGTCTTTGAACTTTAGGTTATCTACTTGTTGTTTTTATCTTGCCATACATCTTAATTACTAACATTTGTACAAAAGTAATAAAAATGCAGAAAGATAAATCCTACACTATTACAACCATATTGAATAGCATGAAAATATAAAGACAAAACAAACAAAAAAGATATAAAAATGGATGCTTCAATCTAGGCAGAAAAACCCTTCGATTCTGTCCTTTCTGGCTTCCTTCAATTTGGGCCTGGAGTCAGTTAGGTCATGCCTTTCAATTTGGGCTTAGGCTGAGGCATGAGATACAACCTTTGATTCTGCCTTGCTGCCTCCTTCGACTGGGGGTTGGAATCAGCATGGCCATCCTTCTGGCTGCCTCTTTTGTTCAGCATGGATTGCCATCTTCACCTTATGTCCTTTGTTGCCTCCTTCGATTGGGGATTGAAAGTTAGTGTGGAAGCCTAAGGCTTCGTTTCATACTTCCTTCTTCCTGTTTCTTTCGTTTGAGATTTTAAACAGCAACATGGCCCAAGGCCATGCTAGCATTACCTTATGGCCAGGTTAGTTCTTCAAGCATATTTAATAAATCAAGCAATAAAACCAAAAAGATTAGCCATAAAAATAAAATAAAAGGGTGGAAACGAAAAGGAGAACAATGGTGTCGTACCCCAAATTTTCCCTATCTCTTTATTTTTGTCTGGCTTCGGACTTTGCATTCCATTTGCATCATTTTATTACTCAGTCATTTTCATATCCCGCATCTTATGGGATCAGGCGTTTTGGTTTGAGGTATTAGGGTTACGCCCTCTTTATGTCTAATCCTGTTTTGAAGTTTTCTTATCAGGTGAAAGGGAATTCTTCTGGTTCTCGATTAACGCTTCGTGGAATGAATTGTGTCGTCAGGTTACAAGGTTGGTTCTTGTTCAATTTTATCAGAGCCTAGATTAGGGTTTATTTCCCTATGTGTTCTGGTCAAGATGCTAGGGTTTCGGGTCTTTGGTTTCTGGGAAGATGTTTCTTTCGCTTGCCTCGAAGATGGATCAAAGCTCAGGGAATTAGGTCAAGAATTTCACCTCCTCACATTTCAAGTTTCTTCTTAAAGCCTCTAAGCCATGGAGTCGAGAATTCGAAGTGTGAATTGACAAATGCGAAGTTTGGGTACAAGAAATGAGGCTGAGGATTCATGACCATCAAGACATGTTTTTGTTGCTTAAGTTACAAGTTATTGTGGGTTGAATATCAAAAATTAGGTTTCTGGTCGAGAAGTGCAAGTGTGGTTCAGGCATGATATGAAGATCAAGGTTCAAGCGACCGGTGTTCTGGGTTTGAATTAACCAGTGGAATTAAATTCTTAAGCATTTATTTTGTCTGAGAGTTTGATTAGATTTTGAAAGATAAGGCGCGTGATTGTTTGGAATGCAAGTTATA
Source organism: Vicia faba (assembly GCA_948472305.1). Lineage (NCBI taxonomy): Eukaryota > Viridiplantae > Streptophyta > Magnoliopsida > Fabales > Fabaceae > Vicia > Vicia faba. Next base: position 1,400,983,574 of record OX451741.1, read on the forward strand.
GCAATTGCTCACAATTTCTTGAAGTTTAAGTTACAAAGTCAAAGGGCGCATTCAAATCATTCAAGTGGAAATTGCCACTTTCAATCAAAGATCAAGAGTTGTTTGATTTCCATACAAAAAATTCATTCAAAAGTATATCATTCAAGCTTTCGTGTTCATTACATTTTTGGGACAGATTACAGAGCATGTGAAATCATGAATTACAATTATTAAAATACAAATTGCATTTGTTTGTTTACAAAAAAAGAGAGAAATAATGTGTGTTTCTTCAAGTCTTCATCTTCAAGTCATTCGTCCTCACTCCTCGCCATGGTATTTTTATCGTTCAAACATCGCTAGCCATCCAACTCTCGTGATCATGAAACCAGACAAAGGAAAAGAATAAAAGTTAGCAATCAAACACATAAAAAATTTCCAAACAAGAATTAATTTATAAAAGGAATTGGTATCTCATCATAAGGGTTTGCATTTGGAATCAGTTAAAGAGGGAGATATTTTTTTATCATGTTTTACTTTATCCCAAATTGCAAATCACAAAGATTTGTCCTCTATGGTTCATAAAAAGGGAGAAAAGAAAAATTACCAATGAGAAAAAGCCGCAGGCCAGCAAACAAAAAAGTAACAGCTTTAACAAGGCAGCCAAATGAACAAACAACAACAAACAAAGCAAGGCAAAAAAAAGGGCAGCAGGCCAAGCAAGCAAGGTAGCATAGGCTGCTAAAATTACAGGACAAGGCAACAATATAACATAAACAATACAACAGCAAAGCCAAAACAACAAGCAACAATAGAACAAGCCAGCAACTCAACTCAATAATAAATCAGCAAATATTAAACAAAACAAGTAGTCTAGCAAGCTACCACATGCCCAAAATCTCTATGTCATCATTTTCCAAAAGAAGCAAACCCTTCAGAATTAATTTTCAAAAAGCACCAGCTTTGTGTCATTGAAAGAGAAAGAGTAAAGATATAACCTGCAACCAAAACAGTCGTAAAACAAAGAAACAAAGCCTTGTTTCCCACTGCTACAGAAAAACCAGTTTGCACCATGTCAAGCCAAAATCTGTGCAAAACCTCACAAAAATAGCAAAAACAGAACCTGCATTTTAAAAGCAAAAAACAGCATACCAACATTGTTCATAACCTCAGCCTTGTATCATACCCTTACATCAGAGGTACCACCATAAAAACCAAAAATGGTTCTTCAACTCACATGATCCTAAACTTTATACTTCTGTTCCTCAACATCACTACAATAGCCTTTATCACAAACTTCAACAGACAACCAATAATTAGTAGAAAATTCATACAAAAAAACCACGGTTTCACATATTTATTTCACAGAAACAAGAAAAAACTTTGTCCAAACTCTCTCAAACACCACTAAACCCTTCAATCTGCTCAAACATATTCCCTCATACTCACCTTATAATAACCACTCCCCCTACATTAATCATGGAACCTTTCTCTCCCTACTCTCACTAAACTCACAGAAACAAATATTCTTTCTGAAATGTACATCAATTTCCCAACCTCAACTCAGCCCTCATGCATCACTGTGATACGGTGGGAGAACTGACTTGAGGTTTTGCATTTGTTTTCGCAAATATTTCGGTTGAGCAAGAGTCGCCACCGACTTTTTATTTTATCCTAAGGAAAGGTTAAAAAGCACAGCAAAAACCTTTGAGATGTTTTCTTGGGTTCGGGGAGTAGATTATAGAAAGGGAAGGTATTAGCACCATTTCTATCCATGGTTATCCATGGGCTCTTAGTTACTTGCTTAGATCAACTTTCCTTGATTTTCAATTGTTTGAAATGGTGCTTTGTGTGTGGGTTTGAAAATGTTTTGAAAAGAGGCCAATGTGGTGGAAACCTTTGTAATGATCCATGTTGGGATGTATACAAAGGTGTATGTCTTTTGAAAAGGTTTTCAATGTTTTTGAAAGTTTGTTTTTGAAAGTGTAGTGATGTGTGGTTTTGAAAAAATAGGCAAGTGTTTTTGTTTTGCAAGTTGGCAAGTAACCAAGAGTTATCTACCCTAAATTTCTCAAATATCTTTGCTATGTTTTAAGCCTTTTAACAATTTTGTTCCACCATTGTATTTGGTGGACAATCTTGTGTTAGGATGTGAATGGGACGGGCGCGGTTCATCGTTTAGACCATGATTGCAATGGTGCCAAGTATCTTTGGGCAATTTTTCCTTTAAGGGACTTGATAATTTTTTTTAGGCAACTTTTGAAAGCGTCATCGAGGGACTATGATCATTTGATTGTTTATTTTTTGCCAAAGATACCTAACATGCAATATGGCCCATTATTGAAAGCAACAAGTGGAATACCCTAGGGGTGCAAGTGTGATTAGTGTTGTCCATTTTCATGCTTGTTTATCTTGAATTTAGGTCAAACTATTTTTGGTTAATTTTTGCATACAAACCCTAATTCTAACATGGCAAATTTAGAAAGCTTTTAAATGCGAAAAATAAAAGGTCCTAAGTTATTACAACACAATATATGGGATGGGGGGTACAAAAGTGCAAATGGGGATATTTTAGCAAGAAATTAAACCTAAACTATTACATCCAAATTGAATTATACAAATTATTTAATATACAACAATTAAATAAAAATATAATAAATGTGCAAGATGCAAAAAATGGTTTTTTTATATGTATGAAAAAAAGTATTTTTTATGTGACAAATAAACAAAAATAAAATTAATTAATTTTTGGTATTTTTATGTATTTAGGGTAAAACCCTAATTTTATAAATAAAAGGTATTTATTATATAATATATGCAATATTTATTAATTATGTACAAAAAATAAATAAAATAAGGTATATTGTAAAAAAAGTATTTTTGAGGTCAAAATATTAATAAAAATAAAATGTATTTTCCCTAAATATACTAATAAATATATAAGTATTTTACATTATTTATTAAATATATATTATATGTACAAAAATAAAATATTTAATATTATTAAAAAAGGTATATTTTTATTATAAAATGTTTTCAAGATATAATAATAAAATAAAAATCAGAAATAAAATATGTTTGTATTATTTTTTTTGTATTTTAAAATAAAAGTATCTATATTTATTTATTTACATATATCAAATTAGAACAAATAAATGCCTAAAAATGCAAAAAAAAAGTGAAAAAAAAAAAATTTTAATATTTTTTATGCTTTGACAATAATAAATAAATCAGAAACAAATATCAAAAGTCAAAAATAATGGAAATAAAATGCAATGGGCCAAGGAGGTGCAAATGTAAAAACATGGTGTAAAAAGGAAAAATATCACAGGCCCAGCCCATGAAAGGTTGTCTTCAACCTCTGAACAACAAACAGAGCAAACACGTGATTCCTGCTATCTCCTGATTCCTGGACTTTTAGCACAAACTCATAACATGAAAGATGTCAAGCATCAAGCCACGATTCCATACATATAAAAAACTTAACTTAACTCTCAGAAATGAGAGAGAATTTCTCCATCCCTAATTCTTAACCTAAGTTTTTGTCAATGTTCAGGTTCTAAATACTCTCAGCACATGTAATATAAATGGAAAGTGAGGATAGGTATAGCTTCAGGGCCATGGATAGAACATTTTTCATTCATAAACTTAGAGCTAACTCCTCCTATATTGAGAGATAGAAGTCCATGAACTTACCTGTTCAGCTTGGATCGTGTCTGACAATGGAGGCACTTTCAAGGCAAGGTGAGGATTGGTACAGCTTGCTTGAAGTTCAGGGATGCTATTCCAACCTTTAACTTGCTTTGAAACCAACTGTATCAAGCTATGGCAATCAACCTGCAAAACAGAAAAAATGAAAATGGTGAAGTTGGATAGAGGTGTTACAGGTCGTGTCCAATGCTTGGGATAGCTTGTATATATGGTATGGAATGTGTATGAACTGGTCTTAGCAAGAATGCACGAGTGGACTGAGTTATGGAAGTCCAACTGCAGAGGTGACTCTGTTTTCTGCAGTAGGAGGGTGTTTTGAGGTTTGATGATGTTTGAAGGGTGTTTTGCTCGTGCCTTAGCTTAGGTTTGATGTTTGGAAGGTGTACAACAAGTTTGTCTTAGCTTGCTTTGGCAGAAATGAGAGTTGTTGTAAGTTATGCCAAGTTACTTCTAACTTAAGCAAGAAATGGCAAGTTGGTTTTACAAGCTTGTGCAGGCCCTTCTAATGTGCTGCAACCATCCCCCTTGATCAGTGTGACATGCTTCTGAACTTGTGCCAAAGAGATTTGCCTTGTACTTCTTGATTTGCAATTTTGACATAAAATTCAACTTTTCCAAAATAGATATATTGCTTTTTCTAATTATGGCTCAATCTTGTATGCAATGCTTAAACACACAAGATAAGGCTTAAACATGAAGGATTGGCATTAAATTTATGAGTGTGGATGGGATAAAAGACCTGTAATCTAGCTTAGAGCATGCTGAGTTCAAAAATGCAAAGTTATGGACATGTAAATTGGCCATGAACAAAGTGAGTTTTGCCCATATTGCCAAATTCGATTCTCCCTAACCACAAGGTTGTTTGATGAGTTCTTGGACATTTTGGAAAGCTTGGAATGTGTACTACAATCCATCTTTGTAATGCAAATTGAAATTCCAAGTGGAAGCATGTGAAAAGTGGCCATGAAGTTAGGCAAAAATCCTACCTAGAATAGGTCAAAAATTTTCTAAGTTAGGAATGTTTTGCACCCTTGTTCCAAAAATCATAACTTGAGCTACAAGCTTCTTTTGAGGAAACTTTGTGAATCAAAGTTGTAGATTTTGCAATGAACTACAAATTTCGTGTTTTGACTTTTGTTTTAATACTAATGCATCTTGATGAAAAAATGGGACAAAGTTAGGAAAAAATTAGGGATTTCATAACTTAGAAAAATTCTAAGTTATGAAAATTCTTCATTTCAAACCCTAATTTGTGATTTTTGATTTCTTGGTGAACAAGTTTCACAATTTGACATGTTTTGATGAAAAATGAATCTTGACACTTGATTTTGACCAAAAAGTCAAAGTTTGACTTTTCAGTATACAGTCAAAAATTGATCAATTGACTGGAAAATTCATCTGTCAATCTTGTGCATTTGGGATCTTTTGAACTTGTTGAACATGTCAAGACAAATCCATTGGGTCCATATATGAGCTTGGTTTGCCATTGGCTAGGTCAAACAGTCAAAAATTGCCTTTGTGCAGTCAAAACCCTAAAAATGACCATTTTGCCCTTTTGGTGATCTGATCAAATTTCTTGTGGAATTATGATCCAAACTTGACCAAATGGTTTATATGAGTTCAATATGTTGTTGTGGGTCAAAAATCATGAGGTTTGACTGTCAATTGGCCACAATTGACTTTTTCCCCAATACAGCTGATTTCTAGGTCAACTGTCCAATTGACTGGGCAAAGATTGGAATCAAGGCTTGAAATTTGGTATGGGTAAACTTGGGAGTCCAACATGAAGCATGAAATTCATATTAGGCATTTTAGGTCAAAAAATATTTGTGCAAACACAAATCCTAATTTGGGTCAACAGTGCAAGGAGGAGTCCTGAGCAGAGGAAACCCTAGTTGGATCTTGAACTCTAAGGGTCTTGTGGTGAGAAAATGTTAAGGAAATGGGAGGGCAAATTTTGGGGTACAATAGTTGCCCCTGTTCAATCTTCTTGAACCTGAAGAGTTAGATTGGCAAGTTTGCCTTTCGTGACTCGAGGGTAGAAGGAGATTGGACACTAGAGTGCCCTGAAATTTGCACTCGCATGGTAGAGTATCAGCAATGTGATGGCGGGAATGGGCTTATAGATGCCATTTGGAGATATGGTGGATAAGGGGATGGCCTTATGGATGCCATCTAGAGACGTGACAGAACCTCATCGGGAATGGGCTTATAGATGCCATTTGGAAGTGTTGATCGCATAAGAGATTCCTTAGCGAGAACTTGCGTACTTTGAGAAAGGAAGATGTTTCCTGGCTCGTTACAGGTGTTGATATTCAAACTCTTCATGCAGATATGCCCTGACTAGATACAGGAGTCGAATCTACAATTGGTTGCTCACAGATGTGCCCTGGCTAGATACAGGAATCGAATCTGGAAACTTGTTCATGCAGATGTGCCCTGGCTAGATACAGGTGTCGAATCCACAATCAAATATTCACAGATATACCCTGGCTGGATACAAGAATCGAATCTGGAATTGTCATCTACAGATATGCCCCGGCTGGATACAGGTGTCGAATCTGGAATTGTTGCTCACAGATGTGCCCTGGCTAGATACAGGAATCGAATCTGGAATTTGCAAAAGGTTGGTAGAGATAGCTTTTCCTGGCTGGATACAGGTGTAAACCTCTGACCTGAGAATGAAAGATAATTTCCTGGCCTGTTACAGGGGTTGATCTTCAAACTCTTCATGCAGATATGCCCTGGCTAGATACAGGTATCGAATCTACAATTAGTCACTCACAGATGTGCCCTGGCTAGATACAGGAATCGAATATGGAATTGTCATAGTTGATAGTAATCATCTTTGGATTGACCTTTTCCTGAAAAGGCAAAACATCAGTTGTATGCAATGTTATGATGTATGAAATGCACGATGTCATGATGCTCAAAATGAGATAGTTTTGTATGCACTTTATCATGTATGCAAGCAGGATGTATGAAATGTGAAATGTTTACGAGTGTATTTTCGTCTAGGAAAATAAATCCTTGACGACTGGCCGGGGAATCAAATCCTGGACTGACGTTGAAGAGTAGAGTTCTTCGTTCCCGCTGGGGATGATGATTGCAAGAATAAACCGGTAGGAGAAGATGACTCTGTTAGGGAATAAACTTGCTGGAGAGATTACTCTGAGGGGAATTACTCTGTGGGAAGAGATATCTTGCCGAGGTTTTGATGAGAACTCCGCTGGGGATTCTGCTGATAAGTTATGTTGGGGAACTCTGAGGAACTCCGCTGGGGATAGGAAGAATTTTGCCGAGGACGGAATTTCCATGGTTATTAGCTGAGGATAACCCAGTTATAAGCTCTTATGAAGAATAACTTTGAATAAAGTCTGGGAGAGATGTCCGTACTCTGCAGGGGGTAAGCTTCCAGAATCTACTAGGGATAAGCTCCAAGACCTGTTGGGGATAATGATTCAACTTTCCTGGGGAAACTTTTCAGACTGTACCGGGGTGTTGGTATTCCGCCGGGGAACAATCTTAGATTAAGACTGTCGGGGATGCTTATTGAGGAATGCCTATAATCTGCTGGGGAATGTTGAGATCTTCTGGGGATGCTCAACTTCCTTAAGGATGACAGTGGATTATCTCTGCTTGGGGAGAGTATTACTGACTTGTTGGGACTACTCTGTGGGGAATTGAGGTAACCTGGTTTCATTCTTCAGCTGAACTTACCTTGGTATCTTGGTGGACAGAGCAACTAGATTGCTTGGACAATTCAAAATTGCCCCTGTTTCTGATCTCACATATAATCAGTCCTTTGTTTCATATGCAGATATTCATGATTAGCAATTAATGTCAAATGCATATATCAAAAATGAACATTGGACGATGTTCGCAAGACAAAACAGAAAAAGGAAAAACAATTGGCAATTTGTCTGGAGAAGTGAACTTGTATTGATTTTGAAATTTGCCTGTAAACAGGCGTTTTATGTACAAGAGGCTGACGTCCTAGTAAGAGAACGCCTCCGAACAATCATAGAGTTTATACAATTTTGAAAAGGAAACAAAACAGCTATGTGAAAAACAATCCCACTGGGTTCCAACTCTGATATCGCCTTTATGTCTTCAAGCGTCTCATCACTTTTCTGTTTAGTTGAAGATGAAGCTGATTGATCGATGCCGATGTCTGATAGTTGATACCAAATTCTGGATGCCAGGTGATCCAATGAGACATAGTATTACGCTATATCCCTAACTTTTGCCTGGACCGCCCTTTCGGGTTTTCCGTCCACCGGGATACCCATTTTTGCCCAAGCCGCCTTTTCAGGTTTTCGACTTGCCGGGTGTACAGATTTTTTCATTTTCATCCCTTATTTTTGCCCGAACCCTTTTGGTTCGCCGGGAAGCCCTTATTTTTTCCTAGGTGTGTCAACCTAGCGGGTCTTTAATTCATGCGTAGTATCTTTTTACTATGTCTGCATTGGCGGGGTGAGGAAGGTCGTCACCATCCATGGTGGTTAGAATCATAGCTCCTCCTGAGAAGATATGCTTAACCACAAATGGCCCTTCGTACGTAGGGGTCCATTTGCCCCTGGGATCACCTTGAGGAAGAATGATGCGCTTGATTACCAGGTCTCCGACTTGATAGTCTTGTCGTTTGACCTTCTTGTTAAATGCCCTGATCATCCGTTTTTGATACGTCTGACCATGACAAATAGCAGTGAGTCTCTTTTCGTCAATTAGGTTTAATTGATCAAGTCGAGTCTGGATCCAGTCATCTTCGCTCAAGTCTGCATCCTTCATTATCTGGAGAGAGGGTATCTGGACTTCAATAGGCAAGACTGCCTCCATGCCATAGACCAAGGAAAAGGGAGTTGCCCCTGTTGACGTCCGTGCTGAGGTACGGTACCCATGAAGAGCAAACGGTAACATTTCGTGCCAATCTTTGTAGGTCACTGTCATCTTCTGCACAATCTTCTTGATGTTCTTATTCGCTGCTTCTACAGCCCCATTCATCTTCGGCCGGTAGGGAGAAGAATTGTGGTGCTGTATCATGAATTGCTCGCAGAGCTCAGTGATCATCCTGTTGTTAAGATTGGTACCATTATCCGTAATGATCCTCTCAGGTACATCGTATCGACATATCAGGTTATGCCGAATGAATCGTGCCACGACGCTCTTGGTTACCGTAGCATAAGAAGCTGCCTCAACCCATTTTGTGAAGTAATCAATTGCTACCAAGATGAAGCGGTGCCCGTTGGACGCTGTCGGTCGGATCTCGCCGATCATATCAATGCCCCACATTGCAAAAGGCCAAGGTGCTGTCAAGACGTTTAGAGGAACCGGAGGAATGTGCACCTTATCAGCATAGATCTGGCATTTATGACAGGTTCGAGAATGCTGATAACAGTCGGCTTCCATTGTGGACCAGAAATATCCTGCCCGAAGGATTTTCTTTGCCATGGTGTGTCCACTGGAATGCGTTTCGAATGTACCTTCATGAAGCTCTGCCATGATCTTTTCTGCTTCAGTCTTGTCCACACAACGCAACAGGGTCGAATCATGGTTTCGCTTGTACAGAATGTCGTTGCTGAGGAAGAACTTTGCTGCGAACCTTCTCAAAAACTTCTTGTCGTTAACAGATGCACCCTCGGGGTAGTCTTGAGCTTAAAGGTACCTCTTCACCTCATGATACCAAGGTTTTTCTGTTACCTCTTCGGTCTCGAGATCGCAGCAATGTGCAGGTTCATCCAACTTCCAAATAATGATCCGAGGAGCCTCGTTATCCCATTTGACTTTGAACATAGAAGACATTGTAGCCAGCGCGTCCGCTAATTGATTCTCCTCTCTTGGGAAGTGTTCAAAAGTTATCTTTTCGAAGTGGGGAAGTAATGTCAGCACATACTCCTTGTAAGGAATAAGATTCGGGTGTTTCGTATCCCACTCGCCTTTGACCTGATTGATCACGAGAGCGGAATCTCCGAAGACACTCAGAAACTTGATCCTTAAGTCAATTGCAGCTTGAAGACCCATGATACATGCCTCATACTCCGCCATGTTGTTGGTGCAGTTGAAACATAGCCGGGCAGTGAGTGGAGTATGAGTGCCTTTGGGGGATATGATCACAGCGCCGATACCATTACCCAAAGCGTTTGAGGCTCCATCAAAGTGCATAGACCATCAGGATCCCTCCTCAGGTCCTTCATCCGGTCCAGGTACTTCACAATCAGTTACTACCATGATATCCTCGTCTGGAAATTCAAAGTTCAACGACTGGTAATCATCCACCGGTTGGTGTGCCAAATGGTCTGCCAACACACTTCCTTTGATTGCTTTCTGAGTCGTGTATTGGATGTCATATTCCATCAAGATCATTTGCCATCTTGCTATTCTTCCGGACAGAGCGGGCTTTTCGAATATGTACTTGATTGGATCCATTTTTGAAATCAACAGAGTAGTGTGAGTCAACATATACTGTCTCAGCCGGCGAGCAACCCATACCAGAGCGCAGCAAGTTTTCTCGAGCAGTGAGTACCGAGTCTCACAGTCGGTAAACTTTTTGCTCAGGTAATAAATAGAGTGCTCTTTTTGGCCAGACTCGTCATGCTGCCCCAGCACACACCCCATTGATTTGTCAAGTACTGTCAAGTATAGTATTAGAGGTCTCCCTTCAACCGGCGGCATAAGAATGGGTGGTTCTTGGAGATACTCTTTGATCTTTTCGAAAGCGGCCTGAAATTCATCATTCCAATGTACTACTTGATCTTTCTTCAGTAGTTTGAAGATTGGCTCACAGGTAGCAGTTAGATGTGACATGAATCGGGCAATGTAGTTCAGCCGTCCTAAAAATCCTCTGACTTCTTTCTCTGTCTTGGGAGTTGGCATCTCTTATATGGCTTTTACCTTGGCAGGATCCACTCGAATACCTTTGTCGCTTACAATGAAGCCTAGCAATTTTCCAGATCTCACCCCAAAGGTGCATTTGCTTGGGTTCAACCTCAGCTTGTACAACTTCAGACGGTCAAACAGCTTCCGTAGATGGTCAAGGTGTTCCTCCTCAGTTTGGGACCTTGCAATCATATCATCGACATACACTTATATTTCGTGATGGATCATATCATGAAATAAAGCAACCATGGCACGTTGGTAAGTTGCCCCAGCATTTTTCAATCCAAATGGCATGACCTTGTAGCAAAAGGTGCCCCACTGAGTAACGAAAGTGGTCTTCTCTATATCTTCGGGAGCCATCTTGATCTGATTATAACCGAAGAAGCCGTCCATGAAGGAGAAAAATTTATGCTGAGCAGTATTATCAACCAGAACGTCGATATGAGGCAGAGGGAAATCGTCCTTGGGGCTGGCCCTGTTCAAATCCCTGTAATCAACACACATTCGGACCTTACCATCTTTCTTCGGCACTGGAACCACATTGGCAACCCACTGAGGGTAAGAAGTCACTGCTAAAAATCCGGCATCAAATTGTTTCATAACCTCGGCTTTGATTTTCTCGGACATTTCTGGACGCATACGGCAGACCTTTTGTTTTACCGGAGGGCAGTCTTCCTTGGTAGGCAGGTGATGAACCACAATGTCGGCATCCAAACCAGGCATGTCTTCGTAAGACCAAGCAAAGATTTTCATGTAGTCACGCAGCATCTGAATCAACCGTTGCTTCACACTGAGCTCTAGATTGGCGCCGATCTTGACTTCCTTTCTATCTGTCTCCATACCCAGATTTACCGTTTCCACTGGCTCTTCATGTGGCTGAATGGCCCTCTCTTCCTGGAGTAGCAGTCTTGCAAGTTCCCCAGGCACTTCGCAATCATCTTCACCTTCGTCTTCGGCTAATTTGATCGGATTTTCGAAGTCATAACTGGCAGTAGCAGAGTCGTTACCAGTGGGATCCAGAGTGGATTGGAACCTGTATAAGTGAGTGTGTGTAAATATAGCTGTTTTGCAATATATGATAAAGAAATAAAAGGAGCACAAGATTTGAAATGCAACAAACGTCCAATGTTTTGATTAATGATATATGAAAATGTCATACAAAAGCCCTCACAAATGGAGCCGCGGTGCCCCGGGTAGGAAACTGAGCCATAAAAGTTTCAACATATTGTTTGTTACAAATTGAAAACAAAAGAGTTCATTACTGAGTGACAAAAGTAATAGGGGTGAAGTCTTTGGCAGTCCAGTTGCTTGGTCCATTGTCGGTTGTTGGGTAGATCCAGCTGTCAAATTCGGATTCCTCCACTTCGTCTTCAATAGCATTCACTCCTGGGTTGGTGATGAACACAGGAGGTCTTCCAATCCTTGCTTTGCGAACAGCCCTCTGAGCCTCTACAGTGAAGCCCAAGCCAAACTTGTCGGTCTTTGGAGTGAAGTCAGGAAGTCGGCCCCAATTTGCACACTCACCCTTCTCAATCACAGCCCGGGCATCCTTTAAGGAAGCCATCTTCAAAGGAGGGTCTTCAATCACAGTTTCAGCTGATGCAAGTGTCTGAGGCACCTCTTCAAAGTGTTGAAAGGGGGTTTCAATGAATACCCCATCCATTTCTATGTATCGGAACGAGTTTAAGTGGCTGACCATATACTCTTCTTCCCCTTGAAGTGTAACAATCTTTCCTCTAACCAGATACTTAAGCTTTTGATGTAGTGTGGAGGTCACCGCTCCAGCCTTGTGGATCCATGGACGACCCAGCAAACAAGAGTAGGATATACGGATGTCCATCACATAGAAAGTAGAATCAAATACTTGAGAACCAACCCTGATTGGAATGTCAACTTCACCATGTACCATCCTTTTCGAACCGTCAAAGGCTCGGACAACAATGTTACTAGGCTTGAGCTCCAAGCCCTCAAAATCTAACCTGTCTAAGGCCTTCTTGGGCAATACATTCAATGAAGAACCGGTGTCCACCAACACATGTGCAAGAGTAGTGCCCCTGCATTCAATGGAGACATGCAGGGCGTCATTATGGTTCTTTCCTTTTGCGGTCAGATCGGCGTCAGAAAAGCCCAGACCATTATCAGCAGTCAAGTTGGCCACACAATCAGTAAATTGATCAGCAGATGTTTCTTGCGGCACATGAGCCGTCTTCAGGAAGGAGATCAGGGCCTTGGCATGGGCCTCTGAACACAACAACAATGATAGCATAGAAATTTTTGACGGGGTGTGCCCCAACTGCTCAACAACATTGAAATCACTTTTCTTGATAATCTTGAGGATCTCCTCCATCTCTTGCTGGGAGGCTTCAACAACGGTTGTTTTTGGTGCCTCCGTCAGGGCAGGCAAATCAGTAGCAATCCCTTTGCCCCGAGCATTAGAGGACTCGGTGGCAGGGGTAGGAACAGGAACTTGATTAGGAAGGGAAACATGCACACTTGCGGGTGTGATGATAAGAGGTCTCTGAATAACTGGTGGTGCGATATCTGGCGAAAACAACCTACCCCTGCGAGTAATTTTGGCAGGCCCGGTGATGTTACTGACACCGGTACTTGTATCAAACTTTTTCTTCACTCCAAGCATATAAACATCTACCCCATAGTGCCATGGGACAGCTTTGTCGGATGTATAGGGGAGGGGCCCCGGAACTGTAATGATGATAGGAGCAATCTTTTGAGTGGACATGATTTTGACAGGCTTCTTTGAAGGAGCCTTGGGAGGTTTGTTGAAAATAGTGACAATAGAAACTTCTTCGACAGGGGCAGCAGGAACGACAATCTTCTCGAACAAGATTTCTTTGCTATCCATCAGGCTTTGGATACCTGATTTCAGCAAAGGACAACCAAAAGGCGAAACAGCACAGAGAAGGCAATCTTCATCACATCCCGGAAATAAACCGGCTAGCAACAGATTCCTTTTAACAGTCGATAACGGAGTAAAAATCTCTTCCACGGAGGCTACATATCGGTCTTCTTCCACAGCACTCACTCCGTGTTGGGGCATGGGAGAAGTCACAACATTGGGCCTTTCAGGCGCCTCAAACTGTATTTCCTTAGCATCAATAAGGTCTTGAACCTTATTTCTCAGAGCCCAGCAATCGTCCGTAGTATGCCCGGGGCTATCAGAGTGATAAGCGCAACGGCGTTGGGGTTATACTTCGGTGAAGCTGTGTTTACTACCTTCGGAGCTTCTTTGACAGTTACCAAATTGGTTGATAGTAGTTGCGGTAAAATATGAGACAGGGTCATACTGAGCCGAGTGTACTGCCTCTTGGGTCTCTCACCCCTTGGCTGGTTGAATTGCTGAGGAGCAGCAGCAGGCTTTGAAATTACCAATGCATTAACTTGTCTTCTAGGACCATAAACAGCACTAGCTTCCTTTTTGAAAGGCTTCTTTTCAGCACTAGCAGCGGCACCTTTCTGTATCTTCCCTGACTTGATACCAACTTCTATCCTCTCACCAGTCAAGATCAAATATGTAAACCCAGCAGAGGAATTACCAATCAGATGATTAAAGAACGGACCAGACAAGGTCCCTAAGAACATGTCAACAAGTTCACGGTCAGTCAACGGTGGCTGCACCCTGCCATCCAGGTCTCTCCACTTTTGCGCATACTCCTTGAATCCTTCGCCCGTCCCTAGCGACATACCCTGGAGTTAGGTACGCATAGGAGCGAGGTCAGAATTGTACTGATATTGTTTATAAAATGCGGTGGCCAAGTCTTCCCAGTTTCGAATACTGGCTCCATCCAGCTGATAGAACCACTCGAGTTGAGCCCCAGAAAGGCTATCCTGAAAGAAATGGATCCAAAGGTTCTTGTCTGCATTGTAAGGTTGGATCTTCCTTACATATGATCTGAGATGCATTTTCGGGCAGGACAACCCGTCATACCTTACAAAAACTGGCACTTTGAACTTTGGGGGGATCACAATTCCAGCAACTAATCCCAAGTCTTCGAAATCTAAGCCGGGAACTCTCTGCAGCTCCATAGCTGCCAACCTGTCTTCTAAGCCTTTGTACTTATCATCAGCGGGCGGGTATTGTTGATCAGAGTAGTCTTCGTCTTCTTCAGCCTCCTCTTCCTCAACCTCGGATTCGGAAGGTACTGCAGCCGCATTCCCTTTACTGGTTCCTTCTTCAGATGTAGGGGGAAATTCAAGCACTCTTCTGGCTTCACCCTCAAACCTTCTTCCTAGGGTAGCCACCCCGATTCTCTTCTTCTTCTTTTTCACTTGGTCTTTGTTCCCCAGCAGGGCTTTCAGATCTTCGTGACCCTTAGCCAAGGTCATCAGGAGTTGTTGAAACTGTGCGTTTTGAGACTGCAAGTCCTTGACCGTCTGTTCGAGATCCATCTTACTGAAATAAACAGCAGAAAGATAAGGAAACCTGGTGTGGAGACCTGCTTATGCACATGATGAATGGTATGCTTATGTATGCAATGCATTCAAGGATTTAGAACATTCAAAATTGTTGCAAACAAAAAAGAACGCACGTCATATTAATAAGAAGAAATTTGTCAGTACATAAATGCCCCATGGGCCAATTATTACAAAAACTTCTCAAGGTAAAAAGACATTGCGCATCCTCTTTGGTGCAATGTAGGTGTTAAGGGTCTCTTCCTCATGGAGTCGGCGGGTAAGCTCCAAAACCTTCTTCTCACTGGCGTAGAAGCTGGCTTCAAAAGTGTTCCGTTCCTCCTTAAGTTGGATCCAACTCTTCTGCATCTCCTCCCACGATGTAGGCATGTCAGGATATAGGATGGTGTAGGGAACCTCTCCTTCCGTAACGGGCTCTTTAATCACAGGGAGAACATGAGGATAAGGCATCATTAGACTCTGGGCTCGGGCTCGTACCCATTTGAGGTAAGGCTCAAGAGGGATGGAGTTCTTGTGCCCCAGTGTCTTGCTGTCAACCTTGTTAGGCATCCTCCAAGCTCTGATGAATCTTTGGCGAAGTCCTTGCGCATCGTTGTCGAAGTCAAAAACTAGGTCAGGAATCAACATGTCATGAGGGCCATCCCTCCGTGCATATCCAAATTGTCTCAAGGCTAGACAAGGGTTGTAGGTAATGCGTCCCCTAATGCCAAGTAATGGAACATTAGGGAACTCTCCACAACGATCGACGATGATGACATTTTCTCTGGACCGAGAACACCAATGTACATCAGAGTGAGTGAGGGTCATCAACCGTTGTGACCACCTTAAGCCTTGGTCATTCTTCAAGACATATTGTGGAAGGTGCGAAATAAACCACCTTGCAAGGAGAGGAGTACAGCACATGAGAACACCCCTCTTTCTCATTGTTCGTGTGTGAAATGAGTGAAGAATGTCCCCAAGCAATGTTGGTATTGGATTCCTGGATAAGAAGATTTTGACGGCGTTGACATCTACAAGCTGGTCAGGATTTGGGAACAAAACCAAACCATAGATGAGGAGGGCCACAATTTCTTCAAAGGCTTGTAGGTCCAATGAATTCCAACATTCTTGTGCCTTCTCAAACAAGAATTTTGCTAAGAAGCCTTTGACACCGCTTCTAGTTTCCCAATGCCCCTTGATGTCAGATGGCTGTAGATGTAGTGCTCGAGCAATATCTTCAGGCTTTGGTTCCTTTTCCGTACCGTTGTAGGGTAGTTGATTAAGGATAGGAATTCTCAGGAGTTGAGAAAATTCCTCCAAAGTGGGCACCAACTGGTAGTCGGGGAAAGTGAAACAGTGGTGAAGAGGGTCAAAGAACTGGAAAAGCACCTTCATCATGTCCTCTTCAATGTTGGTGTTGACTAAGCTGAGCAGTCTACCATGTCTTTCACTGAAGGGAGAGCTTTCCGGAATTCTTGATGTGAGCTCCTTGAGTTGAGGAGGGATTCTCACAAGGTTTACTTGGATGGTTTTTCTTCGAATAATTTCCATGACCTACAAAACAAGAACAAAGATGAATATCTAAACCCTTGAAATGGTTAGTGAATACGTATGATGCTTTATGATGTTCATGATGTATGCACAAAACATATGTACAAGCAATTCACACCAAACCCTAGTTTCAGGCTTGCATGAGGTTTCATAGGTTAGTACCCTCCTGAGTGTAGTTGGCTTAAAAACCTGTCCTATAAATAGTAACCGGGTTCTAAGGAGCTCAATATCACTGGATTGTTTTCATTGTTCATTGTTTTGGTTTAGCCACTTAACTAGCGACCAAAATATTCCAAGAAAACAACCCTCAATGAGTGTAGTATCGAGTATCTACCAACTTCGGACTGCACCAAAGCCGGTCATCTCACTACCCCTAATGAAATGCCAAGATGGTCAAGTAAGGTTCTAGGTCATTAGTGCTTAGTGACATCACTCAGCGGCCCCGTACTCTCCTTGATTGAACTCAAGGGTTACCGGTACTCACAAATATTTCGCAATAATATAGCTATTGCTTCAACCGTGTCGGTATACCCCGCACAGTTTCCACAATGTATTGCTATCTATGAATGTTTCCCCAAATCCGGGTGTAGGATTGCAAACCCAAACAAGAGAGCCAAGATATAAAGCAATCAAAATAAACAATTAGTCATGCAAGAGGGTGATCTAAGCCCTAAGGTTACTCCACTTTAAAATTATCCCTAGCAGAGTCGCCAGTTTTGTGATACGGTGGGAGAACTGACTTGAGGTTTTGCGTTTGTTTTCGCAAATGTTTCGGTTGAGCAAGAGTCGCCACCGACTTTTTATTTTATCCTAAGGAAAGGTTAAAAAGCACAGCAAAAACCTTTGAGATGTTTTCTTGGGTTCGGGGAGTAGATTATAGAAAGGGAAGGTATTAGCACCCTTTCTATCCATGGTTATCCATGGGCTCTTAGTTACTTGCTTAGATCAACTTGCCTTGATTTTCAATTGTTTGAAATGGTGCTTTGTGTGTGGGTTTGAAAATGTTTTGAAAAGAGGCCAATGTGGTGGCAACCTTTGTAATGATCCATGTTGGGATGTATACAAAGGTGTATGTCTTTTGAAAAGGTTTTCAATGTTTTTGAAAGTGTAGTGATGTGTGGTTTTGAAAAAATAGGCAAGTGTTTTTGTTTTGCAAGTTGGCAAGTAACCAAGAGCTATCTACCCTAAATTTCTCAAAGATATTTGCTATGTTTGAACCCTTTTAACAATTTTGTTCCACCATTGTATTTGGTAGACAATCTTGTGTTAGGATGTGAACGGGACGGGCGCGGGTCATCGTTTAGACCATGATTGCAATGGTGCCAAGTATCTTTGGGCAATTTTTCCTTTAAGGGACTTGATCATTTTTTTAGGCAACTTTTGAAAGCGTCATCGAGGGACTATGATCATTTGATTGTTTTGTTTTTGCCAAAGATACCTAACATGCAATATGGCCCATTATTGAAGGCAACAAGTGGAATACCCTAGGGGTGCAAGTGTGATTAGTGTTGTGCATTTTCATGCTTGTTTGTCTTGAATTTAGGTCAAACTATTTTTGGTTAATTTTTGCATACAAACCCTGATTCTAACATGGCAAATTTAGAAAGCTTTTAAATGCGAAAAATAAAAGGTCCTAAGTTATTACAACACAATATATGGGATGGGGGGTACAAGAGTTCAAATGGGGATATTTTAGCAAGAAATTAAACCTAAACTATTACATCCAAATTGAATTATACAAATTATTTAATATACAACAATTAAATAAAAATATAATAAATGTGCAAGATGCAAAAAATGGTTTTTTTATATGTATGAAAAAAAGTATTTTTTATGTGTCAAATAAACAAAAATAAAATTAATTAATTTTTGGTATTTTTATGTATTTAGGATAAAACCCTAATTTTATAAATAAAAGGTATTTATTATATAATATATGCAATATTTATTAATTATGTACAAAAAATAAATAAAAGAAGGTATATTGTAAAAAAAGTATTTTTGATGTCAAAATATTAATAAAAATAAAATGTATTAATTCTTTGTATTTTCCCTAAATATACTAATAAATATATAAGTATTTTACATTATTTATTAAATATATATTATATGTACAAAAATAAAATATTTAATATTATTAAAAAAGGTATATTTTTATTATAAAATGTTTTCAAGAGATAATAATAAAATAAAAATCAGAAATAAAATATGTTTGTATTATTTTTTTTGTATTTTAAAATAAAAGTATCTATATTTATTTATTTACATATATCAAATTAGAACAAATAAATGCCTAAAAATGCAAAAAAAGTGGAAAAAAAATAATTTTAATATTTTTTATGCTTTGACAAAAATAAATAAATCAGAAACAAATATCAAAAGTCAAAAATAATGGAAATAAAATGCAATGGGCCAAGGAGGTGCAAATGTAAAAACATGGTGTAAAAAGGAAAAATATCACAGGCCCAGCCCATGAAAGGTTGTCTTCAACCTCTGAACAACAAACAGAGCAAACACGTGATTCCTACTATCTCCTGATTCCTAGACTTTTAGCACAAACTCATAACATGAAAGATGTCAAGCATCAAGCCACGATTCCATACATATAAAAAACTTAACTTAACTCTCAGAAATGAGAGAGAATTTCTCCATCCCTAATTCTTAACCTAAGTTTTTGTCAATGTTCAGGTTCTAAATACTCTCAGCACATGCAATATAAATGGAAAGTGAGGATATGTATAGCTTCAGGGCCATGGATAGAACATTTTTCATTCATAAACTTAGAGCTAACTCCTCCTATATTGAGAGATAGAAGTCCATGAACTTACCTGTTCAGCTTGGATCGTGTCTGACAATGGAGGCACTTTCAAGGCAAGGTGAGGATTGGTACAGCTTGCTTGAAGTTCAGGGATGCTATTCCAACCTTTAACTTGCTTTGAAACCAATTGTATCAAGCTATGGCAATCAACCTGCAAAACTGAAAAAATGTAAATGGTGAAGTTGGTTAGAGGTGTTACACGTCGTGTCCAATGCTTGGGATAGCTTGTATATGTGGTATGGAATGTGTATGAACTGGTCTTAGAAAGAACGCACGAGTGGACTGAGTTATGGAAGTCCAACTGCAGAGGTGACTCTGTTTTCTGTAGTAGGAGGGTGTTTTGAGGTTTGATGATGTTTGGAGGGTGTTTTGCTCGTGCCTTAGCTTAGGTTTGATGTTTGGAAGGTGTACAACAAGTTTGTCTTAGCTTGCTTTGGCAGAAATGAGAGTTGTTGTAAGTTATGCTAAGTTACTTCTAACTTAAGCAAGAAATGGCAAGTTCGTTTTACAAGCTTGTGCAGGCCCCTCTAATGTGCTGCAACCATCCCCCTTGATCAGTGTGACATGCTTATGAACTTGTGCCAAAGAGATTTGCCTTGTACTTCTTGATTTGCAATTTTGACATAAAGTTCAACTTTTCCAAAATAGATATATTGCTTTTTCTAATTATGGCTCAATCTTGTATGCAATGCTTAAACACACAAGATAAGGCTTAAACATGAAGGATTGGCATTAAATTTATGAGTGTGGATGGGATAAAAGACTTGTAATCTAGATTAGAGCATGCTGAGTTCAAAAATGCAAAGTTATGGACATGTAAATTGGCCATGAACAAAGTGAGTTTTGCCCATATTGCCAAATTCGATTCTCCCTAACCACAAGGTTGTTTGATTAGTTCTTGGACATTTTGGAAAGCTTGGAATGTGTACTACAATCCATATTTGTAATGAAAATTGAAATTCCAAGTGGAAGCATGGGAAAAGTGGCCATGAAGTTAGGCAATAATCCTGCCTAGGATAGGTCAAAAAGTTTCTAAGTTAGGAATGTTTTGCACCCTTGTTCCAAAAATCATAACTTGAGGTACAAGATTCTTTTGAGGAAACTTTGTGAATCAAAGTTGTAGATTTTGCAATGAACTACAACTTTCATGTTTTGACTTTTGTTTGAATCCAAATGCATCTTGATGAAAAAATGGGACAAAGTTAGAAAAAAATTAGGGATTTTCATAACTTAGAAAAATTCTAAGTTATGAAAATTCTTCATTTCAAACCCTAATTTGTGATTTTTGATTTCTTGGTGAACAAGTTTCACAATTTGACATGTTTTGATGAAAAATGAATCTTGACACTTGATTTTGACCAAAAAGTCAAAGTTTGACTTTTCAGTATACAGTCAAAAATTGATCAATTGACTGGAAAATTCATCTGTCAATCTTGTGCATTTGGGATCTTTTGAACTTGTTGAACATGTCAAGACAAATCCATTGGGTCCTTGGGTCCATATATGAGCTTGGTTTGCCATTGGCTAGGTCAAACAGTCAAAAATTGCCTTTGTGCAGTCAAAACCCTAAAAATGACCATTTTACCCTTTTGGTGATCTGATCAAATTTCTTGTGGAATTGTGATCCAAACTTGACCAAATGGTTTATATGAGTTCAATATGTTGATGTGGGTCAAAAATCATGAGGTTTGACTGTCAATTGGCCACAGTTGACTTTTTCCCCAATACAGTTGATTTCTAGGTTAACTGTCCAATTGACTGGGCAAAGATTGGAATCAAGGCTTGAAATTTGGTATGGGTAAACTTGGGAGTCCAACATGAAGCATGAAAGTCATCTTAGGAATTTTAGGTCAAAACATCTTTGTGCAAACACAAACCCTAATTTGGGTCAAGAGTGCAAGGAGGAGTCCTGAGCAGAGGAAACCCTAGCTGGATCTTGAACTCCAAGGGTCTTGTGGTGAGAAAATGTTGAGGAAATGGGAGGGCAAATTTTTGGGTACAACAATCACCATCACCAAAATCAATATGTTCATTCAATGAGCACCAACTCTATGCAAATGCACAGAATCACCATCAACTCTCCACAACCGTACCACTAAAAATCGAATCATCTTCACTCACGCTGCTAACCAAACAACAGCGACGATGATCACCAAGCAACAACAGTGATACACACCGAATAAAACAACAATACAAAATACAAAAAATACAGAATCGGAGAAGAAGAAGAGTCGACAACACGTACCTGAAAGCACTATCGATTTCATCGATCCGGTAACACATCTATTAACTCTTGCTATCAGATTTTCATTGTTAACTATGTTGAATCCATCTTCTTTTAGTTATTCACTAAGCACGAAGGCGAATTGTTTCATTGTTATTTCTTCACGTTGAAAAAGAATTTGAAATCTTTTCTCTGTGTTTGAAACACGAAGATGAAGAGAGATGCAGAGTGAGTGTTGGTTGTTGTTGTATATCGAAACTGAACCGGAACAGAGGTCAAAAGATGAAGTTTTATTGTTTTGTTGGTACGATCGTGAGAGAAAGGAATGAGATGAAAGCGTTATTTTTGATTCAGTACCCAAATTATGATGGAGTGGGAAGAGAAATTGAGAGAATGAATAATCATATGGTTTTGTTCAGTGAGAAAGATGACGGGGATGGATCGTGAAAGTGAACGGGACAAAATCGGTTGAGAAGGAGGGAGTGTATTTGGATCTGAGTTGTAGAATGAGGACATGGAGTTGGAATGGGAGCACATAAATCGTGGATCTTGAGGAAGAGAGAGGCGCTTAGCCTCATTTTCCTTTAGGGTTCTGTAACCCATCTGTTTTAGGGCTGGATCCAGGTCTGACCCAACCCGGTCCATGTTTAAGCCCATAACCTTTTTTATTTTTAATCTGTCTTGGGTCTTGCATGTTTTACCCCAATCCGAATTCCTGGATCCACACCATGAGTTTTTGGCAAACACCCCCTGCTTAATCTATTTGATACTCTTATTTAGATTTTGTTTTATTTTCTTTTAATCAAAATTCTTGCATGATTTTCTTAGTATAAATAAATTACAAAATGTTAGAATTAGGTTTTTAATTCCCTTTTATTTTTAATATCTCTTAATAAAGAATAAAAAAAATAAAATGACAAGATTGTTAATAGTATTGATAAATAATATTAAAATTAGAATTTTAATTTTTTTTTGGTATTAGAATTTCTCTACTTGGTAACCATAGATAATTTTAGAATTTAGGTTTTAATTTCTTTCATTCTTATAATTTCTTTATCTGAAAATATCATAAAAAATATTGATAGTTATTTTTTTAGGTTGATTGATTGATTCTTGATAAACATGTTCCCTTAAGAACTCCATTAAATGATTAAACTTTGTTTTGATCGTTTTGGTGTTGGGTTAGACTTTAAGATCAACCTACAATGATAACTAATTAGGTTAGGAATTACCATTTTACACTCAATATTAGGTTAACCTTTGTACATAACAAACAATTAGGCTTTTCTAGGCTCCCTCTTAACCTTTTTCTTTTGTAATTAAAACATACCATTCACAAATCAAAAATCCAAAAATACTCTTTAATCATTATTCAAACTCATTTTAAAACTCGTAAAACACTCAACCAATCAAACCCTCCCCACAAGGGCATGTTATCTCCGTTCTACCACGATACCGGTCGTGCCTATTGCTAAAATGCGTAGTTAATGTCGCCCACTAAAAAACACAAACAAACCAACCATTTTCTAGAGGAACTACGATGTTCTGATTCCTTCATTGGATACATAGGCAAAGGGTCGCGAAACCCTCATGAACGCAATAATCAAAAACCATCCATTTCCCTCTAAGCAAGCCTAGTTGTAGATAAATACACCCTTTAAGACAAACAAACAAAATGGATCCCGTTGAGTACAACGGATGTGAGGGGTGCTAATACCTTTCCCTCGCATAACCGACTCCCTTACCCTTTCTCTTGGTCGTAAGACCATCTTATCCATTCCCTTGTGGTTTTATCGATATTTCCCCTTCCTTCGGGATAAACAAAGTTCGGTGGCGGCTCTGTGTTTTCTGCCGGTGGCTTCAGCTGGCGACTCTGCTGGGGATCATTAGCGAGTCTCTCCTAGTTTTTTTTTATTTGTCTTTTTTGGGTGTTTACTTATTTGCTTTATTTTGCTTTACTGTTTTATTATTGCTTTATTTTGTATATATTGCATATCTTGTTGCTACTCACATATTCTGGATACATTGTGATGTTGGGTTTGGTGATTACTTTTGATAAGTCCTATACCCGGACTTGGGTTACACATAGGATTAGGACGGGCGGTATAGTCATGTTAACTTTGAGGGAGTAATCCCGGAGAAGGAGGCATGAAAATCCCCCACTTAGTGGAGGTCCCCTTGAAAGTAGTGATGTTTACCGACTAATCGGGAAGACGTCGTTGCTTTTGACCTGGGAACTCGAGATGCTGAGGTTCATAGAACCATTAACCCATCCTGGCCTTTTAGGTGAAGTGCGGAGACTGTAACGGAGTAATCTGGAAGTAGTCGTCATGCGATATTGCACTCGGACGAGTTTTTCCTGCGAATATTACTGATTACCAAGTAATTGGGACGTCGGTAATATCCAAAGGAAGAGCGTAGACTTTGAGAACTCTTTAGAACCTTGTTCGGCAGGTGATAAACCCCTAGTACTTACCTCGTGGTTGGTTACTTTGACTATATGCCTATGATGTCGAACTTTTTATCCTGTTACTTTCAGCTTGTGCAACGGACTATGCAATGGTTATCCAGAATATGTGGAGTTGAGACTTCATGCCATAGCATACCATGACATCATATCATCATATACATCTCATATCTAGGTAAATCCAAAGACAAGTCTAGTTGATATAGCTTTTCAAAAAGGAAATTAAAAAAAAAAAGGATAGACGAGTCTTTGGGTCTCCTCAGAAATGAAGATAAAGCATTCATCCATATTACCATGCATTCATTTTTTCACAACAAAAACTCATTGGGGTCCCCTTTCTCAGAATCCAGTAAACAGCAAATACGACTCATCCACATCCTTACCGTACTAGAGGCAACCAGCAAAGGCTAATGGATCTTTTTGAAGAGAATCAGAATGCACTTCATCGGGATATGGACACTATGGGTACTCACATGGATCAACTTATGGAAACCCTTCATGCCGTGATCAAGGGTCAAGAAGAACTACACCAAAGTGTTTCCAAGCTTACTAATGCTGCTCCTTTCACTTCTGCTATTGGGGGTAATGACAATGCAAATGTTGAGACTCCTACCGGTGCTCCTAGGAATGATGTCGATGATCATCATGATGTTATTGAACTTGATGAAACCCAAGTGAACCTTGCTTCTGGGGTTGCCGAAACTGCGAAAATGTATCATGCTCTCGAAGAGAGACTTAGAGCTATGGAGGGTATCAAGGCTTCCAGATTCAATACTGCTGCAATGTGCCTCGTGCCTGGGGTAGATATTCCTCCCAAGTTCAAAGTCCCAGAGTTTGACAAATACAAAGGCACTTCTTTCCCAGAGACTCATCTTCGTTCCTATTGTCGCAAAATGGCGGCCTATGCTGAAAATGAACCATTACTCATGCATTTCTTTCAAGACAGCTTGACCGGGGCACCGTTGGGTTGGTATATGCAATTGGAAAGATCTCATGTCAGTACTTGGGGAGAGCTTGCTGATGCTTTTTCAAACATTACCATTACAATACTGCCATGGCTCCTAGCAGTACACAGCTCCAAGGGATGGTACAAAAATCTGAAGAGTCTTTCAAAGAGTACGCTCAGAGGTGGCGTAAACTGGTTGCAAGGGTCCAACCTCCTATCTTGGATCGTGAATTGACTCATTTGTTCGTGGGCACCCTGCAAGACCCATATCTCCAACGCATACTCGGTAGTATTTCGACCTCCTTTTCGAACTTGGTCACCATCGGGGAATGTATTGAAGATGGCCTCAAGTCAGGAAAAATTCAAGGTACATCTAGCGCTATCAATGGAAGTAACAAGAAACCTTGCTTTGGCCTCCTCAAGAAGAAAGAAGGAGAGACTAGTACTACTATCAACAAAGGAAAGGCCCCGGTCCATCATCAAGATCAAGTTCTGCACCATCAAATGTCGTTTGTTCATCCTAATGTTCCTCGAGAATGTGTTACAATCTCAGCTTAACAACCACGGGTGACTTAGCATTAGTCAATCCATCATCAACATCAGTACACACAGAGACAAATGTATGTTCAACGAGCATGATCTGGGTTTTTTCAGCTTAGTCATCAACCCCAAGGGCAACAAGGACGAAAGCGGAAGAAAGTTATTGAAAGGAGGGTGGATCCCATTCCCATGTCTTATGCTCAACTTATCCCTCAGTTGTTTGCCAATCAGTTGGTTCAACTTCGTGAGTTAGGTCCAATGCCAAATCCTCTCCCACGAGGGTATGATGTCAGTGCTTGTTGTGAATTCCATTCAGGGGCTCCAGGCCACACAATTGAGAATTGTAGGCATTAAAAAACAATGTTCAAGACCTCCTTGATGCCAAAGTTATCATGTTCACTCCAAAGGGTCTGATAATGGATTGAATCCCCTTGCTGAGATAGGTGTCAAGACTGCAAGAGCGTCGCCTCATTTGAGCCAGGGCTGAAGAAGTCTCCTGAGCATGGCAATTTCTAATTTCATTTGCATTATCATTTGTAACCTTTCTTGTTTTGTTCAGTACCCGTTGTATGCAAAATGGTTTATCTTTTTATATTGAATCACCATGCATTGACTGTGTTTGTCTTGAACTAATCCATTCGTATTCACTCATTTACATTTTGTTATTGTACTTACTTTTGATGCTTAACTCTTTTTAATTTAATTTAAAGAAGAAAAAAAACTCTTGAGGGAGGATGATGAAGATCTGATACTTTGATTCTCAAACGATATGCTTTTGAATAAAACCTTGCTGATGATGTACAGACATTGTTTTAAATCCCCAAACACCGGAGTTATAAGGAAGATAGACCCTCGTCAACCCTTTCGAGCTTTGAAGTAGGAGTTTCTTTTACACAGAAAAACCCTCAATTTTAACCTCGGGGCGGGTAGATTTCAGTTAATCCGATCGAGCATCCAGAACTCGTCAAGAGGGAGTTCCTAGGAATACAACAATGGTTATCAATCAAAGGGCTATGAGAAGTCAACACCACAATGATATACCACCACCTACCAGCAGCGTGCATCAAAGAGAACGATATCCCGATGGGTATCTCTTGCACAATCAGGAGGTCAGCAGATGACGATACCATGATAGTTTTTCTTCATCTATCTAGGACTCAGATAACCACAACCATTTCCAACCAATCGAAGATGGCGCAAAGATCAATGACTTGTTCAAAAAGAAAGAGACAAAAAGCCTCGTTATGTCAAAACTTGAAAAAACAGGAGACTTAGGCAAAAGTCAGGGCATCCCGCTGGACTGCAATTTCAAAATCAAGAAATTGTCCCAGAAAAAATTAGGGAAAGCGAAATAAATAATAATAATAATCCTCAGCAAAGAACAAGATCGAGTGATCATACGCTAGGAATCCAGTGATTGTCGGGTCTTAGAAACCCCAGTGGTTCCTCAATCATTGCAAACTCTCTTCTCAGGAGATGAGTGTCCGTATCGAGTTAACTGAACATAGGAATGGAGAACATCATGGAGAATGGGTGGGCACCAAATAATTTTGAGCCTTAAATCTTTTTTTCTTCTAAAACCGTGAGCCAGGCCACGTTACAACCCTTAAAAGTCCTAACTAAAGCATGGGTTAATTCGAAAGCAATATTGTAGCGAGAATACGGAAACCTGACTCCTCGGGGATGTACTAAAATTTGATTTGGTAACATGTCACTTATTCATAAAAATAAAAAAATTGATGCTTCGACATCATTTCAATGAAATTTTTTCGAACTTCAAGACAAGCATAGCATTTGTATTAGAATCATCATTCTTAGAGAAACTTTTGTTGCATATAAATAAGTGCTTGAACATCAAGTAAGCTTGCGTGATGAGCATCAATTGAAAACATGGTCATCTCGAAGGGCGAATTGCTGCAGAAACTTGTCAAAAAACAAAGATTGATCTTATTCTGGGGCATTCCCTCATGCTGCCAATCAGAGGCTATCACGTCGATTAATCTCTTCCATATTTTCCCGGTCAATCAGAAGCAACCATGTCGATAAATCTCTTTAAACTTCAAACTGGGGGAATCAGGCTGAGTAACCTATTCAAAATTTGTGCAACCTGGGGCAATTACGTCGAGATTCGACAAATCTCTACAAGAATCCATGATCAGAGGCAGATATTGGGGCATGCCACTTTGCGCCGTATTATGACACGAACCTTCCAGCATTCCACTCGAAGAGATCCTTGCAGACAGGGGCATTCCCCCTCCCCTCTTGTGGAGCTACTCAAGCAAATTCCTATCATTCGTACAAATGCAATCAAGCTAAGAGCGTCATGACGTTCACTTTGGTTCAGTTAACGTCCTCAGAATCATTGTCATTCCCTGCAGATGTTTAAACACGCAACTCCCCAGGAATGAAGTGAACTCGGGGCATCTGAAGACACTAATGTCCATTTCCTAATCCCCAAGTGGTTCGTGAAGTAAGGAAAGTCAGACGGGGCCCTTTCCTCCCTGGCAATAGAGAAAACTTGGGGCATTTGATGAGATCCATGTCTCTATTCAGTCATTCACAAGCAGTCCAGCAAGTGAAGAAAGTCAGATCAAGCTACTCCTCCTCAACAAGATTTAATTCCCCAGTGAACTCGACAAGGCTAACCCTCTTCTCTCAAATTTTAAGCACCAGTCCATATTGGTACCTCAAGATGACAGACAACAGATCCCAATGAGTTTTTGACATTTTGCATACAATAATCATCACGACATACTGCATTGCATCCTCAAACGCACAACATATCCATGGATCATCATGTCACACTTCAAATGCATATGAAGCATGAGCCAGATCAATCCCAAATCAACAAAACATCCTCACAAAATTTTTTATCCTCATAATTCCCAGTTAACATCTGTTATTACACTACCAACTAAAATAAACCAAGGTGCCAGTACGTCGTACTCCCCCAACTCTTAATATTCACATTATCTTTGCTAGGGTCATAGTTCGCTCGTAGTTCTTACCCTCACGTTATCTTTACTAGGGTCGTAGGTCGCTCGTAGTTCTTACCCTCACGTTATGTTTTCTAGGGTCGTAGGTCGCTCGTAGGTCTTACCCTCACGTTATCTTTGCTAGGGTCATAGGTCGCTCGTAGGTCTTACCCTCGCGTTATCTTTGCTAGGGTCGTAGGTCGCTCGTAGGTCTTACCCTCACGTTATCTTTCATAGGGTCGTAGGTCGCTCGTAGTTCTTACCCTCACGTTATCTTTGCTAGGTTCATAGGTCGCTCGTAGGTCTTACCCTCACGTTATCTTTCATAGGGTCGTAGGTCGCTCGTAGGTATTACCCTCATGTTATCTTTGCTAGGGTCGTAGGTTGCTCGTAGGTCTTAACCTCACGTTATCTTTCATAGGGTCGTAGGTCGCTCGTAGGTCTTACCCTCACACTATCTTTCATAGGGTCGTAGGTCGCTCGTAGGTCTTACCCTCATGTTATCTTTGCTAGGGTCGTAGGTCGCTCGTAGGTCTTACCCTCACATTATCTTTGCTAGGGTCATAGGTCGCTCGTAGGTCTTACCCTCACGTTATCTTTCATAGGGTAGTAGGTCACTCGTAGGTTTTACCCTCACGTTATCTTTCATAGGGTCGTAGGTCGCTCGTAGGTCTTACCCTCACGTTATCTTTCATAGGGTCGTAGGTCACTCGTAGGTCTTACCCTCACGTTATCTTTTATTAGGGTCGTAGGTCTTACCCTCACTTTACCTTTCTATTGAGTCATAGATCATACGTCTATCTTTACCCGTTGTCTTTACGTTTCTCTTGGGTCATAGATTATATGCCGATATTTATCCATTATCTTTACCTTTCTTTTTGGGTCGTGAAATACCGCTTGATAGATTCTCTGTCATCATCAAGTTCTACTCATTGTATTTAAGTTATCATTTTGTCAAGTAATTTTACTTTCAGCCATCACGACAATGTCAACCATATCCTTTCAGTCATTCTACCACCTGCTCCCTCAAAAACCTTGTATTGACACCGTTACCCTAGTACAAGCTACTCTTTTTCAACCATGTTTTATCCGTCATGACCAGTCCACCAGAAGACCGTTTTGTCTTTCCCCAGCAGACATTCACACCAGTGAATAATACTCACACCATCTCTCCAGGGAAAATTTCGGGTCCTGGTATTTAATCATCTTCCACCTTGAACTTACGAAAGGTCGACGCCAATCTCACATTCAGGTTTAAGACGATTAAATAGGGGCAGTTGTCGTACCCCAAATTTGCCCTATATCTTTATTTTTGTATGGCTTCGGACTTTGCATTCCATTTGCATTATTTTATTACTCATTCATTTGCATATCCCACATCTCATGGGATCAGGCGTTTTAGTTTGAGGTATTAGGGTTGCACCCTCTTTATGTCTAATCCTGTTTTGAAGTTTTCTTATTAGGTGAAAGGGAATTCTTATGGTTCTTGATTAACGGATCGTGGAATGAATTGTGTCGTCAGGTTACAAGGTTGGTTCTCGCTCAATTTTATTAGAGCCTGGATTAGGGTTTATTTCCCTATGTATGCTGGTTAAGATGCTAGGGTTTCGGGTCTTTGGTTTCTGGGAAGATGTTTCTCTCGCCTGCCTCAAAGATGGCTTAAAGCTCAGGGCATTAGGTCAAGAATTTCACCTCCTCGCATTTCAAGTTTCTTCTTAAAGCCTCTAAGCCATGGAGTCGAGAATTCAAATCGTGAATTGACATATGCGAAGTTTGGGTACAAGAAATGAGGCTGATGATTCATGACCGTCAAGACATGTTTTTGTTGCTTAAGTTACAAGTTATTGTGGGTTGAATATCAAAAATTAGGTTTCTGGTCGAGAAGTGCAAGTGTGGTTCAGGCATGATATGAAGATCAAGGTTCAAGCGACCGGTGATTTGGGTTTGAATTAACCAGTGGAATTAAATTCTTAAGCATTTATTTTGTCTGAGAGTTTGATTGGATTTTGAAATATAAGGCGCGTGATTGTTTGGAATGCAAGTTATAGGAATTGCTCACAATTTCTTGAAGTTTAAGTTACAAAGTCAAAAGGCGCATTCAAATCATTGAAGTGGAAATTGCCACTTCTAATCAAAGATCAAGAGTTGTTTGATTTCCATACAAAAAATTCATTCAAAAATATATCATTCAAGCTTTCGTGTTCATTACATTTTTGGGACATATTACAGAGCATGTGAAATCATGAATTACAATTATTAAAATACAAATTACATTTGTTTGTTTACAAAAAAAGTGAGAAATAATGTGTGTTTCTTCAAGTCTTCATCTTCAAGTCATTCGTCCTCACTCCTCGCCATGGTATTTTTATCGTTCAAACATCGCTAGCCATCCAACTCTCGTGATCATGAAACCAGACAAAGGAAAAGAATAAAAGTTAGCAATCAAACACATAAAAAATTTCCAAACAAGAATTAATTGATAAAAGGAATTGGTATCTCATCATAAGGGTTTGCATTTGGAATCAGTTAAAGAGGGAGATATTTTTTTATCATGTTTTATTTTCTCCCAAATTGCAAATCACAAAGATTTGTCTTATTTGGTTCACAAAAAGGGAGAAAAGAAAAATTGCCAATGAGAAAAAGCCGCAGGCCAGCAAACAAAAAAGTAACAGCTTTAACAAGGCAGCCAAATGAACAAACAACAGCAAACAAAGCAAGGCAAAAAAAAGGGCAGCAGGCCAGCAGGCCAAGCAAGTAAGGCAGCATAGGCTGCTAAAATGACAGGACAAGGCAGTAATATAACATAAACAATACAGCAGCAAAGCCAAAACAACAAGTAACAATAGAACAGGCCAGCAACTCAACTCAACAACAAATCAGCAAATATTAAACAAAACAAGTAGTCTAGCAAGCTACCACATGCCCAAAACCTCTATGTCATCATGTTCCAAAAGAAGCAAACCCTTTAGAATTAATTTTCAAAAAGCACCAGCTTTGTGTCATTGAAAGAGAAAGAGGAAAGAATAACCTGCAACCAAAACAGTCCCAAAACAAAGAAACAAAGCCTTGTTTCCCACTGCTACAGAAAAACCAGTCTGCACCATGTCAAAACAGTCCCAAAACAAAAAAAAAACAAAGCCTTGTTTCCCACTGCTACAGAAAAACCAGTCTGCACCATCTAAAGCCAAAATCTGTGCAAAACCTCACAAAAACAACAAAAACAGAACCTGCATTTTAAAAGCAAAAAACAGCATACCAACATTGTTCATAACCTCAGCCTTGTATCATACCCTTACATCAGAGTTACCACCATAAAAACCTAAAACGGTTCTTCAACTCACATGATCCTAAATATACTTCTGTTCCTCAACATCACTGCAATATCCTTCATCACAAACTTCAACAGACAACCAATAATTAATAAAAAATTCATACAAAAAAACCACGGTTTCACATATTTGTTTCATAAAAACAAGAAAAAACTGTGTCCAAACTCTCTCAAACACCACTGAACCCTTCAATCTGCTCAAACATATTCCCTCATACTCACCTCATAATAACCACTCCCCCTACATTAATCATGGAACCTTTCTCGCCTTACTCTCACTAAACTCACAGAAACAAATATTCTTTCTGAACTGCACATCAATTTCCCAACCTCAACTCAGTCCTCATGCATCACCCTCACCACAATCAATTTGTTCATTCAACGAGCACCAACTCTATGCAAATGCACAGAATCACCATCAACTCTCCACAACCGTACCACTAAAAATCGCATCATCTTCACTCACGCCGCTCACCAAACAACAGCGACGATGATCACCAAGCAACAACAGTGATACACACCGAACAAAACAACAATACAAAAGACAAAAAATATAGAATCAGAGAAGAAGAAGAGTCGACAACACGTACCTGAAAGCACTATCGATTTCATCAATCCGGTAACACATCTATTCACTGTTGCTATCAGATTTTCGCTGTTATCATTGTTGAATCCATCTTTGTTTTGTTACTCACTAAGCACGAAAGCGAATTGTTTCATTGTTGTTGCTTCACGTTGAAAAAGAGTTTAAAATCGTTTCTCTGTGTTTGAAACGCGAAGATGAAGAGAGATGCAGAGTGAGAGTTGGTTGTTGTTGTATATCGAAACTGAACCAGAACAGAGGTCAAAAGATGAAGTTTTCTTGTTTTGTTGGTACGATCATGAGAGAAAGGAATGAGATGAAAGCGTTGTCGTAAAAATTTTGATTCGGTACCCAAATTGTGATGGAGTGGGAAGAGAATTTGAGAGAATGAATAATCATATGGTTTTGTTCTGTGAGAAAGACGACGGGGATGGATTGTGAAAGTGAACAGGACGAAATCAGTTGATAAGAAGGGAATGTATTTGGCTCTGAGTTGTAGAATGAGGACAAGGAGTTGGAATGGGAGCACATAAATCGTGGATCTTGAGGAAGAGAGAGGCGCTTAGCCTCATTTGCCTTTAGGGTTCTGTAACCTATCTGTTTTAGGGTTGGATCCAGGTCTAACCCGACCCGGTCCATGTTTAAGCCCATAACCTTTTTTATTTTTAATCTGTCTTGGGTCTTGCATGTTTTAGCCCAATCCGAATTCCTGGATCCACACCATGAGTTTTTGGCAAACACCCCCTGCTTAATCTATTTGATACTCTTATTTAGATTTTATTTTTATTTTCTTTTAATCAAAATTCTTGCATGATTTTCTTAGTATAAATAAATTACAAAATGTTAGAATTAAGTTTTTAATTCCCTTTTGTTTTTAATATCTCTTAATAAAGAATAAAAAAAAATAAAATGACAAGATTGTTAATAGTATTGATAAACAATATTAAAATTAGAATTTTAATTTTCTTTTGGCATTAGAATTTCTCTACTTGGTAACCATAGATAATTTTAGAATTTAGATTTTAATTTCTTCCATTCTTATAATTTCTTTATATGAAAATATCATAAAAAATATTGGTAGTTATTTTTTTAGGTTGATTGATTGATTCTTGATAAACATGTTCCCTTAAGAACTCCATTAAATGATTAAACTTTGTTTTGATCGTTTTGGTGTTGGGTTAGACTTTAAGATCAACCTACAATGATAACTAATTAGGTTAGGAATTTCCCTTTTACACTCAATATTAGGTTAACCTTTGTACATAACAAACAATTAGGCTTTTCTAGGCTCCCTCTTAACCTTTTTCTTTTGTAATTAAAACTTACCATTCATAAATAAAAAATCCAAAAATACTCTTTAATCATTATTCAAACTCATTTTAAAACTCGCAAAACACTCAACCAATCAAACCCTCCCCACAAGGGAATGTTATCTTCGTTCTACCGCGATACCGGCTGTGCCTATTGCTAGAATGCATGCGTAAACGTCGCCCACTAAAAAACACAAACAAACCAACCATTTTCTAGAGGAACTACAGTGTTCTGATTCCTTCATTGGATACGTAGGAAAAGGGTTGTGAAACCCTCACGAACGCAATAATTAAAAACCATCCATTTCCATCTAAGCAAGCCTAGTTGTAGATAAATACACCCTTTAAGACAAACAAACAAAATGGAACCCGTTGAGTACAACGGATGTGAGGGGTGCTAATACCTTCCCCTCGCATAACTTACTCCCTTACTCTTTCTCTTGGTTGCAAGACCATCTTATCCATTCCCTTATGGTTTTATCGATATTTCCCCTTCCATCGGGATAAATAATATTCGGTGGCGGCTGTGTTTTCTGCCGGTGGCTTCAAATTGTATGTACATGTTCGAAACGAAAAGAAAGTTTATTCACATGTTATGCTAGAAACGAAATATTCAAGGTTAAGAGTGACTTACCTTGCTTCAAGATGGGGTGTTTGAGCTGAACCATTATCTTCTTCCTTGGATACTCCTTGATTCGAAGGGAAGAAACGAAGGTGACATTTCTAATGCTGGATTCTAAGTAGAAGAATAAGTGTGATGTCCTTTCTACTGGATTCGAAGGAAAACAAAGTGTGGGGATTTATCAGATTCGAAAGAGGCAAGTGTTTAGATTCTGGGTTTGTGTTTGGTGAGTGTTTGAGTTTTTTTTAGAGTGTTAAATATTTGTTCCCCACAGTCCTTGGATGTGTGTCTAGCCCCTATGCATGTTATGGAGCCTCTTATTTATAGGCAAAGTTGGCTAAAGCTTTTGGAGGGAAAACAAAATAATTTGAACAATTTGAGTAAACTGCTTTTGTAGCTTTCGAGGGACAGTGTTTGTATGCTATTTTGGTGCGAGAATGGGGCAGTGTTTCAGGACTCCTGTGCAGTAGTTTTGGAGCGTTATGGCCAATGTACTAGGCATGAACTTGGCAGCAAGCATCTTTTGAATATTTCATTTTTCGTTTTGACCACCCTTCGACCAGATGCTCCTTAAAACAACATTATTTGATAACCAACAAGTGTTTTTAGAATGGGCCACTTTTGTGCATCCTTCGAAGGAGCCAAATGTGTGCCCCCTTGGATGGATCACCCAAGTATTCCTTAAGGTAGGCCTTGTACGTCCTTCAAATGGGCCATCAAACATGTCCTTCGAATGGGTTACCCAGACATGTCCTTTCAAGGGGTCATGTATGTATCTTTGAAAGGGCCAAATGTTTCCTTCGAATGGACTATGCAATCCTTCGAGAGGGAATCCTATGTATGCCCTTAAAATCCACCAACCGTGTGTGCTGAAGGTTGTCAAGGGTGGAATTGAAGCATGCTAAACGAAAATATGTCCAGTTGAATCTAGTGTCAACATAGCCAATGCCCTGTCGAAGCCTGCATGCAGGAGGTCTAACCTTTGTGACTCCAAGCATGTATACAAGAGGCCAATTCTCAAATGAAGACTTGCATGAAGGGAGCCACATGCTCAAACGAAGAATATAAACTCAAGCTTGTATTGAAGAAATTCACACGCCCAAACGAAGAAAACATGCATGAGGTAAAGGGCACAAATGAAGCTTGCAACAAAAGGGACCACATGCCTAAACGAAAGGCATTCAGGAAGCAAAGATGTGCAATCGAAGGATGCCAAAAGGAGGCAAAAATGTGCAATTGAAGGATGCCAAAAGGAGGCTTTTTTGCCTTAGAATCGAAAGAGGCAATAGGAGGCTTTTTGCCTCGTGTTTGTTGGCCTGGTGGGAGCCTCTTGCGCGCAAGAAAGAAGTTATGGCTCAATCGAAGGCTTGTATGCAGCCAGTCATCAACTTGTGAATCAAAGCAAGCATAGGGGAAAATATTTGTCCAGTTAACACAGGCATGCAAGCATCAAACATCTAATCGAAGCAGCCACATAGGCAACCATTGCACTGTGAATCCTGTGAGGCCAAAGATGCAATCAAAGGTGGCATGTAGGAAAGTCCTACCTTGTGAACCTAAGGCAGCGTGTCAGAAGCATAGCTTACATTAAAAGAGGCCAAAAGGCCAATCGAAGGAGCTGAATCGAAAAAGACTTATTTTTCTCCAATTTTGTCAAAAAGATTATTTTTATATGTTTCTCCCTTTTTAACAGTTTCCTCTTTAAATGATGCTGGAAAATCCAATTGTACTTGTGCAAGCTTGAATTTTGAGAAACCTTTGTGAGGAAAAATTTTGGGGTACAGCAGGAACCTTCGGGAGAAATAATCACAACACTAACTCCATTGCCCAAAGCATTGGAAGCCCCATCAAAAACCATAGTCCATCGGGATCCTTGTTCAGGTCCTTCATACGGTCCAGGATTTTCACAATCAGTCACTAGCATGATATTCTTATCCGAGAATTCAAAGTTCATGGATTGATAGTCATAAACAACTTGATAGGCCAAATGACCCGCCAACACACTTCCTTTGATTACTTTTTACATAGTGTATTGGATGTCATATTCAGTCAAGATAATCTTCCATCTACCTTTTCGTCCAGAGAGAGTTGGCTTCTCGAAGATATACTTGATGGGATCCATCTTATAAATCAATAAGGTAGTATGAGTCAACATATACTGTCTTAGTCGGAGAGAAGCCCATGCCAAAGCGCAACAAGTTTTCTCGAGCAGTGAATATCTGGTTTCACAATCGGTAAACTTTTTGCTAAGGTAGTATATTGCACGCCCTTTTCGGCCAGAGTCGTCATGTTGACCCAGAACACACTCTATTGAATTCTCTAATACAGTCAAGTACATAATAAGAGGTCTTCCTTCAACTGGAGGCATCGGGATTCGAGGTTCTTGCAATTACTCCTTGATTTTGTCAAAAGATGCTTGGAAATCATCATTCCATCTGACTACTTGATCTTTCTTTAATAATTTAAATATTAGCTCACAAGTAGCAGTCAAGTGAAATATGAATCGGGTAATTTAGTTGAGTCGACCTAAGAAAACTTTGACCTCTTTCTCAGTACAGGGTGCTTACATTTCTTGTATGGCTTTGACTTTTTCAGGGTCGACCTCAATACCTTTTCCATTGACGACAAACCCTAGGAGCTTTTTAGACCTCACCCCGACGGTGAACTTGTTAGATTCAACCTTAGCTTGTATTTGTTTAACCTCTCAAACAACTTATGAAGATGATCAAGGCGTTATTCCTCAGTTTGAGACCTTGCAATCATATCATCAATGTAGACTCTGAGCACGAGTTCATACCTACTTAAGGTAAGGCTCAAGGGGAATATAATTTTTGTGTCCCAATGTCTTATTATCCACCTTGCTTACCATTATCTAAGCTCGTAAGAACCTTTGACGATAGCTTTGGTTATCGCTCTCGTAGTCGAATACCACACCTTGGATGAGCGGATTATGGGGACCATCTCTTCGTGCATACCTAAACTGTCATAAAGCCAAGCAAGGGTTATAAGTAATACCTCCCCTAATGCCAAGTAGAGGGACATTAGGGAATTCCCCACAACGGTCGATGATAGTAATGTCCTCAAAGGATCGAGAACACCAGTGAATATCTGAATGTATGAGTGAGATCAACCTATTAGACCATCTTAAACCTCACTCGTTCTTTACAACAGATCGGGGCAGGTGCGAAACAAACCACCTAGCCAACAGAGGAGTGAAACACATGAGGGTCCCCCTTCTCTTCATGGTGCGAGAGTGAAGAGAATGTAAGATGTTTCCTACAAAGTAGGCACCGGATTGCGAGATATAAAATTTTTGACTGTGTTCTCATCTATAAGTTGGTCAGGATTAGGAAATAGTACCATCCCATATATGAGAAGAGCCAAGACTTCTTAAAAGGCTTGTAAATCTAGAGTACTCCAACAGTATTGAGCCTTTTCCAACAATAACTTGGACAGAAACCCTTTGACACCACTTCTTGTTTCCCAGTTAGACATGACGTCAGGTTGTTGCAAATGTAAAGCTCGAGCAATCTCCTTAGGGCTCGGGTCTCTTTCAATGCCGTTGAAAGGTAATTGATCAAGATTAGGAATTCCCAAGAGTTGAGAGAATTCTTCCATAGTAGGCACAAGTTGGTAATCAGGGAAGGTAAAACAATGGTGTAAAGGGTCGAAGAACTGGAAAAGAACTTTCATCATGTCTCCATCAAAGCTTGAGGTAACCAAATTGAGGAGTCGTCCATGTCTTTTGGTGAACGGAGAATTCTCAGGAATCCTTGATGCTAATTCTTTGAGTTGAAAAGGCACAGGTACAGGGTTAACTTGGACCGTATTCCTACGAGTGTGAGTCATGTCCTACAAAACAGAAACAAAGATGAATCTCGAAATCCTTGAAATGGTTAGGGTAAAATGATATGGTATGATGTCATGATGTTATGTAAAAGTATATACACAAGAAAATAAAACAAGTCCTTAGGTTTAGGCTTGCATGAGGTTCATAGTTAAGTACTCTCTTGAAGTTTAGTTGGTTCAACCTGTCCTAGAAAATAATTGGATTCTAGGGGATCTCAATATCACTGATATTTCTTCATTGGGCATTGTTTCAGCTCAAGCCTCTTTATTGGCGACCAAAATATCCCAAAAGTCTAATCTCAATGAGAGTAGTATCGAGTATCAACCAACTTCGGACTGCACCAAAGCTGGCTTATCTCACTACTTCCTAATGGCCAAGTTGTTCAATTAAGGTTCTAAGGTCAGTTAGTGTTTCATGACACCACACAGAGGCCCCGTATTCTCCTTGACTACTCAAGGGCTACTGGTACCAACAAATGTGTCACACTAACATAACTATTTCTTCGACCATGTAGGTATACCCCGCACAGTTTCCATAAATCTATTGTTACTTACCTAAAAGGTGCCCCAGATCCGGGTAGAGGATCGAAATAAACTCAAACAAAGAACCATAATGTAAAGTAAGTCAAACAAAGAAAGAAAGTAAAGGTGATCTATCCCTAAGGTAACCCCACTTTTAAGTAAGTCCCCAGTAGAGTCACTAGTTCTATAATACGGTGGGAGAACTGACTTGGTTGTTTTGCGTTTGATCACAGTTGTTGTGGATAGCAAGAGTCACCATCGACTTTTCTTTTATCCAATAAGGAAAGGTTGAAAGGAATAGGAAAGAACTTTAGATATGTTTTCTTGAGTTCGGGGGGTAGGCTATGAAAATGGAAGGTATTAGCACTCTTTCCATCCGTAGTTATCTACGGGCTCTTAGTTGCTTGCTAGATCACTTGCTTTGTTTGAAAATGTGCTTGTGGTATGGGATTGAAAATATTTTGAAAACGTCTTTGTAATGATTCTCGTCTCTATAAGAATGCATACAAAGTGTTGCTTTTGAAAATAGTTCAAAGAGGTGTTTATGGTGGAAGATGTTTTTGAAAGTGATTTTGAAAAGTGCCTTTGTAATGATTCCTGTCTCTATATGAATGCGTACAAAGAGTTTTAACTTTTGAAAATGTTTCAATTGAAAGTGTTGGTGTGAAAATGGTTTTTTAGTTGTGAGAAAGCAAGAAACTACGAGCGTCCTACCTACTCGAAATATCTTTGTTCTTTTCCTCCTCCTTTAGATGTTGTTATCTTACCATCGATTGGTAAGAATCCCCATCATTAGATGTGAAGGGACGAGCGTGGGTTGTTTGTATAGTCATAGAAGGCAACCTATGGGACATTTTAGCAATTTCGTATAGGGACTAGGTCGTTTACTGAAGGCAACATTGAGGGACATTGAGGGACTACGATCTTTTATCAAGGGTCTTTGCTAAAACACCCATATGCGAGGGATATGACTATTTTTCCGAGGCAACTAGTGAGATTACCCTAGAGGTGCATGTGTGCAAAGTGTGTTTGATTGCATGCATTTAGTCTTTGATTAGGGTGGTCTATTTGTTGGTTTTATATTTCCATACACATCCTAGTTACTAACATTTATGAAAGTAATAAAAATGCAAAAAATAAGGTCCTACGCTATTACAACCATATTGAACAGCAAGAAAAATGTAAAAAAAAAACAAAATATAAGAAGGGAAAATAAGCTCTTTGATCCAGGAAATAGGGCCATTCGATTCAACTCTTCCTGGCTTCTTTCGATTTGGGCCTGGAAGTCAGCGTGAGATGCACCTTTCGATCCACCCTTTTCTACTTCTTTCGATTGGGTACAAGATGAACTTGTTTTTTAATGTTAGAAGTTCCTAGCTCCCTCCTTCGATTGCAGGAATGCAAAACTCCCAAGTTCAGATTCGAAAGGCTTTAATGTTTAGAAAATCGAAGGATACAGAAAACCTGTCTAAAGTTTTGAAAATGAATCTAACAAAGGTAACTCTTGAAAGCTACAGGCCAGGGGTTAGCACAAGTCTATTGGGAATCAAAATCCAAAGACTGACTAGTCAGGGTTGATATTTTTAACATATAAGCAGTGAGAATTGAAAGTTAAGGCATGATCAACTTCCTAGATGGGATACCTACATTTTCCTTTTATTTATATGTACAAATGATATTTAAATGAAAAGTTCCAAGTTTAGAGGAAACTTACCTCTTGAAGTGCTAATCGAAGGAGCTGTATGTGAATTCCTTGGTGGTGGATAGATCTTTGCTGGAACCTTCTTGAAGCTAGTTCAGTTTCTGCTTTGTTTGGGTAGTCACTGAATCGAAGGAGGGTGTGTGATAATGGTGAGTGAATCGAAGGTTATTATATAACATTCTAGGGAGTGACTCAAAAGACTATTATGTTGCAGTTAGGGAATGAATCGAAGGTTGGTTATCTGGCAGTTGGGGAGTGAATCAAAGGATTCACTAATGCATGAAGGGATATGAGAGTTTTAGAGTTTGAATGTTTGAGAATGTTTGAGAGTGTTTTAGAGTTTTTAGAATTTGATAATTTTCTCACAACAAGAGTTTTTTCAGCTACCCCAAGGCTCTCTTAGATGTGTGATGGAAACTCTTATTTATAGATGAGTTTGGCTGAGGTTTGGGA
This sequence comes from Vicia faba, assembly GCA_948472305.1. Classification (NCBI taxonomy): domain Eukaryota; kingdom Viridiplantae; phylum Streptophyta; class Magnoliopsida; order Fabales; family Fabaceae; genus Vicia; species Vicia faba. The sequence goes on from OX451741.1 coordinate 1,401,024,437, forward strand.
GGGAAAACAAAAGAGATTTGAACAAATTGGGTATGTTGTTCTTGTAGTCTTCGAGGTGTAATTTTTGTATGCCAATTTGGTGCAAGTATGGGAGTAGCATGGCAGGACTACTTTGTAGCAATTTTGGAGTGTTATGGCTAGTGCAGCAGGCTTGTACTTGACACCACTAGCATCTTGAATACTTCTCTTTTGTTTTCACCAACTAGCCCTATCCTTCGACCATACTCCTTTTCAGATAACAACGTTTCTTTCCAATCAAAGTGTCTTTCGAATGGATCATATGTGTATCTTTTGAAGGGGCCCAAATGGGTGTCCTTCGATTTGAAACATGTATATGTTCTTTTGAAGGGACCACATGCATCAGTTATGTGCATCACTTGTAATTCTTCAGATGGGACACCAAGGTATAACCTTTGATTGGGACACCCAGATATGTCATAGTGTAGAGACTATGCGTGTTGAAGGTCTTGAAGAGGGAATCAAAGCTTATATGTAGGAGGTCCCTTGCTTTATGGGCGCTAGCGTGAAGGGAAGCTTATGCCTTGTGAATTTGGAAAACATGCAAGACCATTGGCTTCTGAGTCGAAGGAAAGCTGCAGGAGGTTATTGCCTTGTGCCTGTTGTCCTGAAAAAAGTAATGGCTTTGTGAATCAAAAGAATCATGCAAGGGGCCAATGGCTTATAAATTGAAAGAAATCTACAGGAGGCCATTGCCTTAAGAATCTAAGGACACTTTCAGAAGGCCATGTCCCTCTTGATCGAAAGGGACCAGCATGAAGCCACTAACTTTTGAATCGAAGGAGGCTTTCAGAAGACCATTTCCCTCTGGATCGAAAGGGACCAGCATGAAGCCACTAACTTCTGAATTGAAGGAGGATTTCAGAAGGCCCTTTCCTTCTGAATCGAAGGAAGCTGGTATGAAGCCACTAACTTCTGAATCGAAGGACACCAACAAGAGGCCCTTGCCTTCTGAATCAAAGGAAGTTGTTTCAAGGGAAACAAATGCTCAATCGAAGCTAGCTTGCATGGGAGAATTCAATCAAAGTTGAGCATTATACGAAGCAATGTTCAATCGAAGCTAGTATGAATTGAAGAAAACTTGCTTTTCTTCAATCTTGTCAAAAAAATCAAATTTATCTGCTTTGCTCTTTCAATACTTCCTCTTTGACTTGATTCTTGAAAATCCAATATGATCCAATTGTAATTGTTCAGCCTTGACCCAGTAGGAATTTTGAGAGAAAAATCTTGAGAAATGAAAGGGAAAATTTTAGGGTACAACAGCTGCCCCTGTTTAATCTTCTTAAACCTGAAGAGTTAGATTGGCGAGTCCGCCATTCGTGACTTGAAGGTAGAATATGATTGGACACTAGAGTGCCCAAAAATTTCACTTGATCATGTGGTTGTTGATTGTGTAGAGAATGGGCTTAAAGATGCCATTTGGAGAGGTGATGGAGAGTTTTCAGAGATGGGCTTATAGATGCCACCCAAAAGTGATTGTTGACATAAACTAGACTAAGTCTATGCTTGACTTCAACTGGAAAAGAATCAGAATAAATCTTTGGTTGATATAAACTGAAACAGAAGAAGTGTCTACCAGAACAGAATCAGGATAAACCATTGATTGATTTAAACTGAACCAACAGAGGTCTTGAATAATCTTTAACTGAGAAATAATCAGAATAAATCTTTGGAGCAATTTAACTAAACTAGTGAAAGTGTCTACCAAAACGGAATCAGGATAAACCATTGATTGATTTAAACTGAACCAGCAGAGGTCTTGAATAATCTTTAACTGGAAAAGAACCAGAATAAATCTTTGGAGAGATTTAAGTCAACCAGAGAAAGTGTCTATCGGAACGGAATCAGGATAAACCATTGATCAATTTAAACTGAACCAACAGAGGTCTTGAATAATATTTAACTGGAAGAGAATCAGAAGAAATCTTCATACGATTTAACTGAACTAGAGAAAGTGTCTATCGGAATGGAATCAGGATAACCATTGATCGATTTAAACTGAACCAGTAGAGGTCTTGAATAATCTTTAACTAGAAAAGAATCAGAATAAATCTTTGGAGCGATTTAACTAAACAAGAGAAAGTGTCTATCAGAACGGAATCAGGATAAACCATTGATCGATTTAAACTGAACCAACAGAGGTCTTGTAATCTTTAACTGGAAAAGAATCAGAATAAATATTTGGAGCGATTTAAATGAACCAGAGAAAGTGTCTATCGGAACAGAATTAGGATAAACCATTAATTGATTTAAATCCAACCAGCAGAGGTCTTGAATAATCTTTAACTGGAAAAGAATCAGAATAAATCTTTAGAGCTATTTAACTGAACCAGAGAAAGTGTCTACCTAAACAGAATCAGGATAAACCATTGATTGATTTAAACTGAACCAGTAGATGTTTGAAGGAAGTGTTCGTCATGTAGATAGTCACCCTATCCTGTTTCGGGAATTGATCTACAATCAATTTGTTCACAAATAGTTGTCTTGTCTCGTTTCAGGTATTAATATGAAACTTTGTTGAAAATTGGTAATGACATTTGTTTGCTGGCTAACTTTCCTGAAAAAGGTAACGAGTCAGTTGTGTGCAGTGTCATGATGTATGAGATGTATCAAGTAATGATGTTCTCAAAATAAATGAGAATGTGATATATGCATTTGTGCTGTCGATGCTATGATGTTTGTAAAATGATGGATGAATGTAATGTATGAACGTATCAGTTGTTCTACTGCGGTGTTGTTGGACTGGTGAAAATGAATCCTTGACTGCTGATGGGGACGAGGAGCGTAAGTCTTCATATTTTGTTGAAGTTGAAGTGCTGAGAGACGGATTTCTGTTATTTAGAGAAATGAACTCTGTTAAGGAAGGGAAACTTCATGGACTTGCTTGGGGATTTTTATGAAGTCCTGCTGAGGAATCCTGAAATCACTAGGCTGTATGCCGAGGATATGGGAATGATTTTATAGTAGAATGCCCCTGCCTTTGTAACCGCTGAAGAAAGTATCTGTGGGGATTTTGTGGATGGCTTTTAAACATTGTCATGTCTCTTAAAGCCATTAGTAACTGTCTTTTTGTTTTTTTATGCATGTTTTTTTGTTGCAAACGGTAATCACATTCAAATGCATATGTTCAAAAATAATAATTGGATGTTTTTGCAAACAAAACATAAAAAACAAATAGTGTTGTACTTTCAAAGAAACATCTTTGTATTAATTTGAAGAGGTTTTCCCTATAATAGGCGTTTTTGTACAAGGAGACGGGACACCCTAGTAAGAAAATATCGTTGTAAGAATGAAAACTATACAAAATAATGTACAAAGAAAAACAGCTATGTGAGATAATCCCATTGGTTTTCCATCCTGCTATTACCTTTATGTCTTCGAGTGTCTAATCTCTTTGCTGCTTGTCCGAAGCTGACTGTGTTGATTACCATTTGAGCTTGATAGTTGTTACCAAAGATTGGATATAAGGTGATCCAATGGGACATAGTTATATGCTTTCAATCCCTAACTTTTTTCTGGACCGCCCATCCGGGTTTTCAGTCCACTGGGATACCCTTTTTTTCCCAAGCCGCCTTTTCAGGTTTTCGACTTGTCGGGTGTACAGATTTTTTCATATGTATATCTCTAATTTTTTCCTGAACCCTTTTGATTCTTTGGGATGCCCTTATATTTTCCTAGGCCAGTCAACCTAGCGATTCTTTGTTCACGCGTAGTATATTTTAACTATGTCCACGTTTACAGGGTGCGGAAGGCCGTCGTTGTCCATAATGGTTAAGATCATGGCTTCGCCAGAAAATATCTTCTTGATCACAAATGGTCCTTCGTATGTAGGAGTCCATTTGCCCCTGGGGTCACCTTGCGGTAGTATGATGCACCTGATTACTAAGTTTCCAGCCTGATATACCTGAGGTCTGACCTTCTTATTAAAAGCTTTAATCATACGTTTTTGGTACATATGACCATGGTAGACAGCCGCGAGTCTCTTCTCGTCAATCAAGTTCAATTGTTCAAGTCGAGTCTGAATCCATTCGTCTTCACTTAAACTTGCATCTTTTATGATTCTTAATGAAGGTATCTGGACTTTAATAGGTAGGACAACTTCCATACCGTATAACAAAGAGAAAGGAGTTGCCCTTATTGACGTGCGCACCGTGGTACGGTAATCATGAAGAGCAAATGGTAATATCTCATGCCATTCTTTGAAGGTCATTGTCATCTTTTGTATGATCTTTTTGATGTTTTTATTGGAAGACTCCACAACACCATTCATCTTCGGCCGTTAAGGAGAAGAATTATGATGCTGGATATTGAATTACGCGTATAGTCCAACGATCATGGTATTATTGAGATTGATACCATTATATGTAATGATTCTTTCTTGGATACCATACTGACAGATAAGGTTATGTCTGATGAATCGGGCCACAACGTTCTTGGTAATAGAAGCAAATGAAGCTGCCTCGACCCATTTTATGAAGTGATCAATGGAGACGAGGATGAAACAGTGTCTATTAGAAGTTGTAGGCCTAGTCTCCCCAATCATATCGATGCCCCACATTACAAATGGCTAGGGAGCAGTCAAGACTTTTAGAGGAACCGGAGGCACAAGTACTTTATCAACATAGATCTGGCATTTGTGACAAGTTCGCGAATGCTGATAACAGTCTGCTTCCATAGTGGACCAATAGTATCCTGCCCGTAGGATCTTTTTAGCCATCGTGTTCCCACTAGAATGGGTGCCAAAGGTACCTTTGTGCAAATCATCCATAATCTTTTCTGCCTCACTGTTGTCTATTTACTGAAGCAAGGTAGAGTCGTGGTTGTGCTTCTAGAGGGTTCTGTTACTGAGGAAGAACTTGGCAGAGAACCTTCTTAGGAACTTCTTATCATTGACTGAAGCTCCCTAAGGATATTCTTGGGCTTCGAGATATCTTTTAACTTCATGGAACCAAGGTTTGTCCACTACTTCTTCAGTATCAATCTCATGACAGTATGCTGGTTCGTCCATCCTCTCAATGGTGATATAAGGAGCCTCATTACCCCACACGATTTTAAACATGGATGACATAATAGCTAGCGTGTCTGCTAGTTGATTTTCCTCTCGTGGAAAATGCTCAAAGGTAATTTCTTCAAAATGTGGAATCAGTGTCAACACATGCTCTTTGTAAGGGATGAGATTAGGATGCTTCGTGTCCCACTCTCCTTTAATTTGACTGATTACTAAGGCCGAGTCTCCAAATACACTCAAGGATTTGATCCTTAAGTCTATAGCAGCTTTGAGACCCATAATGCATGCTTCATATTCATCCCTACCTATTCAAAAAGTCTTTGTTCTTTTCCTCCTCCTTTAGATGTTGCTATCTTAGTATAGATTGGTAAGAAGCCCCATCATTGGATGTGAAGGGACGGGCGTGGGTCGTTTGTATAGTCATAGAAGGAAACCTATGGGATGTTTTAGCAATTTCGTATAGGGACTAGATCGTTTACTGATGGCAACATCGAGGGACATCGAGGGACTATGATCTTTTATCGAGGGTCTTTGCTAAAATGCCCATATCCGAGGGACATGACTATTTTCTAAGGCAACAAGTGAGATTACCCTAAAGGTGCATGTGTGCAAAGTGTGTTGGATTGCATGCATTTAGTCTTTTATTATGGTGGTTAATTTGTTGGCTTTATCTTGCCATACACATCCTAGTTACTAACATTTATGAAAGCAATAAAAATGCGGAAAAAAAGGTCCTACGCTATTACAACCATATTGAACAGCGAGAAAAATGTAAAAACCAAACAAAATAAAAGAAGGGAAAATAAGTTCTTTGATCCAGGAAATAGCGCCCTTCAATTCAATTCTTCCTGGATTCTTTCAATTTGAAGTCAGCGTGAGATGCACCTTTTGATCCACCCTTTTTCTGCTTCTTTCTATTGGGTACAAGATGAACTTGTTTCTGAATGTTTGAAGTGCCCAGCTCCCTCCTTCGATTGCAGGAATACAAAGCTCCCAAGATATGATTCGATAGGCTTTAATGTTTAGACAATCGAAGGATACAAAAAACTTGTCTAATGTTTTGAAAATGAATCTAACAAAGGTAACTCTCGAAAGCTACGGGTCAGGGGTTAGCACAAGTTTATTGAGCACCAAAATCCAAAGTCTGACTAGTCAGGGTTGAGATTTTCAACATATAGGCAGTGAGAATTGAAAGTTAAGGCATGGTCAACTTCCTAGATGGAATGTCTACATTTTCCTTTTATTTATATGTACAAATGATATTAAATGAAAAGTTCCAAGTTTAGAGGAAACTTACCTCTTGAAGTGCTAATCGAAGGAGCTGTATGTGACTTCCTTGGTGGTGGATGGATCTTCACTGGAACCTTCCTGAAGCTAGTTCAGTTGCTGCTTTGTTTTGACAGTCACAGAATCGAAGGAGGGTGTGTGATAGTGGTGAGTGAATCAAAGGTTATTATATAATAGTCTAGGTAATGAATCAAAAGACTATTATGTTGCCGTTAGGGAATGAGTCAAAGGTTTGTTATCTGGAAGTTGGGGAGTGAATCAAAGGATTCACTAATGCATGAAGGGATCTAAGAGTTTTAGAGTTTGAATGTTTGATAATGTTTGAGAATGTTTGAGAGTGTTTGAGAGTTTTGGGAATTTGATAATTTTCTCACAACAAGAGTTTTTCAGCTACCCCAAGGCTCTCTTAGATGTGTAATGGAAACTCTTATTTATAGACGAGTTTGGCTGAGGTTTGGGAGGGAAAACCAAAGAAATTTGAACAAATTGGGTATGCTGTTCTTGTAGTCTTCGAGGTGCAGTTTTTGTATGCCAATTTGGTGCAATTATGGGAGCAGCGTGGCAGGACTGCTTTGTAGCAGTTTTGGAGTGTTATGGCCAGTGCAGCAGGCTTGTACTTGGCACGACTAACATCTTGAATATTTCTCTTTTGTTTTGACCAACTAGCCATATCCTTCGACCAGACTCCTTTTCAAACAACATTGTTTCTTCTAATCAAAATGTCCTTCGAATGGATCATATGTGTATCTTTTGAAGGGGCCCAAATGGGTGTCCTTCGATTTGAAACATGTATGTGTTCTTATGAAGGGACCACATGCATCACTTGTGTGCATCACTTGCAATTCTTCAAATGGGCCGCCAAGGTATAACCTTCGATTGGGTCACCCAGATATGTCATAGTGTAGAGACTGTGCGTGTTGAAGGTCTTTAAAATGGAATCGAAGCTTATATGCAGGAGGACCCTTGCTTTGTGGGCGCTAGCATGAAGAGAAATTTATGTCTTGTGAATTTGGCAAACATGCAAGACCATTGGCTTTTGAGTCGAAGGAAAGTTGCAGGAGACCATTGCCTTGTGCCTGCTGTCCTGAAAGAAGTCCTAGCTTTGTGAATCGAAGGAATCATGCAAGGGGCCAATGGCCTCTGAATTGAAATAAAGCTGCAGGAGGCCATTGCCTTCTGAATCGAAGGACACTTTCAGAAGGACATCTCCCTCTAGATCGAAAGGGACCACCATGAAGCCAATAACTTTTGAATCGAAGGAGGCTTTCATAAGGCCATTTCCCTCTGGATCAAAAGGGACCAGCATGAAGCCACTAACTTCTGAACCGAAGGAGGCTTTCAGAAGACCCTTGCCTTTTGAATCGAAGGATGCTGGTATGAATCCACTAACTTTTGAATCGAAGAACACCAACAAGAGGCCCTTGCCTTCTGAATCAAAGGAAGTTGTTTCAAGGGAAACAAATGCCCAGTCGAAGCTAGCTTACAGGAGAGAGTTAAGTCAAAGCTGAGCATTAACCGAAGAAATGTTTAGTCGAAGCTATTATTAATCGAAGAAAACTTGCTTTTCTTCAATTTTGTCGGAAAAAAATCAAATTTATCTGCTTTGCTCTTTTAATACTTCCCTCTTTGACTTGATGCTTGAAAATCCAATATGATCCAATTGTATTTGTGCAGCCTTGACACAATAGGAATATTGAGAGAAAAATATTGAGAAATGAGAGGGAATATTTTCCGGTACAACACCTTGCACTCTCCAAACCAAAAAGCATGACCTTGTAACAGAAGGTGCCCCATTGTGTAACAAAAGTGGTCTTTTCCATGTATTTGGGCACCATTTTGATCTGGTTATATTCGGAGAAACCATCCATGAAGGAGTAAACTTTGCGTTGAGTAGTGTTATCGACCAACACATTGATATGTGGTAGTGGGAAATCATCTTTGGGGCTTGGCCTATTCAGATCTCTATAGTCTACGCACATATGGACTTTACCATCTTTCTTAGGCACCGGGACCACATTCGCCACCCATTAGGGGTATAACGTTACTGCCATAAACTTGTATTAAATTGTTTCATTACCTTAGCCTTTATCTTCTCAGACATATCTGGTCGCATGCGACGAACCTTTTGCTTGACTGGAGGATAATCTTCCTTCATTGGTAGGCTATGAACTACAATATCAATATCAAGCCTCGGCATATCTTCATATGACTAAGCAAACACCTCAACGTAATCATGCAGCATCTGGACCATCCTCCCTTTGACACTTTCTTCTAGGTTAGCGCCGATCTTGACTTCTTTTTTGTCTGCCTCAGTACCTAGATTTATCACTTCAACTGGTTCCTCGTGTGGTTGAATGGCTTTTTCCTCTTGCATTAGAAGTCTGGCGAGTTCCCCAGGTATTTCACAATCTTCCTCACCTTTGTCTTCGTCTTGATAAATTGGATGTTCGAAATAATAGATGGCAATAGTAGAGTCGTTGTCAACGAGATCCATAGTGGATGTAGATATGCATGTGTGTGTGTGTGTAAGATCACATGGCTAATAAAAGTAAAAGAAAGGCAAATAGCACAAAATTTGAATGCAAAATAGTCAAATGTTTCATTAAAATGAGCATATGGCATATGAAAATTACAAACCCTTAGCAAATGGACCATTGTGCCCCGGGCACGGCACATGGTTTAAAATCATTGTTTAAATGGAAATTACAGACATATCTCTCAAAGAAAATAAAACAGTAAATGATAATTACTCCTTGTTGAAGGAGATGGGAATGAAATCCCTGGCATGCCAGTTAAGGAGCCCTCCATTAGCAGTTGGTTAGATCCAATAATCAAAATCACAATCAACATCCGAGTCTTCGAGAGCACCAACTTCATGGTTAGTAATGCGGAGAGGTGGTTTCCTTGTACGAGCACGCCGAACCTCCTTTTGAGCTTTGGAAGTGAAGCCCAACCCAAATGTTCCTGACTTGAAAGGTAAATCAGGGAGTTGTCCCCAAATGGTTTAACCTCCTTCTTCAACAACATCACGAGCATCTTTGAGAGAGGCCATCCTTGGTGTATCTTTGGCGGCTTTGGGAGTGTCGGGAGTGGCCTTGGCAACAACAACCATGGGAGAGAGCATTTTGAAGGCCTGACAAGGGGTTTCAATGAACTCTCCATCCATTTAAACATATTTGAATGAATTTAGATGGCTAATCATAAACTCTTCTTCACTACAGACGATAATAATTTTCCCCTTGACCGGATATTTCAACTTCTGATGTAGTGTGGAAGTTACCGCACCTACCCCATGGATCTGTGGACGTCCAAGCAGGCATGAATAAGCAGGATGGATACCATCACATAGAACGTTGATTTTAAAAACTGAGACCTAACTTTGATGGGGAGATCAACTTCTCCATGAACCATCCTCTTAGAACCATCGAATGCCCTTACTACAATGTCGCTTGGTTTCAACATCAGTCTATCATAGTCTAGTCTGTCCAAAGATCCTTTAGGTAAGACATTGAGAGAAGATCCAGTGTCCACTAATACAGGTTCCAGGGTAGTGCATTTGCATTCTAGGGAGATGTGAAGAACTTTGTTGTGATTTGTAACACCCCTTCTAATAAACCCCGAATTAAACGATATAATTAAAATCAGAGCAAATAAAATTTGCACGGAAGGAGTGTCACAACATCAATTCACATATTCAAGAAAAATGGACATGACATATTCGTTACTTTGATTATTTAATCACATATTACATTCATGGCATATACTTTCTTTTCGTGCAAACGCAACGGAATAGTAATAACTTCATCTCCAAAGGAGGAATTCAAAATATAAAATTCAAGGCATTAAGCCACACGGTTCATACACCAAACATGTTATCAAGTCATAATATACATACATCAACATATAATCAAAACAATGGATTATATACAAGTATAATCCATATACAAAATATGCGGGTTTGAATGCGGACACCTAACCCCCAAGTGTTACAACCAGAGCATCGACTCGATAAACCAAAATAAAACAGATTACAATCCAAATGCATCCGCTAAGCTAGTGCCTCGCACTACCGTCTTCGGTACCTGAACAATGTCGTAGCAAGCATTTTCCAACAGAAGGGTAAGAATTCCAACAAACATAAGGTATGTAATTAAAGAAATTGAAAGGCATTAAATAAAGGAATCTTACTCTTTTTCTAACTCTTGCATAAACCACATAATATATTCATTTAATCCAATTCTCATATTCAACAACTCAAAGAAATCAAACACAATCAATTTCATTTACCAATTAACACATAATGCATAATATTCAACAACACATAAACTCAACAAAACGTGTACGTGTGACCCGACACACCGACATGACATATGCATGTGGTACCAATCATCTATTATCCTTCGGATTTACCAATGTCTATCCCTCAGACGGATAATCACAAAAGCCTGTTCCCTAAGCTTTCAGACCCCCACTCTGAGTCTGGGACGAGTCACTAGCCTCCACGAGACTAACAGACATTGCCTCTTGACACGGCTAATGATGTTGTGTGCAAACTCAACAATAATACATGCAATTAAGACCCCCACTCTGAGCCTAATATACATGCATATCCAACAAATTCAACTCTATGAATTTTCATCAACAATTGCACACAATGCATCAAATAATCATCTCATCACATCACATATAACATTTAGCACTCAAGCATAAAATGTTAAGCACGTCATCAACAATTCACAACATACACATAGTATAAAACCATTCATCATCATCAAAACATAATCACATAAACATAGATCATTCTTACCAATTTCCATTTAACAAATAAATTATGAAAATTCAATTAACACTAGTATGCATTACTATCTCATGTTAATTCAACACTTTTTCACATAATAATACTCTCACAATTCATCAATTGAATATTAGGTTTTACGCCGATTCGGCTACCTATCTAAGTACTCGCAAAACAATACAATCGGTATTGAAATATTTTCTTAAAATATAAATATTCAAGCCTAAACACCATTTTTTGGTCACTCTCGTAAAATGCCGCATTTTCGACAACCGACATCACCACATTAATCTACACATCCAATTTAGCTACCATCTAAATTTTCATCCAATTCCGGGTAACTAATTATACTGCTTAATTTGGCTAATAGGACCGAACGGTACTATTTTCACTTACTCCTAAGTTAAGCAACTCATCGCCGATTCAAAGTTACCGGATTAATCTGTAATTATTTATTAATCCACTAATACATCTCCGGTATTAACCTACTTCGATTCCTAATTGAACACAATTCCGGTCGGCTAGCGAAAAAGTCACAAACTCGATAAACCAAATACATTATTTCCGGAATCGGATATTAATCAAATATCTCGAAAATACAACACACCTACAATTTAATTCATCTCCGGTCGAAATCAAAATATCAAGTTTTATCGGTAAACCATAACCGATTATATAATTAATCACACTGTTAATTATAATATATATTAATATATTAACTAAACTATTTTACTTTTATATATATATATATATATATATATATATATATATATATATATATATATATATATATATATATATATATATATATATATATATATATATATATATATATATATATATATATATATATATATATATATATATATAATGAAAATTAATATTTTATTAAACTAATTTAATATAATTAAATAAATACTATAATAACATTCTCCATTTCTCCTTTACTATTTTTTGGTCTCAAAAAATAACTCCACCATAATTACCTACGCGTTTAACTTACTTACCCCGTCAAATTTCATTAATTTTTGGATAACTAATTTTATCGTCTAAACCGGCTAATTCGAAACAACACAATCCCGACCGGTCTCCGAAAACGTTGCAATCTCAAAAAATAACTCAACCATAATTACTTACGTGTTTAACTTAGTTACCCCGTTAAATTTCATTAATTTCCGGATAACTAATTTTACCGCCTAAATCGAAAAAAAACCGAAATCAAAAGCAATAAAAACATACTAGATGTTTAGAGGAAATCTAAATCTTACCGATTAATCTTCGAAGCAAGCTCTTCGATTTGATTCCAGAAATTTTTCCTCTTCTCTTCAACCCTAACTTTTCCCCCTTTCTTCTCCTCGTGCTACTTTCTTTCTATTCCTATCTTTTTGTTTATACTGTTTTCTTTCTAACTTATATAACATATATATACTTTACTTATATAATATATATTATAAAACTAAAATATATTATTATATTATAAAACTAAGTTATATTATATTTTATTTATATATATATATATATATATATATATATATATATATATATATATATATATATATATATATATATATATATATATATATATATATATATATATATATATATATATATATATATATATATATATATATATATATATATATATATATATATATATATATATATATATATATTGTACTGTTAACATATATATACTTATATTATTTATATAATAAAACTAATTCATATTATTTAATTAAACTAATCTTAATAAAATTAAATAAATATTTTAATAATTTAATTATCACCAATTAATTAATTAATACACACCAAAATACAATATTATCATATAAAATAATCATTTTTCGGTAAATCAAACAAACCAAATTAATCAATTACCAGACCGTATAACCGACTAAATAATTATTATTTTACCAAAATAAATATCAACCGGTCATTTTAGAAAATAATAATATAAATAACATTAATTACAACTATTGGAAATCACATACCGGACCGAGTAGTATACTACCGATTAAGTAAATATAATTTATCAAGACAATATTATTATATCGAATCCTATTTCTCGGTTAAACCAATTAAATCTGACTTTATCTCAAACGGTCAAATTCCAATAATAATATTATTTCTAATATTATTGCTCCGGTAACTGACTCGCATTAAATCTCCGGTTAACCGAATAAAATTCAACTCTACTTGATAATTCGATAGCACTTCTCAAATGATACCGACGATCTGATTAATTACCAAACTTCATCAAAATTAAATAATTAATCCTTATTTAATTTAATTAACTAATTAATTAAATTCGGGTTGTTACAACTCTCCCCCACTTACAGATTTTCGCCCTCGAAAATACGACTGAGACAAACCACACTGAACCTGCTCCTGTATCCGTCCACCCAACTCGCATTTCCACCAAGTAACATACGAAAAACACCAAAAGACGCGGACATCTTCTTAACATCAAGATCCAACAAAACACAATGTCGAGGTGCAAGGCCCATACCATGCACTCGTCAATAAACTGACGGCACCAAGAATAACCAAGTCGAGAACACACTGGTTCACCAGAGATTCCAGACACAACAAAGTCGTTACCATCACCACGGTAGCACCCCCCTCGATTCCTCATCCAGTGTAATTAATCAAAACCTCAAATCATCCAAATAAACACATCTGAAACATACAACTATCATGATACATCACAACCTCTGATCCATCAATTCTAAAATCTCTTCTTCGATTTCGATTGATCAACATCCATTGGTCCCTAAAGATACAGCAGTATCCTACTTTCTCAAATCTTGTCCACAATCACTTAGGACTTCCAACCTCAAAAGCTTAACTCTGGCGAAACCTCCTCGTTATGTCCCACTCAATTCTCACACCACTGTATTGACAACTGCACAAAATTTTCATTTCAAGACGTCAATTATCACCTTCAACTTACCAAACAGGAACCCAATCCAAAAATCACTTTCTCGAAAATATTAACCATTGTCGCAGTCTCATACCCTATTCCTTTGGAATTAACGGTAACTTATACTCTTGCAATAACCAAACAGTTCAAGTCCAGAACCACGACGTCATACTTCTCGAGTCCAACATGAATGCTATCACAAGTACAATACTCTTCCTCATAAACCATAGATCATCTTAAAGTACTTGAGGCTACCAAGCCGTCCCAAGATACTTCACCGCCAAAACTTATCTTAATCACAATCCAGTAATCCACCATGGTTATCAATAACTGACAAAATCCATATTGTAGAAGTACATGATTTCACTTCGACTCTCTAAACTTACATCTCAGTAAACTTCCAAAACGACTTTGAATTCACCTTCTTAAATCCATTGATTCCTCAAACCAGATTTTTCTGACTTTCTTTAGTATCATCTATGATACTCTTAATGATCCCCACAATTAGATGCAGTCTCTTCACAAACCATACTCAACTTCGAATCATTTCCAACAATTCAAATCTCGATCTCTTATAGTCCCTACATACATACAACTAAAATCTTCATGTTTCCAAACGAATGCAACCGCATCAAACTTTAACTCGAACTTCGGACAAAATCTTCTCATGAAAGCCCTGCTGTTCCAAGTCACAATTTACACTTATCAGCTTTACGCCAAAACACTCCTTAAGTCCAAAATGAAACATCTTGGTACACTGCACCGAACTAAACACCACCAAAATAAATGCGTTCTTTAATCTCTTCATAACTCATAATAATCCACTTCACACTGCGAAGTCCAAATAACAACTCTACCTCTCTAGTCCACAATATCCATAACAAAACCAACTTATGAAAGGTCTTCAATCGAATTCAATATAAAAACCATCCAAAATAAGGAAACTTCTATTTCTCAGAAATAACCTCTCGGAGCTTCCACAAGGTGCAAATCAAATCTTCACGGCTACTCAGAATATCGCCAATCCATAATGCTTATTCCAAAATCAATTATCCATAGACACAATTGTAGCTCTTACAACTACTCATGAGAGCACTGTTTATATATTCCACAATCATGCACGATGTATTAGTCATCCTACCGATATAACTGAATACTCGTCATAACTATACCTTATCCCAAACATCCTTCTGAATATTCTCTAGCCTTCATACGAACTGTCGATAAACAACCTTAAAATCAAACTCACTAAATACAATAGCTCTCAACGACTGATTCCTCCAAATATCACTCCCTAAGAGAATATTCTTGTCCTTAACATTCATTCCGATCCTTTCATTTGAAGTGACCCACAACCTCGGCAATTTCGTTCTCCACGAAAAACATAACAGGCACATTCCACGGTGACTCATCCGAATGAAGAAACCTCTCCTCAAAGAAATCCTCAAGTTGACTCTTCAACTTTCTCAATCTAGAAGCAGACCTCTTATAGGCATTCCTCGAATTCTAACTAGTTCTAGTAACAAAACCCATTAAGACTTCACCTTGCACTTTCACATCGTTCCACTTACTTCATCACAGAACACTTCATAAAAAAAATTGCATCCAATAGGTCACATGCCTTTATCTTTCTCTCACCAAGATCCAAATCTCTCGTTACGCAAACCATAACGCTTCTCTTTTTGCCGACTCAACTAATTTCACACATTGTCAAGTTGGCACAATAAGTCCATCCCCTCCAACACTATCCCGACTACAATCAACAAGAGATTAAGGGTGATTAGTTCCTCAATTTGTCAATAGATAGTCAACAATCATGACGGTGGCATCTACCATCGTTACCAAACCACAATAGCGTCTTCAATCTTACCCTTCAAGCTACTTAAACATAACCATGCTTGAAGCATCAACTGCTCGGAAATAATTACATCTTACAATCGGCGGTATACTGAACCAACCTCTTGCACAACACTTCGGAGAAGAAACTTATCCCCCACTTATTTCACACGTACCTCTGCAGACAACGAAAAGGAAACAATCAAGTACCGACAGTGTTTCACACACATGTCGCATACCAAAAGGGAGTAAACACATAAACAACCTGGCCGATAGACCGACCTGCTCTGATACCACTATTATAACACCCCTTCTAATAAACCCTTAATTAAACGATATAATTAAAATCAGAGAAAATAAAATTTGCACGGAAGGAGTGTCACAACATCAATTCACATATTCAAGAAAAACGGATATGACATATTCGTCACTTTAATCATTTAATCACATAATACATTCATGGCATATACTTTCTTTTCGTGCAAACGCAATGGAATAATAATAACTTCATCTCCAAAGGAGGAATTCAAAATATAAAATTCAAGGCATTAAGCCACACGGTTCATACACCAAACATGTTATCAAGTCATAATATACATACATCAACATATAATCAAAACAATGGATTATATACAAGTATAATCCATATACAAAATATACGAGTTCGAATGCGGACACCTAACCCCCAAGTGTTACAACCAGAGCATCGACTCGATAAACCAAAATAAAACAGACTACAATCCAAATGCATCCTCTAAGCTAGTGCCTCACACTACCGTCTTTGGTACCTGAACAATGCCGTAGCAAGCATTTTCCAATAGAAGGGTAAGAATTCCAACAAACATAAGGTATGTAATTAAAGCAATTGAAAGGCATTAAATAAAGGAATCTTACTCTTTTTCCAACTCTTGCATAAACCACATAATATATTCATTTAATCCAATTCCCATATTCAACAACTCAAAGAAATCAAACACAATCAATTTCATTTACCAATTAGCACATAATACATAATATTCAACAATACATAAACTCAACAAAACGTTTACGTGTGACCCGACACAACGACATGACATATGCATGTGGTACCAATCATCTATTATCCTTCGGATTTACCGATGTCTATCCCTCAGACGGATAATCACAAAAGCCCGTTCCCCAAGCTTTCAGACCCCCACTTTGAGTCTGGGACGAGCCACTAGCTACCACGAGACTAAAAAACATGGCCTCTTGACACGACTAATGATGCTGTATGCAAACTCAACAACAATACATGCAATTAAGACCCCCACTCTGAGCCTAATATACATTCATACCCAACAAATTCAACTCTATGAATTTTCATCAACAATTGCATACAATGCATCAAACAATCATCTCATCATATCACATATAACATTTAGCACTCAAGCATAAAATGTTAAGCACATCATCAACAATTCACAACATACACATAGTATAAAACTATTCATCATCATCAAAACATAATCACATAAACATACATCTATCTTACCAATTTCCATTTAACAAATAAATTGTGGAAATTCAATTAACACTAGTATGCATTACTATCTCATGTTAATTCAACACCTTTTCACATAATAATACTCTCACAATTCATCAATTAAATATTAGGTTTTACGCCGATTCGGCTACCTATCTAAGTACTCGCAAAACAATACAATCGATATTGAAATATTTTCTTAAAATATAAATATTCAAGCCTAAACACCATTTTTGGTCACTCTCGTAAAATGCCGCATTTTCGATAACCGACATCACCACATTAATCTACACATCCAACTTAGCTACCATCTAAATTTTCATCCAATTCCGGGTAACTAATTATACCGCTTAATTTGGCTAATCGGACCGAACGGAACTATTTTCACTTACTCCTAAGTTAAGCGACTCATCGCCGATTCAAAGTTAGCGGATTAATTTTTAATTATTTATTAATCTACTAATACGTCTCCGGTATTAATCTACTTCGTTTCCTAATTGAACACAATTCCGGTCGGCTAGCGAAAAAGTCGCAAACTCGACAAACCAAACATATTATTTCCGGAATCGGAAATTAACCAAATATCTCGAAAATACAACACACCTACAATTTAATTCATCTCCGGTCGAAACCAAAATATCAAATTTTATCGGTAAACCGTAACCGGTTATATAATTAATCACACTGTTAATTATAATATATATTAATATATTAACTAAACTATTTTACATATATATATATATATATATATATATATATATATATATATATATATATATATATATATATATATATATATATATATATATATATATATATATATATATATATAATGAAAATTAATATTTTATTAAACTAATTTAATATAATTAAATAAATACTATAATAATATTTTCCATTTCTCCTTTACCATTTTTCGGTCTCAAAAAATAACTCCACCATAATTATCTTCGCGTTTAACTTAGTTACCCCGTCAAATTTTATTAATTTCCGGATAACTAATTTTACCGTTTAAACTGGCTAATTCGAAACAATACAATCCCGATCGGTCTCCTAAAACGTCGCAATCTCAAAAAATAAGTCAACCATAATTACCTACGCATTTAACTTAGTTACCCCGTCAAATTTCATTAATTTCCGGATAACTAATTTTACTGCCTAAACCGAAATCAAATGCAATAAAAACATACTAGATGTTTAGAGGAATTCTACCCTTACCGATTAATCTCTGGAACAAGCTCTTCGGTTTGATTTCAGAAATTTCTCCTCTTCTCTTCAACCCTAGCTTTTCTCTCTTTCTTCTCCTCCTACTACTTTTTTTCTGTTCCTAACTTTTTGTTTCTCCTGATTTCTTTCTAACTTTTATATATATATATATATATATATATATATATATATATATATATATATATATATATATATATATATATATATATATATATATATATATATATATATATATATATATATATATATATATATATATTGTACTGTTAACATATATACTTATATTATTTATATAATAAAACTAATTCATATTATTTAATTAAACTAATTTTAATAAAATTAAATAAATACTTTAATAATTTAATTATCATCAATTAATTAATTAATACACACCAAAATACAATATTATCATATAAAATAATCATTTTTCGGTAAATCAAACAAACCAAATTAATCAATTATCGGACCGAATAACCGACTAAATAATTATTATTTTACCAAAATAAATATCAACCGGTCATTTTAGAAAATAATAATATAAATAATATTAATTACAACTATTGGAAATCACATACCGGACTGAGTAGTATACTACCGATTAAGTAAATATAATTTATCAAGACAATATTATTATATCGAATCCTATTTCCCGGTCAAACCGATTAAATTCGACTTTATCTCAAACGGTCAAATTCCAATAATAATGTTATTTTTAATATTATTGCTCCGGTAACTGACTCGCATTAAATCTCCGGTTAACCGAATAAAATTCAACTCTACTTGATAATCCGATAGCACTTCTCAAATGATACTGACGATCTGATTAATTACCAAACTTTATATAAATTAAATAATTAATCCTTATTTAATTTAATTAACTAATTAATTAAATTCGGGTTGTTACATGATTCTTCCCCATCGGGGTCAAAACTGCATCAGAGAACCCTAAACCGTTGTTGGTAGTCAAGCTTGCTACACTGTTTTCAAATTGATCGGCCGTAGTTTCTTGAGTAACATGAGCATTCTTCAAGAATTTTATTAGTGCTTAAGCATGTGCCTCGGAGCACAGAAATAAAGACATCATAGAAATCTTCGAGGGTGTTTGCCCAAATTGTTCCACTATCTTGTAATCACTTTTTCTGATAATTTGTAGGATATCCTCCATCTCTTGGGTAGATGGATCCTCAATAGTAATGTATTTTGTGGGCGCCTCCGTTCTGTCAGGCTCAGTCATTTTTCCTTTCCTCTAGTGTCAACAACATGTTTAATAGCCGTAATGCGAATGGGTGTAGTAGTGTTTATCGAAGGTGAAATTTCTGGAGAGAAGATCCTCCCCGTCCTAATAACTTTACTTGATCCCGCAGTGTTTGTAATGTCAGCAGTTTCATCTTCATCAATCCACGAATCTTGTTTGATACCATGGTAGTACACTTCTGCCCCATAATTCCAAGGGACCACCTTATCAAAAGAGTAAGGGATTGGACCCGGTGTAGTGATGATTAATGGAGCTATTCTTGGTTCACTGGGAATCTTAATAGGACATTTGGAGGTGATCCTATTAGGTTTGTTGGAGATAGTAATGATGGAAACGTCTTTAAATTCTTGAGATACACTTTGGGTCAAACCATCGCAGATGGAGTTCTTTCAAATAGAATCTCATGGCTATCCATCAGGTGTTGGACACCTTTCTTATGCCATTCTTAATCAGTAGTTTGTACAGCACAACAGCAATAGTCTTCAAGGCAGCCAGGGAATACTCTGACTTTCAACAAATTATTTTTGATAGTCTTCAAAGGAGTAGTTAAATTATTGACATAGGAAACAAAAGAGGCATCTTCGATAGCATTGACACCCTTACCATGATTTGGCATAGGTGCGGTGATTACATTGGGAGTTGGCGGGTGATCTAATTCAATTGTCTTGTTGTCAATTAGGTCTTGGATTTTATTTTTTAAAGACCAACAATCATTGGTATCATGTTCGTGTCTGTTTGAATGGTAAGCACATTTGGCATTGGGATTGTATATAGGTGAAGATGTATTGGGATTTTGTGGAGGGTCTCTTAGTGAAATGAGCTCAGCTTTCAGTAAATGTTGTAGGGCTTGTGGTAAGGGCATACCAATCTTGGTGTATTGTCTTTCTTGAAACTTTTTCCTAGGCCTACCCTCTTGTTGTGATTGAGTAGATGTAGGATTGGAAATTAAAACTTCCCCCACTGAGTGATGGTGGTCAATCTTAGCACGGCTTCTTGATCCATACACATCATTAGCCTCTTTTTTACCAGTAAATAGTTTTTTCACAGCATTTGAGGTGGAGGCCATAGGTATCTTCCCGCTTTTAATCCCACTTTCAACCCTCTCACCAGTTAAGATCAACTCAGTAAATCCGAATGACGAACTCCTAATTAGGAAGTTGAAGAATGGTCCAATCAATATATCTATAAACATATCTACCAATTCTCTATCAATTAAAGGTAACTGCACCCTGTCAGCCAAGTCTCTCCATTTTTTGACATATTCTTTGAAGCTCTCATTTGAGCCCATGGTCATGCCTTACAATTGCACCCTAGTTGGAACAAGATCAATGTTATATTGATATTGGCGGTAAAATGCAGCCGCCAAATCCACCCAAGTTCCGATGTTTATCCCTCCCAATTGGTAAAACCACTCTAACTGCGTCCTAGATAGACTCTCTTGGAAAAAGTGCACCCATAGTTTTCTATCAGCGGTATGAGGCTGAATTTTTCAGACATAAGATCTTAAATGAAGCTTTGGACATGAAACTCCATCATATTTCGCAAAGACTGGTATCTTGAATTTGTAGGGAATGACTACCCCAAGTACCAAACCCAAGTCTTCAAAGTCTAAGCCATGCACAACTTGGATTTCCCCAGCTTTCACTTTGTCATCTAGTTGCTTATACTTATCGTCGACTGGTGGATATTGCTCATCGAAATAATCCTCGTCTTCAGAGATTTGATTGTTTCCACCCCCGGCACGGGTGCTCCTAGCATATTCATCTTGATTTTCATCCTCCTCAAAGGAATTCTCTTCAACTTGAACTTGTTTGACGGGGTATTGTACCCCAAAATTTGCCATCTCAATTTCTCAAAGATTCTCTCACAAGATCTCCATTGATTCAAGACTGCACCAAGATTGATCAGCTCAAGATACCTCCCCAAACATAGATGACTCAAAATTAGGGTTTGAGTTTGTATAAGGACAATTGGACCTTTAATGCTTCATATGATTTTCATAAATCATTTTGGACTCCCAAGCTTGCTCATGTCAAGTTTCAGGCTTTGGATCACATTTTTGCCCGATCAATTGATCAGTTGACCTAAAATCAATTATATTGGGGAAAACGTCAATTGTGGTCAATTTACAGTCAAAACTCATAATTTTTTATCCATATCAACATATTACACTCATATGAACCATTTAGTCAAGTTTGGATCACAACTTCTAAATAAATTTGATCAGATCATCAAAAGGGCAAAATGGTCAAAATTAGGGTTTTGACTAAGAAGGTTCAATTTTTGACTTTTTGACCTAGCACATGACTTGTTGGTTTGAGACATGATATCAAGAATACAAATGCATCATTTTGACCTAATGGCATGGTTTAAAACATTTCTCAAGATTAATTGATTGATAATTGAAATTTGGTCAACTGATGAAAAAATTAATTGTATACTGAAAAGTCAAACTTTGACTTTTGGATCAAAATCAAGTTTCAAAAATAATATGTCATCAAGACATGTCAAAGTATGAATATTTTTCATCAATAAATCAAAATTCAAGATTACTTTGAAAAAAGTCAAAGTTCTAAACACTTAGAAATTTTTCTAAATGTTAAGAAAAATATGATAATTTCATAACTTTGTGCCAAATTTTCACCATGATGCAAGATGATTCAAGAAAAACATCCAACATGAAAGTTGTAGATCTCAATGAGAACAAAAATATTATTGGGAATAACTTCTTATATAAATGCTTGGATCTCAAGTTATAAATCCATGAAGACATGTCCATGAAACTAAAGCACTTAGTAAAATTCTGGGCATTTTAAGTCCAAATTTTGACAGAACTTTTGGGCCAACTTTCATATAGTTAGATTAGGAGTTTGCAAAAGTGATTCAAAGAAGGATTGTAGAGCATGTTACAAGATTTCTAAAAATTCTAAGAACTCTTTCAGATCATGCTGGAGCAGGGAGAATCGAAGATCAGAAGTTGGACATTCATTCTTAAATTATGAGTCATTTTAATGATGAACATCTGATACAATTCCAAGCAATGCTGCATAATCCCACTTTTCAGGCCCTCTAACGTGTGTATCTATCCTTAATCAGAAGATTACAAAATATTTTGAGCTGAGGAACCACTTGATTTAAGCTTTGTCAAATACACCTTGCCATTTAAGGAAGAAAGTTTACACTTCCATTATGGAAAAGTGACTTTAATCACAAACTCCACTCTCCTTGAGATTTATGTTTGTTCTTTTTGCACAAGCATCCCCTACAAACTCAGAATAGGCATGTCTAAAGTTGCTAGCCACCCTATCTTTCCTTGAAACCATGTTTGTCTAAGCTTGCTTCAAGAACAAATCAAAATCAATAACATGTGATTTTGTACTTCTGACTTTTCCAAGCTTCCAAACCCTTCGCCTATAAATTAAACCTTCATTTGAAAGCTAAAGGAGGATTTGGACGAGCCCTGAAACTCACTAAAACTCCCTAGAACCAGAAATTACAACACAAGCACAAAAACTTATCATTTCTGATTTTTGAATCTAATCTCTAAATCCCCTTGTGCGTTTCTTGGCCAAACCTTCCACAAAGTTTCTGATACACATATAGAAGCTACCCCAACCTCTTTTTTTAGACTGTAACATCATCTTCACCAACCTCTATATTCAAAAATAGAGCATTACATATTGACTTCTCCAGAACATTCCAGCCATCCATAGCTCAAGCTAATCATTGCATTAGCTTCCTGGGAACTTGAGCAAGCTAACCAGATCATCATAGAAACTTGAATCAAGCTCTAATTCAAAACACAATCTCCAACTACAAGGTAAGTTCTTCTGATTTTCATCCCATTATTTAGGCATTGTTAGGCTTGCATTTTCAAAGACAAAATGTAGATATCATTTCTTTGAAACTGTACATATCCAAAGATTCCATTTATATGGCCTGAGTAGAGATAATTTTGGATAAGAACTTCTTGAAAAAAATTAGGGTTCAAATTAGGGATAGAAAAATTCATGTTTATTTCTGATTTATAGTTTTAATGCTTTATAGTTCTGGAACCATGATGAAATTTGCCATAACTTTCACGTTTCCATTTTCCATTTTGGTTGAGAAATGAATGAGTTTCAGATACTCTGGCTGGTGCGAGGAAGAAGATGGAGTTCATCATCATAACTGATTTTGTAATATATATTTATGGTTTTGTTTATAATACCTGATGTATAGCCACCCCAGTGGTAGAGAGCGCGCATGTAAGGGATTAGTGTTAAGGGTCCTGGTTTCTAGCCCCAGGAGCACCTTTTGTTTTTATTTCTTAATATTTTACCCCATGTATTTGTTAACAACACGCCTGGGCCAGAGCTTCTAGGTTGTCTCATTTTTTATTCCAGCATCAACCCCCCATGTACTTATTAGCAGCACGTCTGGGCCAGAACTTCTGGGTTTTCTCATGTTGCTTCCAGCAGCACCCCCAACCATTTTTTCATCACGCAGCCCAGCATAACCTTCTTTTTATTTTCTTTCTGATTTTGATCACACAAAATACATTTTGGGCCTAAACCAAACAGAAATCAGTTTTACTTACAAACATCCTTTCCACTTTCTAAACCCCCCTGACTTTAATTTTATATTTTTTTTATTTTCTTTCCTTTTTTATTTTTTGTATTATTTTTTTTTTTAATAATCAGAAACACCAAAAATATATTATATTAAATATTTAAATTATTTAGTTTACTTTTATTTAACTTCTTAAAATAAAAAGACCAAAAATATTTTCTTATTTAACTTCTTTTCTTTAACTTAATATTAAACTTAGATTTAGTTCATTTTCTTTGTTTAAATTAAAATTAACTTAGTTTAATTTTCTTACTTCTAACTATTTATCTTCTTTTAGAAAATTAGGTTAAAATATTTTCTTAAACAAAATCCAAAGCAAATTCCATCTCTTTTCCATTTTTTATGCATTATGTTCATTTTCTTGTACATTATATACATTTCAATTCTTGTACATTATTCAAGTTCAATATGGTTGTAATAGATAATTAGGTTTAATTTCTCGCAATCCCCCATTTGTACATTCGTATCCCCCATTCCCCAAAAATGATGTAATAGCGTAGAATTTACATTTCCGCAATTTATCGTTTTTCATATAATTGTTAGTAATTAGGGTGTGTATGGAAAGACTAAAATCAATCCTTAGACAACCCTAATCCAAGACAAAACAATGCATGAAATCAAAATACTTTTCACACTTTGCACCCCTAGGGTTTACTCCACTTCGTTGCCTTAAAAATGGTCCTGTTACGCATGTGAGACATCTTAGCAAAAACAAACAAAACACAAGATCAAAGTCCCTCGATGATGCTACAAATGTTGCCTTACAAATGATCTTAGTCCCTTAAGGAAAATGCTAAGATATCTCACAACATTGCTATCCATGACTATACAATGACCATACTCGTCCCTTTACATTCAAAGATAAGGCTACTTACCAATCAATGGTGAGATATCAATATCAAAGGAAGGAAGAAATAAATAAAAGACTTTTAAGTAGGTAGGACGTTATTAGTTGCTTACTCACAATCCATCTTCAAAAACAAACATATTTTTAAACACACTAAACACTTTCAAAAACATGAAATATTTTCAAAAGTCTAACACTTTGTATGCATTCTTATAAAGACGAGAATCATTACAAAGTTTGCCTAAACGAAGGCGCCTTTCAAAAATACTTCCAAAATCCACCACAAACACATTTCAAACAAAGAAATTTCAAAAGTGATCTAGCAAGCAACTAAGAGCCCGTAGATAACTACGGATGAAAAGGGTACTAACACGCTTCCCTTTTTGTAACCTACCCCCCCCCCCCCCCCCCTCGAACTCAAGAAAATATCTCAAAGGTCTTTCCTGTTCTTTTCACCCTTTCCTCATTGGATAAAAGAAAAGTCGGTGGCGACTCTTGCTATCCGCAAAAATCGTGACCAAACGCAAAATGACCAAGTCAGTTCCCCCACCGTATTACAGAACTGGCGACTCTACTGGGGGTTATTTAAAAGGGGGTTACCTTAGAGTTTAGATCACTTTTAAATTGCTCTCATTTTTTGATTTGTTTGATTTACATTTATGGTTCCTTCTTTGGGTTTGTATTGATCCTCTACCCGAATCTGGGAACACTATTAGGTAAATAGCAAAGCTTGTGGAGACTGTACGGCGTAGACCGATATGGTTGAGACAATAGCTATGTTAGTGTGACATATTTGTGGGTATCGATATCCCTTATGGCGAATTAAGGAGAATACGGGGCCACTGAGTGATGTCATGAATCACTAACGAACCTTAGAACCTTTAATTGAACAACTTGGCCATTAGGAAGTAGTGAGATGGCCGGCTTCGTTGGAAAGCTAAAAATGGGTTGATACTCGATACTACGCTCATTGAGATCAGACTTTTGGGATATTTTGGCTGCAAGACAAGATTGATTATGCTAAAATAATGCCCAATGAAAAAAGATCAGTGATATTGAGATTCCCTAGAACCTGATTAATTTCTAGGACAGGTTGAACCAACTAAACTTCAAGAGGGTACTTACCTATGAAACCCATACAAACCTAAACCTAAGATTTTTTTTGTGCTTTGTTTGTGATTATCATTTATGTCATCATAAACATCATAACATCATAAAGCATTCTCACTAACCATTTCAAAGATTTAGGAATTTATCTTTGTTCTATTTTGTAGGTCATGACTTTTACTCGTAGGAATACTATCCGAGTCAACTTTGTGAAAGTGCATCCACAACTTCAAGAGTTAGAATCAAGAGTGCCTGGAGATTCTCCTTTCACCAAGAAATATGGCCGACTTCTCAAATTGGCTACCTCAAACTTCCAAGAAGAAATGATGTGTGTGCTTTTCTAATTCTTTGATCTTATGCATCATTGTTTGACGTTTATCGACTATAAATTGGTGCCTACATTAGAGGAATTCTCTCAATTATTAGGAGTACATGTGCTTGATCAAACTCCATTCACCGGTTTAGAAGAGACTCCAAAACCTGAAGTTATTTCCAAAGCTTTGCATTTGAAGAGATCTGACATTATGGAAAGTTGGGAGACAAGAAGTGGAGTTAAGGGTTTCTTAGCCAAGTTTCTGTTGGAGAAGGATCGTTTGTTTTGGGAAGATTTGGATTTTCAAGCTTTTGAGGATGTCTTGGCCCTTCTAATATATGGTTTGGTTTCATTTCCAAATCCGGACCAACTCATAGATTTGAATTCCATCAAGGTTTTTCTCTCTCGTAATCCCCTACCTACTTTGCTTGGAGACATTCTACATTTTTTCCACACTTGCACCATGAAGAAAAGGGATACTATTTTGTGTTCCATTCCATTACTCTCTATATGGTTTATCTCACACCTACGTCGATCAAAGTTGAAGAATAAGAAAGGCTTGACATGGTCTCAAAGATTAATGTCACTCACACATTCTGATATTTATTGGTTTGCTCGATCTATGGAGGACCTTACTATTATTGACGGGTTTGGGGAATTCCCTAATGTCACTCTACTTGGAAATAGGGTAGGTATCACCTACAATCCTTGTTTGTCTTTGCGATAGTTTGGGTATGCTAGGAGGGATGGCCCTCATGATGCACTTTTCCAAGGAATTGCATTTGACTATGAGAGTGACATCCAAGGTTATCGTCAGAGATTCATACGAGTTTGGGGCATGGTTAACAAGGTTGATAGCAAGACGTTGGGGCATAAGAACTCAATTCCATTGGAGCGTTATCTCAATTAGGTGCGAACTTGCACCCAAAACCTCATGATTCCTTATGAAGCCATCCTACCTATCATCATGGAGCTTGTTGCTGAAGGAGATATTCCGTATATTGTCCTTTATCCTAACATGCCTGCTTCTCTTAAAGATTTGCAAAAAACTTGGATTCAGCTAAATGAAGAGCGAGACACCTTCTAAACCCAGTTCTACGCAAGTGAAAAGATGTTTTTGGAGCTTATGAGACAGCTTCATAAAGAGCGGAGTTTGAACGCCTACATCGCGCCGAAGAGGATGCACTCGACCTTTTTTTCTTAGGAGTTTATTTTGTATTTATTCCCTCCATTGTAAGCCCAAGAGGCATGTTTGTAATCAATTTGAACTTATTAACGCAATTGATGTTTGTTTCTTTTCTCTAAAACAAATTTAAATCTTCTAAGTCCTTAAAATCATTTGCATACGCATTTTCATGCATCATAACATAAACATGTTTTCCACAATAGGTTTCCTTATCTTTCTACTGTTTATTTCAGTAAGATGGATATCGAACAAACAATGAAGGATTTACAAGCACATAATTCCCAATTCCAAGAGACCTTGCTGACCCTGGCAAAGGGGCAACAAGAGATGATGACTATGCTAGTAGCCCAGAAGAAAACCAAAAAGAAAGCATTCATCAACATGGGTAAGAGATTCAAAGGTCCGGTTCGTCAGGTACAGATAGTCGAAGATTCGTCTGAGGAGGACAAAAATCAAGACGAAGAGGCAAGGAGTACCCGTGCTGGGGGTGCTAATAATCAAGCTTCCAAAGACGAAGACTACTTTGATGAGCAATATCCTCCGGTTGATGATAAATACAAGCAGTTGGAGGATAGACTAAAGGCTGTTGAAATTCAAGTTGTGCCTGGTTTGGATTTTGGTGAGTTGGGCTTAGTACCTGGGGTCGTCATTCCCCATAAGTTCAAAATACTGGTCTTCACCAAGTATGACGGGGTTTCCTGCCCGAAACTTCATCTAAGGTCTTACGTGCACAAGATACAGCCGCACACTACCGACAAAAAACTCTGGGTCCATTTCTTCCAAGAGAGTCTGGCTCAGACTCAACTAGAATGGTTCTATAATTGGAGGGTTCCCGCATCCACACATGGGAAGATCTAGCCACTACTTTTTATCATCAGTATCAATACAATGCCAATCTGGCACCAACTAGAGTCCAACTTCAAGGTATGACAATGGGTACTAATGAGGGGTTTAAGGAGTACGCACAAAAATGGAGGGATCTTGCTAGTAGGGTCAAACCACCACTAACTGACAGAGAATTAGTTGACATGTTCATGGGTACATTAACTGGCCCATTTTTAACCTATTGATTGGCAGTTCTTTGTCTTGTTTCACCGAGTTGATCCTAACTGGTGAAAGGGTCGAAAGTGGCATTAAGAGCGGAAAAATTCCCATGACATCTGCTTCCGCATCCAATGTTGTAAAGAAGCCTTTTACTAGAAAGAAGTAAATAAATGATGTGTATGGGGAAATGGCCCATACCAAGATGGATCACCGACCCTCTGTTAATGTTGTGTTAATTTCAAACCCTCAATCTGCTCAAAGACAATCGTCCAACAATCAACGACCCGAAGTTCCTCAAAGATAGTTCACGAGAATAAGCATGTCATTGTCCCAAGCCTTACAACATTTGTTGAAGGCCAACTTAGTGAAATTGCGCAATCCACTATCCAATCCAAAAAATTCATCACCTAAGTACAATCCAAATGCCAAGTGCGCGTATCATTCCAACAGCCCTGAGCATGAAACTGATCAATGTTGGGCTCTGAAGAATAAGATTCAAGATCTGAAAGACAATAAAACAATTGAATTTGATCCACCTGCTACTCCAAATGTGATAACATCACCAATGCGGAATCATGGCAAAGGTGTTAATGCAATTGATGATACTACTTTTGTTTCCTCCATTGAGGATTTAACAACCCCATTAACTATTGTGAAGGTTAATTTGCTAAGAGTCGGGGTGTTCCCTGGCTGTTCTAAAGATTGTGTTTGTTGTGATAAAAAAGTAAATGGGTGTAAGCAGCTGAAGGAAGGTGTGCAACTCTTGATAAATATCTGCAATATTTTGTTTGAGAAGATTCCTACCATTAAAAGTTTAACCAATAAAGCTGAAGATCTATCCATAATAACCATCTCCAACAAGCCTCTTAGGATCCCCTCAAAGGGTCCTATTAGGATTTCCAATGAACCAACCATTTCTACTTTAATAATCATTGTCGCTGGGCTTATTCCCTACTCCTCTAATAAAGCGGTTCCATGGAACTATGCTGTTGAGGTTTATTATCATGGGATAAAACAAGATTATTGGATCAACAAAGACGAAGCTGATGTCACTAATATTGTAGGTTCTAGTAAAGTGACAAGAATATGGAGAATCTTTTCCCCTGATATTTCACCACCCACTACTACAACAACTCCCATCCGCATAACCAATGACAAGTCTAGTTCCAAAACTAGAGGCAAAGAGAAATAAGATGAGCCTAATGGGATAGAGGAACCTACCAAAGATACTGATGTTGAAGAACCCTCCACTCGAGAGGTGCAGGAAATCCTGAAAATCATAAAGAAGAGTGACTTCAAAATAGTCGAGCAATTGGGGCAAACCCCCTCCAAAATATCTATGCTGTCAGTCTTACTCTGTTTGGACGCTCATGCCCAAGCTTTAATCAAGTTCCTGAAGAAATACCATGTACCCCAAGAAACCACAGCTGACCAGTTTTAGAACTGTGTAGCAATTTTAACGGCTGATAATGGATTAGGGTTCTCCGACACTGATTTGACTCCTATGGGAAGGAACCACAACAAAGCCTTGCATGTCTCTATTGAATGCAAGGGGACTACCCTAGCTCATGTCTTAATTGATACTGGCTCATCTTTAAATGTGTTACCCAAAGGTGCTTTGGACCGGCTAGATTGTGAAGGACTGGTATTGAAGCCAAGTGAGATTGTTGTAAGGGCTTTCGATGGGTCTAAGAGAATGGTTCATGGAGAGGTGGATCTCCCAATTAAAGTTGGCTCACAGATTTTCAACTCTACCTTTTATATAATGGACATACGTCCCTCCTATTCTTATTTTCTTGGGCGCCCTTGGATCTATGGGGCAGGGGCAGTAACATCCAACCTTCATCAAAAATTAAAGTATCCAGTCAAAGGGAAGGTCGTTACTGTTTGCAGCGAAGAAGAGTTTATGGTGAGCCATCTCAATTCCTTCAAGTACGTGGAAATGGATAGTGAATTCATAGAGACTCCGTGCCAGGCATTCGAAATTGTTTCTCCTACGGTTGCCGCCACCAAAATATCCTCAAACATATCAAAAGCTGATGAAGTTATACCAAGAATGGTTTCACTTAAGGATGCTCGTTCCATGGTCGAAAAGGTATTTTTACTATCTGGGGACAACTTCCCGACATTCCATTTAAAGCACACAAATTCAGACTGGGTTTCACCATCAAAGCTCATAAATAAGTAAGGCGCGCATGTGTGGGAAAGCCACCTCTCTGCATCGAGAATCATGAAGTGAATGTTGTGGAAGACTTTGAGGATGAAAATACTTTTGAAGATTGGATCTACCCTATTGTCAAATGAAATCTCAACAATTGGCAAGCAAAGGATTTCACTCCCATATCCTTCATTGAGGAGTAATTATTATTTACTATTTTCTGTCAATTCAAGAACTTTTGTCTGTAATCTTAAGTTCCAAACAATGACTTTTAAGCCATGTGCCTTGCCTAGGGCATTATGATCCATTTGTTAAGGGTTTTCTTCTTGTTCATTTATCATGTGATCATTTCATATAAACCATTGGACCTTTTGCATTCAAATTTTTGTGTTTATTGTCTTTCTTTTCCTTTATTACATTTTTTTTAATAGCCGTGTATCTTACATGCACACACACACTTGCAGATCTTCATCCACCCCGAATCTCATTGCCAACGACTCTACTATTTCCAGTTATGATCTCGAACATCCAGTTAACCAAGCCAAAGATGAAGGAGAGGAAGATTGCGAAATACAAGGAGAATTAGCCAGACTTCTAATGCAATAAGAGAAAGCTATTCAACCTCATGAAAAGCCATACAAAGTTATCAACTTAGGTACTGAGACAGATAAGAGAGAGGTCAAGATTGGCGCCAACCTAGAAGATGGTATTAAGAACAGATTGGTTCAGATGTTACATGACTATGCTGAAGTGTTTGCTTGGTCGTATGAAGAAATGCCAGGATTGGATACCAACATTGTAGTTCATTTGTCTTCCAATGAAGGAAGATTGTCCCCCTGTTAAGCAAAAGGTTCGCCGTATGCGGCCCGACATGTCTGAAAAGATAAAATCCAAGGTAATGAAGCAATTTGATGCAGGTTTTCTGGCTGTCACATCCTAACCTCAATGGGTTGCAAACATGGTCCCCGTGCCAAAGAAATATGAAAAGGTTCACATGTGTGTAAATTATAGGGATCTGAATAGGGCAAGCCCCAAAGATGATTTCCCTCTACCATATATTGACGTTTTGGTTGACAACACCGCTCAACATAAATTCTTCTCCTTCATGGATGGATTTTTTGGCTACAACCAAATCAAGATGGCTCCCGAAGACATGGAGAAGACCACTTTCATTACGCAATAGGGCACCGTTTTCTATAAAGTTAAGCCGTTCAGATTAAAAAATGCAGGGGCAACATATCAAAGAGCTATGGTAGCTTTATTTCATGATATGATCCATCATGAAATAGAGGTATATGTAGATGATATAATCGCAAGGTCACAAACCGAATAAGAGCATCTCGACCACCTACACAAGCTATTTGAAAGGTTGAAGAAGTACAAGTTAAGGTTGAACCCTGATAAGTGTACATTAGGAGTAAGGTCTGGAAAGCTTCTAGGTTTTATCGTCAGTGGTAAAGTCATCAAAGTTGATCCTACAAAGTTAAAAGCCATTCAAGAAATTCCAATTCCCTGCTCTCAAAAAGAGGTTAGAGGCTTCTTGGGTCGTCTTAACTACATTGCATGTATGATATCTCACTGAACTGCTACTTGTGAGCCAATCTTCAAACTCTTGAGGAAAGATCAAGTAGTCAAATGGAACGATGATTGTCAATCCGCCTTTGACAAGATCAAAGAATATTTGCAAGAACCTCTTATCCTTATTCCCCCAGTGGAAGAAAGACCATTGATCATGTACTTGATTGTGCTAGAGAACTCTATGGGGGTGTGTGTTGGGCCAACATGACGAGTTTGGCCGAAAAGAGCATGCAATATACTACCTGAGCAAAACGTTTACCAACTCTGAAACTAGATATTCACTGCTCGAGAAAACTTGCAGCACTCTGGCATGGGCTGCTCGCCGGCTAAGACAGTATATGTTGACTTACACCACTGTATGATTTCTAAGATGGACCCTATCAAGTACATCTTTGAGAAGCCCGCTCTCTCCGAACTTATAGCTAGATGGAAAATGATTCTGACTGAATATGATATTCAATATATAACACAAAAGGCCATCAAAGGAAGTGTATTGCCAGATCATTTGGCCCATCAAGTTGTTGATGATTATCAGTCTATAAACTTTAACTTCCCGAATGAGAATATCATGTTAGTGACTGACTGTGTGAAGCCTGCACTGTATGACGGACCTGAACAAGGATCCCGGTGGAATGTGGTTTTTGATGGAGCTTCTAATGCTCTGGGTAATGTAATTGGTGTTATGATAATTTCTCCTAAAGTTTGCCACACTCCTTTCACTGCTAGATTATTCTTCGATTGTACGAACAACATGGCTGAATATAAAGCATGCATCTTGGGTCTAAAGGTTGCCATTGACTTGATGACCAAGCATTTGGATGTATTCGGAGATTCTGCTCTAGTGATCAGTCAAGTCAAAGGAGAATGGGACACTAAGCATCCTAACCTTATTCCTTACAAGGAGCTTATGTTAACCTTAATACAATACTTCGAGGAGATCAACTTTGAAAATTTTCCTAGAGAAGAAAATCAGTTGGATGACGCCTTGGCAACAATGTCTTACATGTAGAAGGTCAAATGGGACAACGAAGCTCTTATGATTACAATCGAAAGATTTGATGAACCTGCACACTGCTATGAGCTTAACATTGACAAAGAGAAACCATGGTACCATGAGGTAAGAAGATATCTTGAGGCACAAGAATATCCTGAAGGAGCTTTCGTTAATGATAAGAAATTCTTGTGAAGATTTTCAGCCAAATTCTTTCTAAGCAACGGAATCCTATACAAGCACAACCATGACTCTACTCTACTCCGATGTATGGACAAGAAGGAGGCGGAGAAAACTATGAAAGATATGCATGATGGCCTCTTTGGGACCCACTATAGTGGACACACTATGGCCAACAAAATCCTGAGGGCTAGTTACTTTTGGTCCATGATGGAAACTGATTGTCATCATCACTCGAAGACTTGACACTAGTGCCAAATCTATGCTGACAAGGTCCATATACCTCTTATTCCTCTAAATGTCATGACTGATCCGTGGCCGTTCACAATGTGGGGCATTGATATTATTGGAGAGATCAAACCCACTCCCTCCAATTGACATCGTTTCATCCTTGTTGCCATTGATTACTTTACCAAGTGGGTCGAAGCTTCCTCATATGCCTCAGTCACCCAGAACGTTGTAGCCAGGTTTATCAAGCATAACCTCATCTAC
Source organism: Vicia faba (assembly GCA_948472305.1). Classification (NCBI taxonomy): domain Eukaryota; kingdom Viridiplantae; phylum Streptophyta; class Magnoliopsida; order Fabales; family Fabaceae; genus Vicia; species Vicia faba. Next base: position 1,401,058,797 of record OX451741.1, read on the forward strand.
CGTTACGGAATCCCCAAAAGAATCACCACTGACAATGGAACCAACCTCAATAATGCCATGATTAAAGAACTTTGTAATCAGTTCAAAATCAAGCATCACAATTCTTCTTCGTACAGACCCAAGATGAATGGCGCAGTGGAAGATGCCAATAAAAATTCCAAGAAGATTGTGCAAAAGATGGTGGTAACCTACAAATACTAGCATGAGATATTACCATTTGCTCTCCATGGCTACCGTACTTCCGCTCGTACGTCAACTGGGGAAACTTCTGTCTCCTTGGTCTACGGCATGGAAGTCGTCTTACATGTAGAAGTTAAGTTTTCCCTCTCTAAGGATAATGAAGGAAGAAGATTTAGGTGAAGACGAATGGATTCAAACTAGGTTGGATCAGTTGAACTTAATTAATGAGAAGCGACTGGCTGCTGTTTGTCATGGTCAGATGTATCAAAAGCGTATGATTAAGGTTTTCAACAAAAAGATCAAACCTTGAGTATATCAAACTGGAGACTTGGTAATAAAGCGCATCATTCTTCCACAAGGCGACCCCAGGGGCAATTGGACTCCCACTTATGAAGGACCATTTATTGTAAAGAATTTTTTCTCTGGTGATGCCATGATGCTGACTACTATGGATGGTGAAGCTTTCCCGTATCCTGTGAACGCAAACATAGTTAAAAAATACTACACATAAAATGACCCGCTAGGTTGACATACCTAAGCAAAAATAAGGGCATCCCGGCGAACCAAAGAATTTCGGGCAAAAATTAGGGATATATGCAAAAGATTGAATACCTGGAGAGTTAAAAACCCGAGAGGGTGACTTGGGCAAAAATGAGTATCCTGGTGGGATGAAAACCCGAAAGGGCAGTCCAGGCAAAAATTAAGGATTAAAAGCGTATAACTATGTCCCGTAGGATCGTTACATCCAGCTTTATTACCAAAGTCCAAGTTCAAATGGTCCAAGATCAATCCAATCTACTTTTATTCAACGACAAGGGATAATGTTCGAAGACATGTGGGCAATAGTGGGGTTGGAACACAATGAGATCACTTTCACATGGCTATAATTTTGTTTTCACTTTGTATTAATTTCGTTCTTTCGATGATTTCCTATTACTAGGAGCTCGATCTATTTGTACAAAAATAAAGTCTATTCATGGGCAAAACATCAATACAAATATACTTTGAAGTGCAAACTTTCTGTTTTTCTATTTTGAATGCAAAAGTGTCCAGTGACTAAAATTGAATGAGCATGTGCATATGAACAGGATTAAACTTTTAGCAAACATATGCTTAAAAACAGTGACAAGCATCTCCTTAAATGCATTTGAGATATCCCCACAGAGGTATTTCAATAACATTATCTCCATAAATTTGGATTCATAAAATCCCCAGCCAGAGTATTAATCTCCGGAAGATCCTCTCCCCGGCTAAGTTGGTCTTAAAAGGAAGCCTTTTGGGATTTCTTCCTAAAAGAGACACCTCCCTAACAGTTCGTCAAATATTCTCTTCTAAAGAGTTTATTTCCCCAATAAATGGCAAAATTCCCCAGCTTAAGTTTTCCTCGCAGACTATTACAAATTAAGGGACCACGACCCCTAATCCCCAATGAAGTCGCCAATAGTTACTACGAAGCCTGGACCCGACCAGATACCAATAAATAGTTCAAGTTACTGATGCTTGGACCCGGCCGGATACCAGTTAACCTTTGTTGTACCCCAAAATTTTCCCTCTCATTTCTCAAGGAATCACCCTGGATCCTCAAGTTTGCTTCCATCCAATTCCAAGCCTTGAACTGCAATTTTTCAAGAAAGTCATCCGCAAGGGGAAAATGGTCATTTGCATGCTGAAAGGTCAAACTTTGACGTTTGGATCAAAACCAAGTTTCAAGAATCATATTTCATCAAGACATGTTGAAATATGAAGTTTGTTTCATCTAAAAATTCAAAAGTCAAATTTACTTTGGAAAAGTCAAATTTCTAAATGCTTGGATTTTTTTCTAAATGTTTAAGAAATATGGCAAGCTCAGAACTTCTGATCAGATTATCACCATGATGCAAGCTGATTCTGGATCAACTTCTGACAGAAGAGTTTTAGGTCTCAATAAGATCTAAAACATTGCAGAACGAAACTTCTCCTAGAAATGCTGGGATTTCAAGTTAAAACTTCTCAAAGACACGTCCTTGAAACTGAAACACTCAGCAGATTCTGGACACTTTCAAGACAGAGTTTGGTCAGAACTTATGGGCCAGTTTTCACAAAGGATCAGCCAGAGTTTACAAGGGTAAGTCAAAGAAGGTTACAAAGCGTGCTGCAAGCTTCCTGGAAAGTCTGAGAGCTCCGTCAGAACATACTGGAGCCAGAAGATAAAAGGATCAAAGATTGGATGCTATGCTAAAGCAGAACTTTTGATCCAGAATTAAGCCTTGGTGTAGAATCTCACGTTGCAGGATTTCTAGTTGTGATAAGTCTCATCATCATTTAATGCTCACAACCACTTTCTGAGTCTTTATCTAATGGATTTTCACCACGTGTACCTCTACTGTCTTGGGATAGAAAACTTTGGTACTAGGCCCATGCTTTGTTTTGCTTTTCCTTAAATCCTACTGACAACTCTAGCTTAAGCATGGTTAAAAGCTGCTAATCAGCAGCTAGTTCAGCCTACGCCTGCATCCCATGATTGCACCAAACTAGCATAGAAAACAATGATGAAAAAGTAAGGGAGCCGGATGCCAAATTGATTTAAAATCCCATTTGTCTTTCCCCCCAAAATGACAATAAATTCACCTATAAATACTTTGCTCCATCACACGTTCAAGGGGATGGGCTTTGAGGGAGAGGCTGGCTTTGGAAGAGAGATTGGTAAAAAAGAGAGAGAAAAGGAAGTTGAAACCTTCATAAAAAATCCAGAAGTCCCAAACAGAAAACTAAACCTTTGTTCTTCCTTTTGAATCAAAGAGCTTAGCACTTCCTCTTTCATTACTCTTACTGATTCCAGAACATCCAAAGGTAGCAGCTCCAAGCTCCAAGCCCACGTTCCAGGTTCAAGGTAAGTCTTTCTAACTTTGCATTTTTTCATTCAGAACATCATTAAACATGTAAATATCATAGTATTGATGTTGTCTATATCATTGCATGAATAGAAAAACTGTGGATCAGAACTTCTTGATTAATGCTAGGCTCAGGATCAGGATTAGAACTTCTGTAAACTGTTGTGCTTTTTTATCCTTCTGATTTGCTGTTTGTTGAAAACTAAATAGATTACTGATGTGCTGATTGAGAATTGAAATATGGCATAAAACTTTTGATGTTCATTCATAGTTTTAACATACAGAACTTCTATGATTTTTATCACTGTTAAACACGCACTGAACTTCTGAGTTCTCCTCACTATTTTAACATACGGAACTTCTATGATTTTTCTCACTGCTAACACACACTGAACCTCTGATTTTTACATGCTGATAGCGCACTGAAATGCTAATGTTCACTCACTAGCTCAGCATAATTCAGAACTTTTGATGATTCACTCATTATTCTAACACATCACAGAACTTCTGAGTTCTCCTTACATGTCAAATACACTAAACTTCTGATGTTTCCACTCATTGTTTTCAAAGACTCAGAGTTTCTGATTTTTACATGCTGATAACGCACTGAACTGCTGACGTTTACTCACTGTTTTAGTCTAATACAGAACTTCTGACTTGTGGCCCACTGTCTGAATACCACCCAGAACTTCTGTATTTTCCCTCTAACGTGTCTTGTAGGACCTCATACTTTACCAATCCAGAACTTCTGATTCCACTGACGTTCCTTTCTGAGTCATCACACGCTTGGCTTCAGAACTTCTGATCCTTGTTGTTTTGCTTGCAGCAGCAATGTTTTTATCTTTCATTTATTTTATTTTTCATCATTTTTAATATTAACTCCTTTTTTTTATTACCATAAAAAGACATAAAAATATTTTCTTTTATTAATTAATTTATTTCTTTTTTTCATTAAGACAAAAAAAACCATTTTCTAAACAAGTCTTTCTTTTCTTTCTTATATTGTACATTTCAATATGGTTGTAATATTAACTTAGGACTTATTTTTACTTGAAACCCCCATTCATAAATATGTACCCCCATCCCCTAAATATTGTAATAGCGTAGGACTTTACATTTCTGCAATTTATCGCTTTTGAATGTAAATGCTAGTAATTAGGGTGTGTATGGCAAGACATGAAATTGATAAATAGATCACCCTAATAAAGACTAAAAGGCATGCAATCAAACACACTTGCACACATGCACCCTTAGGGTAATCTCACTTTGTTTCCTATCGGAAAAATAGTCATGTCCCTCGAACATGGGCGTTTTAGCAAAAGATCCTCAATAAAAGATCGTAGTCCCTCGATGACCCTCGATGTTGCCTTCGGTAAATGATCTAGTCCCTAAAATGACATTGCTAAAATTTCCCATGGGTTTCCTTCTATGACTATACAAACGTCCCAACGTCCGTCCCTTCACATCCAACGATGGGGCTTCTTACCAAAACAATGGTAAGATAACAACATCTAAAGGAGAAGGAAAAACACATCTAAGACCTTTTGAGTAGGTAGGTTCGCTCTCAGTTACTCGCTTGCTCACAACAAAAACACTTTACACACCTCACAAACACCTCTTTGAACTATTTTCGAAACAAACACTTTGTATGCGTTCTTATAGAAACGAGAATCATTACAAAGTTACATTTTCAAAATACTTTCAAAAACCACACAAAGCACAATTTCAAACAAAAGCAAGTGATCTAGCAATTAACTAAGATCCCATGGAAAACCATGGATGAAAAGGGTGCTAATACCTTCCCTTTTCATAATCTACCTCCCGAACTCAAGAAAACATCTCTAAAGGTCTTTCCTGTGCTTTTTCACCTTTCCTTTTGGATAAAAGAAAAGTCGGTGGAAACTCTTGCTAAACCGCAAAATTTGCGAATACAAACGCAAAACAAAAAGTCAGTTCTCCCGCCGTATCACAGAACTGGCGACTCCGCTGGGTAAATACTTAAAAGTGAGGTTACCTTAGGGTTAGATCATTGTTACTTGCTTTCATTGTTTGATTTTTATGCTTTACATTTTGTTCTTTTTTTGGGCTTTCTTTGATCCTCCATCCGGATCTGAGATACCTTTTAGGTAAGTAGCAATAGATTGTGGAAACTGTATGGCGTAGACCAATATGGTTGAAGCAATGGCTATGTTAGTACGACGCATTTGTTGGTACCAGTATCCCTTGTGTTGAAACAAGGAGAATACAGGGCCGTTGAGCGGCGTCATGAAGCACTAACTGACTTTAGAACCCTAATTGAACAAACTTGGCCATTAGGATGTAGTGAGATAACTGGTTTGGATGTAGAGCTGAAAATTGGTTGATACTCGATGCTACACTCATTGAGACCGGACTTTTGGGATATCTCGGCCGTAAGAAAAGATTGATTGAGCTGAGATAATGCCTAAAAGAAAGGTCAGTGATATTGAGATCCCTTAGAACCCGGTTACTATTAACTAGGACAGGTTGAACCAACTAAACTTCAAGAGGGTACTCACTTACAAACTCCATGCAAGCCTAAAACTAAGGATTTGTTTGCTTTGTGTGAATATGATTATTTGTATATAAACTTTCTTACCTCGCATATTAGTACATAACATCATAACATCATACCATAGCATTTTCAATAGCCGTTTCAAGGATCTCGAGGGCCTATGATGTAGGGTCACGTTGAACCAGACGTCTACCAAAGGGCAAGAGGATTTATTTTCCTCTAAACAAACACCGTCAAAGATCAAGTACAAATAACTTGAGTCAAGGGCTATGACCCACTTGACATGGTGAGCTTGATTCTCGTGGAAGGATATCCACCGATACGAAGTTTTCCAATAAAAGTTGTGGATCAACTTTCAAATTCTAACATCTTATCGTGTTTACCCCACGAGATCCTTGAAAACATGTATCCACATATCATGCATCATATCATGACAGGTTTCTCCCATATAGGTATCCTTATCTTCCTACTGTTTATTTCAGTAATATGGATATGGAACAAACGGTGAAAGATCTCCAAGCTCAAAACGCTCAATTCCAATAAATGTTCCTGGCTATGGCTAAGGGGCAAGAGGACCTGAAAACTCTCATTCTCAAAGACAAGAGGAAGAAGTCCAAGAAGTCAGTAGGTGTCCTGAACTCGAGAAGAAGACTTGGAGGACCATTCAAGAGAGCTCTAGATCTTTCAACTCCGTCCAAAACGGGGGATAGTCTCGAAGAAGACCACAATTTGGAGATTGATGAAGTTGAAGCTGACTACTCCGAGGAACAATATCTTCCCACTGATGACAAGTACAAACAGTTGGAGGATCGCCTCAGTGCTATGGAGATTCAACAGATACTTGAATTGGATTTAGGAGACATGGGTTTGGTTTCTGGAGTGGTCATCCCGCCAAAGTTCAAAATCCCTACCTTTGCCCTGTACGACGAAGTCTCTTTCCCTAAGATGCACTTAAAGTCTTATGTTCGCAAGATTCAACCATACACAACTAATCCAAAGCTTTTGATCAATTTCTTCCAAGAGATCCTAGTAGGGACTCAACTCGAATGGTTTTATCAATTGGAGAGTTCTCGCATCCATACCTGGGAGGATTTAGTTGCTGCTTTCTACAAGCAGTATCAGTATAATGCTAATCTTGCACCAACTTGTGTGCAATTGCAGAACATGACCATGGGTTCCAACGAGAGCTTCAAAGGGTATGCCCAAAAGTGGAGAGATCTGACTAGTAGGGTGCAGCCCCCGTTAACTGACAGGGAGCTGATTGACATCTTTATGGGAACTTTGACAGGGCCTTTCTTCAAACACTTGATCAGAAGCTCCTCAGCCGGGTTCACCGAGCTAATACTGACCGGCAAAAGGGTCGAAGCTGGCATCAAAAGTGGAAAGATCCAAGGAGCTACACCTTTTGATGCTCAGAAAAATCCATACAGTGGGAAGAAAGAGTCCAATGTTGTGTATGGTCAAAAGAGTCGTCATGATCAACATGTAGGAGCAATCCTGATCTCTAATCCCACGCCTGTTCAACAAAGACAGAGAAATAGGCGTAGGGTAAGATATCAAGAAAGGAAGTACACTAACATCAACATGCCTTTGTCTCAAGCATTACAACATTTGCTGAAGTTGAAACTGATCACGCTAAAGGATCCTCCTCAAAATCCCGACACCTCTTCTTCTAAGTACAATCCGAGCGTAAAATGTGCCTATCATTCTGACAGTCCCGGACATGACACCGATGACTGTTGGACTTTGAAGAAAAAGATTCAAGACTTTATTGATGCTAAAGATATCGAGTTTGACCCTCCGGAGACTCCAAATATGATCACTGCTCCTATGCCAAATCATTGAGAGCGTCTTGTTCATTTTTGAATTTTCAATTGTAATTTCTTTTATTATTCAAACAATTATCTATTAATGTTAAAATTTGTTTCATTAATGCATTACATATGTTTGTCTTGATTTGATCCACTCATTTTCATTACATTTAAACTATGCTTTTTACTCTCTTTATGACATTCAACTCTTTCTAAAAGTTACAAGCCTTTAGAGGGAGGATGACGAAAACAATGCCATAATCTCATACAATATGCTTTTGAACAGACCTTGCTGACGATGTACAGGAATTCTTTCAAATCCTAAACACTGGAGTTATAAGGAAGATAATCCCTAGTCAACCCCTTCGAGCCAAAGAAGCATAAGTTTTCTTTCTTACACAAATTGAAACCTTTAATTAAAACTCGGGGCAGGGTAGTCTCTCAGTTAATTCAAACGCGCGTTAAGCTGCAAACTCTCATTTCGTAATACAACAAATGACGTCAAGAAACATTCCTCTGGAATCAAAAGACGGTGATGGTTCCCTATCACATAGCTGTGATACGGTGGGAGAACTGACTTGAGGTTTTGTGTTTTATCGCAAATGTTGCGGTTAGCAAGAGTCGCCACCGACTTTTTTTATCCAAAAGGAAAGGTGAAAAAGCACAGGAAAGACCTTTGAGATGTTTTCTTGAGTTCGGGGGGTAAATTATGAAAAAGGGAAGGTATTAGAACCCTTTTCATCCATGGTTTTCCATGGGCTCTTAGTTACTTGCTTAGATCACTTGCTTTTGTTTGTTTAAAATTGTTTTTGGTGTGGTTTCGAAAGTATTTTGTAAAAGAGGCCATTCGTTTAGGAAATCTTTGTAATGATTCTCGTTCATAAGAATGTATACAAAGATGTTTGTCTTTTTGAAAATGTTTTCAATGATTGTAAGATGTTTTGAAATGTGTGTGTTTGTTTTGAAAATAGCAAGGATTGTTGTTTTGAAATAGAGCAAGTAACTAAAAGCTATATACCTACTCAAATGTCTTTCTTGTGCATTTTCTATTCCTTTGACATTGTTGTCTTACCATTGATTTGGTAAGCAACCCTATCTTTGGATGTAAACTGGACGGGCGTGGTTCATTGTATAACCATGATTAGCAAAGTTTTGAAAAGTATCTTAGCATTTTGAGGGACCAAGATCATTTTATAAGGCAACCTTTTGAATAGAGTCATTGAGGGACTATGATCTTTATGTTTGTTTTGTTTTGCCAAGATACTTCGCATGCGTAACATGGCCATTTTGTTTTAGGCAACCAAGTGGAGAAACCCTAAGGGTGCTTGTGTGCAAGTGTGTCATTTTCATGCTTTGATTTTGTCTTGTATTTAGGGTTTTCTATTTTGCTTTGTTTTGTTCTTGTCATACAAACCCTAATTACTAATCATGACATATAAAGCGATAAATTGCGTAATGTGAATATTTCTAAGCTATTACAACAATTTATGGGAGGGGGGAATACAAATTTGAATGGGAATTTGCAAAAATATAAACCTAAATAAATTATTACAACCAAAATCGAATTTGTACGAATTAGAATAAATACAATACATTATTTAAAATGCAATATAATGTACATGTAAAAATATTTTTGTTGTTTTATTTTCGTAAAAGAAATTATCATCTAAACCTAAAAATATAAGGAAAAGGAATTAATTTTTAAAAGGGGTTTAAACCTAATTATTAAAAAGAAAATAAAGTTCTTATATGCATTATTTTATGTATTTTCTTGTATAAAAATGATGAATAATATTGTATAAAAATATAAAATTTCTATATATGCAAAAATAAGTATTTATAAGTATGAAATGAGAAATAAATAAGTAAATTGAACTAAATATATTTTTGATTATATTTTACAAGTTATTAATAAAATGCATGATATATAATAAAATAAAATATATTTTTATGTGAGAAATAAACTAAAAAATAAAATAAAAGTGCAATATTATTAATTCACATTTTTAGGATTTTTATGTATCAAAGAAAATATTTAAAATATTAAATATGAAAATAAAACAAATAAAAAAAATAAAATATAAAAAGTTGGCAAGGGGGTGATGTAGCAGATTGGCAGTAGAGTGTTAGTAAAAAAAAACTATGGCCCAAAGCATAAAGCCCAAACCTGCAAAAAAATGTCAAAACTGAAAAAAAATGGCAAAATGTAAAACAAAAGTAGCGCGCCCAGGTTCGAACCCAGGACATGAGTCTCACCTGCGCGCTACTTTTCCACTGGGTTGGCTATACTTCCATTGTCTTAAGGAAAACAAAAACAATATAACCCAAAACAATCCCTTGCCCTGTACTTCATCTCCTTCCTCAAGCTTGGCCAGACATCCTGTAACTCTCTCATACTTCCATAAAAATGAAAAATCATAACAGGAAAGTTGTAGTACTTGAACTCACGATTCCAACCATATAAGTTATGTAAGCTAACTATCAAAGATCAAAGAGAATTTTAACAGCCCTAAATTTTAACCTAATATTTTCAGAAATTTCAAGTTCCAAATTCTCTCAGCTCAAGTAAAATCAATGCAAGATAAGGATATGTACAACTTCGTTATGATGAGGACTACACTTTTTATTCACAAATCGTGGCCTAAGGTTGCATGTACAAGGAGATAGAGTTTGAGATTTTACCTCCTTCAGTTGGAATCGTGGATGAAACTGGGATGAGTTTGATGGAGTCCTGATGCTTGCTTGAGCTTCCTTGAACTTCCCTGAATGTATTCCAACCCTTGCCTTACTCTGAAAGTATCTGAAAATCCTTGGCCAAGTCAAACTGCTAGCTCTGAAATCAATAATGGCAGATGATGGAGAAGTGGTTACAGAACAGAGATGAAAGTCTGGATTGGCTAGGTATCAAGTATGTAAGATGTTTGAATGATTTAAACTTGGAACGCACGAGCCAAATGGAAGATGGGTATGCTTATGCAAAATCTGCATTTTTAGATAGATTTTTGGTATTTTGCTGGTTGGGAGTGTTTTAGGCCTTTGCTTATTGTGTTTTATGTTGCATAATGTTTGTATATTAGTATGGAAATGGTTTGATGTCAACCCTCTAACAGTTGTGCCTGTTCTAGCCTTTTTGCCACTTTTCTTGTATTTTAAGTAAAGTGATAAGACAAAGCTTTACATGCTTGTACTGGCTTGCTTAGGGTTGGTATTTCTTCTCTACAAGTTGCCTTTGGTCTGTGGTACTTGTATGTGCCAAGGGGACAGGTCCAAGGCTCAAGATTGTAAAGTTTACAAAAGTTGATCTTTTTCAAAATGGCAATGGTCCCTTTTTGCCATAAATGGAATTGCAAGTTGGATAATGGATCAAAGGCATAGATCAAAGCTTTGTCAACTGAGTAAGCATTTAATTAATGATTGTGGAACAAGTTTGGGACATGTAAAGCATGTATTAGGCAGCATAGGATTGATTTGCATTTGTGTTCATCATGAAATGGCTTGGACAAAAAGTGAGAAATTGCCAACTTCATCTCTTCGATTCTCCATACTCAAAAATGATCTTGAGGAGTTCTTGGACATTTTGGAAAGCTTGCAATGTGATATATAATTCATATTTGAAATGCATTTTGATATATCTCTTGGAACTAGGTGGAAAATGGCCATGAAGTTGGGTCCAAAACCTGCCTAAATTAGGGCAAAATTTCACTAAGTTATTTAGTTCATGAACATGTGTTCATAAATTTATATCTTGATATCCAAGCATCTTTAGGGAAAAGTGTGTGAATAAAAGTTGTAGATTTCATGGAGGTATACAACTTTCATGTTGGGAACTTTCCTTGAATCATTATGCATCATGGTGAAAAAGTGGCCTAAAGTTGAGAAAAAATAAGAAAATTTTCGAAACTTAGAAAATTTCTAAGTTAGGAAAATTTTCAAATTCAAACCCTAATTTTCAAATTTGGTTTTCTTGATAAACATGTTTCACATTTTGACATGTTTTGATGAATTATGACCCTTGGTACTTGATTTTGACCAAAAAGTCAAAGTTTGACTTTTCAGTGTACAGTTGACTTTTGATCAGTTGACTGCAAACTTCATCTGTCAATCCAATGAATTTGAAATGTTTTGAGCCATGTAATTAAGTCAAGATGATGTAATTGAATCCTTGAAATCATGATTTAACTCAATTGGTCATTTTCTAGGTTAAAAATCAGAAATTGCCCTTCCTCAGTCAAAACCCTAATTTTGACCATTTTGCCCTTTTTGTTATTTGACCAAATTTCTTGAGGAATTGTGATCCAAACTTGATCAAATGATACATATGAGTCTAAAATGTTGATGTTGATCAAAAATTATGAAGTTTGACTGTAAATTGGCCATGGTTGACTTTTTCCCTAATACAGCTGATTTTTAGGTCAACTGTTCAATTGACTGATCAAAAATGTGGTTCAAGGCTTGAAACTTGTCATGAGTGATCTTAGGGATCCATAATGATGTTTGAAAATAATATGAAGCATTGATAGTCCAAAAATACTTGTGCAAACTCAAACCCTAATTTTGGGTTGTCAGTGCAAGATGAGATGTCTTGAGCTGACCAAACCCTAATCCAGTCTTGAGTCAAAGAGATCTTGTGAGAAAAGTCTTGATAAATGAGAGGGCAAATTTTGGGGTACAACAATAGGCAATCATTATCCCTCAAAAATAAAATCCCACTAAGTCAAAACCTACAAAAGAGACTTAAGAAAACTGGGACATCCCGCTGACTGTAAATCTCAAAATAGGAACAGTCAGGCAAAATTAGGGATAACAAATCAAAAGAAAGAGGTCATTATAAATCCTCGACAACATGAAAAATATTGCAAAAATGACTGCCTTACGACAAACCTAACTTGTCTGAACCATAACTAAAATGTCTTTTCTGACTCAATTGGAGTTCAAACATACAATTAATTGAGCTTAGGACTGAAGAGAATCACGAAGTACAGGTGGGTACAAATACATTTGAGCCTTTATCCTTTTTTTCTTAAACCGTGAACCAAGCCACGTTACAACCCTTCAAAAGTCCTAATTGAAGCATGGGTTAGTTCGAAAGCATACTGTTACAAAAGGTATTCTGACTCCTGTAAGGCTTCACTCAAAATCTAGAGTTGAATTACAAACTTATTTACTTGCTAAAAAATCATTTTTCAAAACTTCAAGACAAACATAAACTTTGCGTTACTTGAATATCACTGTTTGTATATGGCTATTTGTTTGATAGCGGAGAAATTCACACAATGAATATCCAGTGAACGAAAGCTCTCTCAGTGAACAAAATCAATTCAAGTAGGATGACACTCATATTGACAAATCTCCTATTAACAAGGGGACATGATATGTCACTATCCAGCACTCCTGGGGAAGTCCAGTCAAGATTCCAGGAAATCTCTCAAGAAGTGCAGAGTAACCAGGGGCAGGTTTCCATCTCCGTCACTTGGGGCATTGAACGTCAATCTCAGCAAAGGGTTACGTACAATCAAACATTTTTGGAAATACCCCAAACATTTGCTGCTAGGGGCAATGACAAGTCTCCCCAAAGTCCTCCTCATAGGATAATTTCCGCAAGAGTTTAACCTCTGAAAACCTTTCCCCAGCTGAGACAACCTCAAGAATCCTCGAGGACTTTCCCCCAACAAAGTCGTCACCTCTCAAGCAGACCGGCAATAGGGTTTATTTCCCCAACAAACGGTAGGATTCCCCAACTTGAGTTTGCCTCTCCAACTACTATAAATCAAAGGACCACAACTCCTTTTCCCCAGTAGAGTACTCTACAATCCCCCAAAAGTTACTGTGAAGCCTGGACCCAACCAGACATTAGTTCAACTTTGACTCCCCAGTAGAGCAATGGACGACTAAGACTCCTGAACTCTTTTTCCCCAAGCAGGAATCAACACTCTATACAGAGCTTTCAACATATCCCAACGAAGTTCTCCCAAAAAAAATAGGAATCCCCGGTGGAAACATTTTGATCAAAGTTTGAAGACATATTTACATCTCAATAACATTCATAGCATATGAATATAAAATACATATAACACAAATCTCATTTATTTTGAGAACATCATTACACAATGCATACATCATGACATTGCATACAACTAACTCTTTACCTTTTCAGGAAAGATCAATCAACGGATAAAGGTCATCATCTTTTGAGGTAGTAGTCATCCAAGATTCCTTCATCATCCTGCTGAGGTAGTAGTCATCCAAGATTCCTTCATCATCTTAATGAGGTAGTAGTCATCCAAGATTCCTTCATCATCCTACTGAGGTAGTAGTCATCCAAGATTCCTTCATCATCGTGTTGAGGTAGTAGTCATCCAAGATTCCTTCATCATCCTTTTGAGGTAGTAGTCATCCAAGATTCCTTCATCATCCTGCTGAGGTAGTAGTCATCCTAGATTCCTTCATCATCATGTTGAGGTAGTAGTCATCCAAGATATCTTCATCATCCTATTGAGGTAGTAGTCGTCCAAGATTCCTTCATCATCCTGCTGATGTAGTAGTCTTCCAAGATTCCTTCATCATACTGCTGAGGTAGTAGTCATCCAAGATTCCTTCATCATCCTGCTGAGGTAGTAGTCATCCAAGATTCCTTCATCATCCTGCTGAGGTAGTAGTATCCAAGATTCCTTCATCATCCTGCTGAGGTAGTAGTCGTCCAAGATTCCTTTATCATCCTATTGAGGTAGTAGTCGTCCAAGATTCCTTCATCATCCTGCTGAGGTAGTAGTCATCCAAGATTCCTTCATCATCCTACTGAGGTAGTAGTAATTCAAGATTCCTTCATCATCCTTTTGAGGTAGTAGTCATCCAAGATTCCTACATCATCCTACTGAGAAAGTAGTCATCAAAGATTCCTTCATCAGCCTGTTGAGGTAGTAGTCATCTAAGATTCCTTCATCATCCTGCTGAGGTAGTAGTCATTCAAGATTCCTTCATCATCCTGCTGAGGTAGTAGTCATCCAAGATTCCTTCATCATCCTGCTGAGGTAGTAGTCATCCAAGATTCCTTCATCATTCTACTGAGGTAGTAGTCATCCAAGATTCCTTCATCATCCTGCTGAGGTAGTAGTCATCCAAGATTCCTTCATCATTCTGCTGATGTAGTAGTCATCTAAGATTCCTTCATCATCCTATTGAGGTAGTAGTCATCCAAGATTCCTTCATCATCCTGCTGAGGTAGTAGTCATTTGAGATTCCTTTATCATCCTGCTGAGGTAGTATTCATCTTAGATTCCTTCATCATCCTACTGAGGTAGTAGTCATCTGAGATTCCTTCATCATCCTGCTAAGGTAGTAGTCATCCAAGATTCCTTCATCATCCTGCTGAGGTAGTAGTCATCCAAGATTCCTTCATCATCCTCTTGAGGTAGTAGTCATCCAAGATTCCTTCATCATCCTGCTGAGGTAGTAGTCATCCAAGATTCCTTCATCATCCTGCTGAGGTAGTAGTCATCCAAGCTTCCTTCATCATCCTGCTGAGGTAGTAGTCATCCAATATTCCTTCATCATCCTGTTGAGGTAGTAGTCATCTAAGATTCCTTCATCATCCTGCTGAGGTAGTAGTCATCTAAGATTCCTTCATCATCTTGCTGAGGTAGTAGTCATCCAAGATTCCTTCATCATCCTACTGAGGTAGTAGTCATCCAATATTCCTTCATCATCCTGCTGAGGTAGTAGTCATCCAAGATTCCTTCGTCATCCTGCTGAGGTAGTAGTCATCCAAGATTCTTTCGTCATCTTGCTGAGGTAGTAGTCATCCAAGATTCCTTCATCATCATGCTGAGGTAGTAGTCATCCAAGATTCCTTTATCATCTTGCTGAGGTAGTAGTCATCCAAGATTCCTTTATCATCCTGCTGAGGTAGTAGTCATCTAAGATTCCATCGTCATCCTTCTGAGGTAGTAGCCATCCAGGATTCCTTCATCTTCCTGTTGAGGTAGTAATCGTCCAAGATTCCTTCATTATCCTGCTGAGTCCAGATACAATCACCTTCGGTTGGCATCTTTAAGCCCCTATCCAACAACTATCCATTATCTCTCCAAATTGCATCTTTAAGCCCATTCCCTACATAACTTACTAACACATCTTTGAGTGCAAATTTTCAAGGCACTTTAGTGTTCAATCATCTTCCACCTTCAAGTCACGAATGGCAGAATTACCAAATCTAACTCTTCAGGTGTAAGAAGATTGAACAGGGGCAGCTGTTGTACCCCAAAATTTGCCCTCTCATTTCTTAAGGAATCACCCTGGATCCTCAAGTTTGCTTCCATCCAATTCCAAGCCTTGAACTGCAATTTTTCAAGAAAGTCACCCGCAAGGGCAAAAAGGTCATTTGCACGTTGAAAGTTCAAACTTTGACTTTTGGATCAAAACCAAGTTTCAAGAATCATATTTCATCAAGACATGTTGAAATATGAAGTTTGTTTCATCTAAAAATTCAAAAGTCAAATTTACTTTGGAAAAGTCAAATTTCTAAATGCTTGGAATTTTTTCTAAATGTTTAAGAAATATGGCAAGCTCAGAACTTTTGATCAGATTATCACCATGATGCAAGCTGATTCTGGATCAACTTCTGGCAGAAGAGTTTTAGGTCTCAACAAGATCTAAAACATTGCAGAACGAAACTTCTCCTAGAAATGCTGGGATTTCAAGTTACAGCTTCTCAAAGACACGTCCTTGAAACTAAAACACTCAGCAGATTCTGGACACTTTCAAGACAGATTTTGGTCAGAACTTCTGGGCTAATTTTCACAAAGGATCTGTCAGAGTTTTCAAGGGTAAGTCAAAGAAGGTTACAAAGCATGCTGCAAGCTTCCTGGAAAGTCTGAGAGCTCCGTCAGAACATGCTGGAGCCAGAAGATAAAAGGATCAGAAGATTGGATGCTACGCTGAAGCAGAACTTCTGATCCAGAATTAAGCCTTGGTGTAGAATCTCAAGTTACAGGATTTCTGGTTGTGATAAGTCTCATCACCATTTAATGCTTATTTAATACTCACAACCACTTTCTGAGTCTTTATCCAAAGGATTTTCACCATGTGTACCTCTACTGTCTTGGGATAGAAAACTTTGGTACTAGGCCCATGCTTTATTTTGCTTTTCCTTAAATCCCGCTGACAACTCCAGATTAAGCATGGTTAAAAGCTGCTAATCAGCAACTAGTTTAGCCTACGCCTGCATCCCATAATTTCACCAAACTAGCATACGAAAATAGTGATGAAAAAGCAAGGGAGCAGGATGCCAAATTGATTTAAAATCGCATTTGTATTTTCCCCCAAAATGACAACAAATTCACCTATAAATACTTTTCTCCATCACACGTTCAAGGGGCTGGGCTTTGAGGGAGAGGCTGGCTTTGGAAGAGAGATTGGTAAAAAAGAGAGAGAAAAGGAAGTTGAAACTTTCATAAAAAATCCAGAAATCCCAAACAGAAAATCAAACCTTTGTTATTCCTTTTGAATCAAAGATCTTGGCACTTCCTATTTCGTTACTCTTACTGATTCCATAACATCCAAAGGTAGCAGCTCAAAGCTCCAAGCCCACGTTCCAGGTTCAAGGTAAGTCTTTCTAACTTTGCATTTTTTTCATTCAGAACATCATTAAACATGTAAATATCATAGTATTGATGTTGTCTATATCATTGCATGAATAGAAAAACTGTGGATCAGAACTTCTTGATTAAGGCTAGGCTCAGGATCAGGATTGGAACTTCTGTAAATTGTTATGCTTTTTTATCCTTCTGATGTGTTGTTTGTGTAAAACTGAATAGATTACTGATGTGCTGATTGAGAATTGAAATATGGCATAAAACTTCTGATGTTCATTCATAGTTTTAACATACAAAACTTCTATGATTTTTCTCACTGTTAAACACTCACAGAACTTCTGAGTTCTCCTCACTATTTTAACATACAGAACTTCTATGATTTTTCTCACTATTAACACACATTGAACCTCTGATTTTTACATGCTGATAACACACTGAACTGCTAATGTTCACTCACTGGTTCAACATAATTCAGAACTTCTGATGATTCACTCACTGTTCTAACACATCACAGAACTTCTGAATTCTCCTTACATGTCAAATACACTGAACTTCTGATGTTTCCACTCGCTGTTTTCAAACACTCAGAGTTTCTGATTTTTACATGCTGATAACGCACTGAACTTCTGACGTTTATTCACTGTTTTAGTGTAATACAAAACTTCTGACTTGTGGCCCACTGTCTGAATACAACCCAGAACTTCTGTGTTTTCCCTCTAACGTGTCTTGTAGGACCTCAGAGTTTACCAATCCAAAACTTCTGACTCCACTGACGTTCCTTTCTGAGTCATCACACGTCTGGCTTCAGAACTTCTGATCCTTGTTGTTTTGCTTGCAGCAGCACTGTTTCTATCTTCCATTTATTTTCTTTTTCATCATTTTTAATATTAACTCCTTTTTTTTTATTAACATAAAAAGACATAAAAGTATTTTCTTTTATTAATTAATTTATTTCTTTTTTTCATTAAGACAAAAAAAAACCATTTTCTAAACAAGTCTTTCTTTTCTTTCTTATATTTTACATTTCAATATGGTTGTAATAGTAACTTAGGACTTATTTTTACTTGCAACCCCCATTCATAAATATGTACCCCCATCTCTAAATATTGTAATAGCGTAGGACTTTACATTTCTGCAATTTATCGCTTTTGAATGTAAATGCTAGTAATTAGGGTGTGTATGGCAAGACATGAAATTGACAAATAGATCACCCTAATCAAGACTAAAAGGCATGCAATCAAACACACATGCACACATACACCCTTAGGGTAATCTCACTTTGTTGCCTATCGGAAAAATAGTCATGTCCCTCGAACATGGGCGTTTTAGCAAAAGACCCTCGATAAAAGATCGTAGTCCCTCTATGTTGTCTTCGGAAAAAGATCTAGTCCCTAAAATGACATTGCTAAAACGTCCCATGGGTTGCCTACTATGACTATACAAACGTCCCAACGTTCGTCCCTTCACATCCAACAATGGAGCTTCTTACCAAAACAATGGTAAGATAGAAACATCTAAAGGAAGAGGAAAAGCACATCTAAGACCTTTTGAGTAGGTAGGTTCGCTCTCAGTTACTCGCTTGCTCACAACAAAAACACTTTACACACCTCACAAACACCTCTTTGAACTATTTTCGAAACAAACACTTTGTATGCGTTCTTATAGAAACGAGAATCATTACAAAGTTACATTTTCAAAATACTTTCAAAACCACACAAAGCATAATTTCAAACAAAAGCAAGTGATCTAGCAAGTAACTAAGAGCCCATGGAAAACCATGGATGAAAAGGGTGCTAATACCTTCCCTTTTCATAATCTACCTCTCGAACTCAAGAAAACATCTCTAAAGGTATTTACTGTGCTTTTTCACCTTTCCTTTTGGATAAAAGAAAATTCAGTGGCGACTCTTGCTAAACCGTAACATTTGCGAATAGAAACGCAAAACAAAAAGTCAGTTCTCCCACCGTATCACAACATCAAGTTCAAATTATTGCTGAAACCTGGACCCAACCAGATAAGAGTTTGAGTTGCTGAAACTTGGACCCGGCCATATAATAGTTGATCTCAATTTCAAGTTACTAAAGCTCGGACTTGATCAGATAACATTTGATCTTAACTTCAAGTTACTATAGCCTGAACCCGACCAGATACCAGTTAACCTCAAGTTCAAATTATTGTTAAACCTGGATCCAACCAGTAAATAGTTAAAGTTATTGAAGCCTGGACCCGATCATATACCAGTTAACCTTAATTCCTTAAGTTACTGAAGCCTGGACCCGACCAAATAGCAGTTTAACTTCCTCAAATCATTGTTGAAACCTAGACCCGACTAGATAACAGTTTGAGTTACTGAAACATGGATCCGACCAGATAATAGTTGATCTCAATTTCAAGTTACTAAAGCCTGGACCTGACCAGATAATAGTTTAACTTCTCCACATATTGCTGAAACCTGGACCCGGCCAGATAACAGTTGGAGTTGTTGAATGTAATACGGTGGGAGAACTGACTTGGGTGTTTTTGCGCTTGATCGCAATTGTTGCGGATAGTAAGAGTCACCACTGACTTTTCTTTTATCCAATAAGGAAAGACTGAAAAGAACAAGAAAGACCTTTCATGATTATTTCTTGAGTTCGGGGGTAGGTTATGAAAAGGGAAGGTATTAGCATCCCTTTCATCCGTAGTTATCTACGGGATCTTAGTTTCTTACTAGATCACTTGCTTTTGTTTGAAAATGTGCTTGTGGTGTGGGTTTTGAAAGTATTTTGAAAACGTCTTTGTAATGGTTCTCGTTTCTATAAGAACGCGTACAAAGTGTTAGTTTTTTGAAAATAGTTCAAAGTGATGTTTGTGGAAGGTGTTTTTGAAAGTGATTTTGAAAAGTGTCTTCGTAATGACTCTCGTTTCTATTAGAATGCATACAAAGAGTTTTGTCTTTTGAAAATGTTTCAAATGAAAGTGTTGGTGTATAAAATGTTTTTGTTGTGAGCAAGCGAGCAACTAGGAGCATCCTACCTGCTCAAAAGGTCTAATGTTCTTTTCCTCCTCCTTTAGATGTTAATATCTTACCATTGATTTGGTAAGAAGCCCCATCATGGGATGTGAAAGGAAGGGCATGGGACGTTTTTATAGTCATGGAAAGCAACTTTATGGGACGTTTTAACAATTCCGTTTATGGACTAGATCGTTTACCGAAGGCAACATTGAGGGTCATCGAGGGACTACGTCTTTTATCAAGGGTCTTTGCTAAAACTCCCATATTCGAGGGACATGACTATTTTTCCGAGGCAACAAGTGAGATTACCTGAGGGGTGCATGTGTGTGAATAGTGTGTTTGATTGCATGCATTTTGTCTTTGAATTTTAGGTTGTCTACTTATTGGTTTTGTCTTGCCATACATCCTAATTACTAACATTTGTACAAAAGCAATAAAAATGCAGGAAAAATAAATCCTACACTATTACAACCATATTCAATAGCAAGAAAATGTAAAGACAAAATAAAATAAAAGGAGAGAAATGAGCTTTTCGATTTGGGCACCAGAACCCTTCGATTCTGCTTCTCTGGCTCCCTTCAATTTGGCCTGGAAGTAATGCGGGCGTGCCTTTCAATTTGGACTTAGAAATGAAGCATGAGATGCAACATGCCTTTCTACTTCCTTCAATTGGGGCCTAGAAATCCGTATGGCCATCCTTCTGGCTTCCTCTTTCGTTTGAGGCTTGACAATCAGCGTGGGCATTCTTCCGGCTGCTTCTTTCGACTGGGCCAGGGAATCAATGTAAGCACCTTTCGTTCCTCCCTTCTTTCTCCTTCGTTTGGACTGTGAAGAAGTAAGGGGGGTGAAGCCTGAGGCTTCATTTCACACAAAAAATACTTCTTTCGTTTGGTCCTATACTGGTTAGTTCTACCATATATTTGACAAGAAAACCAGCGAAAAGGGCAGAAATGAAAAGTAAACAAATGGCATGTACATGCTTGACACGAAAGAAATGACTATTCACATGTTATGTTAGAAACGAAAGGTTCAAGGTTACGAGAAAACTTACCTTGCTTGAGGCTGGAACGTGTGTGATGGACCTTGAGTGGCTGCCTAGATGCTTCTAGATTCGAAGGAAAGAAATGAAGGTGACGTTTCTAATGCTGGATTCGAAGGAGAAGAACAGGTGTGGTGCTCTTTCGACTGGATTCGAAAGAAAACAAAGTGTGGGGATTGCTTCAGATTCAAAATAAACAAGTGTTCATATTCTAGGTTTGAATATGTGTTTAAGTGTTTGAGAGTGTTTGAGAGTTTGATGATTTTTCTTCACGCCCCCAAAGTCCTTGGATGTGTGTCCAGCCCCTTATACATGTTATGGAGCTTCTTATTTATAGGCAAAGATGGCTTAGATTTAGGAGGGAAAACAAAACAATTTGAACAAATTGAGTAAAATATTTTTGTAGTTTTTGAGGGGCAGTGTTCGTATGCCATTTTGGTTCAGGAATGGGGCAGTGTTTCAGGACTGCTATGCAGCAGTTTTAGAGTGTTATGGCCAGTGTATCAGGATTGAACTTGGCAGCAAGCATCTTTTGATATCTCTACCTTTCGTTTTGACCTCCTTCAACCAAATTCTCCTTCAAACAACGTTATTTAATTTTCACCCAACAAGTGTCTTTCGAATGGGTCACTTTTGTACATCCTTTGAAGGAGCCAAATGTGTGCCCCTTAGATGTGTCACCAAAGTATGCCTTAAGGTGGGCCTTGTAAGTCCTTCGAATGAGACATCAAACATGTCCTTCAAATGGGAGACTCAGACATGTCCTTTGAATAGGTCATGTATGTATCTTTGAAAGGGCCAAATGTGTCCTTCGAATGGACTATGCAATTCTTCGAATGGGCTAGTAAGGCATATCTTTCGAAAGGGACTCCTATGTATGCCCTTCAAATCCATCAATACATGTCATTTGAAGGGGTCCACAAACCATGTGTGGTGAAGGTTGTCAAGGGTGCAATTGAAGCATACTAAAGGGAAATGTTGTCCAGTCGAAGCTAGTATAAACATAGCCAATGCCCGGTCGAAGCCTGCACGCAGAAGATCACCACTTTGCAAGCATATAAGAGGCCATTGCTCAAACGAAGGTTTGCATGAAGATTCAATGCCCTGTCGAAGCCTGCATGCAGGGGGTCACTGCTTTGTGACTCAAGGAAAACATGTAAGGGGCCAATGATGCAATCGAAGCTAGCGTGCAGGAGGCTTTTCCTCTTTGAATCAAAGGAGGCTACATGAGGCTCTTTGCCTTGTACCTTCTGGCCTGGTGGGAGACTCTTGCGTGCAAGTAGGAATCCATGGCTCAATCAAAGGCTGCATGCAGCCAACCTTTAACTTGTGAATCAAAGAAAGCATGAAGGGAATTATTTGTCTAATCAACACAGGTATGTAAGCATCAAATGTCCAATCGAAGCAAGTATGCAGGCCACCATTACATTGTGAATCATGTGCGGCCAATGATGCAATCGAAGGTTGCATGCAAGAAGGCCCTGCCTTGTGAATCAAAGCCAGCGCGTCAGAGGCCAACGCCCAATCGAAGGATGCAAGCCAAGTTTGCATCAAAAGAGGCCAGAAGTCCAATCGAAGGAAACTTGTTTTTCCTTCAATTTTTTCAAAAGATTATTTTTATCTGTTTTCCCCTTTTTTAACAATTTCCTCTTTAACTTGATGCTGGAAAATCCAATTGTACTTGTGCAAACTCGAATTTTGAGAATCCTTGTGAGAAATGCCTTGAGAAATGAGAGGGAAAATTTTGGGGTACAACAACTGGGTAGGGTTACTTCATGATGAATCTGTGTAAGACTGCATCTGGGAATAAGAAGGAACTTGGGTAGGGTTGCTTCATGATGAGTCAGTGTTAAACTTCATCTGGAAATGTATGAGAAGGAACCTGGGTAGGGTTGCTTCATGATGAGTCCGTGTTAAACATTATCTGGAAAATGAGAAGGAACCTGGGTATGGTTACTTCATGATGAGTTCGTGTAAAACTGCATCTGGAAATTATGATAAGGAACCTGGGTAGGGTTACTTCATGATGAGTCCGTGTAAAAATTCATATAAAATTGTATGAGAAGTGTGATCGGTGGATCTGGAACTGACTGTTTAACGCTGGTTCGCGAAATGTCGCGGTAAGCAAGAGTCGCCACCGTCTTTTATTTTCTCCAAATGGAAAGGACAAAAGCACAGAAAAATTCCTTATTGAGATTGCTCTCGGTTCGGGAGGTAGATTTATAGAAAGGGAAGGTGTTAGCACCCTTTCTATCCATGGTTATCCATGGGCTCTTAGATACTTGCTCATTTGTGTTTTCAAAATGTTTGTTTGCTTTTCAAGGTGAGTGGGTTTGAAAAAGTTCCGTTTAAAATTTCAGTTCGACTCTTGTATCAGTCCTCAAGAGTGTTTGAAAAGTTGTTTTTGAAAGCTTTTTGCAAAGTGTCGGTGTGAAAATAAGTTTTTTAGATTTATTTTGAATGAGAGCAAGTATCTATGAGTCATCTACCTACCCTAAGGAATTAGTCTGTGTAAATGTCCTTAAAGTAGTGTCATCCCACCATTGAGAGGTAGGTAGCACCACCGTTGGAGGTGTTCGGGTCAATTCGTTATCGGGACAGTGTGGTCACTAGAGCAATAGGAAGACACCTTAGAAGCTACCCCCATGCCATGTTCATGGACATGAGGACTTACTAAAACATCCTCTACTCGACGACCACGTTTCGAGGGGCAAGGCAACAGTGAGGCGTACCCTAGGAGTGGTGTGTGATTTGTGTGTCATTTTCAGTTTTTATTTGTCTTGTCATGCATTGGTGATCTACGCTTCGATTTTATTTTTGGCATTCATTCTTTCATAGGATAGTTAGTAATTAAAAGGTACGGAATTTAAAGTGCGGAAACATAAAAGTCCTACGCTATTACAAGGCGCGGGTCTACATCGCCAAATTAAACCAAGACCCGATTTGAAATAAATAAAATGCGGAGAGTAAATATCCTAATTATCTATTACAAAGTTTTGGGGAAATTACATGAAATTTAAAAAAGGAAAATAAAATAAACGCGCGGAGAGAAAATTAAATTCGAAGGTGTGAGGGTATTGGACCCTTTAAAGAAATTACATTACAATTAATAAATTAATTAAGTTAAATAACGAAAGGAACTTATTTTTGGAGTTTTTGTATTTATGAAATTTAATGAGAAAATTAATTATTATAGGAAACCCTAATTCTAATTGTTTTTAATTTATAAAAAAAATGTTTAAGTTATAACCTAATTTAACCCTAATTATTTAAATGGCATATTTATTTACAAAAATAATTAATAATTAAATATGGTGAAAAAAGGAAAAAAAGAATAAAAGTATAAAAACCCTAATTTCTACATTTTTTTTAGTTTATCAAAACATTGAATTAAACCTAAAATTAAACTAATTAGTTATTAGAATTTTATTTACAAAAATATTAATTAAAAAAAATAAATGAACACATTTTTATTTTTTTATAGTTTCTGATTTTTTTTTGTATTTTTATGTTATAAAAAATTAATTTGTGGAATTAAATAAACAATTAATATAATTAAAATAAATGAAAGAAAAGAAAAAAAAGAGAAGAAAATGCAAACAGATGGGGGTGTTGACCCAATGGAGGAGGTGAATTTGCAGCAATTTAGCCCATTTGAAAGAGGCCTTTTTTGACTTTTCTGGCTTGTATGCACATGGTTGACTGAGGGTACATGGTGGACTGCGTAATCTGGCCATTAGATGGATCTCCCTGGCGCGTGGCAGACACAAACATTGAGGCCTATGGTACTCCCTTGAGTGTGGTGATCACCTGAACATGCAAACATAAAAAATATAGAGGAACATGGGGGACCTGGGAATCGAACCCAGGTCCCAATGCTTGAAGGACAACACACTTCCCACTCAACCAAATGTGTTTCTTTGTCAAACTAGTGGAACCTGATCAATATGAGAGAGAATACAAGGGTTAGTGGAACAAATAAAAAAGGCGCTAGTTATTTGAATCAGCCAACCACAGTCCAACACGCATCATCTTCTCCAATTGCTTCGTTTTCACCTGAAAAATATGGAATGGATAGCGGGGGTTTTAAACCCCCACTAACTTCAACCTGCAAAAATAACGATTAGGCCATACGTAAACATAAAAAGGGCGCAACTAGTGGGATTGAATCTTCCAGATGCCCTGAGTTCAATGATCCTGGTCTCGTTGCCTAATTTTTCCTTATGAAAGAAACCCCCTTTTAAAGTTCCTGAAACCCTAAAAGACGTTCATGGTAACTTTCTATTCAGAAAGCCATTCTCCAATTGAATCACGCCATTAGCTTTAGAATCATCACATTAGTATAAATCAAACATTAAAATGCATGGAAAATGTGTATAAATTCAAATACGAATATGCAATTTTTAGAAGAAAGTCAAGCTTTTATCTACCAATTCTTTGAGTATGGAAGCGTGATTCTGATTGGAATAGATTCCTGGTAACCTTGGCAAGCTTGTGGGATGGTTCTTTGGCTTGGAATTACGCTGGAATTGTGAAAACAGTTTTGAATTTTTTGACAAAAAATGCAAAGTGATTCTTTGGTTTGAGGCGCAGCTTCTAGGTCCTGTGCATTAGGGTTGCAATATGTATATGTATGTGAATGTTTTAGGTCAACAAAACAAGCCCAACATCCAAGTTTTAATGCCTTTGAATTTTTGTGATCTTCCATGATTTTTCCAATCTTTTTCATACCTTTCTCATGCCAATCAATGAAGATTCTTGCCTTTTTAGTGATGCACGGAATATTTGATCCATAAAGAGTGAATTAGTTGCACAAAAGATTTAAAACACATGATTTTCTATTTTTGTCATATTTTATTTTAATTAAATGAACTAATAATAATAATAATTCAAACAATTAATAAAAAATTATAAAATAACTCCATTTAAAGCCAATGGGTCGTGCATAGCCTTTGGGTGATGATTCTTGGAAGAAATTGTGGTCCATTAGCAATTTTGAGGCATTTGAAGCAAAGTTGACTTTTCAAAATTCCCAAAAATTTCCCAACTTCCACAAGGCATATCTTGCTCAACTTTTAAGCTTTGATCATGTTCTTGGACATTTTGGAAAGGTCCTGAAGTCCTCTAACTAATGCCTTTGGTCCCATGTCATTTTGATTTACCAATCTCAAGTTATGGTCTTTGACTTAAAGTCCCTTTTTGTTGACTTTTGAAAATGACCTATAATGTTGAGATTGATAACTTTTTGTGAGAGCATTTCTTGGACTTGAAGTGTGAAGATGAGTTGTAGGAAATGTCATTCTCTTCAAAATGAGCTTTGGATGGAATTTTTCTGATAAACTATGTGGAAGTTATGCCTTGGTCAATTTGCAGTTGACTTTTTCAACTGTCAAAAAATAGAAACTTTTGCATCTTAAGACTTTTTGAGCCATGCCTTGAGAATCATGATCAAGAATTGATCAAATGATTTTTGTGGCTTCAAAATAAGATGTTGACCAAAAATTTGGATTTTTGACTGTCAAATGACCATTTTGCCCCTGCAGTTGACTGTTGGGCAATTAGGGTTTTTGACTGTGCAATTTTGTGCTGTGAGTCTTGACACTTGGCCTAAGGATGCTTGACAATGTTTGTAAGCATGTGGGACTTGATTGGACCCTTGGAAACCTCAACTTCTTTGTCAGAACCAAAACCCTAATTTTGACTGTTAGGAGGCCACTGGACTGTGCAACCCTTGAGTGGCCTTTGAACCTTGATCTCTGGAAAATCTTTGAAGAATATGGGAGGGCAAATTTTGGGGTACAACAGTTGCCCCTGTTCAATCCTCTTAGACCTGAGGATGTAGATTTGCTGTCGTGCGTTTCGTCGTCTGAAGGTAGAAGATGATTGAACACTAGAGTGCCCAGAAATTTGCGCTCACATAGTAGTGTGATGGTGGGAATGGGCTTATAGATGCCATTTGGAGATTGATGGATAGGATGATGGGCTTATAGATGCCATGCTGAGAGGTGATGGATAGGTGGATGGGCTTATAGATGCCATCTGGGTGTCGATCGCGTAAGAGATTCCTTAGCGAGAACTTGCGTACCTGAAAAAGAAAATGATTACCTGGCCTGTTACAGGAGCTGGTCTTCAAACTCTTTGTGTAGATGCGCCCTGACTGGTTACAGGAATTGAATCTGGAGCTTCAAAAGGTGATGAACAAATCAGGGATGGTTACTACCTCAATGGGACTGTGAGAGAACCTTGGACGATTACTACCTCAACAGGAACGCTGAGAGAACCTTGGACGATTACTACCTCAACAGGAACGCTGAGAGAATCTTGGGGAGATTACTACCTCAACAGGAACGCTGAGAGAACCTTGGGCGATTACTACCTCAACAGGAATGCTGAGAGAACCTTGGGCGACTTCAACCTCAACAGTAACGATGAGAGAATCATAGGCGACTTCAACCTCAACAGTAACGCTGAGAGAATCATAGGCGACTTCAACCTCAACAGTAATGATGAGAGAATCTTGGATGTCTTCTACTGTGTCTTCATCAGGAAAATCTTTAGGAATCGATTTAACTGAACCGGAGAAGGCCTTTGACTGGATAAGAATCAGGAAAATCTTAGGGTCGATTTAACTGAACCGGACAAGGTCTTGGAATCTTCAACTGGACAAGAATCAGGGAGATCTTAGGGTCGATCTGACTGAACCAGAGAAGGCCTTTGACTGGATAAGAATCAGGAAAATCTTAGGGTCGATTTAACTGAACCGGGCAAGGTCTTGGAATCTTCAACTGGATAAGAATCAGGGAGATCTTAGGGTCGATCTGACTGAACCAGAGAAGGCCTTTGACTGGATAAGAATCAGGAAAATCTTAGGGTCGATTTAACTGAACCAAGAAAGGTCTTGGAATAGCTTCAACTGGATAAGAATCAGGGAGATCTTAGGGTCGATCTGATTGAACCAGAGAAGGCCTTTGACTGGATAAGAATCAGAAAAATCTTAGGGTCGATTTAACTGAACCAAGCAAGGTCTTGGAATAACTTCAACTGGATAAGAATCAGGGAGATCTTAGGGTCGATCTGACTGAACCAGAGAAGGCCTTGGACATAGCTGAGAACTTAACTGGATCTTTCCTGCAAGGTAAAGGTCAGTCATATGCAATGCATGATATGGATCAAGCAATGATGTTCTCAACATAAATGAGATTGTATGTTCATGAGGCATATATGCATGCCATAATGTATAGAAATGCGATGTTTATGAATGTATGTTTTCGTCTAGGAAAGTAAATCCTTGACGGGTGCCGGGAAGTTGAATTCTGGGCTGATGTTTGAGAATAGTGCTTTATTGTTTCCACCGGGGAAGACAGTTGCAAGAGTATCGGTAGGAGAAGATGACTCCGTTGGGGAATAAACTTGGCGAATGGATTACTCTGCGGGGAGAAAATTACTCTAGCTACCTTGTTGGGGAACAATACTCTGTGGGGAGAGAGGTATGCTATGGAGATGTTGATGATAACTCCGCTGGGGATACTGTTGTCATGTTGGAAGTGTTAATAGACTTTGCTGGGGATAGGAAGACTTCGTCGAGGACGATCTTTCCGTGGATTTTGGCTGAGGATAACCCAGTTATATCCTGGCAGGGAAATAACCTTTGAATATAGCCGGGAGACGCGTTCGTGCTCTGTGGGAAATATGCTTCCAGAATCTACTGGGGATAAGCTTACTGCTTGAGGAGATGGATTCCAACTTTCCTGGGAAAACTGGATTGGACTCTCCTGGGGAAATTTTGAACTATATTGGGGAAGTGACTCCACTGAATATTTGGTAGACCGCCGGGGAACAATCTTAGATCAAGACTGCCGGGGATACTTGTTAAGAATGTCTGTATAATGCTGGGGAATGTTGAGATCTGTGGGAGATACCCAACTTCCTTAAGGCTGATTGTATAACTTTGCTTGGGGAGAGTGCACTGACTTGCTGGCTCACTCTCTGGGGAATTAAGATATATTGGTCATGTTTTTCAACTGAACTTACCTTGGTACCTTGGTGGACAGAACAATTAGATCGTTTAGACCACTCATTATTGCCCCTGTTTCTAATGTTACCTGTAATTAATCCTTTGTTTCGTATGCAAATATTTATGAGTTAGCAATTAGTGTCAATGCATATATCACAAATTGAACCTTGGACGTTCTTCGCAGAATAAAACAGAAAAAGGAAGAAAAAAAAGGCAATTTGTAGCTGAAAAGTGAATCTGTATTGATTTTGAGTTTGCCTATAAATAGGCGTTTATATACAAGAGGCTGACGTCCTAGTAAGAGAACGCCGCCGAATAAGAGTTTATACAAATTTGTACAAGGGAAAAGAAAAACAGCTGTGTGAAAAGAACAATCCCACTGGGTTCCAACTCTGCTATTGCCTTTATTTCCTCGAGCGTCTCATCACTTGATGACCTAGCTGAAGATGAAGCTGATTGATCGATGTCGTCTGAACTTGAGGTTGATACCAGATTCTGGATGCAAGGTGATCCAATGAGACATAGTGTTACGCTTTATCCCTAACTTTTTCCTGGACCTCCCTTTCGGGTTTTCAGTCCACCGGGATACCCATTTTTGCCCAAGCCGCCTTTTCAGGTTTTCAACTTGCCGGGTGTGCAGATTCTTTTCATTTCATCCCTTCATTTTGCCCGAACCCTTTTGGTTCGCCGGGAGCCCTAATTTTTGCCTAGGTATGTCAACCTAGCGGGTCTTTATTATGCGTAGTATCTTTTTACTATGTCTGCATTGGCGGGGTGAGGAAGGTCGTCACCATCCATGTTGGTTAGAATCATGGCTCCTCCAGAGAACACATGTTTAACCACAAATGGCCCTTCATACGTAGGGGTCCATTTGCCCCTTGGATCACTCTGAGGCAGGATGATGCGTTTGATTACCAGATCCCCAACTTAATATTCTTGTGGTCTGACCTTTTTGTTAAATGCCCTGATCATCCGTTTTTGGTACGTCTGACCGTGACAAATAGCAGCAAGTCTCTTTTCGTCAATTAAGTTTAGCTGATCAAGTCGTGTCTGGATCCAATCATCTTCGTTCAGGTTTGCATCCTTCATTATCCGGAGAGAGGGTATCTGCACTTCGATCGGTAAGACTGCCTCCATACCGTAGACCAAGGAGAAAGGAGTTGCCCCGGTTGACGTCCTTGCTGAGGTACGGTACCCATGAAGAGCAAACGGTAACATCTCTTGCCAATCTTTATAGGTCACTGTCATCTTCTGCACAATTTTCTTGATATTCTTATTTGCTGCTTCTACAGCCCCATTCATCTTCGGCCGGTAGGGAGAAGAGTTGCGGTGTTGTATTTTAAATTGCTCGCAGAGCTCAGTGATCATATTGTTATTGAGGTTGGCACCATTGTCAGTAATAATTCTTTCAGGGACGCCGTATCGACAGATCAGGTTGTGCCGAATGAACCGTGCCACAACGTTCTTGTTTACTATAGCGTAGGAAGCTGCTTCAACCCACTTCGTGAAGTAATCAATCGCTACCAGGATGAAGCGATGCCCGTTGGATGCCGTAGGTTTAATCTCACCGATCATATCTATGCCCCACATTGCAAACGACCAAGGTGTTGTCAAGACATTCAGAGGAACTGGAGGAACATGCACCTTGTCTGCATAAATCTGGCATTTGTGACATGTCCGAGAATGTTGGTAGCAGTCGGCTTCCATTGTGGACCAGAAATACCCTGCCCGAAGGATCTTCTTTGCCATAGTGTGTCCACTGGAATGTGTCCCGAAGGTCCCTTCATGCAGTTCTGCCATGATCCTTTCTGCTTCAGTCTTATCCACACAACGCAGTAAGGTCGAATCATGGTTTCGCTTGTACAAAATGTCGTTGCTAAGGAAGAACTTCGCTGCGAACCTTCTCAGAATCTTCTTATCGTTGACAGATGCGCCTTCAGGGTATTCCTGAGCTTCCAAATATATCTTCACCTCATGGTACCAAGGCTTCTCAGTCACCAATTCAGTCTCGAGATCACAACAGTATGCCGGTTCGTCCAGTTTCCAGATGATGATCCGGGGAGCCTCATTGTCCCATTTGACCTTGAACATAGAAGACATCGTAGCTAACGTGTCCTCCAGCTGATTCTCTTCTCTCGGAAAGTGTTCAAAGGTTATCTCTGTGAAGTGGGGGATCAATGTCAATACACATTCTCTGTAAGGAATAAGATTCGGATGTTTTGTATCCCACTCCCCTTTGATCTGATTGATCACGAGAGCGGAATCTCCGAAGACACTCAGAAACTTGATCCTTAAGTCGATCGCAGCTTGGAGACCCATGATGCATGCCTCATATTCCGCCATGTTGTTGGTGCAGTTGAAACATAGCCGGGCAGTGAGTGGAGTATGAGTGCCTTGAGGGGATATGATCACAGCGCCGATGCCGTTACCCAAAGCATTGGAGGCTCCGTCAAAGTGCATAGACCATCGGGATTCTTCCTCAGGTCCTTCATCCGGTCCAGGTACTTCACAATCAGTCACTATCATGATGCTCTCGTCTGGAAACTCGAAGTTCATTGACTGATAGTCATCTACTGCCTGATGTGCCAAGTGGTCTGCCAATACACTTCCTTTGATGGCTTTCTGAGTGGTGTATTGGATGTCATATTCTGTCAAGATCATTTGCCACCTTGCTATTCTCCCAGACAGAGCAGGCTTTTCGAATATGTACTTTATAGGATCCATCTTTGAAATCAACAAGGTAGTGTGAGTCAGCATATACGGTCTCAGCCGGCGAGCAGCCCATACCAAAGCGCAACAAGTTTTCTCGAGCAGTGAGTATCGGGTCTCACAGTCGGTAAACTTTTTGCTAAGGTAATAAATGGCATGCTCTTTTCGGCCAGACTCGTCATGCTGCCCCAGCACACACCCCATTGAGTTGTCAAGTACTGTCAGGTATAGTATCAGAGGTCTCCCTTCAACCGGTGGCATAAGAATGGGTGGTTCTTGGAGATACTCTTTGATTCTGTCAAAAGCGGCCTGACATTCATCATTCCAACGTACTACCTGATCTTTCTTCAGCAGCTTGAAGATTGGCTCACAGGTGGCAGTTAGGTGCGAGATGAATCGAGCAATGTAATTCAGGCGTCCTAAAAAGCCTCTGACCTCTTTCTCTGTCTTGGGAACTGGCATCTCTTGAATGGCTTTAACCTTGGCAGGGTCCACTTGAATACCCTTATCACTCACAACGAAGCCTAGCAACTTTCCGGATCTAACCCCGAAGGTGCACTTGTTCGGGTTCAACCTCAGCTTGTACAACTTCAGACGGTCAAACAATTTTTGCAGATGATCAAGATGTTCCTCCTTGGTTTGGGACCTTGCAATCATGTCGTCGACATACACTTCTATCTCGTGATGGATCATATCATGAAATAAAGCAACCATGGCACGTTGGTAGGTTGCCCCAGCATTCTTCAGTCCGAATGGCATGACCTTGTAGCAGAAGGTGCCCCACTGAGTAACAAAGGTAGTCTTTTCCATGTCTTCCGGAGCCATCTTGATCTGATTATACCCTGAAAAACCATCCATGAAAGAGAACACCTTGTGCTGAGCAGTATTGTCAACCAGAAAATCAATGTGAGGTAGAGGGAAGTCATCCTTGGGGCTGGCCCTATTCTGATCCCTGTAGTCGACACACATTCTGACCTTACCATCCTTCTTTGGTACTGGAACTACGTTGGCAACACACCGAGGGTAAGAAGTCACTGCAAGAAAACCGGCATCGAATTGCTTCATAACCTCAACTTTGATCTTCTCAGACATCTCTGGACGCATACGGCGGACCTTTTGCTTAACCGGAGGGCAGTCTTCCTTGGTAGGCAAGTGATGGACCACAATGTCGGTATCCAACCCAGGCATGTCTTCGTAAGACCAGGCAAAGATTTCCATGTAATCATGTAACATCTGAGTCAACCGTTGCTTCACGCTGAGCTCTAGGTTGGCACCAATCTTGACTTCCTTCCTATCTGTTTCAGTACCCAGATTTATCGTCTCCACTGGCTCTTCATGTGGTTGAATTGCCCTCTCTTCCTGGAGTAACAGTCTTGCAAGTTCGCCAGGCACTTCGCAATCATCTTCACCTTCGTCTTTGGCTAAGTTGATCAGATTTTCGAAGTCATAACTGGCAGTAGCAGAGTCGTTACCAGTGAGATCCAGAGTGGATTGAAACCTGTATGAGTGAGTGTGTGTAAATACAGCTGTTTTGCAATTATATAAAGAAAGGAAAGAAAGAAAAGGAGCATAAGATTTGAAATGCGAGAAAACGTCCAAGGTCTTTATTCATGATATATGAAATGACAATTAATATGCCCTCACAAAGGAAACCACGGTGCCCCGGGTAAGACACCGGGCCATAAAGTTTTAATTCATTGTTTATTACAAATAACAAAAACAAAGGAATTCATTACTTCGTAACGAAAGTGACAGGTAGGTTGTCTTCTGCAATCCAATTTCTAGGTCCATTGTCGGTCGTTGAATAAATCCAGCTGTCGAACTCAGCTTCATCCACTTCATCATCCTCCCTGATAGCATTCGCCCCATGGTTAGGCATGGGAGCAGTCACCACATTGGGCTTCTCAGGTGCCTCAAATTGTACCTCCTTCGCATCAATAAGGTCTTGCACCTTATTCCTTAAGGCCCAACAGTCATCAGTGGAATGCCCCGGGCTATCAGGGTGATAAGCACAGCGGGCATTTGGATTGTACTTGGGAGAGGCAGTATTCACAACCTTCGGGGCCTCTCTAACAGTCACCAAATTGGTGGATAGCAACTGCGGTAAGATTTGCGATAAGGTCATACTCAACCGGGTAAACTCTCTTCTAGGTCTTTCAGCCCTGGGTGGATTGGTTTGCCGAGGAGCGGCAGCAGGTTTTGCAATCATCACCGTGTTGACAGATTGGCGGCGCTCTGGCTTATCTTGTCTTCTAGGCCCATATACAGCACTGGCCTCCTTTTTAAAGGGTTTCTTCTCAGAACTTGAGGATGCACCTTTCTGAATTTTACCGGACTTCATTCCAGCCTCTATTCTCTCCCCAGTCAGAATAAGATCAGTGAACCCTGCAGACGAATTACCGATAAGATGATTGAAAAATGGCCCAGATAGGGTCCCCAAGAACATATCCACCAGCTCACGATCTGTTAACGGAGGCTGCACCCTGCCAGCCAGATCCCTCCACTTCTGTGCATACTCTTTAAAACCTTCGCTTGATCCTAGCGACATACCCTGGAGTTGGGTACGTGTAGGAGCAAGGTCGTCATTATATTGATACTGCTTGTAAAAAGCAGTAGCCAACTCCTCCCAGTTACGAACTTTGGTCCCATCCAGCTGATAGAACCATTCGAGATGAGTCCCTGAAAGACTCTCCTGGAAGAAGTGGATCCACAAGTTCTTGTCCACTGTGTACGGTTGAATCTTCCGCACATAAGATCTGAGGTGTAGCTTGGGACAAGACGCCCCGTCATACTTGGTGAAAGATGGTGCCTTAAACTTGTGAGGAATAATCACACCAGTAGATAAGCCCAAATCTCTGAAATCCAGCCCAGGCACTTGTTGGATCTCCATGGCGTTCAGTCTGTCTTCCAACTGCTTGTATCTGTCTTCAGCCGGAGGATACTGTTCCTCATTGAAGTCTGTCTCGTTGTCAGAGACTACCGGACTAGGACCTTTTCCCCCTTGGGGACTGCTCTTGCCTACAGAAGAACCAGCTTCCTCATTCTGCAGAGTATTACCAAACCTCCGGCCCGAGTTGAAAAGAACAGTTCTCTTCTTCTTCTTCTCCTTCTTCAGGAGTAAAGCCTTCAGCTCTTCTTGGCCTTGAGCCAAACCCATGATCAGCTCCTGAAATTGCGCGTTCTGCGCCTGAAGGGCCTTGATAGACATCTCGGTTGATGATGAGTCAGGGTTCATGATGCTGAAATAAACAGCGAAGAACAGTAAGCAACCTGAAAAGAAGAATACCTGCTATGCACATGATGAATGAAATGCATATGATTTATGTTTTCAAAGACAATCGGGAATCAACTTTGTAAAAAAAAAGGAACACACTTCATTAGATTCAACTTTGAAACTTAAATTGTTCAACAGGTTGCCCTTAGGCGTTACATAAAATGGAAATACTTAAAAGGGAAATAAAACTGTAAAAGAACGTCCAGAGCTCCTCATTGATCCCAGGGTCTCCTCTTCTCAATACGGATGTAGTCATTCAGAGCTCGCTCATTCTCCAACTGCTTTGTCAGCTTCTGGATCTTCAATTCCTGCTCATTGAACTTTTCCCGATACGAATCCCGTTCTTCTCGCAGTTGCGACCAAGACCTCTTTAATGTCTCATAATCAGTGGGTATCTGAGGAGGGAGGACAGTTGGAGGGGCCCCATCTTTGTCAGGATACTCAAGAACGACGGGTCTAACAGCTTCGTATGGCATACCTAACTTCTGAGCACGGAGGCGAACCCATTTGTAGTAGGCTTCCATAGGTAGAGAAGTCTTTGGCCCCAACTCTTGTGGATCAGCTTTATGAACTTTGTCCCAAGCCTTGATGAACCTACGACGCAGCTCGTCACTATCCACCTGAAACTCAAAACTGATGTGAGGCACCAACATCTCATGAGGCCCTGCTCTCCTGGCTCTTCCAAACTGACGGAGTGCTAGACATGGATTATAAGAGATTCCTCCTTGAGTACCAATCAAAGGAACATTAGGGTATTCTCCGCAACGATCAATAACAGCTATCTCATCCAAACCTCTGAAAGTCCAAATGATGTCCTTATCAGTGAGAGACATTAACATGTGAGCCCAACCTCTTCCTTCTTGGTTCTTCAACACGAACTTAGGGAGGTGCGAAATAAACGACCTCACCAACAAAGGGATACAACACCATAGAGTTCCTCGTCTTCGGGCAGTACGAGCATAAAGTTGTTGCAGGATGTCACCCAAGAGAGTGGGCACAGGGTTCTGAGACATAAAGATCCTTATGGCAGTGATGTTGATGAAGTTGTCAGGATTAGGAAACAAGACTAGCCCATAGATTAAGAGAGCCAAGATGTCTTCATATGCCCTAAAGTCCAAGTCATTCCAGAAACTGTTGGCTTTACCAATCAGAAACTTGGCCAAGAAACCCTTAACTCCGCTTCTAGTCACCCAGTTGTCCATTAATTCTTGGTGGGTCAAGGGGAGAGCTGCAGCAACCTCCTCAAGCCTGAGGGTTTTTTCCCAACCAGTGAAGGGAGTCTGATCCAAGATAGGGATACCAAGCAAATCAGAGAACTCTTCCAGGGTAGGGACCAGCTGGAAGTCTTGAAAGGTGAAACACTGGTACAGAGGGTCATAGAACTGGGTCAGGACACTCATCAACTGTTGATCCCGCTTTGCAGTGACTAAACTGAGAAGAGAACCATGCCTCTGGATGAAGGAAGTGGTATTTGGAATCCTGCTAACCAACTCTTCAAGCAACTCAGGTGGGTGAACAAAGTTGAACCGGATAGTATTCCTTCGCATAGGCATCATGATATCCTACAAAACAGAGCAAAGGTGAAACCCTCTTGTCTTTGAAATGGTCAGTCCTTATGCAGGATGCATGCAATGCTCATGATGTTATGATGTTATGATAAAGCACACCACAAATATTTACAAAGGCAAACATGGTAAGGCACACAAGTCACACAAGACAAACCCTTAAAGTTTAGGCCAGCATGAGGTCTAGGTATTACCCTCTTTCAGTTTGTTGGTTCATACCTGTCCTATCAAAAGTAACCGGGTTCTTAGAGGATCCCAATATCATTGACTACCCTCAATCGGTCATAACTCCAGCATCGCAATCTTTTCTTGCGGCCAAAACCATCACGAGAGTTTAGCCTCAATGGGCGTAGCATACTGCTACTGTTCTAATGGCCAAATTGTGTCATTTAAGGTTCTAAGGTTTATTGGTGCTTAATGACTCCTCAGAAGACCCATATTCTCCTCGTTGCGACACAAGGGATATCGGTACAGACCAAGGCGCCACACCAACATAGCCACTGCTTCACCCATGTCGGTCTATGCCGGACAGGTCCCTCACAGCTTATGCTACCTAAACAGGGTATCCCCAGATCCGGGTTAGGATCTATGTAACTCCCATGCAACCCACAATTTTAAAGCAAACAAGTCAAAACAATTGAAAACACAGTTATGAACTAATCCTAAGGTACACCTCACTTATAAGATAGGTCCCCAACAGAGTCGCCAGTTCTGTGATCGGTGGATCTGGAACTGACTGTTTAACGCTGGTTCGCGAAATGTCGCGGTAAGCAAGAGTCGCCACCGTCTTTTATTTTCTCCAAATGGAAAGGACAAAAGCACAGAAAAATTCCTTATTGAGATTGCTCTCGGTTCGGGAGGTAGATTTATAGAAAGGGAAGGTGTTAGCACCCTTTCTATCCATGGTTATCCATGGGCTCTTAGATACTTGCTCATTTCTGTTTTCAAAATGTTTGTTTGCTTTTCAAGGTGAGTGGGTTTGCAAAAGTTCCGTTTAAAATTTCAGTTCGACTCTTGTATCAGTCCTCAAGAGTGTTTGAAAAGTTGTTTTTGAAAGCTTTTTGCAAAGTGTCGGTGTGAAAAGAAGTTTTTTAGATTTATTTTGAATGAGAGCAAGTATCTACGAGTCATCTACATACCCTAAGGAATTAGTTTGTGTAAATGTCCTTAAAGTAGTGCCATCCCACCATTGAGAGGTAGGTAGCACCACCGTTGGAGGTGTTCGGGTCAATTCGTTATCGGGACAGTGTGGTCACCAGAGCAATAGGAAGACACCTTAGAAGCTACCCCCATGCCATGCTCATGGACATGAGGACTTACTAAAACATCCTCTACTCGACGACCACGTTTCGAGGGGCAAGGCAACAGTGAGGCGTACCCTGGGAGTGGTGTGTGATTTGTGTGTCATTTTCAGTTTTTATTTGTCTTGTCATGCATTGGTGATCTACGCTTCGATTTTATTTTTGGCATTCATTCTTTCATAGGATAGTTAGTAATTAAAAGGTACGGAATTTAAAGTGCGGAAAGATAAAAGTCCTACGCTATTACAAGGCGCGGGTCTACATCGCCAAATTAAACCAAGACCCGATTTGAAATAAATAAAATGCGGAGAGTAAATATCCTAATTATCTATTACAAAGCTTTGGGGCAATTACATGAAATTTAAAAAAGGAAAATAAAATAAACGCGCGGAGAGAAAATTAAATTCGAAGGTGCGAGGGTATTGGACCCTTTAAAGAAATTACCTTACAATTAATAAATTAATTAAGTTAAATAACGAAAGGAACTTATTTTTGGAGTTTTTGTATTTATGAAATTTAATGAGAAAATTAATTATTATAGGAAACCCTAATTCTAATTGTTTTTAATTTATAAAAAAAAATGTTTAAGTTATAACATAATTTAACCCTAATTATTTAAATGACATATTTATTTACAAAAATAATTAATAATTAAATATGGTGAAAAAAGGAAAAAAAAAGAATAAAAGTATAAAAACCCTAATTTCTACATTTTTTTTAGTTTATCAAAACATTGAATTAAACCTAAAATTAAACTAATTAGTTATTAGAATTTTATTTACAAAAATATTAATTAAAAAAAATAAATGAACACATTTTTATTTTTTTATAGTTTCTTATTTTTTTTTGTATTTTTATGTTATAAAAAATTAATTTGTGGAATTAAATAAATAATTAATATAATTAAAATAAATGAAAGAAAAGAAAAAAAAGAGAAGAAAATGCAAACAGATGGGGGTGTTGACCCAATGGAGGAGGTGAATTTACAGCAATTGAGCCCATTTGAAAGAGGCCTTTTTTGACTTTTCTGGCTTGTATGCACATGGTTGACTGAGGGTACATGGTGGAGTGCGTAATCTGGCCATTAGATGGATCTCCCTGGCGCGTGGCAGGCACAAACGTTAAGGCCTATGGTACTCCCTTGAGTGTGGTGATCACCTGAACATGCAAACATAAAAAATATAGAGGAATATGGGGGACCTGGGAATCGAACCCAGGTCCCAATGCTTGAAGGACAACACACTTCCCACTCAACCAAATGTGTTTCTTTGTCAAACTAGTGGAACCTGATCAATATGAGAGAGAATACAAGGGTTAGTGGAACAAATAAAAAAGGCGCTAGTTATTTGAATCAGCCAACCACAGTCTAACACGCATCATCTTCTCCAATTGCTTCGTTTTCACCTGAAAAATATGGAATGGATAGCGGGGGTTTTAAACCCCCACTAACTTCAACCTGCAAAAATAACGATTAGGCCATACGTAAACATAAAAAGGGCGCGACTAGTGGGATTGAATCGTCCAGATGCCCTGAGTTCAATGATCCTAGTCTCGTTGCCTAATTTTTCCTTATGAAAGAAACCCCCTTTTAAAGTTCCTGAAACCCTAAAAGACGTTCATGGTAACTTTCTATTCAGACAACCATTCTCCAATTGAATCACGCCATTAGCTTTAGAATCATCACATTAGTATAAATCAAACATTAAAATGCATGGAAAATGTGTATAAATTCAAATACGAATATGCAATTTTTAGAAGAAAGTCAAGCTTCTATCTACCAATTCTTTGAGTATAGAAGCGTGATTCTGATTGGAATAGATTCCTGGTAACCTTGGCAAGCTTGTGGGATGGTTCTTTGGCTTGGAATTACGCTGGAATTGTGAAAACAGTTTTGAATTTTTTGACAAAAAATGCAAAGTGATTCTTTGGTTTGAGGCGCAGCTTCTAGGTCCTGTGCATTAGGGTTGCAATATGTATATGTATGTGAATGTTTTAGGTCAACAAAACAAGCCCAACATCCAAGTTTTAATGCCTTTGAATTTTTGTGATCTTCCATGATTTTTCCAATCTTTTTCATACCTTTCTCATGCCAATCAATGAAGATTCTTGCCTTTTTAGTGATGCATGGAATATTTGATCCATAAAGAGTGAATTAGCTGCACAAAAGATTTAAAACACATGATTTTCTATTTTTGTCATATTTTATTTTAATTAAATGAACTAATAATAATAATAATTCAAATAATTAATAAAAAATGATAAAATAACTCCCTTTAAAGTCAATGGGTCGTGCATAGCCTTTGGGTAATGATTCTTGGAAGAAATTGTGGTCCATTAGCAATTTTGAGGCATTTGAAGCAAAGTTGACTTTTCAAAATTCCCAAAAATTTCCCAACTTCCACAAGGCATATCTTGCTCAATTTTTAAGCTTTGATCATGTTCTTGGACATTTTGGAAAGGTCTTGAAGTCCTCTAACCAATTCCTTTTTTCCCATGTGATTTTGATTTACCAATATCAAGTTATGGTCTTTGACTTAAAGTCCCTTTTTGTTGACTTTTGAAAATGACCTATAATGTTGAGATTGATAACTTTTTGTGAGAGCATTTCTTGGACTTGAAGTGTGAATATGAGTTGTAGGAAATGTCATTCTCTTCAAAATGAGCTTTGGATGGAATTTTTCTGATAAACCATGTGAAAGTTATGCCTTGGTCAATTTGCAGTTGACTTTTTCAACTGTCCAAAAATAGAAACTTTTGCATCTTGAGACTTTTTGAGCCATGCCTTGAGAATCATGATCAAGAATTGATCAAATGATGTTTGTGGCTTCAAAATAAGATGTTGAGCAAAATTTTGGATTTTTGACTATCAAATGACCATTTTGCCCCTACTGTTGACTGTTGGGCAATTAGGGTTTTTGACTGTGCAATTTTGTGTTGTGAGTCTTGACACTTGGCCTAAGGATGCTTGACAATGATTGTAGGCATGTGGGACTTGATTGGACCCTTGGAAACCTCAACTTCTTTGTCAGAACCAAAACCCTAATTTTGACTGTTAGGAGGCCACTGGACTGTGCAACCCTTGAGTGGCCTTTGAACCTTGATCTTTGGCAAATCTTTGAAGAATATGGGAGGGCAAATTTTGGGGTACAACAAGAAGGAACCTGGGTAGGGTTTCTTCAGCTGGTCGTGTAGATAGTTACCCTGGCTTGTTTCAGGTATTGATCTTTGACCTAAGAAAGAAAGATAATTTTCCTGGCTTGTTACAGGTATTAATCTATAATCGATCGTCCACAGATAGTTGTCCTATCTTGTTACAGGTATTTAATTTGGAACTGTTGAAAACTGTTGACGATAGTTATCTGTTGCCTGATCTTTCCTGAAAAGGTAAAGAGTTAGTTGCATGCAATGTCATGATGTATGAAATGCATGGCGTAATGATGTTCTCAAAATAAATGAGATTATGTTGTATGCATTTATCATGTATGTAAATATGATGCTTGAAATATTGTCGAAATGTAATTTTGTCTTGGAAAATAAATCCTTGACAAGTGCTAGGGAGTTTTGGGAAGATGAATTTTGGACGACCGTTGGGGATGAAGAGTATGAACACCTTCCCAGACCCTTTTTTAGAATGTTTCCGCTGGGGGATTCCTGTTTTTTTTTGTTTTGGGGAGAAATCCACTGGGGGACGTTGATTTTGCTTGAGAAGAAAACTCTGTGAAGAGTGTTGATTTCTGCTTGGGGAAAAGAGTTCAGGAGTTTCAACTGTCCTTGCTCTACTGGGGAGTTATCTCTTGATGGAAGAGAAAGGAAGTTAACAACTTGTTAGGGACAAGGAAATCAACTGTTATCTGATTGTCTGCCAGGTTTTACAGCAACTCACTGAGGGTTGTAGAAGAATTTACCGGGGAAGAGGAGTTATGGTCCCTTAATTTGTGATAGTCTAAAAGGCAAATTCATGTTGGGGAATCTTGCCGTTTATTGGGGAAATAAACCCTCTTGCCAATTTGCTGGAGAGGTGTTTTCTTTTGGCAGAACTCCTCGAGGATTCTTGAGATCAACTCAGTTGGGGAGAAGTTTTCAAAGATTGAAACTCTGGCTGGGGATCACCCTATAAAAAGGCCTTTGTGGGAGGTTTGTCATTGCCCCTAGTATCAAGTGTTTGTATTATTTCCAGGAAATGTTTTCCTGACCGTACATAATCCTTTGTTGGAATTTTAAGTTCTATGCTCCAAGTGATTCAGATAAAGACCTGCCCCTGGTTACTCAACACTTTTTGAGAGATTTCTTGGAATCTCGACTTGACTTCCCCCAGACGAGTTGTACAGTGATATGCAATGTCCTTTGCTTATATGAGATTTGTCATTGGAAGTGTCATCCCTTTTGAAATGATTATGTTCCCTGAGAGAGTTTTTGTTCACTGGATATTTGTCATGTGAATTTCTCTGTTGTCAAACAATTAGCCATATGCAAACAACGATATTCAAATACTGCAAAGTTTATGCTTGTCTTGAGGTTTTGAAAATGTGTTTTAGAAGATAAAATAAATTTGTAAGAATGTGAATTCAACTCAGGATTTAGAGTAAACCTTACAGCAGTCAAGATACCTTTTGTAACAGTATTGTTTCGAATTAAACCATGCTTCAATTAGGACTTTGAAAGGTTGTATCATAGTCTGGTTCACGGTTTAAGAAACAAAGGATAAGGCTCAAAGTGTATTTGTACCCGGTCGTTCTTCGTGATGTTCTTCAGTCCCTAAACTCAGTTAATTGTGCGTTTGAACTCCAATTGAGTTTAGAATGACGTTTTGGTGATGGTTCGTGCAAGTCAAATTTGTTGGAAGGAAGTTATTTTTGCAACATTTTTTCATGTTGTCGAGGATTTGTAGTGGCCTCTTCTTGATTTATCATCCCTGATTTTTTGCCTGATTGTTCTTGTTTTGAGATTAAAGTGAGCGGGATGCCCCAGTCTTTCTTAAGTCTCCTTCGTAGGTTTTGAATTAGATGGCTTTTCTTTTGAGAGATAATGACTGCCTAGGTGATAGGGAACCATAGCCGTATTTTGATTCCATAGGAATGATTTTGATGTCATTCATTATATACGAATTGAAAGCTTGCGGCTGAATGTGCATTTGAATTAACTGAGAGACTACCCTGCCCCAGGTTTTGATTAAAGGTTTTAATTTTGTGTAAAAAAAAGAAACTTTTACTTCTTTGGCTCAAAGGGGTTGACTAGGGATTATCTTCCTTATAACTCCAGTGTTTAGGAATTGAAACAAACACATGTACGTCGTCAGCAAGGTCTGTATAAAAGCATACTGCATGAGATTATGGCATTGTTTTCGTCATCCTCCCTCTAAAGGCTTGTAACTTTTAGCAATAGTTGAATGTCATAAAGAGAGTAAAAAGCATAGCTTAAATATAGTGAAAGCAAATGGATTAATTCAAGACAAACATATGTGAAGCATTAATGAAACAAAGTTTAACATTAATAGATAAGTGTTTGAATAATAAAAGAAATTACAATTGAAAATTCAAAATGAATTCGAACGCTTAATGATTTTGCATGGGAGAGGTGATCACGTTGGGAGTCTTTGGAGGATTGAACTCGATTTCCTTGGCGTCAATCATGTTTTGAATCTTGTATTTCAGTGCCCAACAATTGTTAGTATCATGCCCAAGACTGCCGAAATGATATGC
Organism: Vicia faba; assembly: GCA_948472305.1. NCBI lineage: Eukaryota > Viridiplantae > Streptophyta > Magnoliopsida > Fabales > Fabaceae > Vicia > Vicia faba. Next base: position 1,401,102,374 of record OX451741.1, read on the forward strand.
ACATATTACATCAGGTTTGTAGTTAGGAGAAGAAGTTTTAGGGTTTGGACGAGGTCCTATCAACATAATCAGATTCATCTTCAACAAGTGCTGCAGTGCTTGAGATAGTGGCATGTTGATGTTTGTAAACTATCTTTTGGGCTCGTCTTGCCTTCGCTGATTTCCCCTTTGTTGTTGCCATGATACAAGACCAGAGATCAGGACTGCCCTCACATGTTGGTCGTGATTTCTCTTGTTATGACCCTTTTGGCCATACACAAGATTGGACTCTTTCTTCCTATTGTATGGCTTTTTTCTGAGTATCATAGGATGTAGCTCCTTGGATCTTTCCGCTTTTGATGCCAGCTTCGACTCTTTCGCCAATCAGTATTAGCTCGGTGAACCCGACTGAAGATATTCCGATTAGGTGATTGAAAAAAGGTCCCATCAAAGTTCCCATTAAGATGTCAATCAGCTCCCTGTCAGTTAAGGGTGGCTGCACTCTGCCAGCCAGGTCTCTCCACTTTTTGGCGTATTCTTTGAAGCCCTCGTTGGAACGCATGGTTATACTCTGTAATTGCAAACAAGTTGGTGCAAGATAAGCATTGGATTGGTACTTCTTGTAGAAAGAAGCAGCCAAGTCTTCCCAAGTATGAATTTCGGTTCCTTCGAACTGATAGAACCACTCCAATTGAGTTCCAACAAAACTTTCTTGGAAGAACTGGACCCATAGCTTTCGGTCAGCAGTGTGAGGCTGAATCTTGCAGACATAAGATCTCAGGTGCATCTTAGGACAAGAGACCCCATCATACTTGGAAAAAGTAGGGATTTTGAACTTTGGTGGGATGACCACTCCAGAAACCAACCCTAACTCTTCAAAGTCCAAGCCAGGTATCTGCTGAATCTCCATAGCATTGAGGAGATCCTCAAACTGTTTGTATTTATCATCAGCGGGAGGATATTGTTCCTCAGAGTAGTCAGCTTCATCTTCATCAGTCCCTGGGTTGTTATCTTCTTCATTATTATTCCCCTCATTTGATGGAGTTGGGACATCTAGAGCTATCTTGACTAGTCCTCTAAGTATTCTTCCCAGATTCAGAACACCCACTGACTTCTTTGTCTTTTTCTTCTTGTCTTTGAGAAGAAGAGTCTTCAGGTCCTCTTGCCCTTTAGCCAAAGTCAAGAACATTTGTTTGAATTGAGCATTTTGTGTTTGAAGATCCTTCACGGTTTGTTCCATATCCATCTTACTAAAATAAACAATAGGAAGATAAGGAGAACTGTATGGGAGAAACCTGTCATGATATGATGCATTGTATGTGGATGCATGTTTTCAAGGATCTCGCTGGGTAAACACAAGAAGATGTTAGAAGTTGAATTTTAATCAACTGCTTTGATTTGGAGAACTTCGTATCGGTGGATGTCCTTCCATAAGAATCAAGCTCACCATGTCATGTGGGTCATAGCCCTTGACTCTAGTTATCATGCTTTGGTCTTGACAGAGTTTGATTAGAGAATGAATCCTCTTGCCTCTTGATAGGCATCTGGTTCAACATGACCCTGCATCATAGGCCCTTGAGATCCTTGAAAATGCTATTGTATGATGTCATGATATTATGTACAAGTATGCAAAGCAAGCAAGTTGTTATGTACATATAAACATATATACACAAAGCATATAAGTCCTTAGGTATAGGCTTGTATGGATTTTGTAGGTAAGTACCCTCTTGAAATTTAGTTGGCTTAACCTGTCCTAGTAATAGTAACAGGGTTCTAGGAGATCTCAATATCACTGATCTTTCTTCATCAGGTATTGTTTCAGTGCAAGCCTCTTTAATGGCAACCGAAATATCTCGAAAGTTCGATCTCAATGAGCGTAGCATCGAGTATCAACCAACTTTAGATTGCACCAAAGACAACTATTTCACTACTTCCTAATGGCCAAGTTGTTCAATTAAGGTTCTAAGGTCAGTTAGTGCTTCATGACACCAAATAACGGCCCCATATTCTCCTTGACTACTCAAGGGCTACCGATACCAACAAATGTGTCACACTAACGCAGCCATTGCTTCAACCATATAGGTATACCCTGCACAGTTTCCACAATCTATTGCTACTTACCTAAAATGTGCCCCAGATCTGGGTAGAGGATCAAAACAAGCCCAAAACAAGGAAGCATAATGTAAAGCAAGCAAGTCAAACAAGGAAAGCAAGTAAGGTGATCTAGCCCTAAGGTAACCCCATTTTTAAGTATCTCCCCAGCAAAGTTACCAGTTCTGTAATACAGTGAGAGAAGTGACTTGGGTGTTTTTGCGTTTGATCGCAATTGTTGCGGATAGCAAGAGTCTCTACCGACTTTTCTTTTATCCAATAAGGAAAAGCTGAAAATAATAGGAAAGACCTTTCGAGATTATTTCTTGAGTTCGGGGGGTAGGTTATGAAAAGGGAAGATATTAGCACCCTTTTCATATATATTTATCTACGGGTTCTTAGTTGCTTTCTAGATCACTTGTTTTGTTTGAAAATGTGCTTGTGGTGTGGGTTTTGAAAGTATTTTGAAAACGACTTTGTAATGGTTCTCGTTTCTATAAGAACGCGTACAAAGTGTTAGTTTTTTAAAAATAGTTCAAAGTGATGTTTGTGGAAGGTGTTTTTGAAAGTGACTTTGAAAAGTGTCTTTGTAATAATTCTCGTTTCTATAATAATGCATACAAAGAGTTTTTTCTTTTTAAAATGTTTCAAATGAAAGTGTTGGTGCATAAAATGTTTTTGTTGTGAGAAATCGAGCAACTAGAAGCATCATGTTGTACCCCAAAATTTTCCCTCCCATTTCTCAATGATTTCTCATCACAAAACCTTTGAAGCCCAAGATCCAGTTAGGGTTTCATCTGCTCAAGACTTCTCCTTGCACTGTTGACCCAAATTAGGGTTTGTGTTTGCACCAAGATGTTTTGACCTAAAGTGCCTAAGATGACTTTCATGCTTCATATTGGACTCCCAAGTTTATCCATACCAAGTTTCAAGCTTTGATTCCAAGTTTTGCTCAGTCAATTGGACAGTTGACCTAGAAATCAGCTGTATTGGGGAAAAAGTCAACTGTGGCCAATTGACAGTCAAACCTCATGAAAATTGACCCATATCAACATTATGAACTCATATGGACTATTTGATCAAGTTTGGATCACAATTCCATAAGAAATTTGATCAGATCACCAAAAGGGCAAAATGGTCATTTTTAGGGTTTTGACTGCACAAAGGCAATTTTTGACTGTTTGACCTAGCCAATGGCAAACCAAGCTCATATATGGACTCAAGGACCCCATGGAATTATCTTGACATGCCCAACAAACTCAAAAGATCCCAAGTACACAAGATTGACAGTTGAATTTCCCAGTCAATTGATCAATTTTGACTGTATACTGAAAAGTCAAACTTTGACTTTTTGGTCAAAATCAAGAGTCAAGATTCATTTTTCATCAAAACATGCCAAATCATGAAACTTGTTCACCAAGAAATCACAAAATGCAAATTAGGGTTAGAAATTAGGATTTTTCATAACTTAGAATTTTTCTAAGTTATAAAAAACCCTAATTGTTTCCCAACTTTGCCCCACTTTTTCACCAAGATCCATTTGGATTAAAACAAAAGTCAAAAAATGAAAGTTGTAGCTTGTTGCATAATCTACAACTTTGATTCACAAAGTTTTCCCATTTGAGGCTTGTATCTCAAGTTACAAATTTTTGAATAAGGGCACTAAACCATTCTTAACTTAGTGAAATTTTAACCTATTTTGACAAGGTTTTCTACCTAACTTCAAGGCCATTTTCCATACACTTCCACTTGGAATTTCAACTTGCACTTCAAAGATGGATTGTATTACACATTCCAAGCTTTCCAAAATGTCCAAGAACTTCTCAAACAACCTCATGGTTAGGGAGAATCGAATTTTGCAAAATGGGAAAAAGTCACTTTTGTTCTTGGCCATGTACATGTTCATAACACTATGCATTTCAATCTCAGCTTGCATATCTTGATTACAGGTCCTTAAACCATCCAACACTCATAAATTTAATGCATATTCTTTGTGCCAAAGCCATGTTCTTTATGTTCTAGCATTGCATAAAGGATTAATCCCAAAATAGATAAAGCATTTCTTTCATTTTTGCAAAAGGTAGCTTTATGTCCAATTACAAATCCAAGAAGTACAGTCCATATCTAATTGGCACAAGTTTATGTGTTAATCACACTGATCAAGGAGGGATTATGCAGCATAGTATGAGGACCTGTACAGGCTAGAGGCAAAAAGTAACCATGGCTTGCTTAAAGTGTAAGAAACACATCATAACTCAAACCAACTCTGATATCAGCTTACAAACACTTAAGTGAACTTGTGAAACACACTCAAGACATCTCAACCTAGCTATTGCACGACCCTAACACCTCTCATACACTCCCAATCTCAGAATCATCTTCAAACTGCAAAAACAGGGTCAGGCCTGCAGTTTGAGTGCCATCTTCCATTTCCCTCAAGCTCTCTTGCCCAAACCAGTTCACATACATTCCCTAGCATCTATGCAAGCTAACCATGACTTGAAACACGACCTGTAATCCCTCTAACCACTTCCACCATTTTCAGTTTCTTGTTTTGCAGGTGAAGTGCTCTAGCACGATTCAAAAGCTTTCAAGACAAAGTAAACATTGGAATAGCACCCCTAGACCTCAAGGAAGCTTTTCCAATCATCACCTTGCACTGAAAGCTCCCTCATTGCCAGATAGAACTTCAGCTGAACAGGTATCTTGGTGAACTTATATCTCTCTTATCAAGCATCATTAGCTCTAAGTTTGTGAATAAACAATGTTCTACTCATGCCACTGAACATGTACATGTTTTTACTTTTCATTTCTTTTGTTTGAGCTGTGAGAATTTGAGGTTTGAAAATGGCAGAAAATCTAGGTTAGGATTTGGGGGAGAAGAAATTCTCCCTCATCTTAGAGAGTTAGATCAAGTTCTGCATATGGTTGGATTCGTCTCTTGCTGCTAAACATTTTTTATGTTATGAGTTTTCATTAATAAGCCAGGAATCAGGAGTTAGAAGATCAAGAACAGGGCGCGCGTTTTTTGAATGACACAGTTCAGAGGTTGAAGAAAGGTGGCATTGGGCTGGGCTTGCTTTGTGTTTTCTTTTCACACCACCTTTTTGGTTTTACACCCCCAGAGCCCATTTGCTTTATTTTTAATGTTTTATGACTTTTTCTTTTTTTAATTGACTCATTTATTTTTTCTCAGCATATTAAAAATATAAAAATATTTTTCTCATCATTTTTGAATTTATTAGGTATTTATTTGATTTTTTCTCTTAGTTTGTACATAAATAAATAAATATATACTTTTTGTTTAAACTATTAAAATAGCACAAATATATTCTATACACTTTTATCTTATTTTTGCTTCCTGAAAATATTTCATAGAAAAATACTTTTTTATTTAAATATTAAATATTATTAATTAATATATATAATACATATTTTGTAAATAATATAAATAAATAGATATATATTAATACACTTAGGATATAAATACCAAAAAATGTACATATTTTATTTTTTAATATTTAATACTAAAAAATACATTTTTAAATATATTATAGTTTTATCTTATTTTTTGTATATAAATGGTAAATATTACAAATATTAAATAACTAATACCATTTTGATTAAAATTAGGGTTTTGCCCTAAATTTGAAAATACTCCAAAAATAATACCTTGTTATTTCTCTTTTTATTTCACATAAATAATATCTTTTTTGCATACATATAAAAATTCCCCTTTTTTATATTTTTGCATATTTATTTCAATTTCCATTTAATTATACAATTATTTGTCTGGTAAATATTCAAAGAAAATGATGTAATAGTTAGGTTTAAATTTTTGTCTAAATATACCCCATTTGAGACATTGTACCCCCCTCCCCATATTATTGTGTTGTAATAGTGTAGGAATTTAAATTTCGCACTTTATCGCTTTCTAAATATACTATGCTAAAGTTAGGGTTTGCATGCGAATAAAATGAACAAAAAAATATTTTGACCTAATACAAGACAAAAAAGCATGAAAATGGACAACACATTTCACACTTGCACCCCTAGGGTATTCCACTTTGTTTCCTTCAAATAAATTGGGCCATATTGTATGTTGAACTTCTTTGGGTAAAACAAACAATCAAATGATCATAGTCCCTCAAAATGTTGCCTAAATGAATGATCAAGTCCCTTTTAAAGAAAAATTGCCCAAAGACATTTAACACTATTGCAACTATGGTCTAAAACGATGACCCGCGCTTGTCCCTTTCACCTCCTAATACAAGATTGTCCACCAAATGCAATGGTGGAACAAAATTGTCAAAAGGTTTAAAACATAACAAAAATCTTTGAGAAAACTTTAGGGTAGACAACTCTTAAGTACTTGTCAATTTGCCAAGAAAACACTTGCCTATTTTCAAAACCCACTTCACAAACACTTTCAAAACCAACTTTCAAACAAACCTTGAAACATCTTTTCTAAAGACAAAACACCTTTTGTAAAACATTCGAGTAAAGAATTGTTACAAGGGTAGCCTATACAAGGCATCTTTTCAAAACATTTTCAAAAAACCACACACCAAGCACCATTTCAAACAATTGAAAACCAAGGCAAGTTGATCTAAGCAAGTACCTAAGAGCCCATGGATAACCATGGATAGAAAGGGTGCTAATACCTTCCCTTTCTATAATCTACTCCCCGAATCCAAGAAAAATCTCAAAGGTTTTTGCTGTGCTTTTTAAACCTTTCCTTAGGATAAAATAAAAAGTCGGTGGCGACTCTTGCTCAACCGAAACATTTGCGAAAACAAACGCAAAACCCTAGTCAGTTCTCCCACCGTACCACAGAACTGGCGACTCTGCTGGGGATAATTTTAAAGTGGAGTAACCTTAGGGCTTAGATCACCCTCTTGCATGACTAATTGTTTGATTTGTTTGCTTTATACTTTGGCTCTATTGTTTGGGTTTGTAATCCTACACCCGGATTTTGGGAAACATACATAGATAGCAATACGTTGTGGAAACTGTGCGGGGTATACCGACACGGTCGAAGCAATAGCTATATTAGTGCGACATATTTGTGAGTACCGGTAACCCTTGAGTTCAATCAAGGAGAGTACGGGGCCGCTGAGTGATGTCACTAAGCACTAATGACCTAGAACCTTACTTGACCATCTTGGCCTTTTATTAGGGGTAGTGAGATGACCGGCTTTGGTGCAGTCCGAAGTTGGTAGATACTCGATACTACACTCATTGAGGGTTGTTTTCTTGGAATATTTTGGTCGCTAGTTAAGTGGCTAAACCAAAACAATGAACAATGAAAACAATCCCGTGATGTTGAGCTCCTTAGAACCCGGTTACTATTTATAGGACAGGTTTTTAAGCCAACTACGCTCAAGAGGGTACTTACCTATGAAACCCCACGCAAGCCTGAAACTAGGGTTTGGTGTGATTTGCTTGTACATATGTTTTGTGCATACATCATAAACATCATGAAGCATCATATGCATTTACTAACCATTTCAAGGGTTTGGGTCTTCATCTTTGTTCCTGTTTTGTAGGTCATGGAAATCCCTCGCAGAAATACCATTCAAGTCAACCTTGTGAGAATCTCTCCTCAACTCAAGGAGCTCACCTCAAGAATTCCGGAAAATTCATCCTTCAGTGAAAGACATGGTAGACTGCTCAGCCTAGTCAACACCAACATTGAAGAAGACATGATGAAAGTGCTATTCCAGTTCTTTGACCCTCTTCACCACTGTTTCACTTTCCCTGATTATCAGTTGGTACCCACTTTGGAGGAGTTTTCTCAACTCCTGAGAATTCCTATCCTTAATCAACTACCCTTCAACGGTACGAAAAAGGAACCAAAGCCGGAAGATGTTGCTCGAGCATTACATCTACAACCATCCGACATCAAGGGGCATTGGGAAACCAGAAGCGGCGTCAAGGGATTCTTAGCAAAATTCTTGTTTGAGAAGGCGCAAGAATGTTGGAATGCATTGGACCTACAAGCCTTTGAAGAAATTGTGGCACTCCTTATCTATGGGTTGGTCTTGTTCCCAAATCCTGACCAATTGGTAGATGTCAACACCGTCAAAATATTCTTGTCCAGAAATCCAATACCAATATTGCTTGGGGACATCCTTCACTCATTTTACACACGAACAATGAGAAAGAGAGGTGTTCTCATGTGCTGTACTCCTATCCTTGCAAGGTGGTTTATTTCGTACCTTCCACAATCTGTCTTGAAGAATGACCAAGGCTCAAGGTGGTCCCAACGGTTGATGACTCTTACTCATTCTGATGTGCATTGGTGTTCTCGGTCCAGAGAAAATGTCATCATCGTCGATCGTTGCGGAGAGTTTCCTAATGTTCCTTTACTTGGAATTAGGGGAGGTATCACCTACAACCCTTGCCTAGCTTTGAGGCAATTTGGATATGCACGAAGGGATGGCCCTCATGATATGTTGATTCCTAGCCTAGTTTTTGACTTCGACAACGATGCGCAAGGACTTCTCCAAAGATTCATCAGAGCTTGGGGAAAACTCAACAAGGTTGATAGCAAGACTCTGGGACACAAGAACTCCATCCCTCTTGAGCCCTATCTCAAGTGGGTACGAGCTCGAGCCCAAAGTCTAATGATGCCTTATCCTCATGTACTCCCAGTGATTAAAGAGCCCGTCAATGAAGGAGAGGTCCCCTACACCATCCTACATCCAGACATGCCTACATCGTGGGAGGAAATGCAGAAAAGTTGGATTCAGCTCAAGGAGGAACGGAATACTTTTGAAGCTAGCTTCTACGCCAGTGAAAAGAAGGTTCTAGAGCTTACCCGCCGACTCCACGAGCAAGAGGCCCTCAACACCTACATCGCACCAAAGAGGATGCGCAATGTCTTTCTGCCTTAAGAAGTTTATTTTGTAATATTTGGCCCATGGGGCATTTATATACTAACAAATTTCTTCTTATTAATATGACGTGCGTTCTTCTTTGTCTGAAACAATTTTGAATGTTCTAAATCCTTGAATGCATTGCATACATCAGCATACCATTCATCATGTGCATAAGCAGGTCTCACTCCAGGTTTCCTTATCTGTCTGCTGTTTATTTCAGTAGGATGGATCTCGAGCAAACAGTCAAAGACCTACAAGCTCAGAATGCACAATTCCAGCAACTCCTGTTGACCTTGGTTAAAAGTCAGGAGGATATCAAGACTCAATTGGGGAATAAGGACCCAGTGAAGAAGAAGAAAAAGAGGATTGGGGTGGCTACTTTGGCGAGAAGATTTGACAGAGAAGCTCAGAGAGTGCTTGAATTTCCTCCTACTTCTGATGAAGGGACTAGTAAAAGAGATGGAGTTGTGGTACCTTCCGAGTCTGATGCGGAGGAAGAAGAGGTTGAAGAGGATGAAGATTATTCTGACCAGCAATATCCTCCAGCTGATGATAAATACAAGGGTTTAGAAGACAGGTTGGCCGCCATGGAACTACAAAGAGTACCGGGTTTGGATTTTGAAGACTTGGGCTTGGTTGCCGGGATTGTGATTCCCCCAAAATTCAAAATGCCAGTGTTTGTGAGGTATGATGGGCTGTCCTGTCCCAACATGCATCTCAGGTCCTACGTAAGAAAGATTCAACCCTATACAGCAGATAAAAACCTCTGGATTCATTTCTTTCAAGACAGCCTGTCGGGAGCTCAGTTGGAGTGGTTTTATCTGCTAGAAGGAACCAGTGTCAGAAATTGGGAAGATTTGGCCACCGCTTTCTACAAACAATACCAGTATAATTATGACCTTGCTCCTACTCGTACCCAACTTCAGGGTATGTCACTAGGAACAAGCGAGGGATTCAACGAATATGCACAAAAATGGAGGGATTTGGCTGACAGGGTGCAGCCTCCTTTAACCGACCGTGAACTCGTTGATATGTTTCTTGGGACCTTATCTGGGCCATTTTTCAATCATCTAATTGGTAACTCTTCCGCGGGGTTTACCGATTTAATCTTAACAGGCGAAAAAATAGAAGCTGGCATTAAGTCATGAAAGATTCAGAAGGGTGTTGCTGCAAGTGTTGAGAAGAAGCCTTTTAAGAAGGAAACCGCTGTGGTATATTCTCAGAGAAGAGCCGGGAAGATGGAGCGTCGGCCAACTGTGGGGGCCGTAATGATTCAAAACACTCCGAGTGAGCAGCCTCGCTATAACCAGTCCAGACCAAATCAGCAACGAGTGGAACGGCCACAACGGCAGTTCACCCGTATTAATATGACTCCAGCGCAAGTGCTTCCCCATCTATTGAAGTTGAATCTTGCCACCATCAACGAGGCACCAAAGAATGTGAATACGTCCTCTCCGCATTATCATGCCAATGCTAAATGCGCCTACCATTCAGACAGTGTTGGACACGACACCAATGATTGTTGGGCACTCAAGCATAAAATCCAAGACCTGATAGAGGCTAAGGAGGTAGAGTTTGACGCTCCAGAGAAGCCTAATGTGATATCTGCACCTATGCCGAAGCACGGCCGAAATGTCAATGCCATTGAAGAAGATTTGTATGTTGCTGATGTCAGTGATCTGACCACTCCATTGCTAACCATTAAGTTGAATTTGTTAAGGGCCGGGATCTTCCCGGGATGTAAAGAAGACTGCTATTGTTGCTACTCTCTGCCGTTTGATTGTCCGCTACTGAAGAAAGGCATCCAAGGCCTTATGGATAGTCGACAAATTTTGTTTGAAAAAGTTTCTACTGTTCCAGTTCATACTGAAGATGTCTCAATCATAACCATTCACGCCAATCTTTCCAAGGCCGTCAAAAAGCCTGTTAAGATTACACCAGCTGCAAAATCTGTTCCTTTGAAGATAACAATGCCAGGGCCTGTTCCCTATGTTTTTGAGAAGTCGATACCTTGGAACTATGGCGGTGACATCTACTACCATGGTATCAAGCAAATCGAAGAAAGTTCGGATGATGAAGAAGCCAGCATTAGTAACATTGCGGGCACCAGCAAAATCACCAGGAGCGGGAGAATATTTTCCCCAGAGATTGCCCCTCCAAGAGCAGTCTTTGGACCCTCATCAGCTAACGAAGTCATCCCTGCACCAATAAAACTCTCTGCTAGAACTCCTCTGATTGAAGACATTGTTGTTCCTAGTACTGTCTCTCCTACCGCTGCTGACAAAGGTAAGGGAATCCAAGATGAGCCCGTCAGGACGAGGGCTCAACCCTTGGTTATCCCGGAAACTTCCAAGAAGGAAATGGACGAGATTTTGAGGATAATCAATAGAAGTGATTACGATGTGGTGGAACAGTTGGGGCAAACCCCCTCCAAGATCTCCATGCTGGCACTACTACTTTGCTCAGAAGCGCACGCTAAAGCCCTGATAAAATTCCTAAAGGCAGCTCATGTGCCCCAGGAAACCTCTGCGGATCAATTTCAGAATTGCGTGGCTAGCCTGACTGCGGACAATGGATTATGTTTTTCTGATGCCGACCTAACTCCTAAAGGTAGAAATCACAATGATGCTTTGCACATTTCAGTCGAGTGTCGAGGAACTACTCTCGCACATGTCTTGGTTGATATTGGTTCGTCGCTGAATGTTTTGCCTAAGAAGGCCTTGGACCGACTAGATTGTGAGGGGTTGGATTTGAAGCCGAGTGATATTGTTGTCAGAGCTTTCGATGGTTCGAAGAGAATGGTCCATGGAGAGGTTGAAATTCCCATCAAGATAGGCACCGAGGTGTTTAAATCCACTTTTTATGTGATGGACATCCGTCCATCATACTCTTGCTTGCTGGGTAGGCCTTGGATACACCATGTTGGGGCAGTTACCTCCTCCTTGCATCAGATGTTGAAGTATCCTGTCAGGGGAAAGATCATCACTGTCCATGGCGAAGAAGAGTACATGATTAGCCACTTAAATTCTTTCCGGTATGTGGAGGTTGAAGGAGAGTTCATTGAGACACCGTTTCAACATTTCGAAGAAGTCCTTCCTGAAATAGCAGTAGCAAAGTTGGCAGCCGAGACACCGAGAAAGATGGCCAGGATGGCATCTCTGGAGGACGCGAGGGCCGCAATAAAAGAAGGGAAGAATTCAGCATGGGGGCAGTTACCTGACATTCCGCATAAGACTGACAAGTTTGGATTAGGGTTCACAGCCGCTGGCCAGAAAGCTATGCGCCGGTCGAAGATTGAAAGGGCGCCAGTCAAAATTTCTCCCTACGGAATCAACGCTTTGGAGGATGAGGACAAAGAGAGCAACATTGAAGAGTGGATTTATCCAACTGTCAGAGGAGGATTGAGCAATTGGGAAGCTAGGGATTTTGTCCCCATCACTTTTATTCATCAGTAATTTATCTGTTAAACATTTCTTATTTGGTCTGTAATATTTTATTTTCAAACAATCCGTACACTATCTTTTCACCTCATGCCTTGCCCGGGGCATGTAGGTCCACTTGTAAGGGGTTTTGATTATTTTTCATATCCATATGCCATGTTTAATGATTCATTGGACGTTTTTCATTTGATAAACTGGTTATGTTCATTTTCTTTCCTTTTGCATTTTTTGTTTAAGGATGGCTATCCCTTACACACACCCACACTCACCAATGCAGGTACCCATCCACTCCGGATTCCATGGGTGACTATTCTGCTATATCTTCCAACAACTCTGAAGATCTGGTGAATCTAGCTGAGTATGAAGATGACGAAGGTTGTGAAGTACCCGGGGAACTAGCCAGACTTCTGCAACAAGAGGAAAGGGCCATCTTACCGCATGAAGAGTCACTGGAAACTGTCAACTTAGGGACCGAGGAATACCGGAAGGAGGTGCAAGTGGGTGCCAATTTGAAACCGAATGTCAAGGAAAGCCTGATACAATTGTTGAATGAGTATGTTGAAATCTTCGCTTGGTCCTATGAAGACATGCCGGGTCTAGACACAGACATCGTGGTTCACCGTCTCCCCACAAGAGAGGATTGTCCATCGATCAAGCAAAAAGTTCGCCGAATGAGGCCTGACATGTCTGAAAAGATCAAGGCAGAAGTAATGAAGCAATTCGATGCTGGCTTTCTGGCTGTTACGTCCTATCCTCAATGGGTCGCTAACATTGTGCCGGTACCTAAGAAAGATGGCAAAGTCAGGATGTGTGTGGACTACCGGGATTTGAATAGGGCCAGCCCTAAAGATGATTTCCCGCTACCTCATATTGACATCTTGATCGACAATACAGCTCAGCATAAAGTGTTTTCCTTCATGGACGGATTCTCGGGCTACAATCAAATCAAAATAGCTCCCGAGGATATGGAGAAAACGACTTTTGTCACACAATGGGGCACTTTCTGTTACAAGGTGATGCCGTTCGGGCTGAAGAATGCAGGGGCAACTTATCAACGCGCCATGGTAGCTTTATTTCATGATATGATACATCATGAGATTGAAGTTTACGTAGACGATATGATAGCTCGGTCACAAACAGAGGAAGAGCACCTTGTACATCTGGAGAAGCTGTTTGCCAGGTTAAAAGAATACAAGCTCGGGCTAAATCCAAGTAAATGCACTTTTGGAGTTAGGTCTGGTAAACTCCTGGGATTCATTGTAAGCAACAAGGGCATTGAAGTCGATCCGCAAAAGTAAAAGCAATACAAGAGATGCCTGCTCCCCGTACTGAGAAGGAAGTTAGAGGATTCTTGGGGCGCTTAAACTATATTGCCAGATTCATCTCACATCTGACTTCTACCTGTGAGCCAATTTTCAAACTCTTGAAAAAAGATCAGGTAGTGGAATGGAATGACGATTGTCAAGCTGCTTTTGATAGAATTAAGGAGTATTTGCTAAAACCTCCTATTCTGATGCCACCCGTCGAAGGAAGACCATTGATCATGTATTTGACCGTCTTGGACAACTCAATGGGGTGTGTTTTGGGCCAGCATGACGAGTCTGGTCGAAAAGAGCATGCTATTTATTACCTTAGCAAAAAGTTTACCGACTGTGAGACTCGCTACTCACTGCTCGAGAAAACTTGTTGCGCTTTGGTATGGGCTGCTCGCCGACTAAGACAGTATATGTTGACTCATACTACCTTGTTGATTTCCAAAATGGATCCTATCAAATATATCTTCGAGAAGCCCGCTTTATCTTGAAGGATAGCTAGATGGCAAATGATCTTGACCGAGTATGACATCCAGTACACCACCCAAAAAGCTATAAAAGGGAGTGTATTAGCTGACCATCTGGCTCATCAGGCTATCGAAGACTATCAACCCATGAGATTTGACTTCCCAGATGAGGACATCATGAATTTGGACAACGTTCAAGGTAGCGGACCATATGACGGACCCGAAAGGGGATCCCGATGGACCCTGTACTTTGATGGCGCTTCAAATTCACTTGGAAATGGTATCGGCGCAGTACTCATTTCTCCGGAAGGTTGTCACACACCTTTCACGGCCCGACTTTGCTTCAGCTGCACAAACAACATGGCTGAGTATGAAGCTTGCATCTTTGGTCTCAAGGCTGCTATAGACTTGGGGATCAAATCTTTGATCGTCTTTGGGGACTCGGCTTTGGTCATCAGCCAAATCAAAGGAGAGTGGGATACCAAACATCCTAATCTTATCCCATACAAAGAACATGTCCTGACATTGTTGCCTCATTTCGAGCAAATTACCTTCGAGCATTTCCCGCGAGAAGAGAATCAGCTAGCAGATGCTCTAGCCACAATGTCCTCCATGTTTAAACTCAACTGGGATAACGAGGCTCCCCAAATCACCATCGAGCGAATGGATGAACCGGCACATTGCCATGAGATTAATACCGAAGAAGTAGTGGAACAACCTTGGTTCCATGAAATCAAAAGGTATCTCGAGGCCCGAGATTATCCTGAAGGAGCTTCCGTGAATGACAAGAAGTTCTTAAGGAAATTTGCTGCTAAGTTCTTCCTGAGCAACGACATCCTTTACAAACGAAGCCATGATTGTGTATTACTCCGATGCGTAGATAAAGTTGAAGCAGAGTTGATCATGACTGATATACACAGCGGCACATTTGGCACTCACTTGAGCGGGCATACAATGGCTAAGAAGATCCTGAGGGCAGGCTATTACTCGTCTACCATGGAAGCTGACTGCCATCAACATTCCCGTACTTGCCACAAGTGTCAAGTCTATGCTGACAAAGTTCATATCCCTCTGGTTCCTCTCAACGTCCTGACTGCTCCGTGGCCCTTTGCAATGTGGGGCATTGATATGATTGGAGAGATCAAGCCAACGGCTTCCAACGGACATCGCTTCATCCTGGTTGCCATTGACTATTTCACCAAATGGGTCGAAGAAGCTTCCTTCGCCTCTGTTACTAAAAATGTGGTTGCCCGCTTTATCAAGCAAAATCTCATATGTCGGTATGGTGTTCCGGACAGGATCATCACAGACAACAGTACAAATCTGAATAACACGATGATCACTGCATTATGCGAACAGTTCAAGATTTATCATCACAATTCATCTCCCTATCGGCCAAAGATGAACGGTGTTGTTGAAGCTGCGAACAAAAACATTAAGAAGATCATTCAGAAAATGACAGTCACTTACAAAGACTGGCATGAGATGTTACCGTTTGCTCTGCATGGATACCGTACGAAGGTACGTACCTCAACCGGGGCAACCCCATTTTCTTTGGTTTATGGCATGGAAGCTGTTTTGCCTATGGAAGTCCAGATCCCTTCTCTAAGGATTATGAAGGATGCAGGTTTGAATGAAGATGATTGGATGCAGACCCGACTTGATCAACTCAATCTGATCGACGAGAAGCGACTTGCTACTATATGCCATGGTCAGACGTATCAAAAGCGGATGATCAAGGCCTTCAATAAGAAAGTCAGACGTCAAGTGTATCAAGTCGGAGATCTCGTAATCAAGCGGATTATCTTGCCGCAAAGTGATCCCAGGGGCAAATGGACTCCTACATATGAAGGACCATTTGTGATCAAGAGTATATTTTCTGGTGGTGCAATGATTCTGACCACCATGGACGGCGACGATTTGCCGCACCCTGCGAACGCGGACATAGTCAAAAGATACTACGCATAAAATAACCCGACAAGTTGAAAACGCGAAAGGGCGGCTTGGGCAAAAATGGGTATCCCGGTGGATCGAAAACCCGAAAGGGAGGTTCAGGAAAAAATTAGGGATTAAAATAAAAAAATCTGTACACCCGGCAAGTTGAAAACCCGAAAGGGCGGCTTAGGCAAAAATGGGTATCCCGGTGGATCGAAAACCTGAAAGGGCGATTCAGGCAAAAGTTAGGGAATTAAAGCGTATGACTATGTCTCGTCAGATCACTTCAAGGACAATCTCTTCATCAACCGGTTCCAGGCTTCTGATCAATCCAGTCATCGTCAAGCGAAGCATTGAATGGACAGATATTCAGAGTTGTGAAAGCTATAGCGGAATGGAATCCCATGGAATTATTTCACATAGCCATCCTTTATTTTGTATAAATCTTTCAATATTTAAGACAGAATCCTCTTACTAGGATGATTGTCTCCTTTGTACAAACATACTAAAAGAAAATCAATACAAATACTTTTCCCAGAAATTTGTGTCATTTTCTTTTCTTTTCTCTTGCACTATTTGTTTTATTTTGAGAAACGTCCAATGTTTTGTTAAATAGGCATATGCATTTGAAACATAATCATTTCTTA
Source organism: Vicia faba (assembly GCA_948472305.1). Lineage (NCBI taxonomy): Eukaryota > Viridiplantae > Streptophyta > Magnoliopsida > Fabales > Fabaceae > Vicia > Vicia faba. The sequence goes on from OX451741.1 coordinate 1,401,119,130, forward strand.
TGAGTCGGGAAAGAGGATTACTGATAGGTCAAAGGTACGATTGGATATCTTGATACCCTTCAAAGGAAACCCCCAGGAGATTTGGAATCCATATCCCTAGAAATCTTGAAACTCACCCCCAGTAGATTCTGGAAGCTTATTCCCTGCAGAGCACGGACGTCTCTTCCGAGTTTTATTCAAAGTTATTCCTCACAAGGCCTTATAACTGGGTTATCCTCAGCTAACAACCACGAAAGATCGCACTCGCCAAAATTCTTCCTATCCCCAGCGGAGTTCATCAAAATTCCCCAGCAGTAACTTATCTTTGCAAATCCCCAGCCAGAGAATCCGCCGGAATTCAATTCCCCTCAGAGTTTAAGTTTCAGTGTCCCCAGCCGAGCTAAAGCTTCAAATTATCATGTCCCCAGCGGAGCCAGACTAATGAACCTTTTTCCCCGCAGAGTTTTAGGAAGGAAAATCTTGAGTTCCCCGGTGAAGTTGCCAGAGACACTTCCCACCGAACTGAAGATTCCCGGTCTTGTATCCCCAGCATAAGTCTGCTAGATTGGTGCTCCCCAGTAGAAGTCATCAGGAATTCCCCAGAGGTTTGGTATACAACCCAAGCTCCTTATTCCCCAGTCACAGCCAAGGAATTATTCTTCCCGGCAGCAGTCAGGATGCTTTTATCTTCAGCCATCCAAGATTCATCTATCCCTAGCAAGACAGTTCACCAGCTTACATGCGCATTCATTACATTCATATCATAAACATTGATATAACATATATTGCATCATACATTTCATGCAACATAATTTTGTGTTCAGCTGACATTTTGTCCTTTTCAGGATGAGAATAAAAAGCTATCCTTAACAGTTTCAGATGCATTTTTACACGGATTCATCATCAAGCAACCCTACACCGGCTCTTATTTAAACTTCAAGACTTCTGAAAACAGTTTATGGATTCTTCCCAACAACGGATGTTAATCTATCACTTGTTCAGATGCAACTTTTGAAAACAGTTTACGGACGCTTCCCAACAACGGATGCTGCTCTATTGCTTATTCAACTTCAAGATTTCTGAAAACAGTTCACGGGTTCTCCAAGTAACGGATGATAACCTATCACTTGTTCAGTTTCTTCTCAAGACTTCTGAAAACAGTTTATGGATTCTTCCCAACAACGGATGTTAATCTATCACTTGTTCAGATGCAACTTTTTAAAACAGTTTACGGACGCTTCCCAACAACGGATGCTGCTCTATTGCTTATTCAACCTCAAGATTTCTGAAAACAGTTCACGGGTTCTCCAAGTAACGGATGTTAACCTATCGCTTGTTCAGACTCTTCTCAAACTTCTGAAAACAGTTTACGGATTCCTCCCAACAACGGATGTCAATCTATTGCTTGTTCAAACCCCCAGTTCAGAGATGGTCCAAAGCTTGGACACCTTCCTGATATTCCCTTCCAGATGGCATCTCTAAGCCCATCCCCGACAGGATCTCTGTTACCCTCTCAAGATGGCATCTCTAAGCCCATCTCCAAATGGCATCTCTAATCCCATCTCCAAATGGCATCTCTAAGCCCATTCCCACATTCATTGCTTTGACGAGTGCAAATTTCCGGGCACTCTAGTGTCCAATCTCCTTTTACCCTCGAGTCACGAAAGGAAAACTTGCCAATCTAACTCTTCGGATTCAAGAAGATTGAACAGGGGCAACTGTTGTACCCCAAAATTTTCCCTCCCATTTCTCAATGATTTCTCATCACAAAACCTTTGAAGCCCAAGATCCAGTTAGGGTTTCATCTGCTCAAGACTTCTCCTTGCACTGTTGACCCAAATTAGGGTTTGTGTTTGCACCAAGATGTTTTGACCTAAAGTGCCTAATATGACTTTCATGCTTCATATTGGACTCCCAAGTTTATCCATACCAAGTTTCAAGCTTTGATTCCAAGTTTTGCTCAGTCAATTGGACAATTGACCTAGAAATCAGCTGTATTGGGGAAAAAGTCAACTGTGGCCAATTGACAGTCAAACCTCATGAAAATTGACCCACATCAACATTATGAACTCATATGGACCATTTGATCAAGTTTGGATCATAATTCCATAAGAAATTTGATCAGATCACCAAAAGGGCAAAATGGTCATTTTTAGGGTTTTGACTGCACAAAGGCAATTTTTGACTGTTTGACCTAGCCAATGGCAAACCAAGCTCATATATGGACTCAAGGACCCCCATGGAATTATCTTGACATGCTCAACAAACTCAAAAGATCCCAAGTACACAAGATTGACAGTTGAATTTCCCAGTCAATTGATCAATTTTGACTGTATACTGAAAAGTCAAACTTTGACTTTTTGGTCAAAATCAAGAGTCAAGATTCATTTTTCATCAAAACATGCCAAATCCTGAAACTTGTTCACCAAGAAATCACAAAATGCAAATTAGGGTTAGAAATTAGGATTTTTCATAACTTAGTATTTTTCTAAGTTATAAAAAACCCTAAATTTTTCCCAATTTTGCCCCACTTTTTCTCCAAGATCCATTTGCATTCAAACAAAAGTCAAAACATGAAAGTTGTAGCTTGTTGCATAATCTACAACTTTTATTCACAAAGTTTTCCCATTTGAGGCTTGTATCTCAAGTTACAAATTTTTGAATAAGGGCACTAAACCATTCTTAACTTAGTGAAATTTTAACCTATTTTGACAAGGTTTTCTACCTAACTTCAAGGCCATTTTCCATACACTTCCACTTGGAATTTCAACTTGCACTTTAAATATGGATTGTAGTACACATTCCAAGCTTTCCAAAATGTCAAAGAACTTCTCAAACAACCTCATGGTTAGGGAGAATCAAATTTTGCAAAATGGGAAAAAGTCACTTTTGTTCTTGGCCATGTACATGTTCATAACACTATGCATTTCAATCTCAGCTTGCATATCTTGATTACAGGTCTTTAAACCATCCAACACTCATAAATTTAATGCATATTCTTTGTGCCAAAGCCATGTTCTTTGTGTTCTAGCATTGCATAAAGGATTAATCCCAAAATAGATAAAGCATTTCTTCCATTTTTGCAAAAGGTAGCTTTATGTCCAATTACAAATCCAAGAAGTAAAGTCCATATCTAATTGGCACAAGTTTATGTGTTAATCACACTGATCAAGGAGGGATTATGCAGCATAGTATGAGGGCCTGTACAGGCTAGAGGCAAAAAGTAACCATGGCTTGCTTAAAGTGTAAGAAACACATCATAACTCAAACCAACTCTGATATCAGCTTACAAACCCTTAAGTGAACTTGTGAAACACACTCAAGACATCTCAACCAAGCTATTGCACGACCCTAACACCTCTCATACACTCCCAATCTCAGAATCATCTTCAAACTGCAAAAACAGGGTCAGGCCTGCAGTTTGAGTGCCATCTTCCATTTCCCTCAAGCTCTCTTGCCCAAACCAGTTCACATACATTCCCTAGGATCTATGCAAGCTAACCATGACTTGAAACACGACCTGTAATCCCTCTAACCACTTCCACCATTTTCAGTTTCTTGTTTTGCAGGTGAAGTGCTCTAGCACGATTCAAAAGCTTTCAAGACAAAGTAAACATTGGAATAGCACCCCTGGACCTCAAGGAAGCTTTTCCAATCATCACCTTGCACTGAAAGCTTCCTCATTGCTAGATAGAACTTCAGCTGAACAGGTATCTTGGTGAACTTCTATCTCAATTATCAAGCATCATTAGCTCTAAGTTTGTAAATAAACAATGTTCTACTCATGCCACTGAACATGTACATGTTTTTACTTTTCATTTCTTTTGCTTGAGCTGTGAGAATTTGAGGTTTGAAAATGGCAGAAAATCTAGGTTAGGATTTGGGGGAGAAGAAATTCTCCCTCATCTTAGAGAGTTAGATCAAGTTCTGCATATGGTTGGATTCGTCTCTTGCTGCTGAACATTTTTTATGTTATGAGTTTTCATTAATAAGCCAGGAATCAGGAGTTAGAAGATCAAGAACAGGGCGCGCGTTTTTTGAATGACACAGTTCAGAGGTTGAAGAAAGGTGGCATTGGGCTGGGCTTGCTTTGTGTTTTCTTTTCACACCACCTTTTTGGTTTTACACCCCCTGAGACCATTTGCTTTATTTTTAATGTTTTCTGACTTTTTCTTTTTTTAATTGACTCATTTATTTTTTCTCAGCATATTAAAAATATAAAAATATTTTTCTCATCATTTTTGAATTTATTAGGTATTTATTTGATTTTTTCTCTTAGTTTGTACATAAATAAATAAATATATACTTTTTGTTTAAACTATTAAAATAGCACAAATATATTCTATACACTTTTATCTTATTTTTGCTTCCTGAAAATATTTCATAGAAAAATACTTTTTTATTTAAATATTAACTATTATTAATTAATATATATATAATACATATTTTGTAAATAATATAAATAAATAGATATATATTAATACACTTAGGATATAAATACCAAAAAATATACATATTTTATTTTTTAATATTTAATACTAAAAAATACATTTTTAAGTATATTATATTTTTATCTTATTTTTTGTATATAAATGGTAAATATTACAAATATTAAATAACTAATACCATTTTGATTAAAATTAGGGTTTTGCCCTAAATTTGAAAATACTCCAAAAATAATACCTTGTTATTTCTCTTTTTATTTCACATAAATAATATCTTTTTTGCATACATATAAAAATTCCCCTTTTTTATATTTTTGCATATTTAATTCAATTTCCATTTAATTATACAATTATTTGTCTTGTAAATATTCAAAGAATATGATGTAATAGTTAGGTTTAAATTTTTGTCTAAATATACCCCATTTGAGACATTGTACCCCCCTCCCCATATTATTGTGTTGTAATAGTGTAGGAATTTAAATTTCGCACTTTATCGCTTTCTAAATATACTATGCTAGAGTTAGGGTTTGCATGCGAATAAAATGAACAAAAAAATAGTTTGACCTAATACAAGACAAAAAAGCATGAAAATGGACAACACATTTCACACTTGCACCCCTAGGGTATTCCACTTTGTTGCCTTCAAATAAATTGGGCCATATTGTATGTTGAACTTCTTTGGGTAAAACAAACAATCAAATGATCATAGTCCCTCAAAATGTTGCCTAAATGAATGATCAAGTCCCTTTTAAAGAAAAATTGCCCAAAGATATTTAACACTATTGCAACTATGGTCTAAAACGATGACCCGCGCTTGTCCCTTTCACCTCCTAATACAAGATTGTCCACCAAATGCAATGGTGGAACAAAATTGTCAAAAGGTTTAAAACATAACAAAAATCTTTGAGAAAACTTTAGGGTAGACAACTCTTAAGTACTTGTCAATTTTCCAAGAAAACACTTGCCTATTTTCAAAACCCACTTCACAAACACTTTCAAAACCAACTTTCAAACAAACCTTGAAACATCTTTTCTAAAGACAAAACACCTTTTGTAAAACATTCGAGTAAAGAATTGTTACAAGGGTAGCCTATACAAGGCATATTTTCAAAACATTTTCAAAAAACCACACACCAAGCACCATTTCAAACAATTGAAAACCAAGGCAAGTTGATCTAAGCAAGTACCTAAGAGCCCATGGATAACCATGGATAGAAAGGGTGCTAATACCTTCCCTTTCTATAATCTACTCCCCGAATCCAAGAAAAATCTCTAAGGTTTTTGCTGTGCTTTTTAAACCTTTCCTTACGATAAAATAAAAAGTCGGTGGCGACTCTTGCTCAACCGAAACATTTGCGAAAACAAACGCAAAACCCTAGTCAGTTCTCCCACCGTACCACACATCCTAACTACTCAAAAGATCTAATGTTATTTTCCTCATCCTTTAGTTGTTATTATCGTACCATTGATTTGGTAAGAAGCTCCATCATGGGATGTGAAAGGACGAGCGTAGGATGTTTGTATAGTCATAGAAAGAAACTTTATGGGACGTTTTAACAATTTCGTTTAAGGACTAGATCGTTTACCAAAGGCAACATTGAGGGTCATCGAAGGACTACGATCTTTTATCAAGGGTCTTTACTAAAACACCCATATTCGAGGGACATGACTATTTTTCCGAGGCAACAAGTGAGATTACCCTAGGGGTGCATATGTGTGAATAGTGTGTTTGATTTCATGCATTTTGTCTTTAAATTTTAGGTAGTCTACTTGTTGGTTTTATCTTGCCATACATCCTAATTACTAAGATTTGTACAAAAGCAATAAAAATGCAGTAAAATAAATCCTACACTATTACAACCATATTTAATAGCAAGAAAATGTAAAGACAAAACAGAATAAAATGAGAGAAAATGAGCTTTTTGATTTGGGCAGCAGAACCCTTTGATTCAGCTTCTTTGGCTCCCTTCGATTTAGCCTGAAAGTAATGAGGGTGTGCCTTTCGATTTGGGCTTAGAAATGAACCATGAGATGCATCCTGCCTTTTTGCTTCCTTCGATTGGGGCCTAGAAGTCAGTGTGGCCATCCTTCTGGCTACCTTTTTCATTTGAGGCTTGGCAGTCAGTATGGGCATTCTTTCGGCTGCTTCTTTCGACTAGGCCAGGGAATCAATGTAAGCACCTTTCATTCCTCCCTTCTTGCTCCTTTGTTGATACTGTGAAGTAGTAAGAGGGTAAAGCCTGAGGTTTCATTTCACACAAAAAACTACTTCTTTCGTTTGGGCCTATACTGGTTAGTTCTACCATATATTTGACTAGAAAATCAATGAAAATGGCAGAAATGAAAAGTAAACAAATGGCATGTACATGCTTGAAACGAAATAAATGACTATTCACATGTTATGTTAGAAACGAAAGGTTTAAGGTTAAGAGAAAACTTACTTTGCTTGAGGTTGTAACATGTGTGCTGGACCTTGAGTGGCTGCCTAGATGCTTCTGGATTCGAAGGAAAGAAACGAAGGTGACGTTTCTAATGCTGGATTCGAAGGAGAAGAACATGTGTGGTGTTCTTTGTACTGGATTCGAAAGAAAATAGTGTGGGGATTGCTTCAGATTCGAAAGAAACAAGTGTTCAAATTCTGGGTTTGAATATGTGTTTAAGTGTTTGAGAGTGTTTGATAATTTGAGAGTTTGATGATTTTTCTCCACGCCCCCAAAGTCCTTGGATGTGTTATCCAGCCCCTTATACGTGTTATGGAGCTTCTTATTTATAGGCAAAGATGGATGAGATTTAGGAGAGAAAACAAAACAGTTTGAACAAATTGAGTAAACTGTTTTTGTAGCTTTCGAGGGGTAGTGTTCGTATGCCATTTTGATACAAGAATGGGGTAATGTTTCAGGATTGTTGTGCAGTAGTTTTGGAGTGTTAACGCCAGTGTAGCAGGCCTGAACTTGGAAGCAAGCATCTTATGATATCTCCAACTTTCGTTTTGACCTCCTTCGACCAGATTCTCCTTCAAACAACGTTATTTGATTTTCACCCAACTATTTTCTTTCGAATGGGTCACTTTGTGCATCCTTTGAAGGAGACAAATGTGTGCCCCTTGGATGGTTCACCGAGGTATGCCTTAAGGCGGGCCATGTAAGTCCTTCGAATGGGCCTTCAAACATGTGCTTCGAATGGGACACCCAGACATTTGAATGGGTAATGTATGTATCTTTGAAAGGGCCAAATGTGTCCTTCGAATGGACTATGCAATTCTTCGAATGGGCTAGTAAGGTATATCCTTCGAAAGGGACTCATATGTATGCCCTTTAAATCCATCAATACATGTCCTTTGAAGGGGGCCACCAACCATGTGTGATGAAGGTTGTCAAGGGTGAAATTTAAGCATACTAAAGGGAAATGTTATCCAGTCGAAGCTAGTATAAACATAGCCAATACCCTGTCGAAGCCTGCATGCAGGAGGTCACCACTTTGCAAGCATACAAGAGGCTATTGCTCAAACGAAGGTTTGCATGAAGAGTCAATGCCCTGTCGAAGCCTGCATGCAAGGGGTCACTGCTTTGTGACTCAAGGAAAACATGTAAGGGGCTAATGATGAAATCCAAGCTAGCGTGCATGAGGATTTTCCTCTTTGAATTGAAGGAGGATACATGAGGCTCTTTACAACACAAGCACAAAAACTTGTCATTTCTGATTTTTGAATCCAATCTCCAAATCCCCTCGTGCAGTTCTTGGCCAAACCATCCATAAAGTTTCTGATACACATATAGAAGCTATCCCAGCCTTTGTTTTCAAAATGTAACATCATCTTCACCAACCTCCATATTCAAAAAAAGAGCATTACATCTTGACTTCTCCAGAACATTCCAGCCATCCATAGCTCAAACTAATCATTGAACTAACTTCCTAGGAACTTGAGGAAGCTAACCAGATCATGACAACAACTTGAATCAAGCTCTAATTCAAATCACAATCTCCAGCTACAAGGTAAGTTCTTCTAATTTTCATCTCATTATTTAGGAATTGTTAGACTTGCATTTTCAAAGACAAAATGTAGATATCATTGCTCAAAAATTATACATATCCATATATTCCATTTATATGGTCTGAGTAGAGAGAATTTTGGATCAAAACTTCTTGAAAAAAATTAGGGTTCAAATTAGGGCTAGAAACATTCATGTTTGTTTCTGATTTATAGTTTTAATGCTTTATAGTTCTGGAACCATGATGAAATTTTCCATAACTTTCACGTTTACATTGTCCATTTTGGTTGAGAAATGAATGAGTTGCAGATGCTCTGGCTGACGCGAGGAAGAAGATGAAGTTTATCATCAGAACTGACTTTGTAATATATATTTATTGTTTTGTTTATAATACCGGATGTATAGCCACCCCAATAGTAGAGAGCGCGCGCGTAAGGCATTAGTGTTAAGGGTCCTGGATTCTAGCCCCAGGAGCACCTTTTGTTTTAATTTCTTAACATTTTACCCCATGTATTTGTTAATAGCACGCCTGGGCCATAACTTCTAGGTCGTCTCATTTTTGCTACTAGCATCACCTCCCCTATTTACCTGTTAACAACATGCCTGAGCCAGAACTTCTAGGCTGTCTCATTTTTGCTTCTAGCATCACCCCCATTTACCTGTTAACAGCACGCCTGGGCCTGAGCTTCTAGGCTGTCTCATTTTTGCTTCTAGCATCACCCTCCCATGTACTTATTAGCAGCACGCCTAGGCCAGAACTTCTGAGTTTTCTCATGTTGCTTCCAGCAGCACCCCCATCCATTTTTTCATCACGCAGCCCATCATAACCTTCTTTTTATTTTCTTTCTGATTTTGATCACACAAAATACATTTTGGGCCTAAGCTAAAATAAAATCAGTTTTACTTACAAACATCCTTTTCACTTTCTAAACCCCCTGACTTTAATTTTATATTTTTTCATTTTTTTTCCTTTATTATTTCTTGTATTGTTATTATTATTATTTTTACTAATCAGAAACACCACAAATATATTATATTAAATATTTAAGTTATTTAGTTTATTTTTATTTAACTTCTTAAAATAAAAAGACCAAAAACATTTTCTTATTTAACTTCATTTCTTTAACTTAATATTATACTTAGATTTAGTTCATTTTCTTTGTTTAAATTAAAATGAACTTAGTTTAATTTTATTACTTCTAACTATTTATCTTCTTTTATAAAATTAGGTCAAAATATTTTCTTAAACAAAATCCAAAGCAAATTCTGTTTCTTTTCCATTTTTTTATGCATTATGTTCATTTTCTTGTACATTATATACATTTAGATTCTTGTACATTATTCAAGTTCAATATGGTTGTAATAGATAATTAGGTTTAATTTCTTGCAATCCCCCATTTGTACATTTGTATCCCCCATTCCCCGAAAATGATGTAATAGCGTAGAATTTATATTTTCGCAATTTATTGTTTTTCATATACTTGTTAGTAATTAGGGTGTGTATGGCAAGACTAAAATCAATCCTTAGACAACCCTAATCCAAGACAAAACAATGCATGAAATTAAAACACTTTTCACACTTTGCACCTCTAGGGTTTACTCCACTTAATTTCCTTTAAAATGGTCATGTTATGCATGTGAGACATCTTAGAAAAAACAAACAAAATAAAAGATCAAAGTCCCTCGATGACGCTACGAATGTTGCCTTACAAATGATCTTAGTCCCTTAAGGAAAATGCAAAGATATCTCACAACATTGCTATCCATCACTATACGATGACCCATACTCATGCCTTTACATCCAAAGATAAGGCTACTTACCAATCAATGGTGAGATAGCAATATCAAAGGAAAGAAGAAATGAACAAAAGACTTTTGAGTAGGTAGGACGTTTTTAGTTGCTTGCTCACAATCTATCTTCAAAAACAAACATCTTTTCAAACACATTAAACACTTTTAAAAACATGAAATATTTTCAAAAGTCCAACACTTTGTATGCATTCTTATAGAGACAAGAATCATTATAAAGTTTGCCTAAAAGAAGGCACCTTTCAAAAATACTTTCAAAATCCACCACAAACACATTTTAAACAAAGCAATTTCAAAAGTGATCTAGCAAGCAACTAAGAGCCTGTAGATAACTATGGATGAAAAGGGTGCTAACACGTAACCTTTTCATAACCTACCCCCCAAACTCAAGAAAATATCTCAAAGGTCTTTCCTATTATTTTCACCCTTTTCTCATTGGATAAAAGAAAAGTCGGTGGCAACTCTTGCTATCCGTAACAATTGCGACCAAATGCAAAACAACCAAGTCAGTTCTCCAACTGTATTACACGAGGCCTTTAAACCTTTTCCCCATGTTGATTATAACTTTCTTCTTGGTCTTCTTCTTCGTAAACAAAAGAGCCATCATTTCTTGCTTCCCCTTTGCTAAGTTGAGCAGAGTCTCCTGAAATTGAGAGTGTTGAGTCTACAAGTCCTTGGCAGTTTTCTCGAGATCCATCTTTATAATGAAATAAACAGTAAAAGGATGAGGAAACCTGTGTCAGAAAACCTGCTTATGATATGATGCATGTTATGCGAATGCAATGTTTTCAAGGATTTAAAGAAATTTAAATTTGCTTAGACAAAGAGAAAGCAACAAACATTAACTGCATTTATAGAAATAGGAATTAAAAATGCCTCTTGGGATTATAATGAAAGAAACAAAACAAAATAAACTCCTAAAACAAAAGGACTCAAGTTTCCCATGGGCGCATCCTCTTTGGTGCGATGTAGGCATTCAAGTTTCGCTCTTCATGAAGTTGCCTCGTGAGCTCCAAAACCTTCTTTTCACTTGCGTAGAATTGTGCTTCAAAGGTGTCTCGTTCCCCTTTGAGTTGAACCATGATCTTTGAAATTCCTCGAAGTTGGTAGGAATGTCAGGATGAAGAAGAGTGTAAGGGGTATCTCCCTCAGCAATGGGCTCCATAACTACAGGTAAGATGATAGGGTAAGGCATCATGAGACTTTGAGCACGAGTTCGTACCCACTTGAGGTAAGGCTCAAGAGGGATGGAATTTTTATACCCCAAAGTCTTACTATACACTTTGTTTACCATTCTCCAAGCTCGTATGAACCTTTGACGATAGCCTTGGACGTCGCGCTCGTAATCAAATACCATACCTTGAATGAGCACATCATGGGGACCATCTCTTCGTGCAATACCCAAACTGTCGTAATGAAAGAGAAAGGTTATAGGTGATACCTCCCCTAATGCCCAAGTGTGGGACATTATGGAATTCCCCACAATGGTCGATAATAGTAATATCCTCCATAGATCGAGAACACCAATGAATATCTGAGTATGAGAGTGACATCATCCTTTGAGACCATGTCGAGGCTTTCTCATTCTTCAACATTGATCGAGGTAGGTGGGAATTACACTACCTAGACAACAATGGAATGCAACACAAAAGAGTAGCCCTTTTCTTCATGGTACGGGTGTGGAAGCAATGTAGAATGTCTCCAAGCAAAGTAGGTATGGGATTACGAGAGAGAAAAGCCTTGATGGTATTCACATCTATGAGTTGGTCTGGATTTTGAAATAGAACCAAACCATAGATTAGAAGGGCCAAGACATCATCAAAATCTTGAAAATCCATATCTTCCTAAAACAAATGAGCCTTTTCCAACAGAAACTTGGCTAAGAAACCCTTAACTCCACTTCTTATCTTCCAATTTATCACAATGGTTGATCTCTTCAAATGTAAGGCTTTGGCAATAACTTCAGGATTTGGAGTTTCCTCTAAACCAGTGAATGGTATTTGGTCAAGCACAGGCACTCCTAGAAATTGAGAGAATTCTTCTAATGTATACACCAATTGGTAGTCGGGAAATGTGAAGCAATGATACATAGGATCAAAGAATTGGAAAAGCACACACACCATTTCTTCTTGGAAGTTTGAGGTAGAAAAGTTGAGAAGGCGACCATATTTCTTGCTGAAAGGAGAATCTCCAGGCACTGTTGATGCTAACTATTTAAGTTGAGGATGCACTTTCACAAAGTTGACTCAGATGGTATTCCTACGAGTGGAAGCCATGTCCTACAAAATAGAACAAAGATAAATTCTTAAATCCTTGGCATGGTTAGTGAGAATGCTTATGATGTTTATGATGTCATGAATAATAATAAAAAACAAAGTATACAAAGACCTTAGGTTTAGGCTTGCATGGGTTTTATAGGTAAGTACCCTCTTGAAGTTTAGTTGGTTCAACCTGTCCTATAAAGTAATCGGGTTCTAGGGAATCTCAATATCACTGACCTTTCTTCACTGGGCATTGTTTTTTCACAATCAATATTTTCTTACGGCCAAAATATCCCAAAAGTTCGATCTCAATGAGCGTAGTATCGAGTATCAACCAATCTCCAGCTTTGCACCAAAGTCAGTTATCTCACTACTTCCTAATGGCCAAGTTGTTCAACTAAAGGTTCTACGGTCAGTTAGTGCTTTATAACACCATGCAATGGTCTCGTATTCTCCTCGATTTAACACAAGGGATACCGGTACCAACCAATGTGTCACACTAACATAGCCATTGTTTCAACCATATCGGTCTACACTGTACATTTTCCATAATCTAATGCTACTTATCTAATGATGTTCCCAGATCTGGGTAGAGGATCTATACAAGAAACCCAAACATAGGCCCAAAAATGTAAAGCAAACAAGTCAAACAAATGAAAGCATTTTAAATGTGATCTAGTCTCCAAGGTAATCCCACTTTTAAGATAACTTCCCTAGCAGAGTTGTCAGTTTTGTAATACGGTGGGAGAACTGACTTGGGTATTTTGCGTTTTATCACAAATGTTACAGAAAGCAAGAGTCACCACCGAATTTTCTTTTATCCAATAAAGGAAAGGATGAAAATAACAGGAAATACCTTTTGAGAATTTTCTTGAGTTCGGGGGGTACATTATGAAAAGGGAAGGTGTTAGCACCCCTTTCATCTGTAGTTATCTACGGGATCTTAGTTGCTACCTCACTTTGAAATTCTTTGTTTGAAATGTGTTTTGTGATGATTTTGAAAGTATTTTTGAAAAGTTCCTTTGTTTAGGTAAACTTTGTAATGATTCTCGTCTCTCTGAGAATGTATACAAAGTGTTGACTTTTGAAAATATTTAATTTGAAAGTGTTGGTGTATTTTGAAAGATGTTTGAAAATGGTTGTGAGCAAGCAACTATGAACGTTCTATCTACTCAAAAAGTCTTTTTTCATTTCCTCCTCCTTTAGATATTGCTATCTTACCATTGATTGGTAAGAAGCCCTATCATTGGATGTGAAGGGACGGGTACGGGTCGTCGTGCATTTATAGAAGGCAACATTGTATGATACCTTAGCAATTTATCTTAAGGGGCTAAGATCGTTTATCGAAAGCAACATTTAAGGGTCATCGAGGGACTATGATCTTGTATTCGAGGGTCATTCCTAAAGTATCCCACATTCGAGGGACATGATTGTTTTTATATTTAGGCAACAAGTGAGGTTAACCCTAGAGGTGCAAGTGTACAAAGTGTTTGTTTTTTCATTCTTTTTGTTCTTGATTTAGGGTTTTATATTTGTTAATTTTATGTCTTTCCATACAAACCCTACTTACTAGCATTTGTATTGAAAGCGATAAATTGCGGAAATGTAAAGTTATACGCTTTTACATCATTTGGGGGATGGGGACATAATTATAAATGAGGATGAGAGAAATTAAGACCTAATTACTATTACAACCATATTGAATAATAGAATGTAAAATGTTCAAAAATGTGAGATAATATACAAGAATGTGAGGTACCATACAAGGAAATGAACATTGTTTTTGTTATGAAAAAGTTTTTAACCTAATGAAATTAAAAGAAGATAATTAATTTGTTTAAGAGAAAAAACTAAACCTAAGTTAATTACAAAATAAGAAATTAGATTTGATTGAGAAAACAAGTTTTTAGGGTTTTATGAAAATGTTTTAATTTAATTAAACTATAAAAAAGAGGAATTAACTAATTAAAATCCTAAATTCTAAGGTAATTCAAATTAGAAAGCAAGATTAAAATAAACCTAAGTCTAAATGTTTTAATAAGAAGATATTTTTGGTCTTTTTTGCTTTTAAAAGAAATAAAATAAAAATACTAGATCTTCTAAATATAAAATATTTTTGGGGTTTTTGATTAATAAAAATAATAATAATAATAATATTCATGATAAAAATAAAGAAAAAGAAAAATAAGATAAAATATAAACATAAAGTCAGGGGGTGTAAAAAGGGAAAAGTGGTTTAGAAGTAAAACAGTTTTGTTTTGTGATTAGGCCCATTATGATTTTTTTGTAATCAGAAAAGAAATAAAAACAATGGGCTGCATTGTTGTTAGTAGACATGGGTGTTAGAAGAGTAAAATGGTATAAGGCCCACTTGCTGGAGGCCCAAGCACTGGCTGTTTGGAAAAAATGGAAGTTAAAAAATGAAAATAAAAGGGCAACACTGGGGCTCGAACCTAGGCCCTTTGGCAATACGCGCGCGCTCTCTACCACTAGGATGGTGATACATCCGGTGTTATAAACAAAACCATAAATATATATTACAAAACCAGTTCTAATGATAAACTTCATGTCCTTCCTCGCGCCAGCCAGAGCCTCTGTAACTCATTCATTTCTCAATTATTCTCAAAAGTATGAACATCAAACTTGTTATAAGTTTCACCATGATTCCAGAAATATAAATAACTTAAGCAATGGCTCAAAGATGAGCACGAATTTTAACTAGTACCAATTCTAACCTAATTTTTTCAGAAAGTTTAGGTTCAAAATTCTCACTACTTAAGCAACATAAATGAATTCTAAGGACATGGTTAGTTTCATGGCTATGATATCTACATTTTATCTTCACAAATGGAAAGCTAACAATGCATATATGAAGAGATTGAAAATCAGAAAACTTACCTCAAAATTAGGTTTCGTGTTTTGAGTTAGAGCTCTCCTCCAGGTGTGTAATGATTTAGTTAGCTTCCTTGAACCTCCAGGAAGCTATTTGAATAGTTTACTTTGAGCTGAGAGTGCTTGAAATGTCCTAGAGAAGTCCAAGTACATACCTCTGTTTTTGAAAATGGAAGATGATGATGGAGGTGTTACAGAAATGTAACAAGTATTGGGATGGTTTCTATATGAAGTGAGTAATTTTTAGAAATTATTTGGCCAAGAAACGCACGAGTGGAATGGAAGTTTGATGTACAAAGTCAGAAATTGCACAACAATGGTGTTTTGAGGCAATTTTTGGCTTGAGGGAGTTTGAGGGATCTCCCAGGCTTATGAATTCGTGTATTAGCTCACAAATAGTGTCTCTATTTATAAGCAAGAAGTTTGGATTCTTGGAGAAGTCAGAAATCAAGAATCACATGTTTTGGCTATGTGACTTGATTTTGAAGCAAATATGAAATGCATAGTTTCAATGTGAAGTACAAAGACTTGTAGGATGGGTAACATGTTGTAGTTATGTTTCTTCTTGCTTTGAAATGTTTTGGAATCAGAAGCAACAATGTATGGGCTCAAGGAGAGTTGACATTGTGTATAAAGTCACTTTTCAAGAATGGCATGGTTACTTTCTTCCCAAAATGGCAATTTCGTATGGATAATGCTTGAATCAATTGGATAATGGCTCAATCAGTTGTGTAAACCAATAATTATGAAGTGAAGCACAAGTTTGAGGCATGCAAAACAAAGATTATACAACATGGTTATGGATTTGGTCAAGTGTTCATCACAAAATTGACTTGTAATTCAAGTTTGAAACTCTAACTTCATCTCTTCGATTCTCCTAGCTCAATAATGATCTTAATGAGTTCTTGGACATTTTTTAAATCTTGGAACATACTATACAACCTTCATGTTTTTCAATTTTTAAGAATAAATTTGGAAGTATGTGAAAAGTTGCCATGAAGTTAGGTCAAAAATCTGCCTAAACTAGGTCAAATTTTCACTGTGTTCTTTATAAAAGTGCATGAATTTGTGAATTTATAACTCAAGATCCAATAATTTATATGATTTGATCAGTAAAGAAAAGTTTTAGATATAATCAATATCTACAAATTTCATGTTGAAAATTTTCATTGAATCATCTTGAATTTTGTTGAAAAGTTGGCATGAAGTCATGAAAAAGTAAGACTTAAAACACTTAGAAAATTTTCTAAGTCTTGAAAACTTTGACTTTTCAAAATGAATTTTGACTTTATTGATTTATTTATGATCAAGTTTCATGTTTTTGAATATTTTAATGAAATATGATCTTTGAAACTCAATTTTTGATCAAAAAGTCAAAGTTTGACTTTTGGTGTATCAATTGACTTTTCATCAGTTGACTAAATTTCAACTATCAACCAAATGATCTTGAGAAATGTATTGAGCCATAAAATTAGGTCAATATGTTGTATTTGAATCATAGATATTGTGCTTCAAGCCATTTGATCATGTATTAGGTCAAAAAAACCATTGATCAGCCAAATACAATCAAAACCCTACTTTTGACCATTTTCCCCTTTTGGTGATTTGAATAATTTTCTTGGGGAATTGTCATCCAAACTTAATAAATTGAAACATATGACTTTAAATTTTGATATTGGTCCAAAATCCTGAAGTTTGACTGTAGGTTGACCATAATTAACTTTTTACCAAATACAACTGATTTTAGGTCATTTGATCAATTGACTGAGCAATTTTGTGATCCGAGACTTGAAACTTGACATGAGAAATCTTAAGGGTCCCTAATGATACATGAAATTAATTTTAAGTATTATAAGTCCAATTGTCCTTGTGAAAACTCAAACCCTAATTTGAAGTATCAGTGTTGAGGAGATGGCTTGACCTAGTCAACCCTTGTGCAAGCTTGAGCTTTTGAAGATCTTTGTGAGAAATGTCTTGAGAAAAGAGAGGGAACATTTTAGGGGTACAACATTAGCCATTTCTTCAACCATATCGCTCTATGATGTACAGTTTCCACGATCTATAACTACTTACCTAAATGCCCCGAAATCCAGGTATATGATCTATACAGAAATAACCTTAGCAAAACCCCGAAATGTAAAGCATACAAATCAAGAAAGTAAAGAATTTTTAAATGTGATCTAACTCTAAGGTAACCCCACTTTTAGAGTGTTTCCCCAGTAGAGTCTCCAGTTCTGTATTACGGTGGGAGAACTGACTTTTGATTTTGCATTTTATCGCAAATGTTGCAGATGGCAAGAGTCGCCACCGACTTTACTTTTATCCAATAAAGGAAAGGGTGAAAAGAACAGGAAAGACCTTTTGAGAATTTTTTGATTAAGGGGGGTAGGTTATGAAAAGGAAAGGTGTTAGCACCCTTTTCATCCGTAGTGATCTAGGGGCTCTTAATCGCTAGCTCTTTTTTTTAAAATGCATGTTGGGCTCGAAAATGTGATATTTTGTACTTTGCTATTGGGCTGAAATTGTGATGGAATTCTGAGTTTAATCTTTGTCTCTTCTCAATTTGTCTCTTGTGAACCAATATTCATTTGTGATTTGCAATATATGAATTGTTTCCCATGATTAAACCTTGAAATTCTGATTTTACGAGGCTTTAATGTACGCTTGAACATGATTGAGAAACAACCCTTTTTCTGATTTCTTGAACAAAACCCTAATGGTGAGCTGAGAAAACTTTTGTGTGAAAGCTTTTTGTTTTAAGTTTCAATGCTTCAATCTTTTTGCTAACCAATTTCCCTTTTCTTTTGTTTCATGTGATGATTGATGATGGAAATGGCAAGGGATGGAAGGAAATTGTGGCTAGCATGAAGGTGGAATCATGTTGGAAGGAAGTTTGAAAATAGTTTTAAAGAACTCAATAGTCCATAGGATAATTTTATTAGCTTAAGAATCCTCTTTGAACTAAATTTGTAAAACTTAGGTCATTAAGAATTAGAATCATGCTTGTAATACTTTTGGAAAAACTTCATAGTTGAATGTAAGAATTCCATTCAAAGAACTTGTAAAGTGATAATTCATCCTTGAACTTGCAATTTTCTTTTGCCAAAGTCTTGTACAAGTTGCATCTTGAATGAATGAAATAATTGAAGTTTTTCAACATTTTATCATATAAAAAAAAGTGACTTATATTTGAAACATACAAATAACTTCCCTTGTAGGTCTCATATGAACTTTGTAGAATTTAATTGAAATTGATGATGATATGGACATAAGCTTAGGACACAATAATCTTCAAATTCTTCCTCACTTCTAAGCCCGAAAAAAATGAAAATCATGTAAATGGCCTTGGGTGGAAAGAAAAGAAAATGGATTTCAATTTCTTTATTTCCAAACATGTCAAGATGAACATCTTTTAAGTAGTAAAACAAAATAACCAAAATTCCCTCCAATGGCCTTTTTGAAATTCAATCTTTAGTAAGCCCAAAAATGCACTCTAAAAAGCCCAAAAGATCTTCACTAGACTTTGCATCATAACTTCATCATTCGAACTCAAAAATTGAACCAACAAGTAACCAAAATTCGACTTGATTAAGAGGCATATTGAAGAATCTTTACGGAAGAAGGAATCCTCAATGAACATGAACACAAAACCCTTATTTCTCAGACCAAGATTAATGAAGAATACACTGAACATCCCTTGATCGAAGAGGAAATCTCCAAAGCCCACATAGACCCTAATCCTGACCAATGACGTCCCAAGCTCAAAACCTTAATTCCTCTAGACGTGAGGGAGAAACCCTTGAGCAAAGATGACTTGTATGATGAAAAGAAGATAATGATTCATGAATCTTGATCACAATAGGTGTCACACACACAAAAGTCAAAACCCTAGTACAAAACTAATGGATAGGATAAATGTGATTCTCTTTACAATATTCGCAAATCTTCAATTCTTTGATGACACAAATAATTAATGAAATGTTTGAGATGTCTTGAGGTATGAGAAGCCTTGGTAGCTTAAAGCGATTAAAAACCCTAGCAGTATGAAGGGATATTTTTGAATGAAATGAGAGGGTAAATTTTGGGGTGCAACACCCGCCCTCAACATTTTATGGTGCAGGGCTAGGTTTTAGGCCCGCATATTCAACTATGCCCTCCCCGCCCTGTCCCATTTTTGCGGGCTTTTGCGGGCCGGCTTAAATAGAGAGGTCATGCCCGTTTTCCACCCCTACATTTGAGTGTGAAACGTGAGGACTTTCATACCAATAGAACTCGTGAAAATTAAATGATTATTTAATTGTAACAAGAATGAAATTTATGTTCTTAAAATTCAGTTTTGATATTTAAAGTTTTATACGAAAGTAGAAACACCGATACTATTTACACATCGAAAGAGCGAAAATAGTATTGGACTTAGAAAACTCAGATTTTTAATTATCAATTCGCAAAAGAATTTTTTATTAATCAAGTGATTGTTTTATTTTATAAATGAATTTTAAACTTGTAGTTTCGCACTACAAAATTAGGCAATTACATGTTTAAAACCCGGTATGGGACCAACGAAAACTGATGTAACACCCTAAACCCCACAATCAATTATATCATAATTTAATTATAAATACAACCACATAGGGTGTCACACACATCAAAATAAAACCTTGCTCTGTAACACGGGTTACATCAATTCACATTAGACATGTCATCGCATGCTCACTTCCTTTTTAAAGTATCATCGCAATAGAATCATCATCAACAATTATGAAAGGTAAGGTAAGTACTGACATTTGGTCTCAAACTTCAACTTTAATAACAAAATAAGAGAGTTGTAATCAATCCACTCAACAACTTAAGAATTCTCATGAACAAAATTAGTCTTATGACTTCAACATAAACATGTCATAAAATTAAAACAAGCGTTCCCAACCCGATGTTACACAATAAGAGCAAGGAACCACGAGTAAAAGCGATAAACAAAGGAAGTAACTCCATGGCTATCTTCTACTTACTTCAGTAACGCCACTCTTAAGTATTTGCATGATGCCCATGTAAAGGCAACATTCAAATAGAAGGGGTGAGAATAAAAATCAATAATTAGCGGTGAAGGATAAATGGTGAGTGTATTATCTAATAACATCACACGCCAATTACAACAACACGAATATATCAAGTATTTTCATCAATACATCAGAACACCATAAATTATCACCAAATGCAACACAAATGCAAATGTACTCAACAACTGATTCAACATGTATGTGGTACCAAATTATAAATACTTAGATCCATTTCACTCCATGATCACCACCATAGGATCGATTCCCTCTTGGAACCAGAGCACACCAAATCGCCACCATCACTATAGGTAACACTCCACTAATTCCCCATTATAGGAATTAGCTACTCACACACGATCCATCACCATAAAATCGAGGCTCATCATAAAGAACCGAAGTTTAGACAACATGAATGCATGAACTCTCAATCATACAACAAAAACACATACATATTGGTCTCTCTTCTGACCGTGTATGTCACCAACAACATAATCACCATAACATATCATGTATATATTTGAACATACATCATCATTAACAACTTTATCACAACAACATCATCAACATCACATAATAAAAACATTATCAACAAACAGTCATGTTCAACACCACATCAACCTTACAACAATATAATTAACATTTTCATAACAATATCAACATAACAACATCATTATCACAATAATGCAACAATTCATTAACCAGACACATAAACCTATAACTTCATCAACATAATAGACATAGGAATAATATTTAAACATTTCAACTATTACTATTATGATATAGCTCTGAGTGTTAGCTTCCTAACACAACAAACGACATGTCATTTTGATATACGGTTACAATGTTATGAGGTGAACCGTTAAGGCAAATCAATAGTTCATAAATCATTCATACAAACCATTACAAAAATCACTACATTAAGCATAAAATTATTATTCAAGTAATTCACCAAGCACTACCATGGCATAGCTCTCAGCATTATCTTTCTAACACTTCAAGTGACACCTCATATGAACTTACGAGTCAAAAGTTATGACATTTTTAGTCTTGCTTCAAAATATTTCGATGTCTTCCTGCAGTAATCGATTACCGATAGGTGGTAATTGATTACCACCCCAGAAAACTAAAAAAACTTAAATTTTAAGCTGGTACTCGGTTACCAATAAGTGGTAATCGATTACCATGGAACCTATACAAAAATACTTAGTTTTTTCAGTCTAAAACCCTTCCAAACATGCTCTAACATACCCAGACATCTTATATCATCAATCCAACATTACATATAATTCACATACCATTAAAAAAACATATATGCATCAATCTTCATACAATTCATCAATCCAAGCACATCCATTCAACAAATATCATAATTTTGCATTATACCGAAAACCTTAAAAACCTTAACAATGGCCTAAATATGAAATTGACTCAAAACAAAATTTTCATCCCACAATTATAAACATCAATTCAAAGAGAATTAAACCATACTATACCCTTACATTACACCCCTATTATTGAACCAAATTCTCATCCTTGCCTGATTATTCTAGCAAGATGAGAGAATTCCTTGAACTTTTTCTCCAAAGCCCTTCTTCTCCTTCCTCTTGCCTTAACCCCTCTTTCCTTTATTTCAACTTTTTACGTACTGTTTAAAACTCACTCCTCTTTCCTTTTTATAATAATATTTTCTCCTTAATTATATTTTCTCTTTATTACCCCTAACTTATCCTCACAAATTACCAACTTACTCTTAATTCCTCCACACCTTATTTTCATAATTATTTTAATATTCTAATATATTCACGAATTAAATAAATACTCTTATTATTTAATCACTAAGAATAGCTCTAAATAATTCTACTAATTTCTATACCTCCTACTTATTTTAATTAACACAACCCATCAATAATTCAAAACACACAACAACACACATAATTCACAATAATTCATAAATAATTCGATAAAATCACTAATTTGAAAATGGGGTGTTACAACTGATGATATCTCTAACTTAATATTTTCTAAAAAAATAAAATTCTTGTTATGATTAAAAGTTGTAAATTGTATTAGTGAAATAGGTATACGAAAATCATCATTTTAGTCTCTCGTTATTATTATTAAGTAAATTTTTTATATCCAATTTTTGCATAAAAATAAGTCTTTTTCCATAGCCTTAGATAAACATATAAAAATAGATAGCGGTAATTGTCAATTGGTCTTTGTGGATATGAAAATCTTTTATAATACATTGATATAGCCTTATATTTACGACCTATTAGCGGGTAAATTGAACGACGAGCTGAAGTGTTGGATCTTTGAAAAGGGGTTAAGAACACGTTGCATGTTTAATGAGAAGTTAGGAATGAAAGGTGATGGAAGCATGAACGACATTGTCATTAGGGACCATCCATATATTATTTGTGAAGAAAAGTTTATATCGAAAGATGTGAATAGGAAAAGGGATTGGGGAATTCGATAAACAACCGATCGGTGGAAAGAGACTCGATTTGGAACCGTGATGACAGAGACTGGAATACATCGAGGGAAATGTTTTTGAAAGAATGTGTAAACACCGACTTCAATGAGGTCGAGGTGAGGATCTTTAAAACTCTTGAAATCCCCAATGTTGGATAATTAAGTTGGGATCGAGATTCAAATGACCAAATTGAACACATAAACCATGCTTGACTATCACTACTCCAAAAGTGCAATGAAGTGTAATTTGTTTGTCCTAATCCTCAAAGGAGAAACCATGGTGAGTTTTAAAACCCCACATGATTGTTCCATCAACTCCTGTAAGAAGTTGTGTGATGGATTCACAACTCAATTTACGGCTCGAAATCGACAGTCCAAAATAATAGCCATCATTAGCAAGATCCAACAAAAGAAGAAACAAATCTTACGAGAATACATTGAATGCTTACCAAAGTAGTAGTTGAATTATGAAAATTGAATGATGGACTAAAGTGTTGGATGTTTGAAAAAGGGTTAAGGATGAGTTTCATGTTACGTGGGAAGTTGAGACTAGAAGGTATTGGAAACATTAGTGACCTTATCACTAGGGCCTACTCGGATATTAACTATGAAGAAAAACTCCTAGTAGGAAAGGCGGTGAGGAAGAAAGAATCAGGGAATGCAATAAATATTCGAACAACAAAAATAATCAAACTCATATTGTGATGATAGAGATTGGAGATACCTTACGAGGTCATCGAGCCCGGTTATCATCCTACACCCTGTCAATACATCGAGAAAAAATATTTTGCAAGAATGAGCAAACACCGACTTCAAGGTAGGCGGGGTGAAATAGTCCACTACAACAATAAGAAATTTTAGTTGGTCGATGCTAGGGGAAAGGACCTAGAATGTCCATGTCCCATTGGTATAACGGCCAAGGTGTTGTGACAGAATGAAGGAGTTCAGTTGGTTCATAATGCATATTGGTGTGCCATTGGTTTTTATTGTATTTCCTAACGAACATCATATTGTCCTTCATTAGTGTAGGCCAATAATATTCTACCCTTATACGCTTATGGGCCAAGGCTCATCCACCAATATGACTTCTACAAGTCCATTGATGTACTTCACCGAGAACTAAGGTGGTTTCATGTTCCCCCATAAATATTAACGTGGGAGAAGTCATTCCTATTTTATAGTGGATTTCTGATATCAAAGTGTACTTTGTTGCACATTTGTGGATCCTCTTCACCTCTAACTCGTCTTGTGTTAATCTGATTGTAGATAGTATATTATATGTGTCATCCAACCAGTGTTCTAAGAGATTTTGAGGGTGTTGGCATCACACACCTCAATACTAGAGATGACGAGTGTCTTTTGAACTATAATGCGGTTGTACCCTATTTTCTTCAAGCTGACGAGTTTAGACAAAAGGTGTGCCCTGAAATTCTTCCCCTTAGCACATACATTATCTCAAAAGCTCTGAAACATTCTGACAAGTTACATACCTTTTTTTTATAATATTGGACAAGTTAGGGCACCTTCATCTGATATTCCCAACGACCTCATTTGATACCGATTGTGAGTCGCTCTTGGTTTTCAAATGTGACACACCTACTTCAAGGGTGAGGGCCATGCAGACAATGAAAGCTTTATATTCGGCTTGATTGTTACTATCCTTGAACTCACATTTCAGTAATCGCTTAATCAATATATTGTTTGGTCCTTCTAACAATATCACAACACCAGATCCCTTTAAGTTAGAGGTGTCATCTATCGATAGCACACAAGTGGGGGGAGCTTCCCTTCCCACTGGAGAATTGAGTTCTGCCAAAAAAAATAAGCCAGTACCTATGATTTGATGCTTCCTCTGGTATATTGGATGTCATACTCGAAAAATTCAACCTGTCAAGACACCATCCTTCCTGCTAAATGTGGTTTCTTCAAGACCTAACGAATGGAATAATTGGTCTTTACCGCTATCCAATGTTCTTGAAAATAGTGATTGGGTTTCCTTGCAGATACCACTACTTTCAATGCAAGCCTCTCAATCTTCTGATATTGGGCTTCAATGCCCTTGAACACTTTGCTAATGAAGTATACATGTTGCTCCACTTTATATGTTTTTTGGACGAGTATTGAGCTCATCGTCTGGTTAGTAACAGACAATTAAATGTATAAAGGTGAACCTATTATTGGGATTGTCATGAGGGGAGACAAAACTAGGAATTTCTTTATGCTTGAGAATGCCTCTTCACATTCGCTCGTTCATTCAAAAAACTTCTTTTTATTTAGTGTGGAAAACGAAGTGGAAGGCCTTGCCACGTGCATAAGAAAGAAATTGAGATATGGCGGCAAGGCGCCCTGCTAGTTGTTGAACCTCATTAACATTAGAAGGAGTCCTTATATCAATGACGACATAGCCCTTATCATGGTTCACCTATAAAAGTCTCTTGATTAACATAAAACCAATGAATTTTCCTACTTGCACGTCAAATGAGAACTTAGCGGGATTAAAGTGTTGGCGATTTTGTATCACCAATGTATTTTAGTAGTAATGTGATTTCTAAAGGCCGATGCAATTATGCGTTAAGTTCGGAGACGAGTTAGGGAAGTGCGGAGTGCACGCTCGTCGAGCCAATGCATAATTGAATACGAATAATTGAAACGGGGTTCCAAGGGGCGAAGCCCCTGGCGGGGTGCGGGGCAGCGCCCCGCGGGGTCCAAGGGGCGGAAGCCCCTGGCTGGGGTCCCGTGCAAAAATTTTGAATCCTTTCCCCAACGGACATAACTGTTCCCCAACGGACATAACTGTTTCCCAACTGACATATTCGTTTCGAACAAATGTGTCTCTTCGTTTTCAATTACTGTTCTCCTATATAAGGAGTCGTTCGGCCTCGGTCTCGCATACAGGAAAAACGCATCCTTCTCTCTATAATTACAATTCGTTTTCTTTTGTCGGAAACAGAATTTCTTCGAGAATTATCCCCACAAAGATTTCGTGAACCCAGACAAGAATAGGGTCGAAATACTTTGTTCGGAAAGTGTACGAACACGATTCATCGAAGTTATCCAGGATTATCACACCCTAAATTTCTAACATAAAGCACATGTTTTAGTCTCTAACTGGCCCCAAAATTTCTTTTAAATCTATCACGACATCGCGTGACTCCCTCTTCAGCATTATTCAGTATCATGTCATCAATGTATTTCAAGTTGCGTCCTATAGTTGATCTAAGAAAACTGTATCCACGAGTCTCTGATAGATGACGTATGCGTTCTTAATCTCAAAAGGCATGACATTGTAATAATGCATTCAATATTAAATGTTGAGGAAATCAAATTTGCTTGTTGGGAAAAGGATAAGAGATTATCATACTTCTCTTAATTTATATATTAGCATTGAGCATGTCAAGTCACCTTAGTATTGTCAATTATAGCTGATACTTCACGAACTTCACTTCTTGATGCATTAGAAGAGGAATCAAACTTATTAAAGTTAGAATATCCATGTTTTTAATAGTAAAATTTAATTGTGTTACCATGATGATTGCAATGAGTACACAATCTTGAAACGTTGATCTTGCTAGAACCACCTAAAATATCCTTTTCCACAACCTTGAGATGTTCTTGCATCAAAAGTATTGACAAGAATAATAGGTTCTTCAATAGAAACAACAAAATTATTATTGTATTCTTCCTTAGAATCAAGAGAAAAAACTTTGTTGATGAATGGAAGAGAATCCATCAATATTATCTAACCAGTTAACAAATATACAGTAATAAGCAAGCTTATTTATATGATACATGATCGTTAGTATCTTGATTTTGATTGCCATAGATAGTAATTCTTATGTTTTATAAATAAGTCAATCATTTAAGGTAATCGCAGATATGTATAAGTCATACTGTTTGATTGAAATGATATAAAGGTGAGGATGTTCCAAAACATGAAATTAAAAAGTACTAGTGTTGTTTTGTTTATGGCTAGTTTATCCTATGTTTCTTCTCAGGGTCAAAATCAAAAGCGTGTGAGTGGTTGTACTGTAGGGTACGTAGGATAGAAGATCTCTCAAGAACTTAAGCTCCTTTCCAATCTATTCAAAATATCATTGTCATCCGTGGTCACTTCATTAAAAAAAAACCGTTAGCTTCTCTCCCCAAAATCCCCACACGTATTCGCATCTTAAATGGTTCTTCTTCTTCCTACCACAGACAAATATATGAAGTTTCTTCTGCAATTAAAGTCATAGGAACACAACATGAAAATTCCTTCAATTCGAGTACTACTTATCAACCACTTCATGTAAACAACATTATAATGCAGTAAACCATATAAAATAATCACACTTACAACATATAATTTGTAGTATATTATAAACTTGAATTAATCCATTAAACCGACATTTTAAAAGGTATTCAGCTATATAAAATGGAACAAAAATCGACCCTCCCTACCAACAACCATATTTTTCCGCGTGATCTGGCAATGTACAGTTGTCACATGCAGTCAGTCTAGTCACGTCACCATCAGATATATCTATTTCAGTAAGAACCAGTGCAATGTCAAATTTGAATAAGAATCATAATTCTTTTTTTACTATAATACGGTACTTTAATGTCTACTCTCCAACTCTATATATAGACCTCACTTTTCTTTCACATTTTCAATTCAACTCTCTCTCTCTATATTACTATCTACTTTCTCTCTTCCATTATATTTTTTTCTTTCTTTCTCTTATTAACTCAATTCAATTCATAACTAATATAATATGGGTCTTGAGATAGAACAACCATGTGTTCAGCTTTCAAACATTGCAGTTTGTGATACTCATGGTGAAAACTCACCTTACTTTGCTGGATGGAAAGCTTATGATGAAAACCCTTATCATCACTTAACCAACACTTCTGGTGTTATTCAAATGGGATTGGCTGAGAATCAAGTATGTCTATATTAATTAATATATCATTCCATTCAAGTTAATTTTATATAGTTCTAGCTTCTGATGAAATACTAATATATTTTAACGTGCTGTGTTCAGGTTTCATTTGATTTGGTTGAAAAGTATTTGGAAGAGCACCCAGAGGATTATAATGGTTTTAGAGAGAATGCATTATTTCAAGACTATCATGGCCTCATATCATTCAGAACTGCAATGGCAAGTTTCATGGAACAAATAAGAGGTGGTAGAGCCAAATTTCATCCTGAAAGAATTGTCATTACTGCTGGAGCAACTGCTGCCAATGAGCTCTTAACCTTCATTCTTGCTAATCCTGGAGATGCTTTGCTTGTTCCTACACCTTACTATCCAGGGTAACTATCTATATACCTTGCAATTGCTTCAACTATATATACAATGAATAATTTGTATACTTATCTTTTTCTTGTATACTTTTATAGGTTTGATAGAGATTTAAGGTGGAGAACTGGTGTAAACATAGTGCCAATTCACTGCAACAGCTCTAACAATTTCCAAATCACACCACAAGCTTTACAAGCTGCTTACAAAGAAGCTGAATCAATGAACATGAAAGTGAGTGGAGTGCTAATCACAAACCCTTCAAACCCTTTAGGTATAACAATTCAGCGTCAAGTTCTAGAACAAATTCTTGACTTTGTCTCACAAAAGAATATCCACCTCATCTCAGACGAAATCTACTCGGGCTCAGTCTTTTCTTCCACCGAGTTCGTAAGCGTGGCTGAAATTCTCGAAGCTCGTAATTACAAAGATGCTGAGAGAGTTCACATTGTTTACAGTCTTTCTAAAGACCTCGGTCTACCTGGTTTTAGAGTTGGAACAGTTTATTCATACAATGATAAGGTTGTGACAACAGCAAGAAGAATGTCAAGTTTTACCTTAATATCCTCACAAACACAACAGTTTTTGGCTAATATGCTATCAGACAAGGAATTTACGGAGAAGTACATTAAAATTAATAGGGAGAGATTGAAGAAGAGATATGAAATGATAGTAGAAGGTTTGAAAAGTGTTGGAATAGAGTGTTTGAGAGGGAATGCAGGGTTGTTTTGTTGGATGAATATGAGTCAACTTTTGAAGGAGTCAAGTAAGGAAGGTGAATTAGAAGTTTGGAATGTGATACTGAAAGAAGTGAAATTGAATATATCACCGGGGTGTTCATGTCATTGTTCAGAAGCAGGTTGGTTTAGAGTGTGTTTTGCAAATATGAGTGAAGAAACTCTTGAAATTGCACTCGAAAGAATACGTAAATTCATGGCCAAAAGAATAAGGACAAAGAAAGAATAGTGACAGAGAAGATATAATGACATGCTATATTTGACCAATAATGTTTCATTAGTATTCTTATATTATTTGTAACTTTTTTTAAAATGGTAAATTGATGGCCATTTTGATAAATTCTTTGTCGGTGATATCATGAAACTATAAAAACAGTTTCATCTGAAGTGTAATAATGTTATTAGTTTTTGTTTTCTTGCTTTAATAATTGGCAAGTTCTTTGGAAACTCATTTTGTTGTATCATTTCAATTGAAGTGAGATTAGTTCTAAGAATTGTATGTACTGAATTTCATAAGAATTAGTAGTAAGTTATTCTCCATCGATATAAGCATGACATGGTGATTGATTCATCTGGTTGAACTTCACTCCACGCATATATTTTGGATCAAAATCAGCATTTTTCAATTTATATTGAAAAGCATTGTGAGATCGATTTATTTTCATGAAATGTATTAAAAAACTTAAGCAATCTTACCATAACACAATATGTTGGTTCATGATTTTAAAAATGTTGCCACTGAAGAAATTACCGGGTTGAGTCGCGGATCAGTTCGCTCTCTTTAAGACGTTTCGCGGTACTGCCCAAAATTATGCAAAGCAGTCGAACTACCACGCCGCCTCCAGGATAAAACAGCCCAGTTCTATACTGTACGATTACTACTTGCACGATAGATAATCGATCTAGAAATACACCCTCTAATGGTACTAAGACCATTCAAATATGGTATAAATACCACCGTAGTATCTGATATATTTACCAGTCATAAATATTTCTCAAACCAA
Organism: Vicia faba; assembly: GCA_948472305.1. Taxonomy (NCBI): domain Eukaryota; kingdom Viridiplantae; phylum Streptophyta; class Magnoliopsida; order Fabales; family Fabaceae; genus Vicia; species Vicia faba. The sequence continues at coordinate 1,401,149,057 of OX451741.1, forward strand.
GAGAAATTTCAATAATTCTTCAAAGAGAATTCAATAATGATCATTTTTGATCACTCAAAGATTTCTCAAACAAAGAGAAATTCGAATAATTCTCTAAAGAGAATAAAAAATTATACTTGAAAATTTCTCAACTCAAACGAGGAGAAATTAACATTATTCTCTATAAAGAGAATTCAAGAAAATACTCGGAAAATTCAACGAGTAGAAAGAAAGGGGAAGAAGTTGGCGCTTCGACAATTCGAAAGACGCAGAGTTATGAGAGTGAGGAAGGAAAAACTAATAAAATGTTTTTGGTGTGTTTTGTAAGGAAACAAGTGACTTCCTTATATAATAAAGTGAGATGGTTAATATTTCTCACATGAGCAATGTGGGACTAAATGAATTTTTTTTTTTAATTCAATATGGAACATGGACATGTTCCAACAATCCCCCACTTGAATTTAAAAAGGTGAATTTGGAAGTAACGTCAAACGTTTCTAAGATTGTGCATAAACAAAGGTGTCTACGACTTGAACCTTTGCATAGCAAGTAGGATTCCGATTCAACAAGAGTGACACTAATGTCTTGAACTCTATCTCAGACATCAAACCCACACACAACCTTTTCTTAAGGTGTATTCTAATAGCCCGTACTTTAATGGCCCTGCACGTGTATCCCGGTTTAGTGAATGCTCTAGGAATCCTGCCTCGAAATTCCATAGGAACCGGCCTAAGTTCCACAATCACATAGGTGAGTCTATCAAGAGTACTCCTGTAGCCTAGGTACTCCCTCATACAGAGTATAGATTTCATTAAGAGTTTCTATTATCTCATCCTCTAATTACTTCAGGATTCATGCTTTACTTGCATGATAATCTCATATTACTCATAACTTGTTATTACCCATTGAACCTATTTCTTGGGATCTCCAGTCATTTAGGTCGGGTTACCATCATGAGAAACTCATTTCTATATAGGCATTAGTCTCATGATATATTATAGACTTTCTCTCTAGCTAATCCTTTCGTCAAAGGATATGCTAAATTTTCATCGGTGTGTACATGATCCACTCTTACAACTCCTTTAGAGATATAGTCTCTAACAGTGTTGTTCTTTCTTCTAATTTGACGTCTTTTACCATTATAATAATGGTTCTCAGTTTTTGCAATAGCCGCGGTACTATCGCAGTGGATCAACACAACTGGCATGGATTTTTCCCATAAGGAAATCTTAGTTAGCAGGCATATTTTAACTAACTTTCTTCTTCACTAGCAATCGCTAACGTTATCATATCAGACTCCATTATGGAATGAGCCATGATACTTCGTTTCCTTGATTTCTAAGATATAACTCCTTTAGCTATGGAATACATAGCCACTAGTTGCTTTGGAATCATCTAATAATATGTTCCAATCTGCATCACTGTACCCTTCAAGTACAGCCAGAAATTTCTGATAATGTAAACTGAGATATATGGTCCTTTTAAGGTACCTCATGACTCGCTTAATAGCTTGTCAATGCTCGTAACTCGGTTTACTCGTAAACCTGCACAATAATCCCACTGCATATGCAATGTCGGATCTAGTATAATCAGTGACATACCTAAGATTGCCAATGATGCTCGCATATTTTGTTTGTCTAACACTTTCACCAGTGTTCTTAAACAGTTTCACACTTGGATCATAAGGTGTGCACCCAAGTTTACAGTCGAAGTAATTATACTTCTTTAAGATCTTTTCCACATAGTGTGATTGATCCAAGGAGATGCCTTGTTCTGATCTCGCGATCTTGATACCAAGGATCACACTTGCTTCACCGAGATCTTTCATATCAAAGTTGTTGCACAACAATGATTTCACTTCATTGATGGTCTGAATGTTTGACCCAAATATGAATAGGTCATCTACATAGAGACATATGATAGTGCAAATGTGATTCTCATATTTGTAATAAACACATTTGTCACTTTCATTCATCTTATACCCATTTGATATCATTAAGTTGTCAAACTTTTCATGTCATTGCTTCCGAGCTTGCTTCAGCTCATACAAAGACTTGTCTAACTTACAGACCTTATTTTCTGGTCCATGGATCACAAAGCCTTCCGGTTGTTCCATATAGATTTCTTCTTCTAATTCACCATTGAAAAAAGTTGTCTTAACATCCATTTGGTGTACTATTAAACTATAAATAGCAGCTATTGAGATAAGTACCCTAATGGATGTCATTCTGGTGACCGGAGAAAAAGTGTCGAAGAAATCTATATTCTCTCTTTGTCTAAAACCCTTGGCTACAAGGCGAGCCTTGTATTTATCAACAGTTCCATCAGGTTTTAGTTTCTTTTTCAAAACTCATTTACAACCGATTGGTTTGCATCCAGGAGGCAAGTCTACTAAGTGACAGATCTTGTTAGATTCTAGAGAATCTATCTCATCATTAATAGCTTCTTGCCAGATATCTGCATCCAGAGATGACAAGGCTTCTTGAAGATTCATTGGATCTTCCTCTACATTATAGGTCGCATAATTCTTCCCATAGTCTTTAGAAACTCTTACTCTTTTACTTCTTCGAAGTTCTGTTTCTACATCGTCGTTGCTTTTTGTGCTTCTTATCACATGAATGTGACTCGATTGAGTGCCCCCACTATTTCTCGATTTGAAGGGAAATTTTTTTTCTTCATAGAATTCAACATCATTTGATTCTATGATCACTTTTGCATTTAGGTCATAGAACCTATATGCCTCACTGTTTGCTTCACACCTAATGAACACACATTCATAGGCTCTATTAGCAAGTTTAACTCGCTTCGTATCCTGAATTCTGACATATGCCAGACAAACCCAAGTTCTTAAATAAGACAATTTTGGTTGTCTTTTCTTTAATATCTCATAAGGAGAGATATTACTTTTTAACTTGGGAACTCGATTCAGGACATAGCAAATAGTCAACAAAATTTCCCCCACCAGTGAGAAGCAACACCAAAATTTAATATAATTGCAACAAGTTCAATAAGAGTTATATTCTTTCTTTCTGCTTTACCATTCATTTCAAAAGAGTATGGTGCAGTCATTTCATGTACAATTCCATGTATAAAATTCATCAAACAAACTAGAATCATATTCAGTTCTCCTATCACTACGAAGTCTCTTAATCTTCTTACTAAGTTGATTCTCAGTTTCAGTTACATACATCTTAAACATGTGAAGTGCTTCATTTTTATTCTTCATTAAATATACATAAGTATAATCAGAATAATAGTCAATAAAATAACATTTACTATTTCTAGTTAAAGTTCCATGTAATTCACATATACCATAGTGTATAAGGTCTAGGGGATCAGATCCTTTAATAATTGATTTTTAAATCCTTTACAAAGTTTTTAAACATATCAATTTCATTCACAAAAATGTCATTCTTTGTAATGGTGTACAAATCTACCCCAATGGACTGACTAAACTATGCCTTATATAAAAGAAAACCAGAAACAAAATTCTTCCTAATCTCAAGAACATGTATGACGTCCTTCGAGATTAAAGTCTTTCTGGAGGTGAAATTCAACTCCATTTCTCCAATTCTAGCAACATTAGTGGTGTGGACATATCCCAACAACACTTTCTTATCTTTAGTATTCGTGTATGTTTTAAACATAACACGATCATAACAGACACGATGAGAAACACCAGTGTCTATCCACCAATCATCAAATTCATCAACCGTGTTGATTTCAATTATCATAGAAATAAATTTCCCATTAGTCAGTTTGACCTATGCATTAGGGGTAGCACCAGGTTCAAGCCTCTTCTACATTTCTTAATCTTACGACATGATTTTCCATGGTTAAAACAATGGAAAACAACATCATTTCTTTGAGGTGGTGATTGTTGCCTAGTTGGAGCAATTGAGACCATAGAAAGGATCTCATTCTTAATTCGGATCACAACATTGCAATTCTGATTCTTTAATCATTTTCCAAATGGCTTCAGAACTACACCGAATTTTTATTTGTTGTTTAAAACAACCAAGACTTTTCTTCTTGATATTGTCTCTAAGATTCCTCTTTTTTTAACTCAAGGAGAATAATCAGATTCTAAAAAATACATCTAAATACATACCTTTAGTGATGACCTCATGAGAATTCTTTTTGAAGTTCATAACTTTGAGTATCCACAGATCTTTCATCTACCATCTGATACTTTTCGTAGTTGCTAAAATCATTCTTTTGTTCTCCAGCTTCTTCAATACTTGTTTTTCATAGCCTCGTAAACTTGTTTTGGAGTATCGCAATTATTGTAATAATCATATAGATCATTTGCGAGTCCATTTAGAATGTTATAATCATTCTCTTTCTATAAGGAGATTTCTTCCTTTAGCTGTAAATCCTTCTCTTTAATCTATGTTGTAAATTCAGATTCATTGAAATTAATAATTCAATCTAAGTTCATAGATTTCTTTCTATTCGTTTGTTCAACTGATCCAAGTGGAACAGTAGGAATGTCATCGGTCAAAATATTGACAAACTTCTTTATGGTTTGGAAAAACCTCACTTTTGTTGCCAAATTTTGAAATGCACTCCTTCAAACTAGAACGGTTTGTCCGAGACAATCTTAGAAGTACCGATAATTTCTTCAATAGCCATGGCAGTTTGAAACGTCTTAAAATTGTTGGTTCATGATTTTAAAAATGTTGCCACTGAAGAAATTACCGGGTTGAGTCGCGGATCAGTTCGCTCTCTTTAAGACGTTTCGCGGTACTGCCCAAAATTATGCAAAGCAGTCGAACTACCACGCCGCCTCCAGGATAAAACAGCCCAGTTCTATACTGTACGATTACTACTTGCACGATAGATAATCGATCTAGAAATACACCCTCTAATGGTACTAAGACCATTCAAATATGGTATAAATACCACCGTAGTATCTGATATATTTACCAGTCATAAATATTTCTCAAACCAAGAGAAATTTCAATAATTCTTCAAAGAGAATTCAATAATGATCATTTTTGATCACTCAAAGATTTCTCAAACAAAGAGAAATTCGAATAATTCTCTAAAGAGAATAAAAAATTATACTTGAAAATTTCTCAACTCAAACGAGGAGAAATTAACATTATTCTCTATAAAGAGAATTCAAGAAAATACTCGGAAAATTCAACGAGTAGAAAGAAAGGGGAAGAAGTTGGCGCTTCGACAATTCGAAAGACGCAGAGTTATGAGAGTGAGGAAGGAAAAACTAATAAAATGTTTTTGGTGTGTTTTGTAAGGAAACAAGTGACTTCCTTATATAATAAAGTGAGATGGTTAATATTTCTCACATGAGCAATGTGGGACTAAATGAATTTTTTTTTTTAATTCAATATGGAACATGGACATGTTCCAACACAATATAAACAAAAAATAGTAAATATGTTAAATGTGTTTGACACTAGCTAGTGCAGGAAGTTTGATACTAGCTAATGCATGAAAAACTTTTTATATCTGGCAGAAATCACATTTTATATTGGATCTAGGTCCGATGTAAAACCAAACGATATAGTAAATCAAAAATATTTTATACCAGACCATAGTTTGATGTGAAACATATACTTACCACATCAGTTGAATGTTACGTCAAATGTGAAATATGAGTTTTATTTTATTTTATTTTTTAAATAAATGCAACATTTAATATGGGTTGCCATTCTAGACCGATGTAAAATATTGGTTTTTACATCTGTGATAAAGCGTGTCCGATGTAATATGTATGTTATATTTCTTAAAAAATTAGACTATTTTTTTAGCAAAATCGAGGTGGAATCCCTGTAACTTTTTTGGTACCTAATTTTTCATATTTTTCCAACACCACACAAATCACATTTAAGTCGCTATTTGGTATCAAATTTTTCATATTTTTCCAACAAATTTGTTAATTTCATTGCACCAAATAACTAAGATGCACATATTCTTTAAAATGAACAATTGATTTAAAAAAATACTAATCTAAGATACATAAAGTGCACAAAATTATAAGTATATTTACACGGTGTACAACAACAAAACCATGTGAAAACATACAAAAATATTCAATAATTTATAAGTGGTTTCCCACACTTGAATTACCAACCTCTAATCCACAAGAAGGTGAGTTGTAGCTTCAGTAGACAACACTAAAATCACACTTGTTGACAATAAATAATAACACAAATTAACATCAGCAAACAACACTAAAGTCAAAAAAACTCAAATCAAATATATATAGACAATTCTATATAATTCCCCAGACAAAATTTAATCTTTATATAATTCAAAGAAACTTATTGTCCAACAGAATCACAAATCATATAACTCATCTTCTATATCCTATCATTAAATAAATGTCTAACCTCTACAACATGCTCTCTTCAAAGCTGTAAAGAGTGTTCCTCGTTGTTTCAATGTTCATGTTATCCAAATCCTAGAAATAAAAGCATACCCATGAGCACATATATCAAAGAACTAAGCTAATTGCAAATTTAAACATACAAAGCTACATAAATGAAATTATAGAGTGACAACCATTGATGTCAAAAAAAGTGAAGTAGGAAATTTGTCATCTAGATGACAACCATTGGTTCACAATATTTAAGAAGAGTAATATGCGTTTAAGTTTACAAAATTATATATATATATATATATATATATATATATATATATATATATATATATATATATATATATATATATATATATTCAATTGTTTGATGAATATTTCTCTCTAGATTATGAGTTCTAAAATTTATTTCACTAATTATGAGTTACGGGTGAAGATTTATACAATAGAAGAGTGTCAAGAGGTATTGTTGTACCACAAAATTTGCCCTCTCATTTATCAAAATTTTTCTCACAAGATCTCTTTGACTCAAGACTGGATTAGGGTTTGGTCAACTCAAGACATCTCATCTTGCACTGATAACCCAAAATTAGGGTTTGAGTTTGCACAAGGATTTTTGGACTATCAATGCTTCATATGACTTTCAAACATCATTATGGATCCGTAAGATCACTCATGACAAGTTTCAAGCATTGAACCACATTTTTTGATCAGTCAATTGGACAGTTGACCTAAAAATCAGCTGTATTGGGGAAAAAGTCAACCATGGCCAATTTACAGTCAAACTTCATAATTTTTTATCAACATCAATATTTTAAACTTATATGTATCATTTGGTCAAGTTTGGATCACAATTCCTCAAGAAATTTGGTCAAATCACCAAAAGGGCAAAATTGTCAAAATTAGGGTTTTGATTGAGGAAGGGCAATTTCTGATTTTTAACCTAGCAAATGACCAATTGAGTTAAAGCATAATTTCAAGGATTCAATGACATCATCTTGACCTAATGACATGGTTCAAAACATTGCAATTTCATTGGATTGACAGATAAAATTTGCAGTCAACTGTACACTGAAAAGTCAAACTTTGACTTTTTGGTGAAAATCAAGTATCAAGGGTCATAATTCATCAAAACATGTCAAAATGTGAAATTTGTTCATCAAGAAATCCAAGTTTGAAGATTAGGGTTTGAATTTGAAATTTTTCTTAGCTTAGAAAATTTTCTAAGTATAGAAAATTTCTTATTTTTTCTCAACTTTAGGCCACTTTTTCACCATGATGCATAATGATTCAAGGAAAATTCCAAACATGAAAGTTGTAGAGCTCAATAAATATATAACTTTTCATCACACACTTTTCCCTAAAGATTCTTGGATATCGAGATATAAATTTATGAATACATGGTCATGAACTAAATAACTTAGTGAAATTTTGCCCTAATTTAGGCAGGTTTTGGATCCAACTTCATGGCAATTTTTCACCTAGTTCCAAGAGGTATATTAAAATGCATTTCAAAGATGAGTTATATATAACATTGCAAACTTTCCAAAATGTCCAAGAACTCCTCAAGATCATTTTTGAGTAAGGAGAATCGAAGAGATGAAGTTGGCAATTTCTCACTTTTCGTCCAAGCCATTTCATGAAGAACAAAGTTGCAATCAGTACCTATGCTGCCTAATCCATGCTTTACAGGTACCAAACTTGTTCCTCCCTCCTTAATTTAATGCTTACTCAGTTGACAAAGCTTTGATCCATGCCCTAGAGCCATTACCCAAGTTGCAATTCCATAAATGGCATTAAGTGACCATTGCCATTTTGGAAAAGCAAAACTTTTGCCACTTTCCAATTCTTGAGCATTGCACCTGTCTCCATTGTACATACAAGTCTCATAGGTCTAAAGCAAATTATACAAGCTGATACCAACCCTAAGAGAGCAAGTACAAGCATGGCAAGCTTTGTCCATTCACTTTACTTCAAATACAAGAAAAGTTGCAAAAAGGCTAGAACTGACACAACTGTTAGAGGGTTGACATGAAACCAATTCCATACTAATATACAAATATAACACAACTTAGGATATGATTAGTGAAGGCCTGAAACACTTCTAAGGACAAAAACACCAAAAATCTGTCCAAACTTGCAGTTTTTGCATAAGCATACCCATCTTCCATTTGGCTCGTGCGTTTCAAGTCTTGATCATTAAAACATCTTACCTACTTGATATCAAACCAATCCAGACCTTCATCCCTGTTCTGTAAACACTTTTCCATCATCTGCCATTGTTGCTTTCAAAGCTTGCAGTTTGACTTGGTCAAGGAGTTTCAGGCACTTTTAGAGCAAGGCAAGGGTTGGAATACATTCAGGGAAGTTCAAGGAAGCTCAAGCAAGCATCAGACCTCCATCAAACTCACTCCAGTTCCATACATGATTTCAACCAAAGGAGGTAAAATCTCAACTTCTATCTTCTTGTACAGGCAACCATTAGCCATGATTTGTGAATAAAAAATGTAGCCCTCATTGCAACGAAACTGTACATATCTTTATCTTGCATTTATTTTACTTGAGTTTAGAGAATTTAGAACTTGAAGTTTCTGAAAATATTAGGTTTAAATTTAGGGCTGTCAAAATTCTTTTTGACCTTTGATTGTTAGTTCACATAACTTATATGGTTGGAATCGTGAGTTCAAATACTACAACTTTCATGTTATGAGTTTTCATTTTCATGGAAGAATGAGAGAGTTACAGGATGTCTGGCCAAGCTTGAGGAAGAAGATGAAGTACAGGGCAAGGACTTGTTTTATGTTATATTATTTTTGCTTTCCTTAAGACAATGGATGTATAGCCACCCCAGTGGCAAAGTAGCACGCTGGTAAGACCCATGTCCTGGGTTCGAACCTGAGCGCTACTTTTGTTTTCCATATTTTTCCATTTTTCCAATTTTTGTCATTTTTGCAGGTTTGGGCTTAGTCTTGTGGGCTTAGCATTTTTTACTAACATTGCTGCCAGTTTTGCTATATCACCCCCCTGCCAACTTTTTATATTTTTATTTTATTTGTTTTATTTTCATTTTTAATATATATTAAATATTTTCTTTGATACATAAAAATCCTAAAAAATGTAAATTTCATAATATTTCATTTTATTTTAGTTTATTTTTCACATAAAAATATATTTTATTTTAATAGATATCATATATTTTCTTAATAAATTTGTAAAATATAATTAAAACATATTTAGTTTAATTTATTTTTCATTTCATACTTATAAATATTTATTTTTGCATATATAAAATTTTTATATTTTTATATAATATTATTTATTATTTTAATACAAAAAAAATACATAAAAAATAATACATATGAACTTCATTTTCTTTTAAAATAGAAATTAGGGTTAAAACCTCCCTTTTAAAAATTAATTTCTTTTCCTTATAATTTTAGGTTTAGATTAAATTTCTTTTACATAAAGACAAAACAAATAAAATATTTTCTTACATGTACATTATATTGCATCTTTGAATATTGTATTTTATTTATTCTAATTCGTACAAATTCGATTTGGTTGTAATAATTTATTTAGGTTTACATTTTTGAAAATCCCCATTTAAATTTATATTTCCCCCTCCCATAAAATTGTTGTAATAGCTTAGTAATATTTACATTACGCAATTTATCGCTTTACATGCCATGATTAGTAATTAGGGTTTGTATGATAAGATCAAAACAAAGCAACATAGAAAACCCTAAATACAAGGTAAAATCAATGCATGAAAATGATACACTTGCACACACGCATCCTTAGGATTTCTCCACTTGGTTTCCTAAAACAAAAATGGCCATGTTACGCATGCGAAGTATCTTGGCAAAACAAAACAAATATAAGATCATAGTCCCTCGATGACGCTATTCAAAAGTTTCCTTACAAAATGATCTTGGTCCCTCAAAATGCTAAGATACTTTGCAATATTGATAATCATGGTTATACGATGACTCACGCCCGTCCCGTTTAAAATCCAAAGATAGGGTTGCTTACCAAATCAATGGTAAGATAACAATGTCAAAGGAACAGAAAAATCATAAGAAAGACATTTGAGTTGGTAGATTACTTCTAGTTACTTGCTCCACTTCAAACAACTATCCTTGCTACTTTCAAAACAAACACACACATTTCAAAAACATCTTACAGACATTGAAAATATTTTCAAAAAAAAAGACAAACATCTTTTTATACATTCTTACGAACGAGAATCATTACAAAGATTGCCTAAACGAATGGCCTTTTTTACAAAATACTTTCAAAACCATACAAAACACAATTTCAAACAACAAAAACAAGTGATCTGAGCAAGTAACTAAGAGCCCATGGAAAACCATGGATGAAAAGGGTGCTAATACCTTCCCTTTTCATAATCTACCCCCCGAACTCAAGAAAACATATCAAAGGTCTTTCCTGTTCTTTTTCACCTTTCCTTTTGGATAAAAGAAAAGTCGGTGGCGACTCTTGCTAACCGCGACATTTGCGATAAAATGCAAAACCCTCAAGTCAGTTCTCCCACCGTATCACAGAACTGGCGACTCTGCTGGGGAGGAAATAAGAAGTGGGGTTACCTTAGGGTTTAGATCACATTTACTTGCTTACATTTTTTGACTTGTTTGCTTTACATTATGGTTCTTTGTTTGGGTTTGAATCCTCTACCCGGATTTGGGAAACATTATAGGTAAATAGCAATACGTTGTGGAAATTGTGCGGGGTATACCGACATGGTCTAAGAAATAGCTATGTTAGTGTGACATATTTATGGGTACCGGTAGCCTTTGAGTTAATCAAAGAGAATACGGGGCCGCTGAGTGATGTCATGAAGCACTAATGAACTTCTAGGACCCCTTACTTGACCAACTTGGCCTTTAGGATGTAGTGAGATGACCGTCTTTGGTGCAATCCGAAGTTGGTAGATACTCGATACTACACTCATTGAGGTTTGGTTTCTTGGGATATTTCGGTCGCCATTAAAGAGGCTTCAGCTGAAACAATGACCAAGGAAATAATCCAGTGATATTGAGCTCCTTAGAACCTGGTTACTATTATTAGGACAGGTTGAGCCAACTAAACTTCAAGAGGATACTTACCTATAAAACCCCATGCAAGCCTGTGATATGGTGGGAGAACTTACTTGAGGTTTTGCGTTTGTATTCACAATTGTTCGGTTTAGCAAGAGTCGCCACCGACTTTTTATTTTATCCAAAGGAAAGGTCAAAAAGCACAGGAAAGACCTTTGAGATGTTTTCTTGGGTTCGGGGGGTAGATTATGAAAAGGGAAGGTGCTAACACCCTTTTCATCCATGGTTATCCATGGGCTCTTAGTTACTTGTTTTAGATCACTTGTCTTTGCTTTTCAATTGTTTGAAATGGTGCTTTGTGTGTGTGGTTTAGAAAAATGTTTTGAAAAATATGCCTTGTCTAGGAAACCTTTGTAATGATTCTTGTTTGAATATATACAAAGATGTGTGTCTTTTTGAAAATATATTTCAATGTTTTGAAAGTTGTTTTTGAAGTTGTGTTGTGAAGTGTGTTTGAAGATGCCAAGGATGTTTTGCAAGATTTTTGATCAAGTGATAACGAGAAATCATATCATATATTTACCATAAAATTAATCTGCTTTATATCATATTGACCCGATTAACTCTCGAATATTCCGAGTTTTGTATGATTTTATGCAGGTACAACATATCTCAGCTCAAACTAGAAAGAAACGTGAAATGTGCAAGATTGCGGCCAAGACCAGAAGAGAAAAGATAAATCTATCAAGAAATCCATAATTGCTGCTGTTACGGTTGTCACGCCCTTGCCACGACCGTAAGACACTTCAGAAGCGTGTTACGATCGTCACGCCCCTGCCACGACCGTAACGCGCTATTTTATGCAAACTGCACGTAACGCAGCATGCACGCCCGTAACAAGCATATAAGTGGTTATTTTGAACATGGTAAAGTAACAGGACATGGTCAAGTAACAGCATGCATGAATACCATATTTTTCTCCAACAACCGAGACCACTTTCTCCTTATTTTTTCTCAGCAAGCCAAGAATCTAGGAACAAAAATGTAATTCTAACCGTATTTTATTCTATATAAATAGCTTAGACTTGGAAAGGAAAAGGGAGGAGAGTTGAGTTCACAAAAACCTTGCGGAAGCTCTGCCGATTTTAATCTCGATTCTATTTTCACACTTCGTTCAATTTTAATTTCCATTCCGACGTTCCAATCTTGCCGGCTTGTGGAAGAAGGATCTAGGATATTATTACTTTTCAGGTTTTTATTGTATTTGATATAATTGCAAATTTATTTATGTTAAATTTCTATTCTTTAATTATAATGCATGTGTTGTTATTGTTTTCCGATTTTATTTCCTGCTTTTTAATTCCGAGTATTATGAGTAGCTAAATACCTGTAGTCGGGGTGTGATGAAATAACCAGATGGATTAATGTATTTCTAAGCTAAAACCGCAATTAACTTAATTTCTGGCCGTGATTTTTTATAATTAAAAATTAAAGCTTTTTGTTACGAGAGTAAGGAAAGTGAAATAGGGAGAAATCAAGACCACGAGAGTGTGAGGTTTCAACCGGATAGCTAAAGTTAGGCATTCGATTTAAATACAACGAGAGCGCTTTAAAACGGATTAGATTTATTTAGTTTTCAAAAAGATGCTTTCTAAACACTTATGGGCTAGCGAGAGCAGATATTTGGCTTTAGGAGTATGATCCGAGGTAAGACCACGAGAGGGTGAATCAAGGGTTTTTAAACTGATAAATACTACATAATAATTTAAATTAAATACTTTTATATGCTTAGGTACAATTTAATTCGCTTAGGTTCAAAATATTACACTCCGACCACTTTAATATTATAGTTCCTTTAATTGAATATAGTTTCTCCTTTAGTTTTAAACTTCTAAAAAACCAAACGTGACAATTTCCGCCTTAGCTAAACTAACCTGTTTTATAACACTAGAGTGATTACGAAGTCCCTGTGGGTTCGACATCTTTTTATTACTACCGAGATAGACTGTGCACTTGCAGTTAATATACCGTTAGACACATTAGGTCAATCGCACATCAAGTTTTTGGCGTCGTTGCCAGGGACTTTAGTTTAGTCACTAGTGTATTGTGAAAACAACGCTGTCTAGACTAAGGCAACTTTTTATATTTCCCTCAGTTGTATGCCAAACACTCGTTCTTGAAGCGAGCCTTTGCATCTACAAATCTTGTCCCAGTTACTATGTATCACCCGAATTTTTTCTACAACCCCCACTCTGAGTATTTCGAGGAATCACAAGAATCCCATAAATTCGACCTCGAAATACTATTGGAGAATTTCAATGCATCACAGACCCATTCTCACCCGAATTACCTTTCTAACCACCAATCCCAATGTTTTGAGGAATCTCAAGAATATTATTATTCCAACCAAACTTATCCTCAACCAAATTTCCCCTACAATCACTACACCCAATATTTCGAGGAGACGCAAGTATCCTATAAATCCGACCTCGAAATATTAATGGGAAATTTTAATGAAATATCAATGATGACAAAGCGCTTTACGGAAACACAAAATTCGAATCTAACTCAATTTGAAGAATCAGAAGAATCACATGATTTCAACTTCGAGACATCAATGGAGGATTCCGACGCGACGCTAATTCACTCTAGGTTAGAATCTCTGATGGAGCACTTTGTAGAGACACAAACTGTCCAGAACGAAGAGTTTAGAAAACAAAGTCTTCAAAACAGTGAAAACTTTAGGCAACTGACCACTGTGGTTGAGTCGCTCGCGACCCACAACATAGCCTTAGAGACCCAAATCTCCCAGCTTGAACAAAACCCTCTAGGACCCTTCCCTGAGGAGAAATTGGATGTTGTAACAACCAGTAGTGAAAAACAAGTTGAAAATCCTAAGGAGAGTGATAATGAGGTTGAGGAGAGTTCAAACGAGGAAAGAGTAAAGATTAAGAAAAATCCTCCAACACCATCTAAAAGGAAGGTTGTAGAAGAGGTAGAAAAGGGAGCACCTATTGTTATGCCTCACCCCTATACCCCACCGTTTCCTTTTTCGAAAAGTTTTATGGAAGCTCAGATAGACTCCAAATCTAAAACGTATGTGGAGGTATTGGAAAATATCCACACTAATGCACCCTTGTTGGAAGTCTTGCATAAAAAGAGGAAATTAGAGGACCGTGAAACTAGGGATATAATTACTGTTAAGAAGGTAAGGTTAACCTTTGAGGTGGTGGATGAAATCACTAAGCCCAAACTTGAAAAGTTGATACTTAGGATAGATCCAGAACCACCACCACAAGTTCAGAAGAATGAACCACCCCACAGAAGAAAGAAAAGAAAAGGTGAGGGATATGTGAGATGGCTTGATAAGTGGCCATGGAAAATGACAACTACTAAAAGTTCAACCGAGGAGTCATCCTCGAGAGAACCACCATGAGTGCTTGCACTCCTGTTCGTCAGGCTTATGACGTTAAACAAAGTGTTGCGTGGGAGGCGACCCATTTGTTTGTTTCTGTTTGTTTTTGTCTTTAACTTTCTATTCCGTTTCTATATTCGTTTTCTTTTAAAGAATTATTTTCATTATTTTCTTTTTCATCTTTTCTAAAAAAAAATGTTTTTATAAAACTGCTGCTGATTTCAAAATAATTTTAATTGCCACAGGATTTCTGAAAAGTTTTTGTTTCTCTTCTGACTTGTTTCCCTAACAATAACCATGGAACCAAAGCCACATAATTTCTTGGAAACCACCTTTAGGGGTAGAAACCAAAAGAGAAAATTCGAGGAATTATCAAAAAGAAACATTGGTATGACACTTTATTATGATGAACCCACTATGAATGCTTTAGGTATATTGGATAGTATTCTATACTTGTTTAACCAGCTGGGGTGGGAAAAAGGCCACATTAAGAATAGGTTTGTCACCTACCGTGAGCTCACCCTTGAATTTCTCAGCTCACTAGTCCATATACCCGAACATGGAAAAGGGACCCAAAAAGGATTTATAAGTCTCCGACTCTTTGGAATTGAGTTTATTTACAATCATAAGGAACTAGCTGACCTGTTAGGATTCCCTAGCGGCCCTTTTGCTTACTCTACTACCCAGGTTGAACTGATGGACATTGAGCTAGATTACTTTTGGGGGACTTTAACTGGTAATTATCACCCTGACGCGGATAATATGGATAATGATGAGATACATAACCCTGCCATCCGCTACTTCCATAAGATCCTAGCCCACACTGTATTCGGGAAAGAGGAGAACCATACTGCAGTGTCTAAGGACGAGATATTTTTACTATATTGTATGCACCAAGGCCACCCCGTTAATGCCGTGCTGTTTCTAATGCAAACCTTTTTCCGCATTATCGATAACCCTGATGAACCAATCATCATAGGTGGCCTGGTCACAATGATTGCACACGCCCTCGGCCTCAGACACCAGCTGAATAGGTGCCCACATTTTGGTACGATTCGTCCCATGAATATTGCTTTTTGCTTTGACCGCCGTATAATAGCAAATCATGATTACCCACCTTATGAGTACTTGATAAGAGAGGAAGTTGTAAACCTATTCACCCTTCCAAACCATAACAAAGTAAGTGTCCATAATCGTGATAACTGGCTTTATGAGCTAAACCCACCCGACCACCCTCCTACACATGAGACACCACAAGATTATCAAATTTATGATGATGTTATGTCCGACATTGGTGACCCTGAGACTCCTCCTGGTTACTACGAAAACTTCAACATGGTAGAGGCCCATGAAGCCTCTGAAATAACCAAGAAGGATTACCATGATAATCTTAATAAAATTGTTACCACACTTGATACCTACCAGACTAACATCAATGGAATTAAAGATAAAATAAAAAGCATGCGTCTGGAGATAATGGGATTAACTGATATAACCGTGGAGCAATTTTATCACATTCATAATTCACTCGAAGACATAAAAGCAAAGCTTGGATGAATTCACAAATGGCAGCTCCAGTTTTATATTTAATTTTGTTTTGTTTCTAGGAAGTTTCCCATTTTTGCAATATTTTCAGTTTCGTTTTCAATTTAGAACAAATTTACCATATGTAGTTTTTGAGTTTCTGGTGTTGAACAAGCAAATTTGCGAAATCACAATTTCAGTCATTTAATACTCATTTGCTAGTTTCCTCTGCGCAAATTATAATGCTTTATATAAATTGCGGGCTTTGCTCTTATCGATGGATGGTGTTATGTTTTGGAATATATATGCTTGCATTTGCTTGGTATACCATTGAATATATATATATATTGCTATTGAAATGCCTCTGTGTAGAGATAGAACGTTACAGACTTGGTGCAGAACTGTCTGCTTAAAATTGCACATTTTGCAGCTGTTACGACCGTCACAACCCCCTTACGCTCGCCACACGCCTTTTAGCGTGTTACGATCGTCATGCCTGTGTTACGACCGTAACACGGGTTATATCAGTAACCCCTATAGCAGACATAAGCTCTTCTTCTGCAACCTTTCCCTCTTCCTCCACTACTTCAAAATCGTCCCACTACCTCCATCAATCCCCACGCACACCAATTAACTCACCATTATTCTCCATTAATTTTCAATCTTCCCATTACCTTCCTCCATTATATATACATCTCATAAACCAATCCCTCACACATTCCATCCCACAACCCAAACCCACTCTCTCTAACACTTTAGCATTCAAAAAATGGCAAACATAAACCAACAAATCCCTGGAATTTACTTACGCGATGGTGAACAAGGCGAAACCCAGCGCACGAAGTTCTTGAAGTTCCAACGCCGCGGCCTCCATCCCACTAGGTACGTCGACATTGACTGCCTCAGGGACCTCGGATTACTTCAAAGTGTCGAACAACTCCTACAGAATGTCAACCTTTGGACCCTCTGTAGCCAGCCCAAACCCGCGTACGAGAATCTCACTCTCGAGTTTCTTAGTTCCTTCTGCTACATCACCCCCAATGGTCCAACAAATCAACTCACTGGTGCAGTACAGTTTCACATTTTCGGAACCGAATACGACTTCTCTTAAAATGCATTCGGTAGATTACTCGACTTCTGTACTGATGAAGGCGCTCACCTCCGTGTACCTGACACCTTCCATGAGGAATCCTTTAACCTTTGGCATAGCCTAACCAAAAACCGTGCTAACTCCTACGATCACCTCAACGCCACACAAATCCATAACCCCGCCATTCGCTACTTCCATCGCATTCTGTGCAACACCATTTTCGCAAGGGATAGTAACCACAAGCTTAACTCCAAAGAGCTGTTCTTCATGCACTGTGCATTTACCAATCAGAAAATCAACACCGCACCATTCCTCTTGGCCCATATTCATTCTATTTGCACTCGCGGCGGAAAACCCTTCTATTTCGGAGGGCTTGTCACTTCTATTGCATTGGCTCTGAATCATGGAGACACCCTTGCCCATCTGCCCTCCAGAGCACCGATCTTGCTTACCTTAGACCATTGCAAATCTGCTCATCTCATTCACCAACGGGACGACGGCCGGTTTAATCCAGTGATCCGTAACATTGTTTATTCTAACATTGTTCTGCCTTGCAGGGACCGTATCGATCCGTATAACCGAGCCAATTAGCTATTTGATGCCCCTGACGGACATGCTCCCATGCATGATGCCCAGCCAGATGCTCCAACTGACGAGATCCAGGAGGAATTGGACCGCGAAACACCTGCTCCCGACATTCCTGAGTCCTCTTCTGCACCACCTCCTTTTACCATGGAGGACATCCTCAGAGCCCTCCATCAGCAAAATCAGATGGTTGTAGCTCTTGAAAGGAAGCATCAGGCACAAAACGTCCAAATCCTGAGCGGCCAGCGCAATGTCAACGAGAAGCTGGACGAGGTTTTCTCCGAGCTAAACGCCTTACGCATGGACGTCACCGCTCTTGGCTCGCATGATACCGACCTCGAGGCCACACCTACCCGACGCTCCCGCACCCGAAGCAGAGGCAGAGGCCACCAGTAGTTTTCTTTTGTTTTTGTTTCTGTATTCCATTCATTTACCTTTCCGTCCGTTTTTCTTTTTGTAATCCTTCCTGCCATATATCATGACATTGAGACAATGTCTGATATAATGTGGGAGAGACGTTATATTTTCTTCATGTTGTAGTAAATTTATGGTAACTCTATGATATTTTCAAGTTTTTCAAGTTTTCCCCGTATTTTAAGCCATACCAAAAAAAATTCTCTACTCGCATAGCTCGACATACCTACCTTAAAGCGGAAACCTAGTTAGGAAGACGAGAACGAGTAAACAAAATCAATACGACTATGACACCGCTAACATCCTACTTATGCAACCCGTCTAAACAAAACGTTATATGTACACCTCGATTTTTAAGTTCTGAAGTAACCCCTAGTAGTTTATACTAGCAGTCAGCATCGTCTGGACACAAACCACGTGGGGAGCCGATGAATATAAGTGTTTGATGCCTAATCAATGAAACACCCTTCTCATCTCGATGCTAAACAAAGAAAATGTTGTGCCAAAAGACAAAGATCGCATACGAGACATAAGTATAAGAGAAGAAGTCCATTGTTGGTTGGTTCAGAGGTATCTGGTTCTAAACTTGGTAGGGCGTGCTACGGCTCGATCCCCCGCAACCTCCAATTTGAAAAACAAAATCCAGGGTAACCACATCCGTGTACCAGACCCCGCGACAAAAATAGGATCAAATTCACTAACCGGCTACTCCACTACGTGCGTGCAAAGACAAAGGGCTTAATGTGATTGCGCCAGAACGAAACCGGGCGAAAAAAGCACGAGAAGATCGAGGTCGAAATATGACGTAGCGATTAAGCGGTTTGTTAAAGTGGAAATACGCGACTAAATTGTGTCATTGGCACATCAATGACGTTTTACTCAAGTACCGGCCGACTGACGATTGGTTTCATATGTTTTATCTCGAAAATAAAAGGTATGTCGTGCATGTGCGCCTGACGAACACTTGTCCGATTTTTACGACTATTTGCTTGAGGACAAGCAAAGGTTTAAGTATGGGAGGATTTGATAACGAGAAATCATATCATATATTTACCATAAAATTAATCCGCTTTATATCATATTGACCCGATTAACTCTCGAATATTCCGAGTTTTGTATGATTTTATGCAGGTACAACATATCTCAGCTCAAACTAGAAAGAAACGTGAAATGTGCAAGATTGCGGCCAAGACCAGAAGAGAAAAGATAAATCTGTCAAGAAATCCATAATTACTGCTGTTACGGTCGTCCCGCCCTTGCCACGACCGTAAGACACTTCAGAAGCGTGTTACGATCGTCACGCCCCTGCCATGACCGTAACACGCTATTTTATGCAAACTGCACGTAACGCAGCAGCCACGCCCGTAACAAGCATATAAGTGGTTATTTTTAACGTGGTAAAGTAACAGGACATGGTCAAGTAACAGCATGCATGAATACCATATTTTTCTCCAACAACCGAGACCACTTTCTCCTTATTTTTTCTCAGCAAGCCAAGAATCTAGGAACAAAAATGTAATTCCAACCGTATTTTATTCTATATAAATAGCTTAGACTTGGAAAGGAAAAGGGAGGAGAGTTGAGTTCACAAAAACCTTGCGGAAGCTTTGCCGATTTTAATCTCGATTCTATTTTTGCACTTCGTTCAATTTTAATTTCCATTCCGACGTTCCAATCTTGCCGGCTTGTGGAAGAAGGATCTAGGATATTATTACTTTTCAGGTTTTTATTGTATTTGATATAATTGCAAATTTATTTATGTTAAATTTCTATTCTTTAATTATAATGCATGTGTTGTTATTGTTTTCCGATTTTATTTCCTGCTTTTTAATTCTGAGTATTATGAGTAGCTAAATACCTGTAGTCGGGGTGTGATGAAATAACCGGATGGATTAATGTATTTCTAAGCTAAAACCGCAATTAACTTAATTTTTGGCCGTGATTTTTTATAATTAAAAATTAAAGCTTTTTGTTACGAGAGTAAGGAAAGTGAAATAGGGAGAAATCAAGACCACGAGAGTGTGAGGTTTCAACCGGATAGCTAAAGTTAGAAATTCGATTTAAATACAGCGAGAGCGCTTTAAAACGGATTAGATTTATTTAGTTTTCAAAAAGATGCTTTCTAAACACTTATGGGCTAGCGAGAGCAGACATTTGGCTTTAGGAGTATGATCCGAGGTAAGACCACGAGAGTATGAATCAAGGGTTTTTAAACTGATAAATACTACATAATAATTTAAGTTAAATACTTTTATATGCTTAGGTACAATTTAATTCGCTTAGGTTCAAAATATTACACTCCGACCACTTTAATATTATAGTTCCTTTAATTGAATATAGTTTCTCCTTTAGTTTTAAACTTCTAAAAAACCAAACGTGACAATTTCCGCCTTAGCTAAACTAACTTGTTTTATAACACTAGAGTGATTACAAAGTCCCTGTGGGTTCGACATCTTTTTATTACTACAGAGATAGACTGTGCACTTGCAGTTAAGATACCGTTAGACACATTAGGTCAATCGCACATCATCAAGTAACTAAGAGTTGTCTACCCTATTTTACTCAAAGATCTTTCTTATGTTTTTAACCCTTTTTAACAGTGTTGTTTCACCATTATATTTGATGAACAACCTTGTGTTAGGATGTTAAACGGGACAGGCGTGGGTCATCGCATACAATCATTGAAGGCAACTTGTGAGACGCTCTAGAAATTTTGTAAGGGACGAGATCGTTTTATCGAAAGCAACATCGAGGGTCATCGAGGGACTACAATCTTTTTTTATCGAAGGGGCATTTGCTGGAGTGTCTCATACTCGAGGGACATGATTGCATTTTCCGAGGAAACAAGCGAGGTTACCCTAGTGGTGCAAGTGTGAATTGTGTATTGATTTTCATGCATTTATCTTGTATTAGGTTATCTAGCAATTGATTTTGAATCTTCGCATACAAACCCTAATTACTATACCGTATATTGAAAGCGGTAAATTGCGGGAATTTAAAGTCTAAATTATTACAAAACATTATCCGGGGATGGGGGTACAAATGTTTACAAATGGGGATGAGTCTTATCAGAATAATAATGTCCAAGTATATATTACAACCAAATTGAACTATCGCATTTTCAATGTAAAATTATAACAAAGTATAAGATAATGAAAATCAAAGAAATATGAGACACGTGTATTTATTTACAAATAAACAGATAAAATTTAACCTAATAAAAATTAAGTATTTATTATTGTGTTTTTTATGAATTATGTAAATAAGGGTTTTTCAAAGAAAAGAAAAAAAAATTATTTAAGTTAAAGTTTTATTATTTATGTACTTTTGTGTTATTAAATGTAATAAATATTAAGAAAAACTATTAAGAAAATTTTATACAAAAGATTTAATGTATTTTTTTTAACAAAAGAGAAAAAGAATTATATTGTAAAAAAATGAAAATAAAATTGATAACAAAAAGTATTAGTTCAATTAAATGGAGTAAAAAAAATGATGATGGGCCTTATGAGCTTGTGGCCCAAAAATGGAGAATAAACTGCAAGTCATAAAGAGCAAAAGGGGGAGGGGGGGTATGCGCTGAAACATATAATGGGCTTAAGGGTTTTGTTTGGGCGAAGGCCCATGTGGGTTGTATAATTTTTGTTAGGGTTCATGTTTTGTGAGTTCATAAATTAGGGTTTGGCAATTGGCCTCAACGACGCCTCCTTCCATCTTCTTCGCTCTCTTCGTCTCTCTCAAATGAAGCAATGATTCATTCACCCACCTCCAAGCTACCAGAGCGTTGCCTCCGCCCTCTCCTCTCCACGACTGTCCAAGGCGATGGTTGAGAAGGTACTGTTTCTTCTTGTTCTAAACGCATTTTTTACAGTTACGTTTTCATTTAACTTGATTGTTACATGCACGTTTTAATCCATGGTTTCTTTGATATTTATATGTAGTATGAGCTTGAGGGACGTACCTTAGGCGTTTTGTTCTGTAAGACGATAGAGGGAGAGGAACGTGGGACTGGTGGCGCTCTCAGGGGCTAGGCGGAGGAAGATGATGACCGCTCGCTTCTGGTATTTCTGTATCTTTTGACTTCTCTTTGAATCGTTTGATGATGAGTTTGTTCTGAAAACCTCTTTGTTGTTTTCTTTTTGTTGATTCTCTCTCCTTCTTTATTGACCTTGATGATTTGATGATGAAGATACTCTGAGATTTGTCTCTTTGAACGTTTGATGATGATGAATATTTCTGAAAACTTGTTTCTTTTACTTCTAAAACTCTTCCTTTCTTTCTGGTTTTGATATGGATATCGATGATGAATCTGAAAACTATTGTGTTTTGATGTTAGTGATGATCTGGTTCTGAAACAATTTTTGTTGCTTCTAAACTCCTCCCCTTTCTAGTTTTGTCAATGATGATGATTTTCTAAGATTTTTCCTCTTCTTTGGGTGTTGGATATTTGATGATGGTGAAACTGAAATTTGCTTGTTGTTGATGGCTGGATGATTTGTTGGTTTGATGTTAGCTTGTAGACTGTTTGTATGATTTGCAGTTTTGAGTTTTTGAGAGCTTGGTTTGCAGTTGGTTTTACAGACTTGTAATGTTAGTTTGCAAGTTTTGGGCTTGCTTGTGTTTAGGCAAGTTTTGCAGTTTGGATATGTTTTCAGGTTCTTGTCCTTTGGCCTATGACCAGGTTTTTGGCATTTGCAAGGCAGGCTGATGAGTTTTTTGAGTTTTGGAAACCTGTAATGCAGGTTTTGATGAATTTGGCTTGAGTTGTTTTTTTTGTTGAGTTTCTCAGGTTATGCAGTTTCAGCAGGTTTTTAGTGTTTGTAAGGCAGGCTTTCTGTTTCCTTTTTGAAGGCAGGCTTGTGTGATTTGTTGTGCTTGTTTGTGTTTACAAGCAGGTTTCAGGTTTTGGAAAACAGGCTTGTGCTTGTAGTTTTAGCTTGCAGTTATGCAGGTTGAGTAGGAGGCAGTTTTGCAGGTTTTTAGTGTTTGGTAAGGCAGGCTACAGGTTTGCTTTTGAAGGCAGGCTTGTTAGTTTTTTTAGTTTTTTGAAGGCAGGCTTGTAACTTGGAGTTTCTGAAGGCATGCTTGTAACTTGCAGTTTTTTGTTTTGCCTTTTGAACTGTAACCCTTGTTTTACAGGTTTGATCACAGTTTTATGCAGTTTTTTGCTTTGATAGCAGGTTTTGCTGGTTGAGTTTCTGTGGGCTCCCCTGGACTGCTATGCAGTCTTGCTCTTTTTTTTTTATCTTTTGTGTTCTCTTATTGTCTTGAACAATAGCCTTCTTTTTCCAAAACTGCAAACCTTTTTCTGGTTCTCTCTTTCTCTCTCCATAAAAGCACTTTTAATTGCTTATTATATTATTCTGAAAAGCTTGTTGGGCCAGAAAATGATGATGAAATTGACAAGCCTGCTTGCTTGTAACTTGGTTCATCTCCTGCATTGTGTACTTGTTTCCATATTTCCTGGATTATATGATTTCTTTGACAACTTTGCAACTTGGTTTGACATTCAGTTTGCATTTGTAGTTAGCTTGCCATGCTTGCTCATGCTGACTTGGTTGACTAATGCAGTTTGGAATTCAGTTTGCTTTGCCTTGCTGCCTTATATGTTTGCATTTTAAATTAATTGTATGCTTGCAAATTATTTTTACTTTTCTCTTTGTGAACAAAGAAGAGAAATCTTCTTGTGATTTGCAAAGAGAACAAGTAAAAACATGATGAATCCAATAGCATTCTGATTCTGGCCAACAAGCTTTAATGATGATTTTTTATTTATTACCTGCTTCTGCTTGAAAATTTATATACTAACTTCTTTCTGTCTTTTGTAGGTAAGTAACAGTTGGATGATAGAGGAAGCGGTAAAAGTAGAAGTCAAAGATCTCAAGAGATTTAGGCTTAGATTTATTATATTGTTTTTCATATATTGTAAACAAATATTACTGTAAATACTGTAAATTGTAAATTCACAATATTCGAATAAAATTTGTAACAACATTTGAAATAAATAAAAGTCTTTATCCAAAAAGAATTTTCTACTGTCAAATATTCCAATCTTTCCTTGTACTGTCTATTTAATTATTTAAGACTCTTAAATTAAAATAACTGGAAATGTATCCCAATAACTTTAATCCAGATGAAATAAATAATCAACAAACTTTGCCGTCTCGCAACCTTGCATTAATCACAATATGCCTGGCATTCCAATCAACATATGCGTTGTTCAGTTAAACAAACAAACATTCCATAAACCTTTCACTCCATTGATCAAGCAAATGCCTTAAGATTCAAACAAAGTCTCAGCTCATATCCCAGATATTTAGGTTTTGAGAAACAACCGGTAATCTTGAACAAGCGTAAAAATAATGTAACAGTCAATTGAATTACTGTGGATTCAATTTCTTCTGAGAAATGCGAGCGCAAACCCTAATCCTGGATTACTGCCAAAGAAAGATCTGTATGATCAATTCCTGAGCCAATCTCAACAATTAGATAAAAACCTTAATTCTGGATTAACTGATAAAGAAGAGTCTGTTTGACCGATTCTCGAGCCGATTTTAAAAATAAGAGAAAAACCCTGGGGTTGTGATTTCTTGTAGAAATGGGAGGGCAAATTTTAGGGTACAACAGTTGCCCCTATTCAATCTTCTTGAACCTGAAGAGTTAGATTGGCAATTTTGTCGTTCGTGACTCGAAGGTAAAAGATGATTGGACACTAGAGTGCCCATAAATTTGCACTCGTCAAAGCATAGTTGAGGGAATGGGCTTAAAGATGCCATTTAGAGATGTGACAGAATCTTGTCGGAGATGGGCTTAAAGATGCCATCCAAAAATGTTTATGAACTGTATGTTATAGGTGAGTATCAGAAAGGTATCCGTGTTTAGAACATCTCTGAGCTGGGGGTCTGAATAAGCAATAGATTAGCATCCATGTTTGTAGAATCCGTAAACTGTTTTCAGAAGTCCTTGAAGTTGAATAGTGATCAGTCCGTGTAAAACTGCATCTGGATTCGAGAAGGAACCGATGTAGGGTTGCCTGATGATGAGTCTGTGTAAAACTGCATCTGGATTTGAGAAGAAACCGTTGTAGGGTTGCCTGATGATGGTCAAGTAGATAATTTTTGTCCTGGCTTGTTACAGGTGTTAATCTGGAACTTAAAAAAAAGCTGTTGTTGACCTTTTGCTGAAAAAGATAACTTGTTAGTTGAAACACAAAGTCATGCTATATGATGCAATGTATGTGTTATATGAATGTAATGAATGCGCATGTAAGCTGATCAGCCGTCTTGCTGAGGAGGATAAATCCTGGGTGGCTGGAGGTAATAAAATATTTGGCCACTGTCGGGGAAAATAAATCCTTGACTGCCGCTGGGGATTGAAAATCCTTTGATTGTCGACAATGAGAAGTCCTGGAACCGTTGTTGGGGAAATCAGGAGTTTGGGTTGTATGCCAATCTATTGGGGATTCCTTCTTTGAGGAGATCTTTGTCGGGGAATATCTGAAAATTCTGTGAGGAATTGAGAATGAGAGTCTTCATTCTGCTTGGAGAATTAGAACTCTGTGGGGAATAGCCATACTGTTGCGGAGTGGTTATCCTGTTGGAGAGTAAAACTCAGGATTCTGGAAAAAGCTTATTCCTGTCTGGAAGAAGTTCAGGGCTTTGTACGCCACTTCAACATCATGTTTTGATGAAGATAACTACTATGTGCTTTTATCAAAGGATGATAAAAAGTATCATGAAGCAATATGGCTATGGTTAAAGCTTTCAAAATTATTATATGTATTTTTGTCCATTTTTTATTGCATCTTTCCCTTCTTTTTGATAATGTCAAAGGGGGAGAAGGATGTGATAGCACTTTATGGTTGTTTGTTTTCATTGTCTTTACAGAGCAAGCTTTCAAATCTTTTTCTCCATAGGGGGAGAAATCTTCTCAGGGGGAGAAAACACTTTTTGCTCAAATTTTGAACAACTCATAAAGGAAAATGGTTTGTCATCATCAAAAAGGGGGAGAATATAATCTCAAGCCTCAACTCAACTTTAGTTTTGATGAAAGACAAACAAGCTAGTTTGATGAAAGACAAACAAGCATTATGGCAAGAAGGAAAAGAAGTGAAATTAACTTAAAGCACCATTCACTCAAAGCTTCAAGAATCATGGCAAGCAATCAAGTATATCAATTCTCAATTGAACTACATTGATTAGAAATGCTCAAAAATGATATACACACTTGCCACAACACTTCACTTATATTTCAAAACAAATTTTAAGTTTTTCTCTGTTGTAAATCGATTAACATCTTGTGTAAATCGATTTACACATGCTTTTTCAAAAAACTGATTGTCTCTGCCAACAATCGATTTACATGTTGTGTAAATCGATTGATCATAGAACAAACTGAATTTTTAACTCTTGTAAATCGATTTACACAACATGCTAATCGATTTAAACTTCAAATTTTTTGAAATTCTGAATGTTACAAACCCGTGCAATCGATTTACATCTTATGTTAATCGATTTACACATTGTAAATTTTGAAAAATCTGAACTGGTTTCAAGATATCCTTCACACCTTTTCTCCAATAGATGCATGGTCATACATTGCATCCTCTCAAGTTTTTCAAACAGAAAAGTGTCCATTTGGAAAGATATCTTGATTACTTTAAATACAAAATCTTTCAAATCATAAACAACTCTTCTCTTATGCAATAATTATGAACTTTGTAAAATATTCAAACTTCATATTTCTTAACTTTTAAGATCAAAGATTTTCTGCACTTTCACACATATAAAGAACATAAATCTTTGAGCATTATCTAACCATTGTGTTACAGTTTGAATTGCTTACAAGAGAAGAAAGAAGAAACTTCAAAGAAGTCACTCTATGTGATCAACATCTTTCAAGAAATCATACTTCATAAAATTATACAAAGTGTAACTTATTTCAAGGATTGTTGGAATTAAGTATTAGATTAATTTTGTTCCTTGTTGTCCATTGTTGGAAACAAGAGGTATCTTTTGAGAGGATTGTTCTCAAGAGACTTATTGGAAATCCAAGAGGGTGTTCTTGGTATTTGTTAGGTTCTTTAGTTGATAAGACTAGGAAGAGTCTTGTAAACGTTCTAACAAAATAGTGAAATCTCTTACGTGTTTGCAAGGGGACTGGACGTACTTCCGGGGTGTGGAAGGAACCAGGATAAATCTCCGTGTCTCTTTACTTTATGCACTTTACAGTTTTCAAAGCACTAAATCAAAACCAGAAAGTATAAAATAAGTCAAAAATCGACCACCACCTAATTCACCCCCCTCTTAGGCGCATTCTTAAACTTACAATTGGTATCAGAGCAGGTTATAGGTAACCTGCTCCTAGAGATCCAGAATGGCTTCCGCAAATCATCAACCTGTTTTCAGAGATGGTGGTAGTAACAACAAGCCTCCTCTATTCTTTGGTGAATATTTTGACTTCTGGAAAATACGCATGAAGGCGCATTTAGAAGCACAAGGAGAGGAAGTATGGGATGTTGTTGAAAATGGTCCATTTATCCCGGTAACGGTAATCAATGGCGTTGGCTCTTCAAAGCCTAAAACTGCATGGGACGTCGATGATAAAAAGAAAGTTCTCTATGACAAAAAGGCAATAAACCTTCTTCAAGGTGCACTCAGTATGGACGAATTTTTCCGTGTCTCGACATGCAGAACAGCGAAAGAAATATGGGATACCTTGGTAGAAACTCATGAAGGAACCGCTGAAGTTAAAAGATCAAGATTAAATACTTTGAGTCAAGAATAGAAACTATTCAGAATGCAGCCCCGAGAATCAATCCTCTACTTGCAGAAAAGATTTGTACACTTGACAAATCATTTGAAAGCACTAGGTAAGAATTTAACTAATGATGAACTTAATCTTAAATTGCTTAGATCTTTATCCAGGGAATGGCAACCAAACGTGACAGCAATATCCGAGAAGAAGAATCTATCCACAATGACTTCTGCCACTTTGTTCGGAAAACTTCAAGAATATGAGACGGAACTTGCAAGACTCGAAAAGCATAAAATCCAAGTAAAAGACTCAAAAGACATGGCTCTGAATACAAGGGTAAAAAATCATGATAGCAATCAAGAGGATGAATCCACTGGTAGTGAAGATGATGATCTTATCAAGAAGATTGAAAAGGTTCTACGAAAAGAAAGAAAAAGAGAAGCACCAACAACGAAGGTTATATGCCATGAATGTGGAGAAAAGGGACATGTTAAAAGTGAATGTCCTACACTTGAAAATAAGAAGAAATATTTCAAGAGAAATAAAGATAAAAAGTCAATGAAAGCATATATAGCATGGGAAAGTTCATCTTCCGATTCCAAAAACAATCAACGTGCAAATCTAGCATTGATGGTCTCACACCATTCCGATGATGAAGACAATGAGGTTAGTAATGAATTTTCTCTTTCTGATAGTGATGCACAAGGTGCTATAGATGAACTATTGAATGAATGCAAAATTCTGTATAAAACCATTTCATCACAAAAGAAACAAATTTCATC
This sequence comes from Vicia faba, assembly GCA_948472305.1. NCBI lineage: Eukaryota > Viridiplantae > Streptophyta > Magnoliopsida > Fabales > Fabaceae > Vicia > Vicia faba. Next base: position 1,401,178,005 of record OX451741.1, read on the forward strand.
CTTAGAAGAAAAATATGTTTCAATGGAAAAAGATTTCAAAGAAGAAAAACAAAAGTCAAGTGATGAACAAAAACAGAATTTTGTATGCAAAAACTATGATTCACTCTCTTTACAAATTGTCCAATTAAAAAGAGTCATTGACAGATATGAAAAAGGGAAAATTGGATTGGAAGGTGTTCTTAGCCAACAAAGATACTCCAATGATAAAAGTGGACTTGGATATTCAAAGTTCTCAAAACCAAGTTATAACAAAACTATCTTTGTTAAGGTAAGTGATCAATCTTCCAAAGAGAAAGTGAACAAACCTAAAATAATTCGTCACTATCCGAAAAAGAAAACATTTCCTAAGAAGAAATCTTATCCTTCTAGATATAGAAGTAACTTTGAACCTACTTGTTTTTATTGTGGTATTAAAGGCCATACACCTAATTCTTGCTATGTTAGAAACTTTAGTATGGCAAGTGGGCATTATGTGTGGGTTAAGAAAGGAACTAACTATGATGGACCCAAAGCACATTGGGTACCAAATCAAACTTAATTTGTTTTGTAGGTATGCTTGAAGACCACATACAATATTTTGTATCTTGATAGTGGTTGTTCAAAGCATATGATGGGAGACATACACTAACTTTCATATCCATTGAAGATGTACTTTATGTTGAAGAACAAAAGACAACTTCTAAGTACAAGTCAACTTTGTGACAAAGGCTTCAACATCATGTTTTGATGAAGATAACTACTATGTGCTTTTATCAAAGGATGAAAAAAAGTATCATGAAGCAATATGGCTATGGTTAAAGCTTTCAAAATTATTATATGTATTTTTGTCCATTTTTTATTGCATCTTTCCCTTCTTTTTGATAATGTCAAAGGGGGAGAAGGATGTGATAGCACTTTATGGTTGTTTGTTTTCATTGTCTTTACAGAGCAAGCTTTCAAATCTTTTTCTCCATAGGGGGAGAAATCTTCTCAGGGGGAGAAAACACTTTTTGCTCAAATTCTGAACAACTCATAAAGGAAAATGGTTTGTCATCATCAAAAAGGGGGAGAATGTAATCTCAAGCCTCAAATCAACTTTAGTTTTGATGAAAGACAAACAAGCTAGTTTGATGAAAGATAAACAAGCATTATGGAAAGAAGGAAAAGAAGTGAAATTAACTTAAAGCATCATTCACTCAAAGCTTCAAGAATCATGGCAAGCAATCAAGTATATCAATTCTCAATTGAACTACATTGATTAGAAATGCTCAAAAATGATATACACACTTGCCACAACACTTCACTTATATTTTAAAACAAATTTTAAGTTTTTATCTGCTGTAAATCGATTAACATCTTGTGTAAATCGAGTTACACATGCTTTTTCAAAAAACTGATTGTCTCTGCCAGCAATCGATTTACATGTTGTGTAAATCGATTGATCACAGAAAAAAACTGAATTTTTAACTCTTGTAAATCGATTTACACAACATGCTAATCGATTTACACTTCAAATTTTTTGAAATTCTGAATGTTACAAACCCGTGCAATCGATTTACATATTATGTTAATCGATTTACACATTGTAAATTTTGAAAAATCTGAACTGGTTTCAAGATATCCTTCACACCTTTTCTCCAATAGATGCATGGTCATACATTGCATCTTCTCAAGTTTTTCAAACAGAAAAGTGTCCATTTGGAAAGGTATCTTGATTACTTTAAATACAAAATCTTTCAAATCATAAACAACTCTTCTCTTATGCAATAATTCTGAACTTTGTAAAATATTCAAACTTCATATTTCTTAACTTTTAAGAACAAAGATTTTCTGCACTTTCACACATATAAAGAACAGAAATCTTTGAGCATTATCTAACCATTGTGTTACAGTTTGAATTGATTACAAGAGAAGAAAGAAGAAACTTCAAAGAAGTCACTCTATGTGATCAACATCTTTCAAGAAATCATACTTCATAAAATTATACAAAGTGTAACTTATTTCCAGGATTGTTGGAATTAAGTATTAGATTACTTTTGTTCCTTATTGTCCATTGTTGGAAACAAGAGGTATCTTTTGAGAGGATTGTTCTCAAGAGACTTATTGGAAATCCAAGAGTGTGTTCTTGATATTTGTTAGGTTCTTTAGTTGATAAGACTAGGAAGAGTCTTGTAAAAGTTCTAACAAAATAGTGAAATCTCTTGCGTATTTGCAAGGGGACTGGACGTACTTCCGGGATGTGGAAGGAACCAGGATAAATCTCCGTGTCTCTTTACTTTCTGCAATTTATAGTTTTCAAAGCAATAAATCAAAACCAGAAAGTATAAAATAAGTCAAAAATCGACCACCACCTAATTCACCCCCCTTGATCGCGACTTTGTGTGTCTATAAATCTGGAGACTGCAAGTGCACAGTCCTATCGCGTAGTCTTAAAAGATATCGAATCCACAGGGACTATGAATCGACCTATCGTAATTTTGGTCACTGGGTAAAGCTAAGGCTAATATTAATTTAATTGACGAAAGGGATCTAATTACTAAATTTGGTTATAAAATTTTTAATTATAAATACCGGTATGTATTTCACCTAACTTTGGGTTCCGAATTTCCATTGGCTTTTATTTAAGTTGATAAAAAATTATCCTTACGCAAACTTTATTTGTCTAAAAACCTTCCCCTCACACTTCCGTTCTATTAGTTCAGGTTATACTATTAATACCCTAACGTGTGCTTCCGTCACTCCGCCGGATTCAAAAGTAATTTTTGAAAACAGAATAAAATTTAATTGTTTTTAAAATGCTTCCGCCTCTTTAAAAACAATGCCTAATAATCACTATCTGGTTTTAGCCTCAAACTTCCGTTTTATTAGTAAAAACCTTAATCAATCTTAAAACCTCAAACTTCCGTTCTATTGATTTATAAAATCTTAAACAATTCAATTGAATATTAAAACCATGAAAGGTATTTCTTTTACAAAATAATATTAAGCCAATTTATCTCGGATCCCGTTATTTGGTTAATTTACATACCGATATTTAATCGGTTTAGCCGGACATGTTTATTAAATTAAATACGCATAGATAATTAAATTGCGAACAATTATATAAATTCATATCCATAATATCAAACATGTAGTAATAATAAATAAAAGCGATTAAATTGAAAACCTGGAAATGTAGAAAACTTCAATAACTTCAATTAAATGTGTTCTTCAAAAACCTTGGAGTATTCCACCACAAGCCGGTTGGATCTACTCGTCGAATCTTGAATTTAATAATAACAAGAAAGTAAAAACACCGGATCTAACGTAAGGTTAAACCGGATAAAATTGCACAACAATTTCCGGTGTAGAAATTGTTGTACGAAAAATAAAGGCAGAAGACTTGGAAAAGAAAAGGAAAATAAAAGCAGTGCGATGAAATAAAAATAAAGGAAAAGGCAGAACAAAAATTAAACTGAAAGGAAATTTGCTCTGCTGAAAATAATATGATCTTGCCAAAAAAAACTCTCTCTTGGGATTCTTCCTTCACTTCTATTTATAATGCTTGTAAAATGATGTATCCCAAAAAGTCAATCCACGTAAAACTCAACATCCAAAGAATATTGAAAGTGGACTGTGTTGCATAACGTGCACGAAAAAATAGCAAAAGTAGGTCTTGACTTGGGACCGTTCGTTCCATGTGAGAAAGAAAAGGCGTGAGAATAGGCTAGGGCAGGAACGGTCGTTCCACTCTGCTGAAGTGGTCCGGACCGGTCGTTCCCCTTAGTGGACCGGTCGGTCCCTTCATGCTGAAGTGGGAACGTGGGTTCCCTTGGCCTTTGCACGTTCAATTGTCTTTTGGGCCTTGCAATTTCATTCTTTTTACCCCCTTTTTCTAATCTGCACCACTTTGCTCAATTATCTTCATTTTTGTACTAAATTGCATCTATTTCTTCATATTTCTTCACATAAGCTTATTTAAGGCAAAATACCTGAAACAAAGAAATACCAGCGTAATATGGAAATAAAATAAAATAAATTAAATAAAAACATGAATTATTTGCATTAATTAAGTCGATTTATACGATATAAAATCGTGTTATCAAACTCCCCTATACTTGAACATTTGCTTGTCCTCAAGCAAGAAATATATATCTCTCTAAATGCGGGTCAGACGCAACAAAAATTGCCACAAGTCAAAGATGTATTAAGTTGCACATTGCTCTTGAGCTCTCGACTTCGATACTAAAGTCACCATAGCAATACTAAATAAACTCAGGCTCGAAAAACAGTTCTAGTGACGCCATTATAACTTAACTCTAAATCCTACATTTTGTTTCACCTTTTTCATTCAGGCACAATCACATTAAGCCCTTTGCCCTTTCGCGCACATAGTGGAGTGACCGGTTAGTGAATTTGATCTTTTAAACCAGCTAGGAGTTCTGGTACTTAATAGTTGGTAACTCCTTTCTGTTCTTTTTGTAAATTGCGGGGAATCGAACCGTAGTCCGTCCTACCAAGTTCAACACCAGAAACCTCTGAACCAATTTACAAAGAATTAAGATAATTTATAAGATTCGCGACCGTTGGGCTAAATAGTCTGGTAAGGACTATCTAACTTAGTTAGAGCGTTTCTAAATATTATTATTATATAATTTTTTTTATTATTATTTTCGATCAATCACTTATATTCATCGATCCTCCACGTAGTTTGCTATTTAGACGGTGCTGACTGCTTGTATAAACTACTAAAGGTTACTTTAAAACTTAGAATTTAAATTTTCGGTATATAAAGGGTACTAAAATTTTTAATTCATTTTCCCGAGATTTTAAAGCGTTGGTACTAAATATTTTCTTCTAAAGGAGCAACTTTGATACACTGTTTGAGTGTGTATAATTGTGCGTCTGACCATAAAAAAAATTTTTTTTTGTATGGTTCAAGAATTTGGCGAGTTCGGATAATCATGAACTTATATATGTATGTAAGACTTAATTTTAATAACAAAAGGGAATTTACAAAAGGGAAATTCGCTTACTTGAAGAAAGATAATAATAGTTAATTTGACCCCCCTACACTTAAACTGAGCAGTGTCCTCAATGCTTATAAATGGGGAATCGAAAAATACAAAAAGTAAAAGAAAAGAAAAATTAATAATTAAGCGGTACGATGTGGGCGACTTCCTCTTCCTCGAGTTCATGGACGGCGTCCATCTTGGCGTTGTGGAGGTACGAATTCGTCCAAGCGTAGGTGTAGTGAGTGCATAGAAACTCCAAGGTCAATAACATTGGTATTCAAGGTGTTGTAGTTATTATGCATTTGTTGGACCAATGCAAATCTTGCATTTTGTTGGTTTTGCATCTGTTGCATGGTTTGGTAGAGAGTCTCCATGGTGAGATGGTTTTGTTGATTGTTATTCATTTCTTCTTCCATTTCATCCACGGGAGCATTATTCTCAGCTTCGGGTGCAATTAAATTGAATAACCAACGGCTTCGATTTTGCACATTAATAAGATGGGGACATGGGAGAATAATGCTTGGTACCAAAACTTTATTGACCAATAAAGTAAATCTGTTCTCACCTTGCCTTGGGAGGATTAGATGGGAGTCACGGCAGTATACCTCATCTAGAAATTGTGCAGGCATGAGGTGTTGAGCAAGAGTGAGGATCTCGTCAGCCAATCCTAGCGAGTAAGCTATCGCGGTAATAATGCCACCGAAAAGAAAAGGGTTGTTTCCGGCGGTTTGAGCACAAAGTTGAAAATGTGATAGCATAAATGGTGCGGCGTTGACACGGCTCCCAGTTAAGGCACAATATAAGAAAAATAACTCATTTTTGGTTACCTTATGGTTGTAGGTGCGTCCGAAAATAGTGTGAGCCAGAATGCGGTGGAAATACCGGATTGCTGGATTATGAATGTGGGACGCATATAATAGTCTCCAACCATTTGCGGCTTCCCCACTTATCTCTTCCCAGAATTGTAAACCTTGCTCCTCCCAGGCTGGAATATCATCATCCGCTTCGAACGGCTTGTAATAAATACCATCCCCTTGTGAGAATCCCAGTGCCTCAGCAATGTGTTCTTGATCTAGCGAATACTCGCGGTTGAACATACGGAAACTAGCAGTTCCCGTAGTGTATGGATCTTCAATATCGGTTGTGTAAGAAAAAGAACTCAAAAACTCCAGCACTAGAGGTTCAAAGGTTGGGTTTGGTTGGGTACAGAGATTGTACAAACCGGTGTTATTTAGCAACCATGACACACTTTCAGTGAGGCCTAAAGTTTGTAGACAATTTATATCTACGTACTTTGTCGGCACCACCGAGCGTTTGTATAAGTTGAGGTACATGGTGCGTTGCTTATCATCGCGGAAGATAATGTTTGAGAGGTCGGGTTGTTGCCTTTCGGGACGGATGGTTCTTGGAGGCATGGTAAGGGTAAGAAAATGGTGGTAGATGTAGAAGGAAGATAGAGAAGATGAAGATAAATATTAGAAAAATGTAGTAGAAAGTAAGAAATGTTGTGAAGAGGTAGTAAGAAATAAGGGGTATTTATATTGTGAGGGTGTTGGGTTGGTGATAATGAGAAGTTAATGAGAGTTAATGGGGGAGTTGAAAATGGTAAAAATTTGAAAAGAATGAGAAAGTGGAGTAATGGGAATTTTAAGAGTGGTTGGAAGTTGGTTTATGGGGAAGATAAAAGGTAAAAATGAATTATGAATGGAGTTTGGCGTGGGGGACAAAGAGGCACGCGCTACAGCATGCTACAGAGGGCCGGTCGGTCCCTTCAGTGGTAGGACAGGGGGACGGTCGGTTCCTCTTTTTAGTCAAAAATGGGGACCGGTCGGTCCAGGGGGGCATGGGTGCGTGGGACCGTCCGGTCCTGTGCCTGCGTGGGAGTTTCAGCTTTTCCTATTGTTTTCTGCTGATACAGTACGTTATAAAACTCAGGCACAGAATGCATAATGGTTGCAAACAGTATCATTTCAGCTTTTATTTGATACCACTTAATAGTCTAATAACTAATATAAATCACATTGAAACAAAACAAGATGATAAATAATCTTGAACTTTAAATTGCATAATTCAAATTGTACTACAAAGAACATAAAATAAACCAAATTGTAAAACATAATTCAAATGAAACTAAATGCAAGTCAAATAAATAACTTAACTAAAACTAATTAAATAAATTAATTCTCTCATTAGCCACTTTTGTTATCATCGTCTCCGTTATTCTTCTGCATGGAATAGATATGTTGAAACACTTCATCAAACTGCATAGCTACCGTGTCGACAAATCCAGAATGATCCATCCGGAGTGTATTAACTTCGTTGTTCGCAGCTGTGAGGCTTTCTTTCAGATGCTTCACTTCTTCCTTCAATTCCTTAATTGTTTCTTCTTGGCTCATGGGTTCAGATCCTTGCTTATTTTCTTCAATCACCGGAGTTACCGGTGGTGACAAAGGTTGCTCGGGAAAGTCATGGTACCCAGGTGGTGTCTCAGGATCAGATTCACTTTCGTAAATCTCAGGTATCTCATAATCCTGGAGTGTTTCAGTGGAGCGAGCAGGAGATGGTAAACCGTCCAGATTATACAGCCAATTACCTTTATCATGAACACTGGTGCGTGGACTAGGTAAGGTAAAGAGGTTAACTACCTCATTATTAATCAGCAATTCAAATTTTCGTGGACCATGGTTTCCAATCAATCTTTTGTTGAAACAAAAATTGAGATCCATTGGTCTGATACCTCCGTAAGGATGGCAACTCAACAGTGGTTGCCGCAGACCCAAAGCATTTGCTATCATTGTTACCATTCCTCCCATCATGATGGGCATATTATCATCTTGAAGCATTTTCTCTATGGTAACTAATAGAAAAGCGACACCGTTCACGGGCCGGTTCTGTACAGCACAAAGCATAATAAACAGCTCATCCCGAGAAACAATAGTGTTATTCTGTTCTTTTCCAAACAGGGTATGGGACAGAATATGGTGAAAGTAGCGGAACGCCGGATTATGAATATAATCCGCATGTGGCTCAGGATGCTCAAAGCTACTCAACCCAGTCAATGATTCCCAGAATATGTCGAGCTCGCGGTAATCAAACAATTCTTCCTGCTTTGATGTAAATGTATCAAATCCATCCGGGAATCCCAGCAAAGCAGAAAAGTCATGAAGATTATACCTATACTCCATTCCAAATAGCCTAAAGAAGATAAGACCTCTCCTCAGACCCTTCCCAGAATGTGGGAGGTAGTTAAAAGAGCTCAGAAATTCCAGAGTCAATTTGCGGTAGGTACAGAACCGCCTCAACATATGAGCATCTTCCCATCCAATTTGATTCAGCAGAAACAAAACACTATCATGAATTCCCAAAGTAGTCATAGCAAAAAGATCAGGGTAATATGTCAGGGACATATTCCTTGCAGCTAATGAATTGTATCTGCCTCTTTGGCCTCTTCCTCTGAAAGCTATTTCCTTAGTATCTTCCATTGTTAGTTGGTCAGCTTAATTTTTATGTTAATTAAGTTATCCTGAAATTAATTAGATACAGGGAATTTAATCAGATTTTTGGCCAGATGCCGAAAAGAAGAAAATAAGAATAAGCATAATAGTGATAGAATGAAGAAGAGATATGTGAAATAAAATATTAGAGAAGATATGTGTATAAGTGATTATGAATGAGAGAAATAAAGAGAAAAATAAGAAGAATAAAAATAGTAAGAATAATAAGAAGAATAACAAAAAGGTAAATATAACAATTAATTATAAAAAGGTGGGTTGTCTCCCACTAAGCGCTTTGTTTTATGTCATAAGCTCGACAAATAAAATCAAAGTTTTAAACTTCTAATTGAGCAGGTGGCTCTATTAAAGTTATTTCTTGAAAGTAATCGTTACTCTCCGCGTTGTGATATGGTTTTAAACGTTGTCCATTAACTATAAAGGGTTCGGAAATCTTTCCTTTGATTTCGACCGCCCCGTTAATAAACGTGTTCGTTATTATGAACGGACCAGACCATCTGCTGCGTAGTTTTCCAGGAAATAATTTTAATCTTGAATTAAACAGTAGTACGATATCACCTATTTTAAAATGTTTTTTATTTATTCTTTTGTCGTGCCATGTTTTCGTTCGTTCTTTATAAATCTTGGCGTTCTCGTACGCATCTTGTCTCAATTCCTCTAATTCGTTTATATCAAGGATGCGTGTTGTACCCCAAAATTTGCCCTCCCATATTCATCAAGAAATTGCCAAGTCAAGGTCACAAGATTCCCCAAGGGTTGTGCAGCTCAACTGTCTCCTAGACAGTCAAAACTAGGGTTTGAGTTCTGGTCAAGCAAATGAACTTTTCAAAAGCCCAATCAAGTCTCATATGCCTACAAAGAGGGTCAAGTATCTTCATATCAAGTTTCAAGGCATTCAGCTCAAAAATTGCACAGTCAAAACCCTAAATTGCACTACAGTCAACTGTAGGGGCAAAATGGTCATTTGACAGTCAAAAGTTCAAATTTTTGGTCAACACATCATTTTGAAGCCACAAACATCATTTGATCAATGCTTGATCATGATTCTCAAAATTTGGCTCAGAAATCATCAAAGATGCAAAAGTTGCTATATTTGGACAGCTGAAAAAGTCAACTGAAATTGACCAGGGCATAACTTTCACATGGATTATCAGAAAAAATTCCATCCAAAGCTCATTTTGAAGAGAAAGACATTTCCTACAATTCATCTTCATGTTCTAAGTCCAAGAAATGTTCTCACAAAAAGTTATCAATTTCAACATTATAGGTCATTTTCAAAAGTCAACAAAAAGTGACTTTAAGTCAAAGGCCATAACTTGAGATTGGTAAATCAAAATGACATGGGACCAAAGGCATTGGTTAAAGGACTCAAAGACCTTTCCAAAATGTCCAAGAACATGTGAAAAGCTTAAAAATTGACCAAGTTATGCCTTGTGGAAGTTGGGAAATTTTTGGAAATTTTTGAAAGTCAACATTGATGCAAAAGGCCTAAAAATGCAAATGGGCCCATTTTTCTTCCAAATTTCTTCATGCCAAGCCTATGCACGACCATTAGGCCCAAAGGGAAGTATTTTCATATTTTTTAATTATTTATTTGAATTTATATTAATTTATATTCATTTAAATCATTTTAATTCATGAAAAATATAATCTTAACCTAAACAAATCTTTTTATGCATGCTTTGGACTCTATAACTCGTGCACATGCTAATAGGGAAGGATTTGATGCTAATTGATCAGATTTGGTACAAGAAACATGAGAAAAAGATTGGAAAAGATTCTTAACAAATCAAATATTGAAATCCATTATGGCATGAGATTTTGTTCAATCTTTTTGACCTAACATGCTCTATACATACACAGCATCACAACCCTAATCATCCTAGACTGAAAGCTGCGCATAAACAAGCTTTGGCAAATTGAAAATTTTCATAAAAACTCAAATACTGAATTCAAGGTTTTAGGCCGATTCAAGCATCAACTCTCATCCCATTAGCATCCTCAGGCACTCCTGATCAAATTCCAACCAAGAACATCCATTGAAACACCCTGAAACGGTATCACAAACTCAAACTGTACCAAGAACATCTTGAAATCGCATAGCATGATTTAGACATCTTTTTGCATTTTTGTTTGTATATTCATGCTTCTTATGAAGTTTGTGAACTAACCATCATAATTAATTGGGTTTTTGTGGCATAAACATGAATCTACCATGAGCGTCCTCTAGGGTTTGCAGGTTTCAAATTTGGGGGTTTTTGCCCAAGGAAAAATCATGCTTCTAGACCAGTGCCAATAGTTTCAGCAGATTGAGACGAAGAGTATAGCACCCTCGCGCTCAATTTATGAGCCACGAGGGGCTATTCGCTATTTTTTTGTAGAGACCCTAAGGAAACAAATACAAAACCGTCGCCTATTTGCTTTGTTTTACAGGGTGGGGAAGAAGATGACCCCGTGTCCATTGGTGATAGGTCCATTTGAATTTCGCGCGGAATTCCAAAGCATTAACGCATTCTTATTATATTGTTTATCATTTATTATATGTTAATTGAAGCGCGTTTGGTTCAGTGGTCGTGTGTTGTGCTGGTAACTTCAAAGACCTGGGTTCAAGTCCCAGGTCTGGCAAATACTCCATATTATTTTTCAATACTTGATTCTATGCAGCACTAACGTCCAGGTGTACCATATGCTCACCCTCTCAAGCCACACACGCGTCCCCCTCACCCAGATCAATGGCTCCAATGCAAAGAGCATACCATACGCCAGTCAAGGTATTACACCTGATCCAAAAAAGTCAGCAAATTCAAATTCAATTGGGCCAGGCTTTTCAAATGAACCTCCTTATTTGGGGCAACACCCCACCCTGGTTTGCATTTCTATATTTTTCTTCTCACTTTTATTTTTGTTGCTTTATTTATTTTATTGTCTTAACTCAATTAATTCATTTTTCTTACAAAATATAAAAACACTAAAAAATCAGAAAAGGCCAAAAATTAATAAATATTTATATATTAATTATTTTCATGAATAAATAAAAATGTAGATTATTTAGTTTAATTAGGTTTTCAACTTTAAATCCTTTTTAATAAAAATCCAAAAATGTAGATTTAGGTTTTAATTGTTAATTCTTTTTATTCCCCTTTAATATTTTTCCCCTTTTTTTAGAATAATAATTATTATTTATTTATTTATTTATTTTCCTATTTAAATTGTACATAAATGAATTAGGTTTAATTTAGGTCATATTTTAATTCTTTCTTAATAATTAAAAAATATTAGAATTAGGATTCGCCGTTTAATTTAATTGACTTCTTTTCCTTATTGAATCTAAAAAACACAAAATACCAAAAAAAAAACATTTAATCATTTAATTCTAATTCTCATTAACTTTTAATTTTTTGCGAAGGGTCCAACGCCCTAGTTTTGTTTAATTCCTTAATTTCACATGATTTATTTTTATCGTTCATTATAATTTTGTATCTCTCCCAAAGCCATGTACATTTATTTATCGCACTTTTATCGCTTTATTTATTTTCCGCTAAACCGGGTCCGGTTTAATTTTGGCGATGTGGACCCGCGCCTCTGTAATAGTTTAGATTTATTTCCTCGCAAAAATATTTAACTGTTAACCAAGCATGCAAGAATGAATGTCTTAATAAAATCAAGCGTAGAACACGACAAACATGACAAGACAAATAGCTGAAACATGACACACAATTCACACACCACCCTTAGGGTACGCCTCACTGTTGCCTTGCCTCGAAAGGTGATCGTCGAGTAGAGGATGTCTTAGTAAGTCCTCATGATCCGGGAACCTGGCATGAGGGTAGCTTCTAAGGTGTCTTCCCATTGCTCTGGTGATCACCACGTCCCTAAACTCGAATTGACCCGCACACCTCCAACGGTGGTGCTACCTACCTCTCAATGGTGGGATGGCACTACTTTAAGGACATTTACACAGACGAATTCCTTAGGGTAGGTAGGTTCTCAAGGATACTTGCTCTAATCTCAAAACAAACTCAAAAAGACTTTTCACACTGACACTTTTCAAAAGCTTTCAAAGCAAATTTTTCAAACACTCTGACGTATGAGTTGATCTGGAATTTTTCAAAAGAAACTTTTAAACCCACATTGAAAAGCACACAAAACAATTTGAAAACACAAATGAGCAAGTATCTAAGAGCCCATGGATAACCATGGATAGAAAGGGTGCTAACACCTTCCCTTTCTATAACCTACCTCCCGAACCGAGAGCAATCTCTATAAGGAATTTTTCTGTGCTTTTGTCCTTTCCATTTGGAGAAAATAAAAGACGGTGGCGACTCTTGCTTCCGCGACATTTCGCGAGCCAGCGTTAAACAGTCAGTTCCAGATCCACCGATCACAGAACTGGCGACTCTGCTGGGGACTTAACTTAAAGTGAGGTGTACCTTAGGGCTAGGTCATAACTGTGTTTTCACTTGTATTGATTTGCTTGCTTTACTATTGTGGGTTGCATCGGAGATACATAGATCCTAACCCGGATCTGGGGATACCCTGTTTAGGTAGCATAAGCTGTGAGGGACCTGTCCGGCCTAGACCGACACAGGTGAAGCAGTGGCTACGTTGGTGTGGCACCTTAGTCTGTACCGATATCCCTTGTGTCGCAACGAGGAGAATATGGGTCTTCTAAGGAGTCATTAAGCACCAACAACCTTAGAACCTTAATTGACACAACTTGGCCTTTAGAACAGTAGCAGTATGCTACGCCCATTGAGGCTAAACTCTCGTGATGGTTCTGGCCGCAAGAAAAGATTGCGATGCTGGAGTTATGACCGATTGAGGGTAGTCAATGATATTGGGATCCTCTAAGAACCCGGTTACTTTTGATTAGGACAGGTATGAACCAACAAACTGAAAGAGGGTAGTACCTAGACCTCATGCTGGCCTAAACTTTAGGGGCTTGCCTTGTGTGACTTGTGTGCCTTGCTATGTTTGCCTTTGTATCTGTATGTGGTGTGCTTTATCATAACATCATAACATCATGAGCATTGCATCCTGCATAAGAACTGACCATTTCAAAGACAAGAGGGTTTCATCTTTGCTCTGTTTTGTAGGACATTATGATGCCTGTGCGAAGGAATACTATCCGGTTCAACTTTGTTCGTTCACCTGAGTTGATTGATGAGTTGGTTAGCAGAATTCCAAACACCACTTCCTTCATTCAGAGGCATGGTTCTCTTCTCAGTTTAGTCACTGCAAAGCGGGATCAACAGTTGATGAGTGTTCCGACCCAGTTCTATGACCCTCAGTACCAGTGCTTTACCTTTCAAGACTTCCAGCTGGTCCCTACCCTGGAAGAGTTCTCTAATCTGCTTGGTATCCCTATCTTGGATCAGACTCCCTTTACTGGTTGGGAAAAGACCCTCAGACTTGAGGACATTGCTGCAGCTCTTCCTTTGACCCATCAAGAGGTAACAGACAACTGGGTAACTAGAAGCGGAGTTAAGGGTTTCTTGGCCAAGTTTCTGATTGGTAAAGCTAACAGCTTCTGGAATGACTTGGACTTTAGGGCATATGAAGACATCTTGGCTCTCCTAATCTATGGGTTAGTCCTGTTTCCTAATCCTGACAACTTCATCAATGTCACTTCCATTAGGATCTTTATGTCTCAGAATCCTGTGCCCACTCTCTTGGGTGACATCTTGCAACAACTTCATGCCCGTACTACCCGAAGACGAGGAACCCTATGGTGCTGTATCCCTTTGTTGGTGAGGTGGTTTATTTCGCACCTCCCTAAGTCCGTACTGAAGAACCAAGAAGGAAGAGGTTGGGCTCACAGGTTAATGTCTCTCACCGATAAAGACATCATTTGGACTTGCAGAGGTTTGGATGAGATAGCTATTATTGATCGATGCGGGGAGTATCCTAATGTTCCTCTGATTGGTACTCAAGGAGGGATCTCGTACAATCCATGTCTAGCACTCCGTCAGTTTGGAAGAGCAAGAAGAGCAGGCCCCCATGAGATGTTGGTGCCTCACATCAGTTTTGAGTTTCAGGTGGATAGTGACGAGCTGCGTCGTAGGTTCATCAAGGCTTGGGACAAGGTTCATAAAGCTGACCCACAAGAGCTAGGGCCAAAGACTTCTCTACCTATGGAAGCCTACTACAAATGGGTCCGCACCCGTGCTCAGAAGTTAGGTATGCCGTATGAAGCTGTCAGACCCGTCATTCTTGAGTGTCCTGATAAAGATGGTGTTCCTCCAACTGTCCTCCCTCCTCAGATACCTACTGATTACGAGACATTGAAGAGATCTTGGTCGCAACTGCAAGAAGAACGGGATTCTTACCAGGAAAAGTTCAACGAGCAGGAATCAAAGATCCAGAAGCTGACAAAGCAGTTGGAGAATGAGAGAACCCTGAATGCTTACCTTCGTACTGAGAAGAGGAGACCATGGGATCAATGAGGAATTCAGAATGTGCCTTTACAGTTTTTATTTCCTTTCCAGTTGTTTCATTTCATGTAAACGCCTAAGGGCAACTTGTTGAATAATTTCAGTTACAAAGTTAAATCTAATAAAGTGTGTTCTTTTTTGTTTACAAAGTTGATTCCCGATTGTCTTTGAAAACATAATTCATACGCATTTCATACATCATGTGCATAGCAGGTTTTTCCCTTTTCAGGTTGCTTACAGTTCTTCGCTGTTTATTTCAGCATCATGAATCCCGGATCTGAATCAACTGAGACTTCAATCAAGGCTCTCCAGGCGCAGAGTGCGCAGTTTCAAGAGCTAATCCTGGGTCTAGCTAAAGGCCAAGAGGAACTGAAGACTATGCTCCTGAAGAAGGAGAAGAAGAAGAAAAGAAGAACTGTTCTATTCAACTCGGGCCGAAGGTTGGGTAATACTCTGCACCAAGAAGAGGTTGTTTCTTCTGTTGGCAAGAGTCCTTCTCAGGCAGAAGTAAAGCTTCCTACTCCAGAAGTCTCCGACAACGAGACAGATTTTGATGAGGAACAGTATCCTCCCGCAGATGACAGGTACAAACAACTGGAAGATAGGTTGAAGGCCATGGAAGTTCAACAGGTACCTGGGCTGGATTTTGGAGATCTGGGTTTGTCGACTGGTGTAATTATCCCGCACAAGTTCAAAGCTCCAACTTTTTCTAAGTATGACGGGGCATCCTGTCCCAAGCTGCATTTGAGGTCCTATGTTCGGAAGATTCAGCCGTACTCTGCGGACAAGAATCTATGGATCCACTTCTTCCAGGAGAGTCTTTCAGGGACTCATCTCGAATGGTTCTATCAGCTGGATGGGACCAAAGTTCGTAACTGGGAGGAGCTGGCTACTGCTTTCTACAAGCAGTATCGGTATAATGCCGACCTTGCCCCCACACGTACCCAACTCCAGGGTATGTCGTTAGGCGCAAGTGAAGGTTTTAAAGAGTACGCGCAAAAGTGGAGAGACTTGGCTGGCAGGGTGCAGCCACCTTTGACTGATCGAGAGTTAGTGGACATGTTCTTGGGGACCCTGTCTGGGCCATTCTTCAACCATCTCATTGGGAATTCTTCTGCTGGTTTCACTGATTTAATCTTGACTGGAGAGAGAATCGAAGCTGGGCTGAAATTTGGGAAGATTGCAAAGGGGGCATCATCCTCTAGTTCAGAAAAGAAGCCGTTTAAAAAGGAGTCTAGTGCCGTGTATGGTTCTAGGAAATCAGAAAGACCTGATCGCCGCCAATCTGTCAGTGCGGTCATGATTGCTACGCCTGCTGCCGCTCCCCGGCCAAACAATCCTCAAAGGGCTGATAGACCCCGGAGAGAGTTTACCCGGTTAAGCATGACCCTATCGCAGATTCTGCCACAGCTGCTCGCAACCAATTAGGTATCTGTCAAGGAGGCTCCAAAGTTCTCAAACACTACCTCTCCTAAGTACAACCCGAATGCCCGTTGTGCTTACCATTCAGACAGCCCGGGGCATGCCACCGACGACTGTTGGGCACTAAGGAACAAGCTGCAGGACCTCATTGACGCTAAGGAGGTACAGTTCGAGGCATCTGACAAACCTAATGTGGTGACAGCTCCCCTGCCTGCTCATGGAGTTAATGCTATTGGTGATGAAGAGGAAGTGGATGAAGCTGAGTTCGATAGCTGGATTTACCCGGCAACTGATGGTGGACCCAACAATTGGAGCGCAAAGGACAACCTCCATGTTTCTTTGGTTACTAAGTAATAAATTTCTTTGTTTTGTTATTTTGTAATAGACAATGATAAACTCTATGGCCCGGTGTCTTACCCGAGGCACCGTGGTTCTATTTGTGAGGGCATATGAACTGTCATTTTATACATCATGAATGCAAATCTTGGACGTTTTTCGCATTGCAAATATTGTGTTCCTTTTCTATCTTTCCTTTACATAATTTTCAAAAAAACAGCTGTATTTACACACACACTCACTCATACAGGTTCCAATCCACTCTGGATCTCACTGATAACAGCTCTGCTAATGCCAATTATGACTTCGAAAATCCGATCAACTTAGCTGAAGACGAAGGTGAAGATGATTGCGAAGTGCCTGGCGAGCTTGCAAGACTGTTGCTTCAGGAAGAGAGGGCAATTCAACCCCATGAAGAGCCAGTGGAAACTATAAACCTGGGTACTGAAGCAGACAGAAAAGAGGTAAAGATTGGTGCCAACCTAGAGCTCAGCGTGAAGCAACGGTTAACCAAGATGTTACACGATTATATGGAGATCTTTGCCTGGTCCTACGAAGACATGCCAGGGTTGGATACCGATATTGTCGTCCATCATTTGCCGACTAGGGAAGACTGCCCTCCAGTTAAACAAAAGGTTCGTCGGATGCGTCCGGAGATGTCCGAAAAGATTAAAGCCGAGGTCATGAAACAGTTTGATGCAGGGTTCCTTGCAGTAACTTCTTACCCTCAGTGGGTTGCTAATGTGGTGCCGGTACCTAAAAAGGACGGGAAGGTCAGAATGTGTGTCGATTACAGGGATCTGAACAGGGCCAGTCCCAAGGATGACTTCCCCTTACCTCACATTGATGTCCTTGTTGATAATACGGCTCAGCACAAGGTTTTCTCTTTCATGGATGGCTTTTCAGGTTATAATCAGATCAAGATGGCACCTGAAGACATGGAAAAGACTACATTTGTTACTCAATGGGGCACCTTCTGTTACAAGGTCATGCCGTTCGGGTTAAAGAATGCTGGGGCAACCTACCAACGTGCCATGGTTGCCTTATTTCATGATATGATCCATCATGAGATCGAAGTGTATGTGGACGACATGATCGCTAGGTCCCAGACTGAAGAAGAGCATCTAGATCATCTGCAGAAGTTGTTTGACCGGTTGAAACTGTACAAGCTGAGATTGAACCCGAACAAGTGCACCTTCGGGGTAAGATCTGGGAAGTTTCTAGGCTTCGTGGTCAGTGATAAAGGTATTCAAGTGGACCCTGCTAAGGTCAAAGCTATTCAAGAGATGCCAGTTCCCAAGACAGAGAAGGAAGTCAGAGGCTTTTTAGGACGCCTGAATTACATTGCTCGATTCATCTCTCATCTGACTGCTACCTGTGAGCCAATCTTCAAGCTGCTGAAGAAAGATCAGGTAGTACGTTGGAACGATGAATGTCAGGCTGCATTCGACAGAATTAAAGAGTATCTCCAAGAACCACCTATCCTTATGCCACCGGTTGAAGGGAGACCTCTGATCCTATATCTGACAGTGCTAGACAACTCAATGGGGTGTGTGCTGGGGCAGCATGACGAGTCTGGCCGAAAAGAGCACGCCATTTATTACCTTAGCAAAAAGTTTACCGACTGTGAGACCCGATACTCACTGCTTGAGAAAACTTGCTGCGCTTTGGTATGGGCTGCTCGCCGGCTGAGATAGTATATGCTGACTCACACTACTTTGTTGATCTCAAAAATGGATCCTATAAAGTACATATTCGAAAAGCCTGCTCTGTCTGGGCGAATTGCAAGATGGTAAATGATCTTGACGGAATACGACATTCAGTATACAACCCAGAAAGCCATCAAGGGGAGTGTACTGGCAGACCACTTAGCTCATCAAGCTGTAGATGACTACCAATCAATGAACTTCGAGTTTCCGGATGAAAGCATCATGATTGTAACTGACTGTGAAGTACCTGGACCGGATGAAGGACCTGAACCAGGATCCCGATGGTCCATGCACTTTGACGGAGCTTCCAATGCTTTGGGAAATGGTATCGGCGCCATCATCATATCTCCACAAGGTACTCATACTCCACTCACAACCCGGCTATGTTTCAACTGTACCAACAACATGGTGGAGTATGAGGCATGTATCATGGGTCTTCAAGCTGCGATCGACTTAAGGATCAAGTTCCTCAGTGTCTTCGGAGATTCCGCTCTGGTGATCAATCAGATCAATGGAGAGTGGGATACGAAACATCCAAACTTGATTCCTTACAGAGAATGTGTGTTGACCCTGATTCCCCACTTCACGGAGATAACCTTTGAGCACTTTCCAAGAGAAGAGAATCAGTTAGCGGACGCGTTAGCTACGATGTCTTCAATGTTCAAGGTTAAATGGGATAATGAAGCTCCCCGGATCATCATCTGGAAATTGGACGAACCGGCATACTGTTGTGATCTCGAAACAGAATTGGTAACCGAGAAGCCTTGGTACCATGAAGTGAAGAGATATCTGGAAGCTCAGGAATACCCTGAAGGTGCCTCTGTCAACGATAAGAAATTCCTGAGGAGGTTTGCAGCCAAATTCTTCCTAAGCAACGGCATCTTGTACAAGAGAAACCATGATTCAACCTTACTGCGTTGTGTGGACAAAACTGAAGCAGAACGAATCATGGAAGAGCTACATGAAGGGACCTTTGGTACACATTTCAGTGGACATACTATGGCTAAAAAGATCCTACGGGCAGGATATTACTGGTCCACCATGGAAGCTGATTGCTACCAACATTCTAGGACATGCCACAAGTGCCAGATCTATGCAGATAAGGTGCATGTTCCTCCGGTTCCCCTGAACGTTCTGACTGCGCCTTGGCCGTTTGCAATGTGGGGCATAGACATGATCGGCGAGATTAAACCTACGACATCTAATGGACATCGCTTCATCCTAGTGGCGATTGACTATTTTACGAAGTGGGTTGAAGCAGCATCCTATGCTACGGTAACCAAGACTGTTGTGGCACGGTTCATTCGGCACAACCTGATCTGTCGATACGGCGTCCCTGAGCGGATCATTACAGACAACGGTACCAATCTGAACAATAAAATGATTGCTGAGCTTTGCGAACAGTTCAAGATACAGCACCACAATTCTTCTCCTTATAGACCGAAGATGAATGGGGCTGTAGAAGCAGCAAATAAGAACATCAAGAAAATCGTGCAGAAGATGACAGTAACTTACAAAGATTGGCACGAGATGTTACCGTTCGCTCTGCATGGGTATCGTACCTCAGCTAGGACGTCAACCGGGGCAACTCCATTCTCTCTGGTTTATGGCATGGAGGCAGTCTTGCCGATCGAAGTGCAAATTCCCTCTCTCCGGATAATGAAGGATGCAAACCTGAACGAAGATGATTGGATCCAGACACGACTTGACCAACTCAACCTCATAGATGAAAAGAGACTTGCTGCTATCTGCCATGGTCAGACGTATCAGAAACGGATGATCAGGGCATTTAACAAAAAGGTAAGGCCA
The DNA here is from genome assembly GCA_948472305.1 of Vicia faba. NCBI lineage: Eukaryota > Viridiplantae > Streptophyta > Magnoliopsida > Fabales > Fabaceae > Vicia > Vicia faba. The sequence continues at coordinate 1,401,198,200 of OX451741.1, forward strand.
CAGGAATACCAAGTCGGGGATCTGGTTATCAAGAGAATCATCCTTCCTCAGAGTGATCCAAGGGGCAAATGGACCCCTACGTACGAAGGGCCATTTGTGGTTAAGCATGTGTTCTCAGGAGGAGCAATGATATTAACCAACATGGATGGTGACGACCTTCCTCACCCCGCCAATGCAGACATAGTTAAAAAATACTACGCATGAAAAAGACCCGCTAGGCTGACATGCCTAGGCAAAAATTAGGGCTTCCCGTCGGACCAAAAGGGTTCGGGCAAAATGTAGGGATGAAAATAAAAAAATCTGTACACCCGGCAAGTCGAAAACCTGAAAAGGCGGCTTGGGCAAAAATGGGTATCCCGGTGGACTGAAAACCCGAAAAGGCGGTCCAGGCAAAAATTAGGGATAAAGCGTAAAACTATGTCTCATTGATCACTTTGCATCCAGAATCCGGTATCTACATCAAGTTCAAACGGCATCGATCAGTCAGCTTCACCTTCAACTAAGGTCATCAAGTGATGAGACGCTCGGAGTTATAAAGGCAATAGCAGAGTTGAAACCCAGTGGATCATTCATCTTTCACACAGCTGTTTTAATTTCTTTTGTACAAAACTTGTATAAACTCTTTTGATCGGCGACGTACCTCTTACTAGGACGTCAGCCTCTTGTATACAAAACGCCTATTCAGGCCATTCAAAATCAATAAAAATACATTTTCAGTTAAACGTGCCCAAGTGTTTTTCTTTTTTCTGTTTTGTTTTGCGAAGAACGTCCAAGGTTCAATTTGTGATGTATGCATTCACAATAATTTGCTAACTCATAGATATTTGCATACGAAACAAAGGAATTAATTGCAGGTGACACTAGAAACAGGGGCAATAAAGAGTTGTCTGAGCAGTCCAATTGTTCTATCCTCCAAGGTACTAAGGTAGGTTCAGCTGAAGAGCACGACCAAGTGTATCTTAATTCCCCAGAGAGTGGTTCAACGAAACAATACGTTTCTTCTCCCAGCAAATCATCAAATATCAAAGAAATTGAGTATCCTCCTGTAGATCTCAATACCTCCCCAGCAGCACGCATTCTTAACAAGCATCCCCGGCAGTCTTGATCTAAAGATTGTTCCCCGGCGGTATCTCAATAATTCAACAGAATCACTTCCTCAGCATATCAAACTTCCCCCAGAAGAGTCCAATCCAGCTTCCCCAGGAAAGCTGGAGGTCATATCCCCAAGCAGTAAGCTTATCCCCAGTAGATTCTGGAAGCTTACCCCCTCGCAGAGCACGAACGCGTCGTCCCGGCTTGATTTAAAGAGTTATTTCCGTAACAGGATATAACTGGGTTATCCTCAGCCAAAAGCCACGGAAAGAGCGTCCTCGGCAAAGTATCTTCCTACCCCCAACGAAGTCTATCAACACTTCCAGCACAACAAAGGATATCCCCAGCATAACTCATCAACGGTATCCCCAACGGAGTTATCTTCATCAACTCAGCAAAGCATCGCTATCCCCACAGAGTAGTACTCCCCAGCATGATCGCTAGAGTATCTTTTCTCCCGCAGAATTATTTCATTTGCCAAGTTTATTCCTCAACGGAGTTATCTTCTCCTACCGGTATTCTTGCAACAATCATCCACAGCGGAAGCAAAATCTCTTCCTCAACATCAGCCCAGGATATGACTTCCCGGCACCCGTCAAGGATTTATTTTCCTAGACGAAAACATACATAAAACTTTACATACATCATCATAGCATGCATAACGCACTGCATCATATCATACGAATCTCATTTATGTTAAGAACATCATGGCTTGATCCATATCATGCATCGCATATAACTGACCTCTACCTTTCAGGAAAGATGCAGTTGAAATTCTCAAACATATTTCAAGGATTCCTCTAGTCCAGTTAAATCGACTCCAAACAGGTTTTTCTGATAAAGACTCAGTAGAAGTTCTCTTATGGTCCCCTCTCCAACGGCGTGTGAGGTGGTAATTCCTTTTTCAGATGTTCCCCTCTCCGGCATGAGCGTGAGGTGATATTCTCTTATGGTCCCCTCTCCAACGGCGTGTGAGGTGGTAATTCCTTCTTCAGATGTTTCCCTCTCCGGCATGAGCGTGAGGTGATATTCTCTTATGGTCCCCTCTCCAACGGCGAGTGAGGTGGTAATTCCTTCTTCAGATGTTTCCCTCTCCGGCATGAGCGTGAGGTGATACTCTCTTATGGTCCCCTCTCCAACGGCGTGTGAGGTGGTAATTCCTTCTTCAGATGTTTTCCTCTCCGGCATGAGCGTGAGGTGATATTCTCTTATGGTCCCCTCTCCAACGGCGTGTGAGGTGGTAATTCCTTCTTCAGATGTTTCCCTCTCCGGCATGAGCGTGAGGTGATATTCTCTTATGGTCCCCTCTCCAACGGCGTGTGAGGTGGTAATTCCTTCTTCAGATGTTTCCCTCTCCGGCATGAGCGTGAGGTGATATTCTCTTATGGTCCCCTCTCCAACGACGTGTGAGGTGGTAATTCCTTCTTCAAATGTTTCCCTCTCCGGCATGAGCGTGAGGTGATATTCTCTTATGGTCCCCTCTCCAACGGCGAGTGAGGTGGTAATTCCCTTTCAAAATGTTTCCCTCTTCAACGGCGAGTGAGGTGATATTTCCTTCCAGATTATAACTTCCTATAGTTCCCTCTCCAACGGCGAGTGAGGCGACTCCCTTTGAGATTATAATGTCCTTCGGTTCTCTTCCTGACACTACGAAGATGGTAATTCTCACCAAGATTTTCTCAACGAGCGTTGTTGAGGTTGAAATCATTCAGGATTCTCTTACCATCCATGCTAAGGCAGTAACCATCCCTGGTTCATTCATCAACGTTTGAAGCTCCAGACTCAGCTCCTGTAACCAATCAGGACATATCTATATCAAGCATCTAAAATCAGCTCTTGCGACGTGTCAGGTACTCATTTTTCTGTTTTGCAGGTATGCAGGTTCGCGCTAAGAAATCTCCTACGCGATCAACATCCAGATGGCATCTATAAGCCCATCATCCTATCCAAGCAACATCCAAATGGCATCTATAAGTCCATTCCCTCATCATCACTGCTACTATGTGAGCGCAAATTTCTGGGCACTCTAGTGTCCAATCATCTTCTACCCTCGGATTACGAAAGGCACGTCAGCCAATCTGCATCCTCAGGTCTAAGAAGATTGAACAGGGGCAACTGTTGTACCCCAAAATTTGCCCTCCCATATTCATCAAGAAATTGCCAAGTCAAGGTCACAAGATTCCCCAAGGGTTGTGCAGCTCAACTGTCTCCTAGACAGTCAAAACTAGGGTTTGAGTTCTGGTCAAGCAAATGAACTTTTCAAAAGCCCAATCAAGTCTCATATGCCTACAAAGAGGGTCAAGTATCCTCATATCAAGTTTCAAGGCATTCAGCTCAAAAATTGCACAGTCAAAACCCTAAATTGCACTACAGTCAACTGTAGGGGCAAAATGGTCATTTGACAGTCAAAAGTTCAAATTTTTGGTCAACACATCATTTTGAAGCCACAAACATCATTTGATCAATGCTTGATCATGATTCTCAAAATTTGGCTCAGAAATCATCAAAGATGCAAAAGTTGCTATATTTGGACAGCTGAAAAAGTCAACTGAAATTGACCAGGGCATAACTTTCACATGGATTATCAGAAAAAATTCCATCCAAAGCTCATTTTGAAGAGAAAGACATTTCCTACAATTCATCTTCATGTTCTAAGTCCAAGAAATGTTCTCACAAAAAGTTATCAATTTCAACATTATAGGTCATTTTCAAAAGTCAACAAAAAGTGACTTTAAGTCAAAGGACATAACTTGAGATTGGTAAATCAAAATGACATGGGACCAAAGGCATTGGTTAAAGGACTCAAAGACCTTTCCAAAATGTCCAAGAACATGTGAAAAGCTTAAAAATTGACCAAGTTATGCCTTGTGGAAGTTGGGAAATTTTTGGAAAATTTTGAAAGTCAACATTGATGCAAAAGGCCTAAAAATGCAAATGGGCCCATTTTTCTTCCAAATTTCTTCATGCCAAGCCTATGCACGACCATTAGGCCCAAAGGGAAGTATTTTCATATTTTTTAATTATTTATTTGAATTTATATTAATTTATATTCATTTAAATCATTTTAATTCATGAAAAATATAATCTTAACCTAAACAAATCTTTTTATGCATGCTTTGGACTCTATAACTCGTGCACATGCTAATAGGGAAGGATTTGATGCTAATTGATCAGATTTGGTACAAGAAACATGAGAAAAAGATTGGAAAAGATTCTTAACAAATCAAATATTGAAATCCATTATGGCATGAGATTTTGTTCAATCTTTTTGACCTAACATGCTCTATACATACACAGCATCACAACCCTAATCATCCTAGACTGAAAGCTGCGCATAAACAAGCTTTGGCAAATTGAAAATTTTCATAAAAACTCAAATACTGAATTCAAGGTTTTAGGCCGATTCAAGCATCAACTCTCATCCCATTAGCATCCTCAGGCACTCCTGATCAAATTCCAACCAAGAACATCCATTGAAACACCCTGAAACGGTATCACAAACTCAAACTGTACCAAGAACATCTTGAAATCGCATAGCATGATTTAGACATCTTTTTGCATTTTTGTTTGTATATTCATGCTTCTTATGAAGTTTGTGAACTAACCATCATAATTAATTGGGTTTTTGTGGCATAAACATGAATCTACCATGAGCGTCCTCTAGGGTTTGCAGGTTTCAAATTTGGGGGTTTTTGCCCAAGGAAAAATCATGCTTCTAGACCAGTGCCAATAGTTTCAGCAGATTGAGACGAAGAGTATAGCACCCTCGCGCTCAATTTATGAGCCACGAGGGGCTATTCGCTATTTTTTTGTAGAGACCCTAAGGAAACAAATACAAAACCGTCGCCTATTTGCTTTGTTTTACAGGGTGGGGAAGAAGATGACCCCGTGTCCATTGGTGATAGGTCCATTTGAATTTCGCGCGGAATTCCAAAGCATTAACGCATTCTTATTATATTGTTTATCATTTATTATATGTTAATTGAAGCGCGTTTGGTTCAGTGGTCGTGTGTTGTGCTGGTAACTTCAAAGACCTGGGTTCAAGTCCCAGGTCTGGCAAATACTCCATATTATTTTTCAATACTTGATTCTATGCAGCACTAACGTCCAGGTGTACCATATGCTCACCCTCTCAAGCCACACACGCGTCCCCCTCACCCAGATCAATGGCTCCAATGCAAAGAGCATACCATACGCCAGTCAAGGTATTACACCTGATCCAAAAAAGTCAGCAAATTCAAATTCAATTGGGCCAGGCTTTTCAAATGAACCTCCTTATTTGGGGCAACACCCCACCCTGGTTTGCATTTCTATATTTTTCTTCTCACTTTTATTTTTGTTGCTTTATTTATTTTATTGTCTTAACTCAATTAATTCATTTTTCTTACAAAATATAAAAACACTAAAAAATCAGAAAAGGCCAAAAATTAATAAATATTTATATATTAATTATTTTCATGAATAAATAAAAATGTAGATTATTTAGTTTAATTAGGTTTTCAACTTTAAATCCTTTTTAATAAAAATCCAAAAATGTAGATTTAGGTTTTAATTGTTAATTCTTTTTATTCCCCTTTAATATTTTTCCCCTTTTTTTAGAATAATAATTATTATTTATTTATTTATTTATTTTCCTATTTAAATTGTACATAAATGAATTAGGTTTAATTTAGGTCATATTTTAATTCTTTCTTAATAATTAAAAAATATTAGAATTAGGATTCGCCGTTTAATTTAATTGACTTCTTTTCCTTATTGAATCTAAAAAACACAAAATACCAAAAAAAAAACATTTAATCATTTAATTCTAATTCTCATTAACTTTTAATTTTTTGCGAAGGGTCCAACGCCCTAGTTTTGTTTAATTCCTTAATTTCACATGATTTATTTTTATCGTTCATTATAATTTTGTATCTCTCCCAAAGCCATGTACATTTATTTATCGCACTTTTATCGCTTTATTTATTTTCCGCTAAACCGGGTCCGGTTTAATTTTGGCGATGTGGACCCGCGCCTCTGTAATAGTTTAGATTTATTTCCTCGCAAAAATATTTAACTGTTAACCAAGCATGCAAGAATGAATGTCTTAATAAAATCAAGCGTAGAACACGACAAACATGACAAGACAAATAGCTGAAACATGACACACAATTCACACACCACCCCTAGGGTACGCCTCACTGTTGCCTTGCCTCGAAAGGTGATCGTCGAGTAGAGGATGTCTTAGTAAGTCCTCATGATCCGGGAACCTGGCATGAGGGTAGCTTCTAAGGTGTCTTCCCATTGCTCTGGTGATCACCACGTCCCTAAACTCGAATTGACCCGCACACCTCCAACGGTGGTGCTACCTACCTCTCAATGGTGGGATGGCACTACTTTAAGGACATTTACACAGACGAATTCCTTAGGGTAGGTAGGTTCTCAAGGATACTTGCTCTAATCTCAAAACAAACTCAAAAAGACTTTTCACACTGACACTTTTCAAAAGCTTTCAAAGCAAATTTTTCAAACACTCTGACGTATGAGTCGATCTGGAATTTTTCAAAAGAAACTTTTAAACCCACATTGAAAAGCACACAAAACAATTTGAAAACACAAATGAGCAAGTATCTAAGAGCCCATGGATAACCATGGATAGAAAGGGTGCTAACACCTTCCCTTTCTATAACCTACCTCCCGAACCGAGAGCAATCTCTATAAGGAATTTTTCTGTGCTTTTGTCCTTTCCATTTGGAGAAAATAAAAGACGGTGGCGACTCTTGCTTCCGCGACATTTCGCGAACCAGCGTTAAACAGTCAGTTCCAGATCCACCGATCACAATGCGCTTCTCGCCTGCCGTTGTGTAATTCAAGTTTATATTTTTAATAGCCCAATAGGCCCTGTGTTCTAGTTCAACCGGCAAATGGCAAGATTTTCCATAGATAAGCTTAAATGGGGTGGTTCCTATTGGTGTCTTATATGCGGTCCTATATGCCCAAAGAGCGTCAGATAGTTTTGAGGACCAATCCTTTCTCGAAGTTGCTACAGTCTTTTCTAATATTTGCTTGATTTCACGATTAGAGACTTCCACTTGTCCACTCGTTTGTGGATGATAGGGTGTAGCTACTCGATGTCGGACACCGTATTTCCTTAGGAGTTTTTCGAATATCTTGGAAATAAAATGAGAACCTCCATCGCTTATTACTAATCTTGGTATACCGAATCTCGGAAATATTACGTTTTTGAAGAGCTTTAATACAACTCGGGTATCGTTTGTTGGAGAAGCTATAGCTTCTATCCATTTAGATACATAGTCGACTGCCACGAGTATATATTTGTTACCAAAAGATGACGGGAATGGTCCCATAAAGTCTATACCCCATACATCGAAAATCTCTACTTCCAGGATGCCTTTCTGTGGCATCTCGTCGCGTCTTGAGATATTACCGGTGCGTTGACACCGGTCGCACTTAGTGACTGCGATATGAACATCTTTCCATAGTGTTGGCCAATAAAGACCTGATTGTAGGATTTTCGTACATGTTTTAGATGTACTCGTGTGTCCTCCGTATGGTGCGGAGTGGCAATGTTTAATCACGCTTTCGACTTCTTCTTCGGGTACGCAACGACGGAAAATTCCATCGGGTCCTCTTTTGAATAATAAGGGTTCGTCCCAGTAATATTGTTTGAGATCGTGGAAGAATTTTTTCTTTTGTTGGTACGTTAACTCTGGTGGTAATACGCCGGCAGCTAGATAATTTACGAAATCTGCATACCAAGGGACAGATGAGATTGCTAAGGTTGTTTCAGAATAGTTTTGAGATTCACTTGCTTCGAAGTGGGCGATTAATTTATCATATTGAAATTCGTCATTGATTGGAATTCGTTCTTGTTTTAGATTTTCGATTCTTGATAGATGATCGGCCACTACGTTTTCAGTTCCTTTTTTATCCTTGATTTCTAAATCAAATTCTTGTAGCAACAAGATCCATCTTAGCAGTCTAGGCTTGGCGTCCTTTTTGGTTAGGAGATATCTTATCGCAGCGTGGTCAGTATAAATTATTATCTTAGCTCCTACTAAATAAGATCGGAATTTATCGAGTGCGAAGACTACAGCCAAGAGTTCCTTTTCGGTTGTTGCATAATTCATTTGCGCTTCATCTAGGGTTCTACTAGCGTAATATATGACGTGTAATTTTTTTTCTTTTCTCTGTCCTAGGACTGCTCCTACGGCATAGTCACTTGCGTCACACATTATCTCAAATGGTTCACTCCAATATGGAGTCTTCATGATTGGCGCAGTAATTAATGCTTTCTTTAATTGTTGAAAGGCTTCAAGGCATTTTTCGTTAAATATGAATTCAACATCTTTCATTAAGAGTTCTGTTAATGGCTTAGAAATTTTTGAGAAATCCTTAATAAAACGTCGGTAAAAACCGGCGTGTCCTAAGAAACTTCTTATTTCTCTGACAGTTCTAGGAGGTTGAAGGTTTTCGATAACTTCTATCTTTGCCTTGTCCACTTCAATTCCCCTATTAGATATAATATGTCCTAACACAATACCTTCTTGAACCATAAAATGGCATTTTCCCCAATTTAATACTAAGTTTACCTTTACACATCTTTCTAGTACTTTTTCTAAGTTTGCAAGACATCCTTCAAAACTACGTCCGCAGACGGAGAAGTCGTCCATGAATACCTCCATAATATTGTCAAGAAAGTCTGCGAATATTGCCATCATGCATCTTTGAAAAGTTGCAGGTGCATTGCATAAGCCAAAGGGCATTCTTCGATATGCGAAGGTTCCGAATGGACAGGTGAAGGTAGTCTTTTCTTGGTCATCGGGGTGTATTGGTATTTGAAAGAATCCGGAGTAACCGTCCAAGTAACAGAAATATGAGTGTCTGGCTAGACGCTCCAGCATTTGATCAATGAATGGCAAAGGGAAATGGTCCTTCCGGGTGGCTTTGTTAAGTTTCCTATAATCAATGCACATCCTCCATCCTGATTCGATTCGCTTTGTTATGGTTTCTCCTTTGTCGTTTTCGATTACCGTTACGCCTCCTTTCTTGGGGACTACATGAACGGGGCTTACCCATTTACTATCAGATATTGGATAAATGATGCCTGCTTCTAACAATTTTAATATCTCTTTCTTCACTACTTCACTCATTATAGGATTAAGTCTTCTTTGGTGTTCTCTAGAGGTTTTACTATCTTCCTCTAGCATTATGCGATGCATACATATGGAAGGACTTATTCCTTTAAGATCAGTCAAATTGTATCCTAAAGCAGTTGGATATTTCCTCAGTATATGTAGTAATTTTTCAGTCTCGGTTTTTCCTAGATTTGCGTTGATTATTACTGGTCGTTCGAACTCTGGGTCTAAGAATTCGTATCGCAGGTTTTTGGGTAACGTTTTGAGTTCAATGGTTGGTTTGTGTAAACCTTGTGTAGGATCGGGTGTTATTGCTAAGCACTCATCTAAGGTTTTATCTGGATGATCTTCTGCTTCTTTTATACATTCGTCTATCATATCCATAAAGTAGCAGTTGTCATCTATGGCTGGTGCTTTTAGAAATTTGGAAAGAATGAATTCAATCTTTTCTTCGCCCACCTCAAAGGTGAGTTTTCCTTTTTTAACGTCTATAATGGCACCGACAGTTGCTAGGAAGGGTCTTCCTAAAATGATAGGTGTGTTCCTATCTTCCTTAATATCCATTATTATAAAGTCGGTTGGGATGTAGAATTGACCTATTCGAACGGGGACGTTTTCAAGTACTCCTATGGGGTATTTGACAGAACGATCTGCTAATTGAACAGACATTTTAGTTGGTCTCAACTCTCCCATTTCGAGTTTCTTACTGATGGATAAAGGCATTACACTGATGCTTGCTCCTAAATCGCATAAAGCTTTGTCTATGACGAATCTTCCTATTACACATGGTATAGAAAAACTACCTGGGTCTTTCAGTTTAGGTGGCATCTTATTTTGGATTATTGCGCTGCATTCAGCTGTAAGAGTAACTGTTTCATTTTCTTCTAACTTTTTCTTATTAGATAGAATCTCTTTTAAGAATTTAGCATATGAGGGCATTTGCGTTATCGCTTCTGTGAAAGGAATTGTTACGTTTAATTGCTTGAGAAGTTCTACAAATTTCTTAAATTGCCCTATGTCTTTGGTTTTAACTAGTCTTTGAGGGTAAGGAATAGGTGGTTTATAGGGAGGTGGAGGTACATAAGGTTTTTCTTGTTCTATTGTTTCTCCATCTTCCTTTCCTTTAGGTTCGGTATCCTCTTCGGCTTGGTTTTCAGAGTTTTGGTGCATGGCCGGGTTTTCGGTTCTTGGATCTAATGGTTCTTCTATTTCTTTACCGCTTCGTAATATAATTGCGTGAGCTTGTCCTTTCGGATTAGGTTGTGGTTGTCCAGGGAAAGTACCGGCTGGTGCGGCAGCAGGCGCTTGTTGTTGAGCCACTTGTGAGATTTGAGTTTCTAACATTTTATTGTGAGTGGCTAAGGCATCTATTTTGTTCGATAGTTGCTTAATTTGCTCGTCAGTGTGTATGTCTCGGTTTAGGAATTCTTTGTTAGTTTGCGCTTGGCTTGCTATAAAGTTTTCCATCATTATTTCGAGATTAGATTTCCTAGGTGCGCTCGGTGCGGCAGAGGGTGCTTTTTGATATCCAGGTGGAGCGATTTGCGCCTGAACAGGTGCGTTCAATGCGTTTTTATTTTTGTAGAAAAAATTTGGGTGATTCCTCCAACCTGGGTTGTATGTATTTGAATAAGGGTTTCCCTGAGCGTAGTTTATTTGATCGGTCGGAGTACCTAACAGAAATTGACATTCGGCGGGAGTGTGACCAGATGTTTCGCATATTTCGCAGTCAGGAATCACTGCAGCTACGGTAGCTGCAGGAGTTAACGTAAGGTTTTCTATTTTCTGAGTTAGTGCGTCTACCTTAGCGTTTACTTGATCTAGGCTACTAATTTCGTACATTCCTCCTTTTGTCGGAGGTTTTTCAACGGTAGCTCTCTCGCTTCCCCACTGGTAGTGGTTTTGGGCCATATTATCTATCAGTTCGTAGGCCTGTAGATAAGGTTTCTCCATTAGCGCACCACCAGCAGCAGCGTCGATTGTTAATCTCGTGTTGTACAAAAGACCATTGTAGAAAGTATGTATTACTAACCATTCCTCCAGACCATGATGTGGACAGAGTCTTATCATGTCTTTATATCGTTCCCATGCTTCAAATAAAGACTCGGTGTCTTTCTGTCTAAATCCGTTGATTTGAGCTCGAAGCATAGCCGTTTTGCTTGGTGGAAAATATCGGGTTAGGAAAACTTTCTTTAATTCATCCCACGTAGTGATTGAATTTGAAGGTAGAGATTGGAGCCAGGCTCTAGCTCTATCTCTAAGGGAAAAAGGAAATAATCGTAAACGAATAGCTTCCGTGCTGACCCCATTAGCTTTTACGGTATCTGCATATTATAGAAATACGGATAAATGCAGGTTCGGATCGTCAGTTGGATTTCCAGAAAACTGGTTTTGTTGAACCGCAGATAATAGCGAAGGTTTCAGCTCGAAGTTGTTTGCCTCGATTGCCGGAGCGGCAATACTGTTATGAGGTTCGTCTTGAGAAGGGATTGCGTAAGATTTTAGAGGTCGTGGCGCAGCCATCTCAGCTCGTTTAGGATCAGTTATATCAGGGATATTCGTCGGGGGTAAATTGTTTAGTAGACGATATTCCTGAATTCGGCGTCTCAATCGAAGATAACGCTCGATGTCGTTGATTTGTAGATGCAAAGGTTCGCCTTGAGAGCGAGTGTTTGGCATACAAATCAGAAAGAGAAGAAAAGAAGAAGGCCTTAGTCTCTACGATGTAACTAAAAGAGTTACGATATCGACTTAAATAGTCCCCGGCAACGGTGCCAAAAACTTGATCGCGACTTTGTGTGTCTATAAATCTGGAGACTGCAAGTGCACAGTCCTATCGCGTAGTCTTAAAAGATATCGAATCCACAGGGACTATGAATCGACCTATCGTAATTTTGGTCACTGGGTAAAGCTAAGGCTAATATTAATTTAATTGACGAAAGGGATCTAATTACTAAATTTGGTTATAAAATTTTTAATTATAAATACCGGTATGTATTTCACCTAACTTTGGGTTCCGAATTTCCATTGGCTTTTATTTAAGTTGATCAAAAATTATCCTTACGCAAACTTTATTTGTCTAAAAACCTTCCCCTCACACTTCCGTTCTATTAGTCCAGGTTATACTATTAATACCCTAACGTGTGCTTCCGTCACTCCGCCGGATTCAAAAGTAATTTTTGAAAACAGAATAAAATTTAATTGTTTTTAAAATGCTTCCGCCTCTTTAAAAACAATGCCTAATAATCACTATCTGGTTTTAGCCTCAAACTTCCGTTTTATTAGTAAAAACCTTAATCAATCTTAAAACCTCAAACTTCCGTTCTATTGATTTATAAAATCTTAAACAATTCAATTGAATATTAAAACCATGAAAGGTATTTCTTTTACAAAATAATATTAAGCCAATTTATCTCGGATCCCGTTATTTGGTTAATTTACATACCGATATTTAATCGGTTTAGCCGGACATGTTTATTAAATTAAATACGCATAGATAATTAAATTGCGAACAATTATATAAATTCATATCCATAATATCAAACATGTAGTAATAATAAATAAAAGCGATTAAATTGAAAACCTGGAAATGTAGAAAACTTCAATAACTTCAATTAAATGCGTTCTTCAAAAACCTTGGAGTATTCCACCACAAGCCGGTTGGATCTACTCGTCGAATCTTGAATTTAATAATAACAAGAAAGTAAAAACACCGGATCTAACGTAAGGTTAAACCGGATAAAATTGCACAACAATTTCCGGTGTAGAAATTGTTGTACGAAAAATAAAGGCAGAAGACTTGGAAAAGAAAAGGAAAATAAAAGCAGTGCGATGAAATAAAAATAAAGGAAAAGGCAGAACAAAAATTAAACTGAAAGGAAATTTGCTCTGCTGAAAATAATATGATCTTGCCAAAAAAAACTCTCTCTTGGGATTCTTCCTTCACTTCTATTTATAATGCTTGTAAAATGATGTATCCCAAAAAGTCAATCCACGTAAAACTCAACATCCAAAGAATATTGAAAGTGGACTGTGTTGCATAACGTGCACGAAAAAATAGCAAAAGTAGGTCTTGACTTGGGACCGGTCGTTCCATGTGAGAAAGAAAAGGCGTGAGAATAGGCTAGGGCAGGAACGGTCGTTCCACTCAGCTGAAGTGGTCCGGACCGGTCGTTCCCCTTAGTGGACCGGTCGGTCCCTTCATGCTGAAGTGGGAACGTGGGTTCCCTTGGCCTTTGCACGTTCAATTGTCTTTTGGGCCTTGCAATTTCATTCTTTTTACCCCCTTTTTCTAATCTGCACCACTTTGCTCAATTATCTTCATTTTTGTACTAAATTGCATCTATTTCTTCATATTTCTTCACATAAGATTATTTAAGGCAAAATACCTGAAACAAAGAAATACCAGCGTAATATGGAAATAAAATAAAATAAATTAAATAAAAACATGAATTATTTGCATTAATTAAGTCGATTTATACGATATAAAATCGTGTTATCACCCCTCTTAGGCGTATTCTTAAACTTACAATTGGTATCAGAGCAGGTTATAGGTAACCTGCTCCTAGAGATCCAGAATGGCTTCCGCAAATCATCAACCTGTTTTCAGAGATGGTGGTAGTAACAACAAGCCTCCTCTATTCTGTGGTGAATATTTTGACTTCTGGAAAATACGCATGAAGGCGCATTTAGAAGCACAAGGAGAGGAAGTATGGGATGTTGTTGAAAATGGTCCATTTATCCCGGTAACGGTAATCAATGGCGTTGGCTCTTCAAAGCCTAAATCTGCATGGGACGTCGATGATAAAAAGAAAGTTCTCTATGACAAAAAGGCAATAAACCTTCTTCAAGGTGCACTCAGTATGGACGAATTTTTCCGTGTCTCGACATGCAGAACAGCGAAAGAAATATGGGATACCTTGGTAGAAACTCATGAAGGAACCGCTGAAGTTAAAAGATCAATATTAAATACTTTGAGTCAAGAATACGAACTATTCAGAATGCAGCCCCGAGAATCAATCCTCTACTTGCAGAAAAGATTTGTACACTTGACAAATCATTTGAAAGCACTAGGTAAGACTTTAACTAATGATGAACTTAATCTTAAAGTGCTTAGATCTTTATCCAGGGAATGGCAACCAAAAGTGACAGCAATATCCAAGAAGAAGAATCTATCCACAATGACTTCTACCACTTTGTTCGGAAAACTTCAAGAATATGAGACGGAACTTGCAAGACTCGAAAAGCATAAAATCCAAGTAAAAGACTCAAAAGACATGGCTCTGAATACAAGGATAAAAAATCATGATAGCAATCAAGATGATGAGTCCACTGGTAGTGAAGATGATGATCTTATCAAGAAGATTGAAAAGGTTCTACGAAAAGAAATAAAAAGAGAAGCACCAACAAGGAAGGTTATATGCTTTGAATGTGGAGAAAAGGGACATGTTAAAAGTGAATGTCCTACACTTGAAAAGAAGAAGAAATATTTCAAGAGAAATAAAGATAAAAAGTCAATGAAAGCATATATAGCATGGGAAAGTTCATCTTCCGATTCCAAAAACAATCAACGTGCAAATCTAGCATTGATGGTCTCACACCATTCCGATGATGAAGACAATGAGGTTAGTAATGAATTTTCTCTTTCTGATAGTGATGCACAAGGTGCTATAGATGAACTATTGAATGAATGCAAAATTCTGTATAAAACCATTTCATCACAAAAGAAACAAATTTCATCCTTAGAAGAAAAATATGTTTCAATGGAAAAAGATTTCAAAGAAGAAAAACAAAAGTCAAGTGATGAACAAAAACAGAATTTTGTATGCAAAAATTATGATTCACTCTCTTTCCAAATTGTCCAATTAAAAAGAGTCATTGACAGATATGAAAAAGGGAAAATTGGATTGGAAGGTGTTCTTAGCCAACAAAGATACTCCAATGATAAAAGTGGACTTGGATATTCAAAGTTCTCAAAACCAAGTTATAACAAAACTATCTTTGTTAAGGTAAGTGATCAATCTTCCAAAGAGAAAGTGAACAAACCTAAAATAATTCGTCACTATCCGAAAAAGAAAAAATTTCCTAAGAAGAAATCTTATCCTTCTAGATATAGAAGTAACTTTGAACCTACTTGTTTTTATTGTGGTATTAAAGGCCATACACCTAATTCTTGCTATGTTAGAAACTTTAGTATGGCAAGTGGGCATTATGTGTGGGTTAAGAAAGGAACTAACTACGATGGACCCAAAGCACATTGGGTACCAAATCAAACTTAATTTGTTTTGTAGGTATGCTTGAAGACCACATACAATATTTTGTATCTTGATAGTGGTTGTTCAAAGCATATGATGGGAGACATACACTAACTTTCATATCCATTGAAGATGTACTTTATGTTGAAGAACAAAAGACAACTTCTAAGTACAAGTCAACTTTGTGACAAAGGCTTCAACATCATGTTTTGATGAAGATAACTACTATGTGCTTTTATCAAAGGATGATAAAAAGTATCATGAAGCAATATGGCTATGGTTAAAGCTTTCAAAATTATTATATGTATTTTTGTCCATTTTTTATTGCATCTTTCCCTTCTTTTTGATAATGGCAAAGGGGGAGAAGGATGTGATAGCACTTTATGGTTGTTTGTTTTCATTGTCTTTACAGAGCAAGCTTTCAAATCTTTTTCTCCATAGGGGGAGAAATCTTCTCAGGGGGAGAAAACACTTTTTGCTCAAATTCTGAACAACTCATAAAGGAAAATGGTTTGTCATCATCAAAAAGGGGGAGAATGTAATCTCAAGCCTCAAATCAACTTTAGTTTTGATGAAAGACAAACAAGCTAGTTTGATGAAAGACAAACAAGCATTATGGAAAGAAGGAAAAGAAGTGAAATTAACTTAAAGCATCATTCACTCAAAGCTTCAAGAATCATGGCAAGCAATCAAGTATATCAATTCTCAATTGAACTACATTGATTAGAAATGCTCAAAAATGATATACACACTTGCCACAAAACTTCACTTATATTTCAAAACAAATTTTAAGCTTTTCTCTGCTGTAAATCGATTAACATCTTGTGTAAATCGATTTACACATGCTTTTTCAAAAAACTGATTGTCTCTGCCAGCAATCGATTTACATGTTGTGTAAATCGATTGATCACAGAACAAACTGAATTTTTAACTCTTGTAAATCGATTTACACAACATGCTAATCGATTTACACTTCAAATTTTTTGAAATTCTGAAGGTTACAAACCCGTGCAATCGATTTACATCTTATGTTAATCGACTAACACATTGTAAATTTTGAAAAATCTGAACTGGTTTCAGGATACCTTCACACCTTTTCTCCAATAGATGCATGGTCATACATTGCATCCTCTCAAGTTTTTCAAACAGAAAAGTGTCCATTTGGAAAGGTATCTTGATTACTTTAAATACAAAATCTTTCAAATCATAAACAACTCTTCTCTTATGCAATAATTCTGAACTTTGTAAAATATTCAAACTTCATATTTCTTAACTTTTAAGATCAAAGATTTTCTGCACTTTCACACATATAAAGAACAGAAATCTTTGAGCATTATCTAAGCATTGTGTTACAGTTTGAATTGCTTACAAGAGAAAAAGAAGAAACTTCAAATAAGTCATTCTATGTGATCAACATCTTTCAAGAAATCATACTTCATAAAATTATACAAAGTGTAACTTATTTCCAGGATTGTTGGAATTAAGTATTAGATTACTTTTGTTCCTTGTTGTCCATTGTTGGAAACAAGAGGTATCTTTTGAGAGGATTGTTCTCAAGAGACTTAATGGAAATCCAAGAGGGTGTTCTTGGTATTTGTTAGGTTCTTTAGTTGATAAGACTAGGAAGAGTCTTGTAAAAGTTCTAACAAAATAGTGAAATCTCTTGCGTGTTTGCAAGGGGACTGGACGTACTTCCGGGGTGTGGAAGGAACCAGGATAAATCTCCGTGTCTCTTTACTTTCTGCACTTTACAGTTTTCAAAGCACTAAATCAAAACCAGAAAGTATAAAATAAGTCAAAAATCGACCACCACCTAATTCACCCCCCTCTTAGGCGCATTCTTAAACTTACAATTGGTATCCTGGATTACTGCCAAAGAAAGATCTGTCTGATCAATTCCTGATCCAATCTCAACAATCAGATAAAAACCCTAATTCTTAATTAACTGATAAAGAAGAGTTTGTTTGACCGATTCTCTAGCCGATTTTAAAAATCAGAGAAAAACCCTGGGGTTGTGATTTCTTGTGGAAATGGGAGGGCAAATTTTGGGGTACAACAAAGCCTAAACTAAAAACTTGTTTGATTTGCTTGTATATGCATACTTGTACATAACATCATGGACAACATGAACATCATATGCATCCACTAACCATTTCAAGGATTTTGGATTCATCTTTGTTCTTGTTTTGTAGGATATGGATTCACTTCGCAGGAAAACTATCCAAATCAACCTTGTAAGAATTCCTCCACAACTCAAGGAGCTAGCTTCAAGGATCCCTGAGAACTCTCCATTCACCGAGAGGCATGGTCGTCTAATCAACTTGGTCACCTCCAACACAGAGGAGGATATGATGAAAGTTCTCTTCCAGTTCTTTGATCCTTTGCATCATTGATTTACATTTCATGACTATCAACTTGTGCCTACTTTGGAAGAATTCTCTCAACTCTTGAGGATTCCTATTCTCAATCAACTACCTTTCAACGGTACGGAAAGAGATCCAAAGCCAGAAGAGATTTCTCAAGCCCTGCACTTGCACTCATCTGATGTCACAACTCATTGGGAAACTAGAAGTGGTGTCAAAGGCTTCTTAGCAAAGTTTCTGTTTGCGAAAGCCCAAAGCTGTTGGAATTCCCTAGACTTGCAAGCTTTTAGGGAGATTGTGGCTCTTCTTATCTATGGGATGGTCTTATTTCCCAATCCTGACTAACTCATAGATGTGAGTGCCGTTAAAATCTTCATGTCACGCAATCCGGTGCCTACATTACTAGGGGATATCCTACACTCTTTTCACACTCGTACAATGAGGAAAAGAGGTGTCCTTATGTGTTGCACTCCCCTCCTAGCAAGATGGTTTATTTCTCATCTTCCCCAATCAGTCTTAAAGAATGAGCAAGGTTTAAGGTGGTCACAAAGGTTAATGAAGCTCAAACATTCAGATATTCATTGGTGCTCTTGATCCAAAGAGAATTTTATCATTGTTGACCATTTGTGGGGAATTCCCTAATGTCCCTCTACTTGGCATTAGGGGAGGCATCACCTACAACCCATGCTTGGCTCTAAGACAGTTTGGTTATTCCCGAAGGGATGGCCCACATGAAATGCTGATTCAAGGTTTGGTATTCGACTACGACAACAACGATCAAGGTCTTCGCCAGAGATTCATCCGAGCTTGGAGGATGCTAAACAAGGTGGATAAAAAGACTTTGGGACACAAGAATTCCATCCCTCTTTAGCCTTACCTCAAGTGGGTACGAACCCGTGCTCAAAGTCTTATGATGCCTTATCCTTCCATTCTCCCAGTGATTATTGAGCCTGTTAAGGAAGGAGAAGTTCCATACACTATCCTACATCCTAACATGCCCACATATCTTGAAGACCTATAAAGGGATTGGATACAGCTCAAAGGAGAGCGAGATACTTTCGAAGCCCAATTCTACGCAAGCGAGAAGAAGGTTTTGGAACTCACTATGCTACTTTATGAGGAGCAGACTCTAAATTCCTACATAGCACCAAAAAGGATGCGTAGTACTTTTTTATCTTAGAGTGTTGTATTATTTTGTCCAAGGGGAATTGATGTACTCAAACTCTGTTTTATTAATATAACGTGTGTTTCTTTTTGTTTAAAACAAATTTGAATCTTTTAAATCCTTGAAAGCATTGCATGTATACATATCATTCATCATAACATAAACAGGTCTTTTGCAACGAGTTTCCTCATCTCTCTACTGTTTATTTCAGTAAGATGGATCTCGAACAGATGGTCAAAGATCTTCAAGCTCAAAACACGCAGTTTCAACAGTTACTCATGACCCTAGCCAAGGGGCAAGATGAGTTGAAGACTTTGTTAGCTGTAGAAAGAAAGAAGAAAACAAAGAAAGCCACTATGGTTTTAAATATGGGGAGAAGATTTCAGGGACATACCAGAAGAACCTTGAATTTTGCAACCACTTTCGAGGAAGGAGAAGGAAAAGGAAAAGAAACAGCGGTTCCGTCAGAATCTGAAGAGGAGGAAAAAGAGGAAGATTGCTCAGAGGAACAATACCCTCTGGCTGATGATAAGTACAGACATCTTGAAGAGCGTTTAAGCGCCATGGAAATACAAAGGGTACCAGGTCTAGATTTTGAAGAATTGGGGCTAGTGTCGGGAATTGTAATCACGCCAAAGTTAAAAGTGTCGTTGTTTGCAAAATATGATGGGGTGTCATGTCCTAAAATGCACCTCCGATCATACGTGAGAAAAATTCATCAACACTCCGCCGATAAATACCTATGGGTGCGTTTTTTCCAAGATAATCTGAAACATAACTCGATTGGTTTTACCAATTGGAAAGGGACGACGTCCACAACTGGGAAGACCTTGCCGCAGCTTTCTATAAACAATACCAGTATAATGCAGATTTGGCGCCTACCCATACTCAACTTCAGAGTATGGCTATGGCTTCAAATGAGGGTTTTAAAGATTACGCACAAAAATGGAGAGATCTAGCTGGGAGAGTGCAACCCCCTCTGTCTGAAAGGGAGTTGGTGGATATGTTCTTAGGCACTCTATCGGGCCCTTTCTTCAACCATTTGTTTGGGAGTTCATCTGCTAGATTTACTGAGTTAATATTAGCCGGAGAGAGGGTGGAAGCCGGCATAAAAAGTGGAAAGATTCAGAAGGATTCATCTGCCTCTACAGCTGTGAGAAAGCCTTTCACTGGAAAGAAGGAGGTATCTGCTGTTTATCTATAAAGGAACCAAGGGAGAGCTGAGCACCGACCAATGGTAGGGGCCGTTATGATCCCAAAGCCTACGTCTGATCAACTAAGAAGTAACCAACCAAGGGTGGAAAGTCCAGTCCGGCAACTCACCAGGATTAATATGACTCTAGCCCAGGTTTTACCACATCTTATGAAATCTAATCTGGCAACTTTAAAAGAAGCTCCCAAAAATCCCAACACTGCGTCCCCTCATTATCACCCAAATCCCAGATGTGCATATCACACTACAAGAAAATTAGGATTTTACGACACAAAAATTGCGACAGTTACTTAATAACCGTCGTAATTCTAATATAGGGACCCATGTCACGACGGTATACACCTACCGTCCTTACATATTTAAAAAATATTAAATATCGCGACAATTTTTCATTAAACCGCCCTAAAATGAATGTTGCGACGGTTAAGAAACCGTCCTAAAATAGACATCACGACGGTAAAACAACCGTCGCCCCCCTAAACCTTTAAAAAACATGCAAAAGTTATGAAAGGGCACGACGGTAACCACACCCGTCGTCCCCCTAAATCCTTTACCCCGCTTCGTCTATTTCTCTTTTTATTTATTGTTCACGTATCTTTCTCCAAATTTCTTCATACTTTTGCTTTTTCTCTGTACAAACTTCAACCACATCAATTCGATGAGAACCTTAAGAAGCTTCGATGGCTTCCCTTTAAATTTGAGCAACTTCTATGGTGGCTGCGCTATTCTTCTTCTTCTTCTTGTTGTTGTTACTTTATTGTTTCTTCTGAACCGTAAGAGCAGATCCCTGTTGGCGTCCTCTTTGATCTCCGATTCTAGCAATTTAAACCCAAGGTCTACTACTCTACTTTATTCATTTTATTTTCGTTCAATTTCATACGCTTTACTGAAATTGGGGCTTTTTAGGGTTTACAATTGCAGAACCTCAAACACTGTCACTGATGCTGATTTGAAGTTTTTAATGGATGAAATTCTAAATCAGAACCATAAATGGGAGGATGTCATAGATAAAACAAATCATCTTCTATGCTACAAAGCTAAATCCACCAAACCTAAGGTTAAACTCTCCACTCACTATCGCTCATACCTTTCCTGCTTCTTTTCAACTATCTAAGACATGAAAAACTAATACTTTAACTAGACACCCGCTGAAGAACTTGTTGTCCTTGGATGTTGCAGAATGGTCCCCTGAAATATTGGAGTATGACTGTGTTCAATGATATTTCCGCCGAGATGCTAAGAAACTTCTACATGGACAATCACTACAGAAAGCAATTAATGTTAGAAATGCTTTTAGAATGTAAACAGACCCTAACATGTTTACCTTCAAGTTTGATGCCTATATTAATGTTTTCCAATAGAAATTCGCTTGATGCGGCCAATCATGGGCCAGTACTCTCCAGATGGGGGCCGTAATTTTTGGCACAACTCAGGACAACGATAAATGCGAAGTTCTTCAAGTGCAGTGAGACGATGCATGTCACTTGGAAGGCTCAAAAGTTTGGGACATAGATCAATATATAGGCTTTTGAGATGAGTCATTAATGTTGGAAACTCAGGAAGCATCTTGAGTTTTGGAAACTTTCGAATTTTCAAGGTTTCTAAAATCTCTGCTGCATCTTCAATCCATCTAGGCAGTTTCAAAAGTTGTGGAAAACTCTTAAGATGCAGATGTTTCAACCTCAATCTCTGCCTCCGGATTGGGCCTTCATAGTTCAACGACAGACTGAACATCGGACAATCTTTAATTACCAGAGTTTGCAATTTCGGGAAAATATAAAGAGGGAAAGACTCCAAGCTCTTACAAGATTGAATATACAATGCTTCAAGAGAAGTGAATAGTGTTTCTGCCCTGCTGACCAAATGCTTCATATTGTCACAATTATATAAACCCAAAACTTGAAGATGATTCAAGCTTGCAAATTCATCCAGTGACAGAAAAAGTTGTTTTGCGGTTATATACAGTTTTCTAAGGCTTGTCAACTTCCCGAATCCTTCGGGCAATGTTTCAAGTTCCGTGCATCCAACGAGGGACAAAACTTGCAAACTCTGGAGTTTGAAAATAGAGCGCGGAAGTGTTTTAATTTGGTGGTTATCTCTAATATAGAGAACACACAGGTGCTTCAATTTGGCAATTGAGGTTGGCAAAGTCTGAAATGAAGAACTACTTAAATCTAAGTATAGTAAGTATTTGTATCTTAATATCCATGTGTGCAAACGATCTTTACTTTTAAGACCCACTCCTTGAACAGGATACAATATAGTTCTCACTCTTTTGGACTCCGGAATCAAACTAGAGTCAAGTAAAACATTTTCTAAAATTGATAAATGCCTTGCTTTCTCTGGTATAGTTTGAGTGTTCGAGCTTACCAATACAAAGTAGTCTCTCACAACATGTATTGCAAGATCATGTATCAAATCATGTACTTTGAACTTGTAATAGTAGCCATAGTCTTTGAAATCCTCAAGAAATGATCGTGAATTTAACTCGTCTATATATTCTCTTAGAATACTCTCTATCTTTTCACTTCCATTTCGAGGTTGAACTAACCCAAGGGCTGCGAAAAGATTTATAATTTCATCACTATTGAAGGTAAAACCTTTGGGATAAAGGGAAAAAAAAGCAAAACATTGCTTCAAATAAGACGGCATTTGATCATAGCTTAATTGTAATGCTGATAGGATATCACCTTTCTTCATTTCTGAGTTCCATAGCCCATGGTCTCTTAGAAATTTAAAGAAAATAGTGTGGTCGAACACAATCAGCTGCAGCTGGATGAATCTGATGGTTCTGAAGTTGGTCGTACAGTTAAGAAAATAGTGTGTTTTTTTTCTGTATGTTGTTATGAATCGCAATAGCTTAACATGGTTTTCTCTTTTTTGCCACTGTTTCAGGGTCAGACTCCATTGTTTCCTCGTATTTTTGGTCATGAAGCTGGAGGGTATATGCTTCTCTTCTGATAAAATGTCTTGATTATTTAGTGTATCAGTAATTTAGTATGTAATGTGAATGAATGATGTTTATCAGGATCGTGGAGAGCGTAGGTGAAGGTGTGACTCATCTGAAACCAGGGGATAAAGCCCTGCCTGTATTCACAGGGGAGTGTGGTGAATGTCCACATTGTAAGTCAGAGGAGAGCAACATGTGTGATCTTCTTAGGATCAACACTGACAGAGGTGTCATGCTCAATGATAACAAGTCTAGATTCTCTATCAATGGAGAGCCCATAAACCATTTCGTGGGCACCTCTACATTCAGTGAGTACACAGTGGTTCATGTTGGATGTGTTGCAAAGATCAATCCTGAAGCACCACTTGACAAAGTTTGTATTCTCAGTTGTGGAATATGCACAGGTATATATATACAAGATCCCTAGCTTCAGATATTTATATATTACCAGGCTTGGTCTGTGATTTCCTAATTCAAGTTGCATTGATGCTTATAGGTCTTGGTGCTACTGTGAATGTTGCAAAACCAAAGCCAGGTTCTTCAGTTGCTATCTTTGGGCTTGGAGTTGTTGGCCTTGCTGTATGTTATTACTCTTATATCTTTGTCTGCATGTGTGTGTTGCATTGCAGCTATGATTGGAAATGAAATGAGACAATATTAATTTTTGCTCTTCTTTTTTAACCATAATGTAGGCTGCTGAAGGTGCAAGGATCTCTGGTGCATCAAGAATCATTGGAGTTGATTTAGTTTCCAGTCGATTTGAATTAGGTACAACACTTTCTGTGTTCCATCTAATGATTTAAGATTTTGGTCAACAACATAAATTCAAGGACTAACTTTAGTAATAATCAATCTTGTTCACAGCTAAGAAGTTTGGAGTGAATGAGTTCGTGAACCCGGAAGTAGATTAACTTTTGAAGATTAATTGCATCATGTGATGGCAAGTATTTGTGGCATATGTAAATATTGGATGCTACTATCTAATCGGCACTTGGAAGAAGAATTATATGTGTACTCGGAATCAACAGGAAGAAGAGAAGGCAGCAGATGATTGGGAAAGAAAAATTGCGTCTGTTCTAGTTAGCCACGAGTTTGGTATACTTTTTGAAGCTTTGGCAGATGGCATGAAGAGCAGAATTTCAGAACTGCGTTCAGCATGCTTTATATCCGCTACTTGGCTCGTAAACATGCTAACCATTCTACCAGATACAGGGATACAAGGAGCAGCCCGTGTCTGTCTGCTAAAGCAGTTTGTAAATAAATTAAATTCTGCCAAGGACATAGAGAACCGAATCCTTTCTATGCTTGCTCTCAACAGCTTTCTTCATTTTTCTGGTAAGTTTCACAAACATGGCAATTTATTACAACCTTGATTTAAAGAAATTAGAGCAGAAAGATAATAATAACAAAAAAAAATAGTCTATGAAGGAAAATAGCATCGAATTTGCAGTTTCTGTTAGCATCATAAATTACTCAAATACAGTCTTCAACAGATTTAGATAAGATGATATTATTATGGCTTCTCTATATTGTGTTCAAAAGCCTGCATGTCATTTATGCAAAGCAACAATATATGATGATTGTACTTGAAATTGTAAATTTCAGATGGCATACGTGATCTAACTGCTTCCTACGCTAAGGATATCTTAAAAGGTTTGAGAGAGCTAAAGAGATTTTCTCCCTTGGCATCTGAAATGCTCAACGTTTTGGTTGATGAGAATCAGTCTAATACAGTTAAGTTTGGTGTATTCTTAAACCATTTTCCTAGTGTAGGGATAGCAGATGATTTAAAATTCTTTACTGTAACAGGACATTTGGAGACATAAAGAGCTAATTCAAGTAGATTGCAGAGATAATGGAGAAGTGTTGTCAGTCATTTGGTTCAAGGATAAAATTATTTCAGGCCATACAGATGGAAGAATCAAGGTAATAAAATTTGGGATTTCATATGTCGTGTAAATTTTAACGTGCCGTGATTACAATTATTGAAACAAATATTATAAGTTTTATATCGGTATGTCAGATAATATATATAATTATTTTACCTATTATAGCTTATTTAAATTTTGTGCTAGCATGAGCTAAATGCGTTACAATAAAACATACAAGGTTTCACAAAAAGGAGAAAATTTTCATGACATGGTGTTCGCCATTTGCTTGAAAGATTGAATGGCTATATGAATACCGTGACATATATACCTGGTCATTAGCAAAATGTTTGATTCTTGGTTTCATATGACAACTTTACTGGGATTGAATGAATAGCTTACTTGAAAATACTTTGTAACTTTTGAAGGTCTGGACGTTAAAAGATAACTTGTTACTTCTGTTGCAAGAGATCCAAGAACATACTAAGGCTGTGACAAGCTTGACAATTTCAGAATCTGGTGACCGACTTTACAGTGGTTCACTTGACCGAACTGCAAAGGTAAAATAATGGCAGTTCTAATCTCAATATCAGGAATCCTGCTAACAATGGTTTTTTTATTGAATAACAGATCTGGTCATTGTGTTAGGCAAACTGTTGTGAGAGTTATTCTGCCAACCCATAATTGACAGTTAGTTTTGTAATGCAGGTACAAGAAGAAGCGCAAAATGGACAAGTAAAAATGGACAAGTAGAATTGGACCAAATGGTAGTCAAGGAAGGATCATGGTCCTAGCATGGAAGTTTAACACAAAATCACTTAACACTAAGGACTTTCATGAATTTTGTAGAATATTGTAACATTTTTTGTAATTCTCTCAAGTTGTAGCAAACCAATGTAAATATTAAAATGAAATTTGGCCTTTGATGATATTTGAATTTTTCTTGTTTATTGGTAAAATTTGCACTTCTTTTTACCTTTGATCACATTTTTTTGATATTATTGATGATTATTTGATATTAAATGTTTTTATTGTAATTAACTTTATTATGTTGAAAAGTGATAGAAAATAAAATAAAAATACTATAAATAAAAAAATATTAAAGTAAATAATAATTTAAATATAATAGTAAAATAATATTATATTTAAAATTATTTTACTAAATAATAATTTAAATAAAAATATTATTTGAAATTTATAAATCAGATTACGACGGTTAAAACCGCCGCAATTTCTAACCTACGGCGGTAGAGTAACCGTCGCAAACAACAACAAAAACAAAAAATAAAGTCAAATTCACGACGGTATATAACCGTCGCTATCTGTTGTGCGTGACAGTTTTTGCAACCGTCGCGAAATAGGCTGGGGACGCACGATTCTGCGACGGTACTTCTACCGTCGTAGATTGTAAATTGCGACGGTTTTAACCGTCGTAATCAGCCAAAATAACCGTCCCAATCTATCATTTTTCTTGTAGTGTCATTCCGAAAGTCTGGGTCACGACACTAACAACTGTTGCTCCTTGAAAAACAAAATTCAAGACCTCATAGATGCAAAACTAATTGAGTTTGATGCACCCGAGAAGCCAAATGTCATTTCTGCTCCGATGCCTAGGTATGGTCACAACGCTAATGCTATCGAAGAAGATTTGTTTGTTGCTACTGTAGATGAACTCTTGACTCCGCTCCCGATCATTAAGATAAACTTGTTGAAAGCTGGTATATTTCCAGGTTATAATGAATACTGTCATCTTTGCTTATCCTCACCAACTGATTTCCCTCTGTTGAAGACAGGCATTGAACGCTTGATAGATAACCAAGAGACTCTGTTTGAAAATTCTCCTGTTTCAACTGTTCCTGTTGAAGATGTTTCAATCATAACCATCTCCGCCATTTCTTCCAGGGTCCCCAAAATACTCGTTAGGATTAAATCGGTTCCGAAAACTGCTTCTCTCATAATCACAATGCCCGGGCCGGTCCCGTATGAATCAGATAAAACAGTACCGTGGAATTACGGTGGAGAAATCTACTAGGATGGTATTAAACAAGATGGGCTAACCGCCGAAGAAGTGAGCTCCGAAGAAGAAGATTCCGACATTAGCAATATTGCCGGAACTAGTAAAATTACCCGAAGAGGTAGAATATTCTCTCCAGAGATTGCCCCTCCAAAGGCAGTTTTTGGACCCGTGGCTGTTCCGAAGATTACCTGTGTACCAATAATCATATCTGCAAGTGCACCTACAGACAAAGACGACACGACCCCTGCTGTTATCCCTACCAACACTTCTACTGCTGAAATTCGAGGAGAAAGTATTCAAGAAGAGCATGTCCAGAGGAAGGCTCAACCACTAGCTATCCCCGAAACCTCCAAGAAGGAAATGGAGGAGACCCTGAGGATAATAAATAAGAGTGACTATGACGTGGTTGAACAGTTGGGGAAAACTCCCTCCAAGATCTCCATGCTAGCATTGCTACTGTGTTCCGAGGCACATGAAAAAGCTCTGGTGAAATTTATGAAGACAGCCCATGTGCCACAAGAGACGTCTGCTGACCAATTCCAAGACTGTGTGTCCATTTTGACAGTTGATAACGGCCTAGGCTTCTCTGATGCTGATTTGACGCCAAGAGGGAGAAAGCACAATGAGGCATTACATGTCTCTGTGGAGTGTAGAGGAACGACTCTGGCCCATGTCTTGGTGGACACGGGTTCATCTTTGAACGTCTTACCGAAGAAAGATCTTGACAGATTGGATTGCGAAGGGATGGCATTGAAACCTAGTAACATAGTTGTGAGAGTATTTGATGGCTCAAAGAGGATGGTCCACGGGGAGGTGGACATCCCCATAAAAGTAGGAACTCAGACTTTCAGCTCAACCTTCTATGTAATGGACATCCGCCCCTCTTACTCTTGTCTGCTAGGACGGACCTGGATCCATAATGCTGGTGTTGTCACCTCTACGCTACACCAGATGCTGAAATACCCGGTCCATGGAAAGATTATCACTGTCCCCAGAGAGGAGGAGTACATGATTAGCCATCTAAATTCTTTCCGGTATGTGGAGTTGGATGGAGAGTTCATTGAAACTCCTTTTCAACATTTCGAAGAGGTCTCTCAAGAGGTAGAGGTAACCAAGGCGGTATCCCCGATCCCCAAGATCACAAGACCTCCGCTTCGGATGTCATCTCTAAAGGACGCCAAGGCAGTAGTAGAGGAGGGTGGATGCACCATATGGGGGCAGCTTCCGGACATTCCGTATAAATCTGACAAGTTTGGCTTAGGGTTTACTTCAAATTCTCCGAAGGCTGTGCATCGTGCCCGTGCTGGAGGGCCACCCTTGAAGATTAGTAACTGAGAGGTCAACGCAGTGGAAGATGGTGAAGAAGATGGAAACTTGGAAGATTGGATATTTCCTACTGTCAACGGAGGACTTCGCAATTGGGAAGCCAGAGACTTTGTCCCAATAACTATCATCTCTCAGTAATTTATCTTTTACATTTCTATTGGACTTGTAATATTCACAAACAATTTGCACATTAAAAACCTTGTGTCTTACCCGAGGCACAATGGTCCATTTGTAAGGGTTTTTATTTCATCTTCATATGACAATCAATGAATCATGGACGTTTTTCCACATATAAACCTTTTGTGCTCATTGTCTTTCTTTTACATTTTATTGTTTAAAGATGGCTATACCCTTACATACACCCACACTCACAAATGAAGGTACCTCTCCATTCCAGATCCCATGGGTAACGATACTTCTATGGCCTTTAGTGACTCTGAAGATCTAATCTACCAAGCCTAATATGAAGGTGAGGAAGATTGTGAAGTACCAGGGGAATTGGCCAGACTACTACAACAAGAGGAAAGAGCTATTCAGCCTCATGATAAACCGTTGGATACAATCAACTTGGGTACCGAGGGAGATAAAAAGGAAATCAAGGTGGGTGCCAATCTAGAGCCGAGTGTCAAGGAGCGTCTAATTCAGCCATTGCATGATTATGTTGAGATCTTTTCCTGGTCATATGAAGACATGCCAGTACTTGATACAGACATCGTGGTACATCGTCTACCCACAAGAGAAGACTGTCCACCAGTGAAACAAAAAGTCCGCCGCATGAGACCTGACATGTCAGAGAAGATCAAAGCGGAAGTCATGAAACAGTTCAATGCTGGATTTTTGGCTGTCACTTCTTATCCTCAATGGGTTGCCAACATTGTTCCCGTGCCTAAAAAGGATGGAAAAGTACGAATGTGCATGGATTATAGAGATTTAAATAGGGCCATCCCTAAAGATGATTTTCCACTTCCCCACATAGATATCGTGGTTAACAATACAGCCCAACACAAAGTATTTTCCTTCATGGACGGATTCTCAGGTTATAACCAAATCAAAATGGCACCTGAGGACATGGAGAAAACTACATTTGTCACACAGTGGGGCATGTTCTGCTATAAAG
Source organism: Vicia faba (assembly GCA_948472305.1). Lineage (NCBI taxonomy): Eukaryota > Viridiplantae > Streptophyta > Magnoliopsida > Fabales > Fabaceae > Vicia > Vicia faba. Next base: position 1,401,227,703 of record OX451741.1, read on the forward strand.
TGATGCCATTCGGACTGAATAATGCTGGGGAAACCTATCAATGCGCCATGGTAGCCTTATTTCATAATATGATACATCATGAGATATAGGTCTATGTAGATGACATGATAGCCCGATCACAAACTGAAGAGGAGCACCTTGATCACTTGCAAAAGTTGTTTGTGAGATTGAAGGAGTAAAAGTTAAGATTGAATCCAAACAAGTGTACATTTGGAGTCTGGTCCAGTAAACTCTTAGGTTTCGTTGTCAGCAACAAAGGCATCGAGGTTGATCCTGCTAAGGTTAAAGCGATACAAGAAATGCCTGCTCCTCGTACTGAGAAGGAAGTCAGAGGATTGTTGGGATGCCTGAACTATATTGCCAGATTCATTTCTCACCTGACAGCTACTTATGAGCCGATCTTCAAACTATTGAAGAAAGATTAAGTAGTCAGATGGAATGATGAATGTCAGATTGCTTTTGAAAAAATCAAAGAGTACTTACAAGAGCCTCCTGTTTTGATGTCACCAGTCTAGGGAAGACCACTGATCATGTATCTGACCGTTTTAGAGAACTCAATATGGTGTGTATTGGGGCAGCATGACGAGTCTGGCCGAAAAGAGCATGCTATTTACCACCTGAGCATTACCGACTGTGAAACCAGATATTCATTGCTCGAGAACACTTGCTGCGCTCTGGCATGGGCTGCTCGCCGTCTAAGACAGCATATGTTGAATCATACTACTTTCTTGATATCTAAGATGGATCCGATAAAATACATCTTTGAAAAACCCGCTCTGTCTAGAAGGATAGCTAGATGGCAGATGATCCTAACAGAATATGACATACATTACACTACCAAGAAAGCTATAAAGGGCAGTGTGCTAGCTGATCATCTTGCTCATCAAGCTGTAGAAGATTATCAGTCCATGAAATTTGAATTCCCGGATGAAGACATCATGACATTAGACAACTGTGAAGAAATCAGGCCATATGATGAACCTGAACAAGGATCCCGATAGAACCTGTTCTTTGATGGGGAATCCAATGCACTTGGTAATGGTATTGGCGTTGTACTCATATCTCCGGAAGGGTGTCACACTCCCTTTACTGCTAGACTTTGCTTCAATTGTACAAACAACATGGCAGAATATGAAGCATGCATCCATGGTCTCAGAGCTTCCATAGATTTGGGAATTAAATCCTTAGATGTATTCGGAGATTCAGCTTTGGTCATCAGTCAGATCAAAGGAGAATGAGACACTAAACATCCAAACCTTATCCCTTACAAAGAACACGTTTTGACATTGCTACCACATTTTGAGGAGATTACCTTCGAGCACTTCCTGCGAGAAGAAAATCAGCTAGAAGATGCTCTAGCCATAAAGTCATCTATGTTTAATCTTAATTGGGATAACGAGTCTCCCCAGATCACCATCGAACGAATGGATGAACTAGCACACTGTCACGAGATTAATACTGAAGAAGTAGTGGACCAGCTTTGGTTTCATGAAGTCAAGAGGTATATCGAGGCTCAAGAATATCCAGAAGGAGCTTCAATCAATGATAAAAAGTTCTTAAGGAGATTCTCTACTAAGTTCTTCCTGAGTAATGGCATCCTGTACAAACGCAATCATGACTCTATTCTGCTCCGTTGTATGGATAAGATTGAGGCTGAAAAGATCATGGCTGAACTACATGAAGGTACCTTTGGCGCCCACTCCAGTGGGCATACGATGGAAAAGAAAATCCTACGGGCAGGCTATTATTGGTCTACCATGGAAGTAGACTTCTATCAACACTCTCGGACCTGTCATAAGTGTCAAATTTATACGGACAAGGTGCACGTACCTCCGGTTCCTCTGAATGTCTTGACGACTCCTTGGCCCTTTGCTATGTGGGGAATCAATATGATTGGGGAGATCAAGCCTACAGCCTCCAATGGACAGCGTTTCATTCTAGTGGCCATTAATTATTTCACAAAGTGGGTCGAAGCAACTTCCTTCGCATCCGTTACTAAGAATGTTGTTGCCCGCTTCATCAAGCAGAATCTCATTTGCCGGTACGGTATCCCAGAAAGGATCATCACTGATAATGGTACAAACCTTAACAATACTATGATCACTGCCTTGTGCGAGCAGTTCAAAATTCAGCATCACAATTCATCCCCTATCGGCCAAAGATGAATGGTGCCATTGAAGCTGCAAATAAAAATATTAAAAAGATCATACAGAAAATGACAGTCACCTACAAGGACTGGCATGAGATGCTACCATTTGCTCTCCACGGGTATCGTACCACGGCTCGCACATCAACTGGGGCAACACCCCATTCTTTGGTTTATGGCATGGAGGTTGTCTTGCCTATTGAGGTTTAGATCCCCTCTTTGAGAATTATGAAGGATACAGGTTTGAATGAAGACGATTGGATCCATACTCGACTTGATCAACTAAACTTAATTGATGAAAAAAGACTTACTGCTGTTTACCATGGTCGGATGTATAAAAAACGGATGATCAAGGTTTTCAACAAGAAGGTCAGACGCCAAGTATATCAAGTTGGAGATCTAGTGATCAAATGCATTATCTTACCACAAAGTGATCCCAGGGGAAAATGGACTCTTACCTATGAGGGACCATTTGTAATCAAGAACATCTTCTCCGGTGGGGCAATGATCTTAACCACCATGGACGATGACGACCTGCCGCACCCTGCAAACACGGACATAGTCAAAAGATACTACGCATAAGGGACCCGCTAGGTTGACACACCTAGGCAAAAAAAGGGCATCCCGACGAACCAAAAGGTTCGGGCAAAAATTAGGGATAAAATAAAAAAATCTGTACACCTAGCAAGTTGAAAACCCGAAAGGGCGACTTGGGCAAAAGAGGGTTTCCCGGTGGACTGAAAACCCGAAAGGGCGGTCCAGGAAAAAGTAAGGGAATTAAAGGGTATGACTATGTCCCATCGGATTACTTTAAGGACAATCTCTTCCACTGACAAATTAGGAGTTTCTGATCAATTCAATCATCTTCGGACGAAGCAACAAATAGACAAGATATTCGGAGATACGAAGGCTATAGTAGAATGGGAACCCCATGGGATTATTACACATAGCTATCTTTCTTTGTATAAAGTTTTCTTGCGTTTTATGGCAACATTCTCTTACTAGGATGATTGTCTACTTTGTACAAAATACTTATTCAAAGTCAATACAACGATATCTCTTTGAAAGTACAGAAAACTATTTGTCTTCTTTCTTTACACTTGTGTTTTATTTGCAAAAACGTCCAATGATTCATTGATGAACATATGCTTTTGAACATAATTACTATTTACAAATAAACAAAATGAGAAAGACAATTACTGATAGATTGAAAGAACCGAAAGACGTCTCTAGGCTATTCCATAAGCAATCCCCACAGTACATCATTTAGATCCCCAGCGGAACTAAAACTTCAAATTATTAATCCCCAGTAAGAGATCGTCAAATTCCCCAAGCAGTATATGGCATTACTCTCGCAACAAAATTTTGTCAGTACTTCAACTTCAAGACATGAAGAATCCACATATCCTCAGTAGCAGTCAAGGATTTATTTTCCTCAACCAAACAGCAATACAGCAAATCAGCTTACATGCACATACATTACATCCACACATCATAAACATTGATAGAACACATATATTGCATCATACATTTCATGCAACATAATTTTGTGTTCCAGCTAACATTTTACCCTTTTCATAATAAGATTAACAGCTACCATTAACAATATACAATCAGATACAGTTCAAATACGCTCCAGACATGAATGCCATTCTGTTACTCATTCAGATTCAGCAATCAGATACAGTTCAGATACACTCCGGACACGGATGCCATTCTAATACTCATTCAGATTTCAAGTTCAGATACAGTTCAGATACGCTCCAGATACGGATACCATTCTGATACATTCAGACTTCAAGTTCAGATACAGTACAGATATGCTCCGGACACGAATGCCATTCTATTACTCATTCAGATTCAGCTTTTAGATACAATTCAGATACGCTCCAGACACGGATTCCATTCTAATCCTCATTCAGATTTCAAGTTCATATACAATTCAGATACGCTCCAGATACGGATGCCATTCTAATACATTCAGACTTCAAGTTCAGATACAGTACGGATACGCTCCAGATACGGTCGCCATTCTGATACTCATTCAGATTCAAACTTCAGATACAGTATGGATATGCTCCAGACACGGTTTCCATTCTATTACTCATTCAGATTCCAAGCCCAGATACAGTTCGGATACGCTCCAGGCACGAATGCCATTCTGATACTCTTTCTTTCAGCTTACAATTTACAATCCAACAAACATTCTTGGATGGCATCTACAAGCCCATCTCCAACATGACTCTATCACTTCTCCAAATGGCATCTTTAATCCCATTCTCTCAACTACACATCGCCAAGTGCAAATTTATGGGCACTTTAGTGTCCAATCATCTTTCACCTTTGAGTCACGAATGGAAAAGCTCGCCAATCTAACTCTTCAGGTCTAAGAAGATTGAACAGGGGCAGCTGTTGTACCCCAAAATTTTCCCTCTCATTCATCAAAACTTTTCTCACAAGATCTGTTTGACTCAAGACAGGATTAAGGTTTGGTCAGCTCAAGACATCTCATCTTGCACTGATAACCCAAAATTAGGGTTTGAGTTTGCACAAGGATTTTTGGACTATCAATGCTTCATATGACTTTCAAACATCATTATGGATCCCTAAGATCACTCATGACAAGTTTCAAACCTTGAACCACATTTTTTTATCAGTCAATTGGACAGTTGACCTTTAAATTAGCTGTATTGGGGAAAAAGTCAACCATGACCAATTTACAGTCAAACTTCATAATTTTTTATCAACATCAACATTTTAAACTTATATGTATCATTTGGTCAAGTTTGGATCACAATTCCTCAAGAAATTTGGTCAAATCACCAAAAGGGCAAAATGGTCAAAATTAGGGTTTTGACTGAGGAAGGGCAATTTCTGATTTTTAACCTAGCAAATGACCAATTGAGTTAAATCATGATTTCAAGGATTCAATGGCATCATCTTTACCTAATTTCATGGATCAAAACATTGCAATTTCATTGGATTGACAGATGAAATTTGCAGTCAACTGATCAAAAGTCAACTGTACACTGAAAAGTCAAACTTTGACTTTTTGGTCAAAATCAAGTACCAAGGGTCATAAAAACATGTCAAAATGTGAAACTTGTTCATCAAGAAATCCAAGTTTGAAGATTAGGGTTTGAATTTGAAATTTGTCTTAACTTAGAAAATTTTCTAAGTATAGAAAATTTCTTATTTTTTCTCAACTTTAGGCCACTTTTTCACCATGATACATAATGATTCAAGGAAAGTTCTCAACATGAAATTTGTAGACCTCCTTGAAATCTACAACTTTTCCTCACACACTTTTCCCTAAAGATGCTTGTATCTCAAGATATAAATTTATGAATACATGGTCATGAACTAAATAACTTAGTAAAATTTTGCCCTAATTTAGGCAGGTTTTGGACCCAACTTCATGGAAATGTTTCACCTAGTTCCAAGAGGTATCTCAAAATTAATTTCAAAGATTATTTATAGAGCATATTGCAAGCTTTCCAAAATGTCCAAGAACTTCTCAAGATCATTTTTGAGTAAGGAGAATCAAAGAGATGAAGTTGGCAATTTTTCACTTTTTGTCCAAGCCATTTCATGAAGAACAAAGTTGCAATCAGTACCTATGCTGCCTAATACATTCTTTACAGGTCCCAAACTTGTTCCTCACTCCTTAATTTAATTATTAATCAGTTGACAAAGCTGTGATCCATTCCCTAGAGCCATTACCCAAGTTGCAATTCCATAAATGGCATAAAGTGACCATTGCCATTTTGGAAAAGCACAACTTTTGCCACTTTCCAATTCTTGAGCATTGCACCTGTCTCCATTGTACATACAAGTCTCACAGGTCTAAAGAAAATTTTACAAGGTGATACCAACCCTAAGAGAGCAAGTACAAGCATGTCAAGCCTTGTCCATTCACTTTACTTCAAATGCAAGAAAAGTTGCAAAAAGGCTAGAACTGGCACATCTGTTAGAGGGTTGACATGAAACCAATTCCATACTAATATACAAACATAATACAACTTAGGACACGATTAGTGAAGGCCTGAAACACTCCTAAGCACAAAAACACCAAAAATCTGTCCAAACTTGCAGTTTTGGCATAAGCATACCCATCTTCCATTTGGCTCGTGCATTTCAAGTCTTGATCATTAAAACATCTTACCTACTTGATATCAACCCAATCCAGACCTTTATCCCTATTCCATAACCACTTTTCCATCATCTGCCATTGTTGCTTTCAAAGCTTGCAGTTTGACTTGGCCAAGGAGTTTCAGGCACTTTCAGAGCAAGGCAATGGTTGGAATACATTCAGGGAAGTTCAAGGAAGCTCAAGCAAGCATCAGGCCTCCATCAAACTCATTCCAGTTCCATACACGATTTCAACCGAAGGAGGTAAAATCTCAACTTCTATCTCCTTTTACAAGCAACCATTGGCCACGATTTGTGAATAAAAAAAGTAGCCCTCGTTGCAACGAAACTGTACATATCTTTATCTTGCATTTATTTTACTTGAGTTAAGAGAATTTAGAACTTGAAGTTTATGAAAATATTAGGTTTAAATTTAGGACTGTTAAAATTCTTTCTGACTTTTAATTGTTAGTTCACATAACTTATATGGTTGGAATCGTGAGTTCAAATACTACAACTTTCATGTTATGAATTTTCATTTTCATGGAAGAATGAGAGAGTTACAGGATGTCTGGCCAAGCTTGAGGAAGAAGATGAAGTACAGGGCAAGGACTTATTTTATGTTATATTATTTTTGCTTTTCTTAAGACAATGGATGTATAGCCACCCCAGTGTGTTGGCTCCTAAATTCGACACCCTTGTTTTTATTAATATCAGCCATTAAAGCTGAAGGATGGTTTCGACCAGCTGGTTCTGTCGAAGTGTTCATCAGAGGATGGCAATGTACTTAGAGAATTTCTTCCAAGGGAGAATTTGGTTGCCTTCGACGTCGAAGGTGTTTCTCGTCGAAGGTGCTTCTCGATGAAGGTGTTCGATTGTTCAGAGTGGAACGGTTTGAGATTCAAACGTTTGGAGGGAAAACGGTTCCCAGCGGTTACCAAGTGCAACGTGCCAAAGATCTGGAGTGTCGAACGCTGTGAACGTGCCAAGTGGAGTCATCTCGAAGCAGCGTAACTGCCCGACGGTTACTTGGGATGTGTTTAGTATAAATATTAGTAGTTCACGCAGTTTTTCGCGTGTGTTCACAATTATATACAAGTCACTCATATAGATTCGAGTACCCAGCGTGAGAGAAAGAATTGTTGAGAATGTATGTGTGAAACACCACTTTAATTAATCAAAGTCATTTATTTTCCAGAAACTTTACTTGCTTTCTCATTTACTTTTCCAGTCGAAAGCCTTTATTTCAAGCCTTCCTTTATTTTATCAAGTTCTCTTCTTCATGCAATTTACATAAAGCTTCTTTATTTTCTTGTCATTTAACCATTATCAAACTCAGTCAAAACCCCAAAATCAACCATGTCTTAGGATCAATCTGATCGATCCTGCGAGTCACCAAATAAGTAACCTTTTGGAAGATCAGCGGTTGTTTACCAATTCCCACGGTAAACAAATTGGCACACCCGGTGGGACCTTGTGTTGATTTTGAAGTTTAACCTTTTTACACAGAATATCATCTTTTTCGAGAAGTATTGCATGTTATTGAGAAGTGGTAGAATATACACTAACAATACCAATACTGCCAGAAGAAGAGAAGCGATGGCGAATCCGCCAAACAATAACGAAATCCCACAAACGAATGTGGGAACAACAGTTATCCCAACCGTAAGTGAAGCGATAACCGCTGGTTCAACACCAGCAGTAACAGTCACAACAACGGGGCCATTACCTCCGTTCACTGGCCCCAGAGTGCCTTTGGGAACTCCCCCACCAAGGGGAAATCTAGGCACCAGGCCTTATGTTCCCCCAGGATTTATGACAGGCGGTCAAAATCGAGAACCACTCTATGGCATGCCAACTTCTGACTTGGCTAGCCTGACGAACGATGCGTCCACTTTTTCAGACCCTTTAGTGAGTGCCTCTTCGCCACTCCAAGGTTTCGGAGTAGGTATGGCAAATAGAAATAGGACCCAACTCTTAGGAGGAACGTCCCAAGTAGCACATGGCCTTACAAATGCCTCGACAGCAGTCTTGAGGCAACAAATGGACGAAAGCAACCATGATATGGTTCAAATGTTGGCATAAACTTTAAGTACAGTGCTGAATCCTCTAATACAAAACACCACCCAATCGAATCAGCAGATGACAGCGCAAATGACGCGTTTGGCTGATTTCTTTGGAGTACCCCAACCTATTCGACAGCCCCAAAGGGCGTAAATAAGGGGAAACTAAGGTATACTCTTAGAGGAAGAAACCACTATCAACCAAGTCCAGCAGCCTGTCGAAGAGAACCTTAGGGCACGATTGGAGCAGCCTGTCGAAGAACCTAGGGTTATAGCCCCAGAGGTAAGGTTAGTTAACAGAAACCAAAATGTTGACGAAGTAGTTCAGCATATCCAATACCAAAACATGGGTTTGGAAAATAATCTGGCAGCCATGATCGAAAGAATCATGACTCAAAATGGGATGAACACGGGCTTTCGTAGGCCTAACTTCACATCCCCACTGTCAGAATACGTGTTACAAACAGACTTACCTCCTAGATGTAAAGTCCCTAAGTTCACTAAATTCTATGGGGACACGACAGAATCTACTGTCGAACATGTGGCGAGATACTTAATCGAAGCAGGAGATATTTCAAACAACGAAAACCTGAGGATTAAGTACTTCCCAAGTTCTTTAACAAAGAACGCTTTTACTTGGTTTACAACTCTCCCCCCCCAATTCGATCCATCATTGGACCCAGTTGGAGAGATTGTTCCACGAGCAATTCTACATGGGACAAACCAAGATAAGCCTGAAAGAATTGGCCAGTGTAAAGAGACGTTTCACTGAACCTATAGACGAGTATCTAAATAGGTTTAGGTTGCTCAAAGCAAGATGCTTTACACAAGTGCCAGAACATGAGTTAGTCGAAATAGCCGCAGGCGGTTTAGATTATTCCATTAGGAAGAAGTTAGACACTCAATACCTGAGAGACATGGCCCAATTGGCCGATAGAGTTCGACAGGTAGAACGCCTTAAAGCTGAGAAAGCCAAGGCAACGAAAACTCATAAAAGAGAGAGGATAGCGTATGTTGAGATGGACGACGAAGATCCAGAAACCTTCAATGAAACTATAACCGTCGAAGAAGGCGAGGTCGATTTAGCGGAACTAAAACAAGGGCCACCATACTCTTGCAAACTGTTAGTCCCCTCAAGTGGGAAAAATCCCACGGGTCCAGAAAGGACCAACGATAGGTTCCCCAAAAAGACTTATAGTTTTGATATTACAAAATGTGATGAAATCTTTGACTTGCTTGTAAAAGATGGCCAAATGATAGTACCCCCAGGGGTAAAAGTGCCTCCTCTTGATCAAAGAAAGAAGAGAGGCTTTTGTAAATATCATAATTTTCTGGGCCATAAAACGTCTCAATGTTTTCTTTTCAGGAATCTTGTGCAAGATGCTATCGAAGAAGGGAGGTTAAAGTTTGCTGACAAGACCCCCATGACTGTGGACTCTAACCCGTTGCAGGCTGAAGCCCATTATGCTGAACCTTCAGAGCTGAACGTGATCGAGGCATCCAGAAGCCAGTCGAAGAGGCCAGGAATCACAATGGTCGAAGTCTCAAAGGACCATGTCAACATGCCAATCTTTGGCAGTTTTTCTGGGAATCTGTCCAGAAAGACAATTGGAGCGGTTCAGAAGGCGGTCGAAAGCCCAAAGCTGGAGACAGTTGGAGCCCAAAAATCTGGAACAAAACCCAGTTCTCACTTGGCTGCAGTTCAAGGCCAGACAGAGGACTTGGAGATTCAGATGAAGCAGTTAACTCTTGCCAACAAAGACACCATGAATGTCAACATGGTCGAAGTCTCTGAACAAAAAGTATCAGAGGAGGCCATGAGGCAAGAACAAGCCAACAAAACTGCCTTCCCTCGGGAAAATGAAAATCTGGTAGATTTCCTGCAAAGATGCCAGAAAAAGAAGTCAGAAGTGATGATGTGTCCCAGATGCAGTTCGATCTTTGACAAAAAAGCTGCTGAACATATTCAAAGTGTAAGACCAACAAATAGAAAAAGGGAAAGTGTTGATATTCGACATGACCCCAGAAGAGCCTCCCAAAGGGGTTCAAACCAAGAAAAGAGGCCACTGACTTTCAGGCCCCCGACTAATGTGCCAGTAGATACATGGTACAAAACATCTGGTCGAAAGAGACCAAGCGAGGAAAGATGGCACTCCTTCGAAGTGCCAAGAGGTTCGTCTTTAATACATAAGAAAGAGCCTCAGGTTGCTACCCCTAAAGTGACACAGGTATCAAGCAACTACAAAGGGAAAAATCCCATGTCTCGATCTCAATGGAGGAGATACCAGAGGCGACGAAAAGCTGAGAGGGAAGCTGCTAATGAACCAAAGGCAGAATCCAGTTCAAATGTTCCTCAAAGAAAGCAGAGGAAGCCTCTGGAAAGACAACCAGTAACCAATAGGCTAGTTTGGCCTAACCAGGGTGAAGTTGATAACGATGATGGTTCTGAGTCGGATGACACCTTAGATATCATGGTGAACATAGTCTCAGTTCTACCCAGGGAGTTCAACCGCCAGGTGGAGGTCGAAACAAGCGATTGGGAAGTGGAGCAAGAAATGGCCAAGCATAGGCCAGTGTGCTATTTCGTCATGGATAATGGCACTACTGAAGAGCAGAATGGGTTCTTCGAACCACCTACAGAGGCGATGAAAAATCACCTCAAGCCTTTATTTATAAGGGCTAAACTCGAAGAAACCACAGTAAATAAGATCTTGGTGGATTGTGGGGAAACCATCAACATCATCCCTCACTTTATGCTAAGAAAAATAGGCAAAAGTGATGAGAACATCAAGCCTCACAACATGGTCCTGTCGAATTATGAAGGCGGCATAGGGACCACTATGGGTGTGATCCAACTGGACATCAAGGTGGGATTTATCCTTCGACCAACTATGTTTATGGTCATATCAGCCAAACCTAACTATAATCTTTTGTTGGGCCGTGAATGGATTCATGGTGTTGGAGCGGTACCATCATCAATGCACCAAAGGTTACTACTATGGCGTCCTGATGGAATGGTCGAAAACATAGAAGCGGACCAAAGCTATTACCTGGGCGAAGTAAATCACCTAGGGCTGGCAGACTTCGACAAGAACTTGGCTCACATTGGGCCATGCCCAACACCTGACTTCGACTTGGCGCCAGCGCCAAATACTTTTTGTTCCCTATACCTGCACCCTGAGCATGGTTTTCAATGGGACAGAGAAGACTTGTCCCATATTGACTTTAGTGGGTTAACTGATATCCAACCAACTGGTTGGGGAAGTGAATTCAGTGACAATGACTGAGTCACAATCATTAAAGCGAATTTAGGCTTACGTAGCCGAAACAAAGATGATAACGGCTCTCGAAGCCGAAGTAAAATATATGGCCACACAGGCCAATGATCAACAGTTATCTTCTGCAGGTCCTGGAAAGGACTTCGATCCAGAACCTCCTGATATCATGCCACAAGGGATGCAGGAACAAAGGCTCGACGCCATCTATGACGATGAGCCTTTGGGATTCGAAAAGGACCCCTTAGCGAATAACATCAAGATGTTAGCGCAGGATCCTTTAGAAGAAATCAACTTGGGCGAAGGGTTAGAGAAAAAGCCAACTTACATTAGCGCAAAAATTGACCCAGAACTCAGGTTGGAAGTAATCCAATTGTTAAAAGAGTTCAAGGACTGTTTTGCATGGGATTATGACGAGATGCCTGGTCTCTACAGAGGATTGGTGGAACTTCAGTTGCCAATCAAACCTGGGAAGAAGCCAATCAAGCAAAGTCCAAGGCGCTTCGCTCCAGAAATACTGTCGAAGATCAAAACGGAAGTCGAAAGACTGCTGAAGTGCAAATTCATACGCGTTACGAGGTATGTCGAATGGATTGCAAACATTGTGCCAGTAATTAAGAAAAATGGTACATTGAGGGTGTGCATAGATTTCAGAGATTTGAATGCTGCTACACCCAAAGATGAATATCCTATGCCTGTGGCGGAAATGCTAATCGATTCTGCCGCTGGCTACGAGTACCTGAGTATGCTCGACGGTTATTCAGGATATAATCAAATATTCATTGCTGAAGAAGATGTGTCGAAAACTGCTTTTTGATGCCCTGGGGCTTTAGGCACTTACGAATGGGTAGTGATGCCTTTTGGCCTAAAGAATGCTGGGGCAACATATCAGCGAGTAATGAATTCTATCTTCCATGATTTTATTAACACTTTTATGCAAGTATATATTGATGACATTGTTATAAAATCTGTTTCCAGGAAGAATCATATAGACCACCTTCGACAATCATTCGAAAGAATGAGAGAACATGGTCTGAAAATGAACCCTTTGAAGTGTGCATTCTGTGTGAAAGCTGGAGATTTCTTGGGCTTCGTTGTCCACAAGAAAGGGATCGAAATCAACCAGACAAGACGAAGGCAATTCTGGAAGCGAAAGCGCCATCGAATAAAAAGGAACTGCAATCTCTGTTAGGCAAGATAAATTTCTTAAGGAGATTCATATCTAACCTAAGTGGGAAAGCTCAAGCCTTTTCACCCTTACTTCGATTGAACAAAGAGGGATTCGAATGGGGGCAAGAGCAACAAGAAGCCTTCGACAAAATCAAAGGGTACCTCACAAAGCCACCTATTTTGGTGCCTCCTTGTAGCAACAGGAGTATGAGATTGTACATAGCTGCATCCGACAAAACTTTGGGAAGCATGTTAGCCCAAGAAGATGAAAATGGAGTCGAAAGACCCATTTACTATCTTAGTAGAGTTTTGAACGATGCAGAAACTAGATATAGCGAAGTTGAAAAATTGTGTCTATGTCTGTATTTCTGTTGTACAAAGCTCAAGCAATATATAAAACCAGTTGATGTGTATGTTTCGTATCATTTTGATGTTTTCAAGTATATGTTGTCGAAACCCATCTTGCACAGTCGAATTGGCAAGTGGGCATTAGCATTAACTGAATACTCCTTGACCTTTATGCCTCTTAAGGCAGTGAAAGGACAAGTGGTGGCAGACTTTATAGTCGACCACTCAATTCAAGTTGAGAGTACTAATTATGTGGAGATAGAGCCTTGGAAATTCTACTTCGATGGTTCCAGCCATAAAGATGGAACAGGAGTAGGAGTCTTGATTATTTCTCCAGAAAAAATTCCAACAACATTCAAGTACAAGATATCAGGTTCTTGTTCGAACAATGAGGCTGAGTATGAAGCTCTAATTACTGGCCTTGAGATATTGTTGGAATTGGGGGCAACTCGAGTCGAAATAATGGGAGACTCAGAGTTAGTCATTAAGCAAGTCACAAAAGAATATAAATGCATAAGAGAAAATCTCATTATGTACTTTGTGATAGCAAATCGTTTGTTGAAAAAATTTGAAATGGTCAACATTCGACACATACCCAGATTGGAAAATCAAATAGCCAACGATTTGGCACAAATTGCATCTGGGTACAAAATTTCAAAAACGAGATTACAAAGAGCAATCGAATTTCGAGAAAAGATAAAAGCAACTTGTCTGTCACCAACATGCTTGGAATCGACAAGACTAGGGTATGCTGATCAAAGTAACTTCGAAATTTCGTTCATAGACAATTTGTCAGAGCAAGATTGGAGGAAACCCATTGTGGATTATCTTCAAAATCCAGTAGCTTCGACAGAATGAAAAACAAAATATAGGGTGTTGAGTTACATACTCATGGGTAATGAGTTATTTAAAAAGACGCCTGAAGGGGTATTGCTAAAATGCTTAAGTGAAACTGAAGCATACATAGCCCTTTCGACTATGCACGCTGGAGCATGTGGGGCTCACCAAGTAGGCCATAAGATGAAATGGTTGTTGTTTCGACAAGGACTATACTGGCCCACCATGTTGAAAGATTGTATCGAGTTCGCCAAGGGTTGTCAAGAATGCCAAGTCCATACAGGCATCCAACATGTACCAGCAAGCGAACTTCACTCGATAGTGAAACCTTGGCCCTTTAGAGGATGGGCGTTGGACCTTATTGGAGAGATTCGACCAGCATCATCAAAGAGCCAGAAGTATATATTGGTAGGCATTGATTATTTTACTAAGTGGATCGAAGCTATTCCTTTAGTCAATGTAGACCAAGAAAATGTCATTGAATTTATTCAAAAGAACATTATCTTTAGATATGGAATCCCTGAGACTATAACTACTGATCAAGGATCAGTTTTCACCGGTCGAAAAATGCAGGAATTCGCTCAGGAAATGGGCTTTAAACTCCTAACATCAACGCCTTATTATGCACAGGCAAACGGTCAAGTCGAAGCAGCGAACAAAGTAGTGATTGGCTTGATAAAAAAGAATGTTGGGAAGAAGCCAAGAAATTGGCATAAGACGTTAGACCAGATCTTGTGGGCCTGTCGAACGTCCCCAAAAGAAGCCATAGGTGCAACACCATATAGGCTAACTTTTGGTCATGACGCAGTGTTGCTAGCAGAAATTTGTCTTCAATCTGCAAGGGTTCAGAGACACCATGATATCCCCTCTGAAGTTTATTGGGATATGATGTTAGACGAACTAGTAGATTTAGACGAAGAAAGACTGCGCGCTCTCGACTTACTAAGGCTTCAGAAGAAAAGAGTGGAAGACTCTTACAATAAAAAAGTGAAACCTAAGGCATTCTCGCCTGGAGAATTAGTTTGGAAGGTGATTCTTCCCATGGATCGAAGGGATCGAAGCATGGGAAAATGGTCACCCAAATGGGAAGGACCATTCAGAATTATCCAGACTTTTTCTGGTGGAGCTTATGAAGTCGAAGAGTTAGGTGAAGATAAAAGACTCTTGAGAGTAAATGGCAAATATTTGAAAAAGTATAAACCTATGCTCCAAGAGATCAAAATAAATAGCAAGTAATGACTAAATTAACCATAAATAAGCCAAAATGGAAAATTTTATAAATTAGCCAAAATGGAAATATTGTCAAATACATATTACAATATATGGTTAAAGGGCTGAGTCAATCAGAAGGGGATGGAATCTTTGAGTCGAAGGTACTTCGCCTGCTGCAACTCCAGTCTTTTGTTGCACAAGGCATTCGCCTGGGCAAGCTTGGCAATTTGGTCGTCGAAAGCTTGGGCTTTCTCAGCAAACTCTAGGCCTTGTGTGATTTCAGCTTGACTCTCGGTGTCTGGAACAGTAGAGAGAAGCTCCTCCTTGCGCTTAGTATTGGCATTCATCTTGGCCTCCAGCTCTTCGATTTGCGCCTTTATGGAAGCATTGTCTCGATCTATGGCATCAATTTTTTCCTGCTTAGATGCCTTTTGCTTCGACAACTCTACAATTCGAGAGGTCGTCTCTGCTACAGCAGTCCAGGCGGAAGAACTTTTGCCATATAACGCTTCGAGCTGGCTGTTGAAGCCCCTCTGTCATCGATAGTCTGCTGAGACTTGATCAATAATGGAGTATAACTCCATGATAAAGCTCGAAACCTATGGAGTCACAGCTAGCAAGTCTACTGCATTCAAAACAGCTCCCAAACACGATGGAGCAGTAGGGTCCCCCTCCAAAGCTTTCATCAAATCTTTCTTGAAGAACTGGGCCTTGACCTTCGTCAAAGCCTCATCGAGAGGAGAAGTCTCAGTGGACTTCCCCGACTGAGTAGAAGCCTCCTAACTAATATCAGACGAACTTCCCTTGCTCTCGATAATGGCATTCAGATAGCCAACGTGATCAGTTTGCTTCAAGAGTGCTAAGTCTTCTTTGGACCTATGCTTTGTTGAGGTGGTAACCTTTGCAGCAGCGTTGTCTTGGGGTTGAAGTTGTTGAGCAGCGTTTGCCTCGACTTGACTCTCTTCGACTTGAAGTTCAGCAGTTCCAACGTCAGCATGATCCCCTTCATCATGTTGTTCCTCCGACAGATCAACCACTTGAATCTCCTTTGGTTGTTGATCTTCTGTTTGTTGTTCTTCTGTCTCAGCATTGGCTTCATCTGTTTCAGCATTGGCTTCATCGTTCGCCAATTCTTTCTCTTGTGGCCTACTGAGTTCAGCAGAATCTAGTGTTTCAGAAGTCTTTGGCGCTGAGCTTTCAGTGGTTTCCTGGAAAAAGAAGAAGAAGAATCTTCTAGGTTAGAAAGAGACATGATCGAACGCGAGCATCGACACCTGAGTTAAAAAAGGTCAAAGAAATTACCTGCAGAGGAACTTCAGCCCCTGGGCTGGAATTGTCGCTTTCGACGGGTTTATTGAGCAAAACATTTAGTTCCTCCTCCGTTGGCTCTTCAATAATAACTGGAGGTGGCCTGGGTTTTCTCCCAGCAACCTTTATTCTAATTGTGGATCGAGTCTCAGGAGGAGGAACATCTTTCTTCAGTTTTCGCCTCTTTAGAGGAGCGGGGGGAGAGTCGTCTTCTTCGTCACTCCCAGATTCGACCGTCAGTGCAGGTCGTTTCTTGGGTGAATGTGCCTAAAAACCAATTGGAGTTCGATTTAGAAGCTACATCGAAAGTCAGAATGTTAAAACCAGAAGAAAATAATAAAAGTCTGGTTACCGGTGCTGAAGGTTTTTTCAAAGGACCTTCCCCCTGATGGCTTGTTGTAGTTTTCGCCGGTGCTATAGTTTTCGCCGGTGGTGGAGGTTTTGTCAAGGGACCTCCTCCCTGATGGCCTTCTGCAGCTTTCTTGGCTGCAGGCTTTCGAACAACTGAAAGAAGACAAGTTATAATTAACAGGCCACCAGTCGAAATGGAAAGACAAAATAATTTGGAGAGTGAACTTACACTTCTTTATTTTGTCCAGGACTAGAACAAAAGACTTCTGAAGTTCGTCCACAAAGTCCTTCTCGTCGAAGAACTCTTCAGCGTAGTAACTCTTCCACCACTCTTTGAAGGATGGTGAGCAGAGAAAGTTAAGCTGATAATCGAACAGTGAAAGGACTGTTCGACCAGCATACCTGCCGATATGCTTGGTGGCAGCATCTTCAGTATAGTCGTTGCAAAAATATAACATGGATTTCTCCCTGGGAAAAATAGGAGAAGGAAGTGTTTGAATGATACCAAACTGGCGAGAGACCAAGTTTGGTTGATACGCGATCAAGCTCAAGTGAGTCTTGGAGCTCTTGAAGCGCAGGGGCATTAATCTAGGTGTGAGAAATGCTTCCCACATTATTGTATGTTCTTCGACCTGAGGGTCACCTGACGACTTAGGATGGGGCCTCGTGAACCATTCTGGACCAACCTTTCGTCGAGCAAAGGGAGCCATGGTCGAAACAAATTCTTTTCTTCTTGCAAACATCAAGACGAAATTTGCAAAAGTTTGTTGAAGCTCCAGCCCATCTTCAGTCGGGGTCAGTAGAGCCAATCTGGTGCCTTCGATACGCCTATTTGCTATCTCCGGAGCTTGCTCATTTATTTGAGTCTTCTGAGGTAAGAAAGACTCGAAGGTGGCATTGAGCCACAGCTGAAGTAGCCAAAAAGGTCCTGCAAGCAGCAGACTGGCTCTATTCTCGATGATCTTCAACAGAGTCGCTCCGCTGCTAATCGACTCGTACAGATTCGCCAAGATTAATTCTGCCAAACAAATATTTTGGCCATGGTGGAGTTGGGTGGCGAGGGTGACCATCTTCTTTGTCACCTGTAAAGACTTTGTGCAGAAAACAAAGCGTGACAGCCATAGGGCTAGAAACGCGATATGCTCTACATCCGACACAGTGGCTGTCGACCTATCATGGTAATGGTTGATATAGGTGGTGTAGGTGGGTTTCGTAGCTGAGAATCCAATCTAATCCTCCGACATTTCCTCTGGGTCAAAATAATCCTCAGTGGGTCGAAGGCCAGTGATGGCAGCCACGTCGAAAAGCGTGGGTGTCAGTATTCCACAAGGAAGGTGGAAGGTGAAATGAGTGTAATCCCAGAAGAGTAAGGAAGCTATCAACATCTCTGGGGAGTAGTTGAGACCCGTCTTCGACAACATAACTAGGTCGAATATCCCCAGGTCTTTCCAGATCGAAGCCTGGCTTTTTTCCATTTTTTCCAGCCAAGCACTGTAGTCAGGAGTGAGGCTAGGGCTAAACCTGAAAGCCCTAACACCCCTGTTGAAGAAGCGAAGATCAATTTTCTCCTTAGCGGGATCTTCATTATCCTCTGCATCTTTTTTAGAGCATCCAACAGGTTTGAGCTTTTCAAGCACTGAAAAGAAGCTTTTGATCTTCATGGCTTCAGCGATGCATGGGTTTAGCGGGCCAGACATGGCGAAGATTTGGTTGGAGTATCCAACCGGAATCATGAGTTGGTGTGAATAAGCTTCACGTTCAGCAGTTTCTAGGGGTTCAGGAACCCTTCGTTGGCCTGTAGGAGTAACTACGGGGACAGTGGAGAAGATCTTGGGTTTAGAATTTATGGAGGGGATGTTAGAACTAGGAGCGGTAGAAGAACCTGAGGCCATTGTTGATGTTAAGGTTGAAGATGAAGTGAAGAACAAGGTGTTTGCAAAGTTTGCTGAGATTTTGTGTTCAAGGAAGTTGGAAGGCAGGATAGCGTGAAAAGTCCTACAATGGGTACTTGGCGCTATTTATAATGGTTGGGGAAATCCCCAAATTCGAGGCCATTTAATGTTGCAGAAGGTAGTGGGACACGTGGCGTCCCCCTGTTGACATAGCCGTTCTGCAGAAATGAAAGGGTGCAGCGTGCGCCCTCATTTTTGGGAAATTGTCATGATAACAATTTGTGAAAAGACATTGGGCACGCTGCACGCCGTACTGAGGTGACGTCTTAGGTACGGATGAAATGATGGCTTTTTCTTGGGATTGTCAGTGGTTGGTAGAAGACAAAAAGTGCACAGTTTAATTTGTGGCTAAGAATGAAAAGACAGGTGTCGAATGGAATTTCAAAGAATGCCTTTTTCTTTTCAGAGTCGAAATAAGGCATTCTTGGGGGGCAATTTGTTGGCTCCTAAATTCGACACCCTTGTTTTTATTAATATCAGCCATTAAAGCTGAAGGATGGTTTCGACCAGCTGGTTCTGTCGAAGTGTTCGTCAGAGGATGGCAATGTACTTAGAGAATTTCTTCCAAGAGAGAATTTTGTTGCCTTCGACGTCGAAGGTGTTTCTCGTCGAAGGTGCTTCTCGATGAAGGTGTTCGATTGTTCAGAGTGGAACGGTTTGAGATTCAAACGTTTGGAGGGAAAACGGTTCCCAGCGGTTACCAAGTGCAACGTGCCAAAGATCTGGAGCGTCGAACGCTGTGAACGTGCCAAGTGGAGTCATCTCGAAGCAGCGTAACTGCCCGACGGTTACTTGGGATGTGTTTAGTATAAATATTAGTAGTTCACGCAGTTTTTCGCGTGTGTTCACAATTATATACAAGTCACTCATATAGATTCGAGTACCCAGCGTGAGAGAAAGAATTGTTGAGAATGTATGTGTGAAACACCATTTTAATTAATCAAAGTCATTTATTTTCCAGAAACTTTATTTGCTTTCTCATTTACTTTTCCAGTCGAAAGCCTTTATTTCAAGTCTTCCTTTATTTTATCAAGTTCTCTTCTTCATGCAATTTACATAAAGCTTCTTTATTTTCTTATCATTTAACCATTATCAAACTCAGTCAAAACCCCAAAATCAACCATGTCTTAGGATCAATCTGATCGATCCTGCGAGTCACCAAATAAGTAACCTTTTGGAAGATCAGCGGTTGTTTACCAATTCCCACGGTAAACACAGTGGCAAAGTAGCGCGCTGGTAAGACCCATGTCCTGGATTCGAACCTGGGCACTACTTTTGTTTTCCATATTTTTCTAGTTTTTGTCATTTTTGCAGGTTTGAGCTTAGTCTTGTGGACTTAGCATTTTTTACTAACATTGTTGCCAGTTTTGCTATATCACCCCCTACCAACTTTTTATATTTTTATTTTATTTGTTTTATTTTCATTTTTAATATATATTAAATATTTTCTTTGATACATAAAAATTCTAAAAAATGTAAATCTCATAATATTGCATTTTATTTTATTTTAGTTTATTTTTCACATAAAAATATATTTTATTTTAATAGATATCATATATTTTCTTAATAAATTTGTAAAATATAATTAAAACATATTTAGTTTAATTTATTTTTCATTTCATATTTATAAATATTTATTTTTGCATATATAAAATTTTTATATTTTTATACAATATTATTTATTATTTTAATACAAAAAATACATGAAAAATAATACATATGAACTTCATTTTCTTTTAAAATAGAAATTAGGGTTAAAACCTCTCTTTTAAAAATTAATTTCTTTTCCTTATAATTTTAGGTTTAGATTAAATTTCTTTTACATAAAGACAAAACAAACAAAAAATCTTTTCTTACATGTACATTATATTGCATCTTTGAATATTGTATTTTATTTATTCTAATTCGTACAAATTCGATTTGGTTGTAATAATTTATTTAGGTTTACATTTTTGTAAATCCCCATTCAAATTTGTATTTCCCCCTCCTATAAAATTGTTGTAATAGCTTAGTAATATTTACATTACGCAATTTATCGCTTTACATGCCATGATTAGTAATTAGGATTTGTATGATAAGATCAAAACAAAGCAACATAGAAAACCCTAAATACAAGATAAAATCAAAGCATGAAAATGATACACTTGCACACAAGCATCCTTAGGGTTTCTCAACTTGGTTGCCTAAAACAAAAATGGCCATGTTACGCATGCGAAGTATCTTGGCAAAACAAAACAAATATAAGATCATAGTCCCTCGATGACGCTATTCAAAAGTTTCCTTACAAAATGATCTTGGTCCCTCAAAATGCTAAGATACTTTGCAATATTGCTAATCATGGTTATACGATGACCCACACCCGTCCCGTTTAACATCCAAAGATAGGGTTGCTTACCAAATCAATGGTAAGACAACAATGTCAAAGGAACAGAAAATGCATAAGAAAGACATTTGAGTAGGTAGATTACTTCTAGTTACTTGCTTCACTTCAAACAACTATCCTTGCTACTTTCAAAACAAACACACACATTTCAAAAACATCTTACAGACATTGAAAATATTTTCAAAAAAAAAAAAGACAAACATCTTTGTATACATTCTTACGAACGAGAATCATTACAAAGATTGCCTAAACGAATGGCCTTTTTTACAAAATACTTTCAAAACCACACCAAACACAATTTCAAACAACAAAAGCAAGTGATCTGAGCAAGTAACTAAGAGTCCATGGAAAACCATGGATGAAAAGGGTGCTAATACCTTCCCTTTTCATAATCTACCCCCCAAACTCAAGAAAACATCTCAACGGTCTTTCCTGTGCTTTTTCACCTTTCCTTTTGGATAAAAGAAAAGTCGGTGACGACTCTTGCTAACCGCGACATTTGCGATAAAACGTAAAACCCTCAAGTCAGTTCTGCCACCGTATCACAGGTATGTTATTCACACTTTCCATCTTGCACATTTTTGAGACATAATATCCTATTTTATTATTAATTATCAATTTACTAATAAAACACTCGCAAAATTGTGCCACGCGACAACATCTCCATCTAGCATGTATCAATTTCATGGTAAACTTTTTCATTTTATCTACATGTGTTGAGTTTAAGTTATCTCAATTAGTTACTTAAAAATAATAGTTATAAGCATGGTTATAATAATCTATTTTACTTCCTACTAAAATATAATATATTATATGTTCTTATCCATGCATGACACTGAAAAATAGAGATTAATCTTTTTAATGTAAATATTGCATTTACGTGTACTATTGCATTATCATGTTTTTGTCATAAAATTTGAAATAGAATGAATTGAAATACAAAATTGGTTTACATGGAAATGCTCCAAGAGAAACATATGAATAATTTTGCATTCAGTTCATGTTTATGTTTGTAGAGCCATAGCTGCATCTCAAAGTATTATAATGTTAGGATTAACTAGATACCTTATAATATTTGTTGACGGGACGATCAATGGATATCACATAAGTGGATTTGAAGCATCATGGTAGAAGATTAGAACAATACAGAAAATTAGGTGACACTTTCACGATGCACGAACTATGATCGATACAAATCTGCAATAATAAAAGTATGTTTAAACATCAACTTTGGTTCAAAAGAAAACACATACAAGTAATCACCAAGTTGCCAAGCATTAAGGAAATAAAAAAAGTTTTCAAGACAGATAAATTAAAGAACTTAGTTTAGTCATTCCATCAAACACTTGACATGCAAGCACGAAACGGTAAATACATTAGGAAATATGGCACCGATTGGTGGATATCACATAAGTGGATTTGAAGCATCATGGTAGAAGGTTAGAACAATACATAGAATTAGGTGACACTTTCACGGTGCACGAACTATGATCGATATAAATCTACAATAATAAAAGTATGTTAAAACATCAACTTTGGTTCAAAAGAAAACACATACAAGTAATCACCAAGCTGCCACGCATCAAGGAAATAAAAAAAGATGTTAACACAGATAATCAAAAGAACTTAGTTCAGCCATTCCATTGAACACTTGACATGCAAGTACGAAATAGTAAATATGTTAGGAAATTTGGCACCGATTGGAAAACCATAATTGAACAATAATCACATATCAACAATCAAAGAAGAGAGACGAAGAAGATTGTAACCGAAATCAAAACAAACTCTCACTGAAAGTTAGAAACAGAGTCATTGTCTAAATCGAGAGTCAGTATGAAGTTTCAAAATAAAATCTGCATGGAATTCCACTGAAAAATCGAAAATACTATTTGAAGCAAAGGAAAATTACAAATTGATGCTGATGAAGCATACACAGAAATTGAAAAATTAAAATTAAAATAAAAGTATTCATAAATTAATTAGAGAATTACTTGCAACCCATCATTTGAAATTGACGAAGTGATATTATGTTGAATGATCACAAAATACCTATTATCACATGATGCATTTGCTTATTCAATAATAAACTGTGTTAATACGAATGTGTGTTATGTATTTATCGAATTTTAAAGCTAAGAATGATGCAATTGAGAACTTACCGGTGCGACGAGGTAGAACTAGGTCACCGTCTTGATAGAATTGTAGAATCGAAGTTTCATTGTTCTTCTTTTTCCAAATTATGAATTTGTTTGTTGTGATCAAGATCTAGAAATTAGAGTTTAGTGTTGTTGCATCTAAGTTTAGTTTGAGTTAAAGAAAAATGGAAATTGAATTGAATAGAGTAAATTATAAAGTGAATGATGGTGGAGGAGGAAAGTATTGGAAATCCACCAATATATATGATGAATTTCTACCAATCTTGATGAACAAGATTTATATCACCATAATGAAAATGAAAAATAAGAGATGAAGAAAGAAATAAAGTATTTTTCTGCAGAGTTTCTCTCTGTCCACAAACTGTAGAAAACCTTATTATTCACTTGCAATTGCAAATTATATGAATGTAATAAGTTGATTGACTTGATTACAAAAAAATAGGGGTTACTTCCTCTATTTATAGATTTAGGTTAGTTTGTTCCCTAAGACAAAGCCCAAAATTATAAAAGTCCAAAATACCTACTTTAGAACTAAATTAAACCTATCCATTTTAGATCTAAATCAAATCTATTTAAATCTAAAATCAAATTTGTGTGTAGTATCTTCGACACACCATGTTTTGACACTTCCTTGACTTTATCGAGCAAACTGCTTTGACACAAAGAATTACTTTCAACACACCACATAATTCACTGTGTCTAAGATATCTACATTTATCATAGCTCTTAGTCTTCGAAATACTTCGACCTGCACTCCCTTCGTCATGATATTTGCAGTCTGATTCTCAGTTCTGCAGTGTTCTAAGTTCATCTTCCTATTTGCTACCTGCTCTCGAAGATAGTGGATCCTCATTTTGATGTGCTTGCTTCGAAAATGAGCTATTGGATTATTTTCCAGATTGATAGCTGAGATGTTGTCGATCTTCATGGTAATTGCTCTATGATCTTTCCCTGTTATCTCTTCGACCAAGTTCACCATCCAAGTTGCTTGACATGCACAAAGAGAAGCAGCTATGTATTCCTCTTTGCATGATGATAATGCCACTACTGATTCCTTTATTGAACTCCAAGAAACTAGTACACCACCTAACATAAGCACGTATCCTTCTATTGATTTCGATCTCCAGCATCACTACACCAACTCGAATCAATGTAACCAACTAACTTGAATTCTTCCCCTTTATCTGCTGTAGGAAACAAAATGCCACAATCTAGAATTCTTTTCAGATACCTTAGTATCCTCTTTGTAGCTGCTAGATGTGAAACCTTTGGCTTCTGTATGAATCTACTTACCATACCTACATTGTATGCTAAGCCAGGCCTTGTATGACAAAGATATCTTAATGACCCAATACATATTCTGTATTGAGTTGGGTCGACATCATCTTTTTCTGCATCTTTCGACAGTTGAAGTCTTGTTTCTACAGGTATCAAAGTCAATTTGCATTCTTCCATCTCAAATCTATTGAGAGTTTCTCTTTCATATCTTCTTTGATGCATCATCAAACATCTACAACTCTTGTAGAATTTGATGCAAAGGAAATATGAAATGTCACCCAGATCAGAAATTTTGAATTCCTTGTTGAGATCACCTTTCAAGTCTTCGATCTCACTTTTGCAGCTTTCTAATATCAACAAATCATCTACATAGAGACATAGTATAAGAAATTCACTATTTCTTCTTCTTACATATACTCCATGTTCAGTTGTACACTTCACAAATTCCTCCCCCCTTAGAAAGCTATTTATCTTCTTATTCCAAGCTCTTGAAGCTTGCTTCAATCCATACAGGGCTTTATGCAGCCTGTACACCTTTCTCTCTTTGTCGTTTTTCACAAACCCAACTGGTTTCTTAACATAAACTTCTTCATCTAAGGGTCCATTTAGGAATTCACACTTCACGTTCATCTGACATATGTGCCGACTGTTTATTTCTGCTAGACCAACAACCAACCTGATTGTTTCGATCCTAGCAGTCGGTGCAAAAACTTCATAGAAGTCTATTCCTTATGTTTGGAGAAATACTTTCGCCACGAGCATTGCTTTGTGTCGAGTTACTTCCCATTTTGGATTCATGTTCACTTTGTATACCCATTTGACATCAATTTCCTTCTTTCCTTGAGGAAATTCGACAAGTGACCAAGTGTTATTGTCTTCGATAAACTTTACTTCTTCGTTCATTGCCTTCACCCACTTCGAATCCTTCAATGCTTCAGTTGTATCGACTGGTTCGACATCTGCATAGAAAGCATAATGTACCAGCTCACCTTCATTATCAACCATATCATCTGATGTAATCACACATTCTTGCAACCTTGCAGGCACGCATCTTGTTCTTTGAAGCCTTCTTGTACTTGGTTGACCTATAAATACTGGTTCCTCTTATCGAACTTCTCTTTTGACTTGAGTTTATGGGTCTTCAAGTAGGATTCCCGATGAATCTTTCTTGACATTTTCAGTCCAATCCCATTCTTTAAGCTCATCTATAATCACGTCTCTGTTGATCATAATCTGCTTGTTCACTGGGTCGAACAACTTGTAACCTCCTGTCAAATGATATCCAACTAGAATCATTTAACTCGACTTGTCATCAAGTTTTCTTCTCAGCTGATCTAGCATATTTCTATGTGCAATAGATCCAAAACCTTCAGATGACTTAAGCTAGGCTTCGTACCAGACTAACATTCTTCTGGAGTAATTCCTTTTAGCTTATTCGTAGGACATCTATTCAAAATATATGTTGCAGTTGACACAACTTCATCCCAAAACTCTTTAGGTAAATGCTTGCCTTTCAACATACTTCTCACCATATTCATGATGGTTCAATTCTTCCTTTCTGCAGTTCCATTCTATTGTGGAGTATAGGGTGCCACCACCTCATGCACAACCCCTTCTTTTTCACATAATTTGTCAAAATCTTTCAACACATACTCTCCACCATAATTAGTTCTTAAAATTTTGAACTTTCAACCACTTTGTCTTTCAACCATAGATTTAAACTTGGTAAATACCTCGATCACTTCACTTTTCTTGTTGATCAGGTAAGTCCACAACTTTCGACTATAATCATCTACGAGCGTGAAAAAGTATTTTTTACTCCAAACGAATCCACCTGGATTGGTCCACATACATCAGAGTATATGACTTCAAGGACAACTTCCGAATTCCTTCCTGCATCCTTGCTAAAGCTATTCTTATGTTGCTTCAATTGCACACATTCCTCACACACCTCGCTTGGAATGCCAATTTATGGCAACTCTGAAACCATGTTTCTTCTCTTAAAATCTCTGATGTCTCTGAAGTTGAGATGACCTAGTCGATAATACCATATCCATTCATCTCTGCTAGCTGTAGTCAAAAGGAACTTGTGATGCATCACATTAAGTTCAATCTTGAAGGTTGTGATACGGTGGCAGAACCGACTGTTATACTGGTTTGCATTTTGTATTCGCAAATGTCGCGGTAAGAAAGAGTCGCCACCGACTTTTATTTCATCCAACTAAGGGAAAGGAAAAAAGAACAGAAAAAACATTTTTCGAGAATGTTTCTGAGTACGGGGGGTAGATTATAGAAAGGGAAGGTGTTAGCACCCTTTCTATCCGTGGTTTTCCACAGGCTCTTAGGTACTTTGCTTATTTTTAAAATTGCTTGTGCGTGCTTGTTTTGAAAAAGTTTTACTTCGTGATAACCCTTGTATCAATCCTGAAGAGTGTGACGAAGTTGTTTTGAAATTTTTTTTGAAAAGTGTTTGTGTGAAAAGTAATGATTGAGCAAGTACCTAGGAACTAATCTACCTACTCGAAAAAAGTCTGTTCGTTTTCCTTTAGACAGCGATATCCTATTATTAAGGAATAGGTAGCACCATCGTTGGAGTTTGAAGGGACGTTTGAAGGGACAAATAAGATCACAAAAGCAATGTTAGGAAATTTTAGTAATCATCCTGAAGCCTTAAAGATCTTTTTCCGAGGCATCATCTGATTGGGTCATTTTAGATCTTTTAAGACTAGAGGACAACCCCTAACATTTCCTATACTTCATGACCGTTTACCGAAGGCAGCCGGAGTGGAGTAAACCCTGGGAGTGAGCATGTGTAAGTGTATTTTTTCAATTAATATCTTTGCACACTTAGGGTTTTCTACTGTTTTAATTTCAGTTTGTCTTTCCATACAATCCTATACATACATCTAGGCAGTTTATAATTTGCGGAAATTAAAATGCGAGAAGTTAGAGTCCTAATTATTACATGGCTTTGGGAAGATACATAATTATTTTTGACTGAAAATAAAATGCGGAATTCAAACCCTATTTAAATCTATTACAAATTCGAAGCAGTTACAAATAATAATAAAAAAGGAATATTAAAAGCGCGCGGCAAATTAAATATGAGAAATAATCAGACGACCTAAAAATCTAATTTGAGAAAATATTTATGTTGTTTTTTTTAAGGAAAAATTAGGTTAAGTACAAAGTTAAACCCTAATTCTAATTATTTTGAATTATAATAAAAAGACATTAAATTACCCTAATTTAATTAAACTAATTAATTAATAAATATTTTTTATAAAAAACAAATATTTTTGATGTTTTTTATGATTTTTGATTAAATAAAAAATATGATTTTTTAGGTGTTATTAAAAAAAAATAATTAACAAATAATAAGAAAAAGAATTGAAAAAAAAAGTAGGACTTGAGCCTGTATGAGCAAATAGGGGGGTGGATTTCTGAATTTTGTTCAGGCCCACTACTGCGCTTGATTCTATGTTGGCACGCTTGGAAGGTGCACCATGGTCTCTCCTTGGATTGAACGTTGGATCTGCGTTGGCAACGATCCAGTGGCTGGATCAGTGGGGCATATGATGGATGTTAGGCAAGGAGGTACGCTGGATCTGCAATAGACAAACGAGAAAATGAAAAACTGCAGACCTGGGTATTAAACCCAGGTCTTTCCCTTTGCAAACGCTTCCCTTTACCACCTGGCCATGTTGTCTTTTGTTTATATGAATAGACAAACTATATTATATTGGAATAATGGTCAGTGCTAGTGAAAAACGCGCGTGAATTCAAATTGGCCACTGGAATGGTGACAAATCATCATCTTCTTCCCTGTCCATCGTCTTAGGTATCATATCTATACCTACGGTCAAAGCTCCATAGCCATAAACCTGCAAACTTCAAAAATCCACACAACGCATGATAAATTAATTCTAAATGCACCAATCAACTCATCTTGATCTCACGAGTATCATGGCATCATTTTTTGGGTCTAATTTTACCTGTATAGAGAAGCCCCAAAATGGCTTCTTAAACCCTAATCATGGTAATCATCAGTGTATGCATCAAAACGTCAATTAAACCATTCAAACATGTTCTAAACATCCATACAAAGAAGAATGCATGATCAAAAAGTATTTATAACGCATGTATGATCGTAATTGTTTTTGAAAAGAAAATGCAAACCGTGATCGGATTGGTCATGATTCTGAGAGTTTTGACACTTGAAAATAATGTAGTTAGTCTCAGTGTGTCTCCAGGAATGCGTTGCAACCTTTAGAACCTCTTGAATCTGCCTCAAAATCCAAATTCAATTATCACTTTTCCTTGAAATTCCAGCTTGTGTACATGGTATCTTTTGAGCAATTGTGCCTCTCTCTCCTCCTCCTAGGGTTCAAACAAACCTCAGTATATGTATTGAGTCTAATTAGGTTAACAATTTTGGATCCAATCTTGGGAGTTGATGGATAAAATCTTTGATCTTTAAGCCATATTCTTTCATTCCAAACTTGACCAAATCATGCCTTTTTTGCCTTGATTCGATTTGGCTTGATTAGGCCAGCTCAATTAGATTCGATCTTCATCAAAATCAGATCATCAAAACAATCTTTGATATTTGTTGTTATTTATTTGATTTAATATGATTTTTAGTAAATCAAAATCAAGATCAAAATAAATAAATAGGGAAAATAAGATATGGATGCTGATTTGGGTCGTGGAGCATGTCCTTAGCAAGATACAATCCTGAAATGCTAGGCCCATTTGACAAAAAAATGAACTTTTGAGCACATTTGACTTTTGGTAGTTTTCCAAAAATGGTCAACTTTGACAATGCATAACTCTTCCAATTTTAACCCTAGTATGGTGTTCTTAGACTTTTTAGAAAGCTTAGGATGTCCCCTACACAAACCTTTTTGTCTCATCTCAATTGGGTCCTCCATGTTCATGTAAGAAGCTTTTACCCAAAAGGTGTTTTTGTTGACTTTTCAAAAGGACCTATAATGTAGAAATCCATATCTTTTTATGAGTGCATTTATTTAACTTGAGGGATGAATATGAGTTGTAGGAAATTGTATTCCCTTCAAATGAGCTTTGGATGAGAAATTTATGATAAAGTATATGAAAGTTATGCTTGGTCAATGTTTGGGTGACTTTTACTGAGAAACCCTAATTTAGTAACTTTTGAGTTTTGATGAATTAGGAGCATTCCTTGAGGAATCATGATCAACCCTTGATCAAATGATGAATATCACTTGAAAATGTTGATTTTGACCAAAAATCTTGAAGATTGACTGTATGTGGGCCACAATTGACTTTTGACCTAATACAGTCGATTCTCAAGCATCTGAGCAGTTTTACTGAGCAAACTTCTTGTGCAAGGTATAAAACTTGGCATGGATGATCTTGAGGACATATTAGGACTATGGAGAGAATATGAGGCCTTTGGAGCTCACCCATCTTGATGAAAATGGAAACCCTAGTTTGAGGTTCATTTCTTTAGGAGAGAGTTTGTCTGGTCAAATCTTGGGCACCCTTGAGCAAGTTAAGGGTCTTAATAAGCATATGTTGAGTAAAATAGGAGGGCAAATTTTGGGGTACAACAGTTGCCCCTGTTCAATCTTCTTACACCTGAGGATGTAGATTGGCTTGTCTGCCTTTCGTGACCTGAAGGTGGAAGATGATTGAACACTAGAGTACCCAAAAATTTGCACTCGCATGAAGTGCATGGTGATCGGTCGATAATATCGGGAATGGGTTTACAGATGCCACTAGAAAGTTGACGGAGAATCGTCAGAGACGGGCTTAAAGATGACATCTAGAGAAGATATTGGTTGAATAAGAGATTTCTTTGCGAGAATTCTTGTACCTGCCGCTGAGGAGGACTTCACTGATGAAAGTTGATATGTGTTTTGGGAGATAGAGTATAGGATCGTCGGTTGTCCATTACTCTACTAGGGAATTAATTCTTGATCGAGGAGGTGGAAATGAACGTAATATCTGGTCAGGGTCCAGGTTGCACAGTGACTTACTGGGGAAAGGTGAACTTGACCAAAACTGGTCTGGTCCAGGTCTTACAGTGTTGTAAACTGTTATCTGGAGATAAGAGAGAAGGAACCTGGATAATAGGGTTGCTTCGAGGTGAAAGCCTGGATAGTAGGGCTATGAGAAGGAACCTGGATAGTAGGATTACTTCGGGATGAGAGCCTGGATAGTAGGGCTATGAGAAGGAACCTGGATAGTAGGGTTAGTTCGGGATGAGAGCCTGGATAGTAGGGCTGTGAGAAGGAACCTGGATAGTAAAGTTACTTCGGGATGAGAGCCTGGATAGTAGGGCTATAAGAAGGAACCTAGATAATAGGGTTACTTCGGGATGAGAGACTGGATAGTAGGGCTTTGAGAAGGAACATGGATAGTAAGGTTACTTCGGGATGAGAGCCTGGATAGTAGGGCTGTGAGAAGGAACCTAGAAAGTAAGGTTACTTCGGGATGAGAGCATGGATAGTAGGTCTATGAGAAGGAACCTGGATAGTAGGGTTATGAGAAGGAACCTGGATAGTAGGGTTACTTCGGGATGAGATCCTGGATAGTAGGGTTGTGAGAAGGAACTTGGATAGTAAGGTTACTTCGGGATGAGAGCCTGGATAGTAGGACTGTGAGAAGGAACTTGGATAGTAGGGTTACTTCGGGATGAAAGCCTGGATAGTAGGGCTTATAGGAAGGAACCTGGATAGTAGGGCTATGAGAAGGAACCTGGATAGTAGGGTTATGAGAAGGAACCTGGATAGTAGGATTACTTCGGGATGAGAGCCTGGATAGTAGGGTTGTGAGGACGAACCTGGATACTAAGGTTACTTCAGGATGAGAGCCTGGATAGTAGGGCTGTAAGAAGGAACCATGATAGTAGGGTTACTTCGGGATGAAAGCCTGGATAGTAGGGCTTATGGGAAGGAACCTGGGTTGTAGGGTTACTTTGAAGTGATAGTGTGGATTAGTTGACCCGCTTGGCTTCAGGAACTGAGTTTCAATTAGTCGTCTGCAGACGTGACCTGTATAACTGCTGGATTTGTTGAAGATAATTGTCTTTCCTGAAAAGATACCAAGGTTAATTATATGCAATGCATGAAATTCCTTGTGAGATGATGTTCTCAAAATAAATGAGATCCTACTGTATATGATATGTATGCGCATGTCATGATGTATGTACATGAAATGCTATTGGGGTATGTCCGAGTCTGGGAAAATAAATCCCAGACTGCTGCTAGAGAATATAGAATTCCTGGCTGTTGTAGAGAATTGTGGTTCTTCTACTTCCTTCGGGGATGGTGAACGGAAATGACTATGCTTGAGATTTACTCTTTGTTATTTATGAATATTCTATCAGGGAGAGATTCTGTTTGAGAAGAACTCTGCGGGGAACAACTCTGTTGGAAGATGAACTTCTGTAGTTGAAGTAATAAGCTCTGTCGGGGATTGAGCTTCTGTATCCAGAGAAATAAACTATGCTTGGGAGATAAAATTTATCGACCTTCTTGCGATTATGAAATTCGACTGAGGGATATAGCTGCCAGGTTTCTAAATGACCTTGGCTGGGGAGATTACTTCCTGTTTCGAGAAAGTCGACATTAATGCTTTTGAATACTTTTATTCTGTGGGGGTGTATGTACTGATGATTCTGCTCCAAATCTGTCTCTGTCCCGGTACCTACTGGGCAGAGTAACTGTCGGCTTTGACACTTCTTGTTTTTACCCATGTTTCTGTATTTACGAGTAATTGTCTTTTTGTTTCTTATGTAAATATTTGTGAGCAGCAATCATATTCAAATGCATATGTCAAGAATAAATCATTGGACGTTCTTGCAAAACAAAACAGAAAAAAGGAAAACTCAAAGTTTCTTATGAAAATGATTTTATATTGATTTTTGAAGTTGGCATGTAATGGGCGTTTTCATACAAGGAGGCTGACGCTCTAGTAAGAGAACGTCGTCGAAAAATAGAAACTATACAATATTTTATAAAAGAAAACAGCTATGTGCCACAATCCCATTGAGTTCCAACTCTGCTATTGCCCCTATGTCTTCGAGCGTCTCATCACTTTGCTACTTGGCCGAAAGTTGATTAGATTGACCGGTGTCGTCCGAGCTGGATAGTTGATACCGAAGTCTGGTCACAAGATGATCCAACGGGAGATAGTGATACACTTTACATCCCTAACTTTTTCCTGGACTGCCCTTTCGGGTTTTCAGTCCACCGGGATACCCTTTTTTACCCAAGCCTCCTTTTCAGATTTTCGGCTTGCCGGGTGTACATATTTTTCCAATTTCATCCCTTATTTTTGCCCGAACCCTTTTGGTTTGCTGGGAAGCCCTTATTTTTACCTAGGCCAGTCAACCTAGAGGGTCTTTTAATTAGGCATAGTATCCTTTCACTATGTCTGCATTGACAGGGTGAGAAAGGTCGTCACCGTCCATGGTGGTTAGAGTCATAGCTCCACCCGAGAAAATGTTCTTAACCATAAATGGCCCTTCATATGTAGGGGGCCATTTGCCACTGGGATCACCTTGTGGCAGTATGATGCGCTTGATCACTAGATCCCCGACTTGATATTCTTGACGTCTGACTTTCTTGTTAAAAGCCTTGATCATTCGCTTTTGATACGTATGACCATGACAGATAGCAGTAAGTCTCTTATCATCGATTAGATTTAGCCGATTAAGTCGAGTTTGGATCCAGTCGTCTTCATTTAAACCCACATCCTTCATAATCCTGAGAGAAGGTATCTAGACTTTGATGGGTAGGACTGCCTCCATGCCATATACCAGAGAGTAGGGTGTTGCCCATGTCGAAGTCCATGTTGAGGTACGTGTTGTACCCCAAAATTTTCCCTCCCATATTCTTCAAGATTTGTCAAGATCATCTCAAATCATCTTAAGTCTACTCAAGGGTATCACAGTCAAACCATCTTCTAAGCCAGTCAAAATTAGGGTTTTGGTTCTTGTAAGGAAGTTAAGGTTTTCAAGGGCTCAATCAAGTCACATATGCATATACACATTGTCAAGCACCTACATGTCAAGTTTCAAGGCTCACAAGGTCAAGTTGCACAGCCAGAAACCCTAATTGCTTCACAATCAACTGTAGGGGCAAAATGGTCATTTGGCAGTCAAAAGTCAAAATTTTTGGTCAACATCTTATTTTGAAGCCACAATCATCATTTGATCAAGTCTTGATCATGATTTCACATGAATGGCTCAAAAATCATCAAGGTGTCAAAAGTTTCTATTTTTGGACAGCTGAAAAGTCAACTGTAACTTGACCAAGGCATAACTTTTTCATTGTTCATCAGAAAAATCTCATCCAATGCTCATTTTTAAGGGGAGGACATTTCCTACAACTCATCTTCACATTCCAAGTCCAAGAAATGCTCTCACAAAAAGTTACCAATTTCAACATTATAGGTCATTTTCAAAAGTCAACAAAAAGGCACTTTAAGTCAAAGACCATAACTTGATATTGGTAAATAAAAATGACCTGGGACCAAAGGCATTGGTTAGAGGACTTCAAGACCTTTCCAAAATGTCCAAGAACATGTTCATATGATCAAAATTGAGCAAGATATGCATTGGAGAAATTGGGAAATTTTTGTGAAATGGCAAAAGTCAACTATCCTTGAAACTTCATTTTTGACAAAAAGGGCCCACTTTTTCCACTTGGTTCAGCTTGGCCATGCCTCCCACGTGTCCCACAATTTATTTCAAGATTAAAAATTAAATTTTCCATTTTTATTTAATTTTATTTGATTTAATTCATTTTAAATCTTTAAAATTCAAATAAAAATCAAGAAAATTAATGGAGGGATATCTTTGAGTTTGAATAGCTTTGATACACCATTATTCACATGCCAAATTCGTGTAAGGCTTATTTCAAGTACAAAATTCAAAATTGGACAAAAGAGGCAAGTTTTCTTCAATGGAGTGTATGGCAAACTCAAGAACATAATTGCATTGGTTTAATGTTCATTATATGGATTGATACTCATTCAAAACCTTATATGCAAGCCTTGGCAACACAGAACACGACCTAGAATACTCCCATACAGCATAAGCAATTTCAAAAATTCCAAGGAAAAGTGACAAACTGAAAACCACCTTGCAGCCCAATTCAAGCTTCCTTTCTGATCCAAACACACCCCTTACATTGCCAGGATCCTTTTGCAAGCACAAACAAGCCAAAAACCTCAAGAATTCGTGCCACACGACTCATTCGGTTTGCCTTATATCTCAAATCTATATATCATATTTCATGCGCTTTTAATCCATTTTTTTGATTGGTTTGTATTGTTAGGGACCTTCTGAAGCTAGTGAAATAGTTTAATTGGACTGAAACGCGCTGAATCCAAAATCACCATGAACAAATTCTAGGGTTCTTCAGTTTCAAATTTGGGGCTTTCTAAACCCAGAATAATTAGGACTAGTAATGCATATGACTGGATTCGTTGCAATGAGACGAATTGAATGGGATCCTCGCGCCCTTTTTATGTTGTCCCAATTTCTAATCGCTATTTTTCACTGTTGAAGTTAGTGGGGGTTTAAAACCCCCGCTATTTGCTTGCTTTTGTTTCAGGAAATGAAGAAGACGACATGCGTGGCAGTGCATGGTTGGAGGATTCAAACCACGCGCGCTTTTCTTTGTTTTTTCAGCATATAATGCGTTTACTTTATATTATATTTCTTTTCCATTATTCTAACACACGCGCATGAGTGGTTCAGTGGCTGGAGACGTGGCCAAGCATCCTTGGGACCTGGGTTCGATTCCCAGGTCCCCCCATATTCCAATATTATTTTTTCCAACATTTTCCTGTGCAGCATTCAAAAGGAAGCATATCATACACCTCATCCAAGAGTCAGCCAAGTGTCCATCACTGTAGATCCAGTGGCCAAAGCATGAGGACCATGGTGCTCTAGAGTCAACGTGGGCATAGGCAATCCAAGAAGTCAAACGAGCTGAAGGTTCAAATGGGCCAGGATTCAACAATGCACCCTCAAATTCCAGCCCACACCCCCCTTGGGTTTAATCTTTTTTTATATTTTGTCATTTTCATTTTTTTATTATTTGCCTTATTTTATTTTTATTATTAACAATTAACATAATTAACATATTTTCATAAAAAATCAAAAAAATAGAATTAACATTACTATTATTATTATTCTCATATTATTTTTGTAAATAAAATATTAACAAATAAATAGCTTAATTAGGCAATTTTAACTTCTTTTCTTAATAATTAAAATAGATCTAGAATTAGGTAAAATTAACTTTTAATTTTATTTCTTTTTATTTTATTTCATAAAAAACACAAAAAATATTTTCTTTTAATAAATTAATTAATTAGTTATTAGTTATTAATTTCATTTAATCACAAAAAGACAAAAAAAAATTCAATTTCTTTTCTTAAGAGGGTCAAAACCCTTAGAACGTTCCCGATTAATTTTTATTCGCGCGCATTTTATTTTGATTATTATGTAATTGCTTCCAAGAATGTAATAGTAATTAGGTTTACCGCTTTATTTAATTTCTCGTACTTATTTACCAAAACGGGTCTTTGTATTTTTGGCGATGTATAGACCCGCGCCTTGTAATAGCGTAGAACTTTATATTTCTGAAATTTTCTTTCCGCACCCCCTTAACTGTTAAATGCATGAAAGAATGTATGTAAATAAAACCAATATGTAGCTCACAAAATAACATGTACAAGACAAAAATTAACTGAAAAACAACACACAATGCACATGCCACTTCTAGGGTACGCTTCACTCGTTGCCTTGAACGTGGTCATCAAGTATAGGGTGTCTTAGAGGTCGCCCTTCTGTCCTAAAGATCCAGTTGCCTCGAAATGGTTGCCTCGGATAAAAGGATCTAGGACATTAGGGTTACTTCTAAGGTATCCTACCATTGCTTCGGTGACCACACTGTCCCGATAATCAAATTGACCCGAACACCTCCAACGATGGTGCTACCTACCTCTCAATGGTGGGATAGCACTATCTAAAGGACACTTACACAGCTTAATTCCTTAGGGTAGGTAGACTTCTCTTAAGTACTTGCTCTTTTCAAACAAACAAAACAACTTTTCGCACTCACACTTCTAAAAGTTTTCAAACAAATTTTTCATACACTCTTGAGGACAGATACAAGAGTTACTTAGAAATTTTTCAAATGAAACTTTTTTTTCCAAAAAACCCACACACACTTGAAAAGAAAACAAATTTTGAAAACATAAGAGCAAGTACCTAAGAGCCCATGGATAACCATGGATAGAAAGGGTGCTAACACCTTCCCTTTCTATAAATCTACCTCCTGAACCGAGAAACATTCTCATAAGGAATTTTGCTGTGCTTTTGTCCTTTCCATATTGGAGAACATAAAAGACGGTGGCGACTCTTGCTTCCGCGACATTTCGCGAAACCAGCTAAAAACAGTCAGTTCTATTTCCACCGATCACAGAACTAGCGACTCTGCTGGGGAATATAAAAGTGAGGTGTACCTTAGGACTAAGATCACTTGTGTTTTCAATTGCCTGATTTTGTTTGCTTTAAT
This sequence comes from Vicia faba, assembly GCA_948472305.1. Taxonomy (NCBI): domain Eukaryota; kingdom Viridiplantae; phylum Streptophyta; class Magnoliopsida; order Fabales; family Fabaceae; genus Vicia; species Vicia faba. The sequence goes on from OX451741.1 coordinate 1,401,264,897, forward strand.
ATTGTTGGGCCTGTCTTGGGAGTTCTATAGATCCTAAACTCGGATCTGGGGGATACCTCTTAGAAAGTAGCAACAAGACTGTGAGGGAACCGTGCGGGGTATACCGACACGGTTGAAGCAGTCTGCTACGTTGATGTGGCACTTTGGTGAGTATCGGTAACCCTTGAGTCAAGTCAAGGAGAGTACGGGGCTGCCACGTGGTGTCGTGAAGCATCAACTGACCTTAGGGACCTTAATTGAACCATCTTGGCCTCTTTAGGGGTAGTGAGATAACTGGCTTTGGTGCAGTCCGAAGTTGGTTGATACTCGATACTACACTCATTGAGGGTTGTTTTCTTGGAATATTTTGATCTCCAGTTCAGTGGCTAAATCAAAACGATGAACACAGAAAACAACCCAATGATATTGAGCTCCTTAGAACCCGGTTACTTTTGATAGGACAGGTTTTTGAGCCCACCAACTTCAAGAGGGTAGTACCCCAAACTTCATGCTGGCCTAAACTCTAAGGGCTGTGGTGTGACTTGTGTGCTTTACCATGTTTGCTTTTGTGAATACTTGTGGTGTGCTCTTATCATAGCATCATAACATCATACAGCATCATATGCATTGACTAACCACATCAGGGGTTCAAATCTTCATCTTTGTTCTTGTTTTGTAGGACATTGAAACTATCCGCAGAAAGACAATTCAGGTCAACCTAGTCAGGGTCCCTACTCAGCTTAAGGAACTTACATCCAGGATACCCGAGAACTCTTCATTCAGTGAAAGGCATGGTAGACTCATCAACTTGGTCAATACCAACATTGAAGAGGATATGGTGAAAGTGTTGTTCCAGTTCTTTGACCCTCTGCACCACTGTTTTACTTTCCCGGATTATCAACTGGTGCCTACTTTGGAAGAGTTTTCTCAGCTTCTGAAGATTCCTATCCTTAGTCAACTACCCTACAACGGTACAGAAAAGGAGCCAAAACTTGAAGAGGTTGCTAAAGCATTATGCCTACAACCATCTGACATTAAGGGACATTGGGAAGTTAGAAGTGGTATCAAAGGGTTCTTGGCCAAGTTTCTGTTTGAGAAAGCACAAGAATGTTGGAACTCCCTTGACCTACAAGATTTTGAAGAAGTTGTGGCACTCCTCGTCTATGGGTTGGTATTGTTCCCTAATCCAGATCAGCTCGTAGATATCAATGATGTCAAGATCTTCATATACAGGAATCCTATACCTACGTTGCTTGGGGACATCCTTCACTCATGTTACACTCGAACCATGAGAAAAAGAGGTGTTCTCATGTGCTGCACTCCTCTCCTGGCAAGGTGGTTTATTTCGCACCTTCCACAATCAGTTTTAAAGAACGAGCGGGGTTTGAAATGGTCACAACGATTGATGACCCTTACACATGCTGATATACATTGGTGTTCTCGGTCCAGAGAGAATGTCACTATCATTGATCGTTGCGGGGAGTTTCCTAATGTTCCTTTACTTGGAATCAGAGGAGGTATTACCTACAATCCATGTCTGGTTTTGAGGCAGTTTGGATATGCTCGGAGGGATGGCCCTCATGATATGTTGATTCCTGACATAGTTTTTGACTTCGACAACGATGCACAAGGACTTCGCCAGAGATTTATCAGAGCTTGGAGGATGCCCAACAAGGTAGATAGCAAGACACTGGGGCACAAGAACTCCATCCCCCTGGAGCCTTATCTCAAGTGGGTACGAGCCCGCTCCCAGAAGCTGGTGATGCCATATCCTCATGTTCTCCCCGTGATCAAAGAGCCAGTGTTGGAAGGAGAGGTGCCCTACACCATTCAACATCCTGACATGCCTACATCCTGGGAAGAAATGCAGAAAAGCTGGATCCAACTCAAGGAAGAACGAAATTCTCTTGAAGCCAGTCTACATGCCAATGAGAAGAAGGTCTTGGAGCTCACCCGCCTACTGCACGAGGAAAAGACTCTCAACACTTACATTTCTCCAAAGAGGATGCGTAGTGTCTTTTGGGATTAATTATTTTGTAATGTTTTGCCCATGAGGCCCTGATGTACTGAACAAATCATTTCCTAATAAAAAGTGTGTTTTTTTGGCTACAACGAATTTGAACTTTCGAACCCTTGAATGCATTGCATAAATAGCATATCATGCATCATGTGCATAATAGGTACCCCTTTTTCTACAGGTTGCTTAATCTTCTTCGCTGTTTATTTCAGCACTCAAGCATCATGAATCCTGAACTCACTACCGAGCAAGCTATCAAGGCCCTCCAGGCCCAGAATGCCCAATTTCAGGAGATGGTCATGAACTTGGCCCAGGGACAACAAGAGCTGAAGGCTTTGCTCCTGAAGAAGAAGAAGAAGAAGAGGATTGTGTTATTCAACACTGGGCGCAGACTCGGGAATACATTGCAGAATGAAGCTGAGAGGACTACTCCGTCTGTGGGGGAAGGCAATCACCAAAGGAGAGAGGTTCCTAGTCCTGTGGTCTCTGACACCGAGACAGACTTCAATGACGAACAGTACCCTCCTGCTGAGGGCCGGTACAAGCAACTGGAGGACATGTTAAATGCTATGGAGATTCAATGTGTGCCTGGGTTGGATTTCGGAGACTTAGGGTTATCTTCTGGGGTGGTGATCCCGCACAAGTTCAAGGCACCTGCCTTTATGAAGTATGACGGGGCTTCCTGCCCTAAGATGCACCTCCGTTCTTATGTAAGGAAGATCCAGCCTTACACAGCAGACAAGAACTTATGGATCCACTTCTTCCAGGAGAGTCTTTCAGGGACTCATCTCGAATGGTTCTATCAGCTGGATGGAACCAACATTCATAACTGGGAGGATTTGACCACTGCTTTTTACAAGCAGTATCAATATAATTCCGACCTCGCTCCCACGCGTACCCAACTCCAGGGTATGTCACTGGGAACGGGTGAAGGTTTTAAGGAGTACGCACAAAAATGGAGAGACTTGGCTGGTAGGGTGCAGCCACCGTTGACAGATCGTGAGCTAGTGGACATGTTCTTGGGGACCCTATCTGGTCCATTCTTCAACCATCTCATTGGTAATTCCTCTGCTGGGTTTACTGACCTGATCCTGACAGGTGAAAGGATCAAAGCTGGTATAAAATCGGGGAAGATACAGAAGGGTGCCTCCTCAAATGCTGAAAAGAAGCCCTTCAAGAAAGAGGCCAGTGCTGTGTACGGTCCCAGGAGATAGAACAAACCGGAACGCCGCCAAGCTGTCAACGCGGTGGTTATTTCTAAGCCTGTTGCTGCTCCTCAGCAGTACAACCAGCCAAGAGCTGAGAGGCCCAAAAGGCAGTATACTCGGCTCAGCGTGACTCTCTCTCAGATATTGCCGCAACTGTTATCAACCAGCCTGGTAAATGTCAAGGAAGCTCCGAAGGTGGTAAACACAGCATCTCCGAAGTACAACCCCAACGCCCATTGCGCTTATCACTCTGATAGCCCGGGACATTCTACTGAAGATTGTTGGGCCCTAAGGAATAAGGTTCAGGACCTTATTGATGCTAAGGAAATACAGTTCGAGGCGCCCGAAAGGCCAAATGTTGTGACGGCTCCCATGCCCCAGCATGGAGTGAATGCTGTTGAGGAGGATCTGTATGTAGCTTCTGTGGATGATGTTGCTACTCCGCTGCTGACCGTCAAGAGGAACCTGTTGCTAGCCGGTTTATTTCTGGGATGTAGTAAAGGTTTCCATCTATGTGCTGCTTCACCTGTTGGTTGTCCTTTGCTGAAGTCAGGCATCCAAAACCTGATAGATAGCAAAGAGATCTTGTTCAAGAAGATTGCTATTCCTGCCGTTCCTGCTGCCCCTGTTGAAGAAGTTTCAATTGTCACCATTTTCAACAACCCTTCCAAGGCCCCTTCAAAGAAGCCTATCAAAATTTTGCCTGTTCACAAGATTGCTCCTATAACCATTACTGTTCCGGGGCCCATCCCCTACAAGTCTGATAAAGCTGTCCCATGGCACTATGGGGCAGACGTTTATGTTCTAGGAGTGAAACAAGAGTTCAATACTGATACCGGTGTCACCAATATCACCGGGCCTGCTAAAGTCACTCGTAGTGGAAGACTGTTCTCACCAGACATTGCACCTCCAGCAATTCAGAGGCCTCTTGTCATCACACCTGCCAGTGTGCCTGTTCCCCCCCTGATCAAGTTTCTACCCCTGTTGCCGAGTCATCTGACGCTCGGGGTAAGGGAATTGCTACTGATGTGCCTGCCCGGACGGAGGCACCAAAGACCACTGTTGAGGCTTCCAAGCAAGAGATGGAAGAGATCCTCAAAATTATAAAGAAAAGTGATTTCAACTTCGTTGAACAGCTGGGGCACACCCCCTCTAAAATCTCCATGCTATCACTGTTGCTGTGTTCAGAGGCCCATGCCAAGGCCCTGATTGCTTTCCTGAAGACGGCCCACGTGCCCCAAGAAACGTCTGCTGATCAATTCACCGACTGTGTGGCCAACTTAACCGCTGATAATGGTCTGGGTTTCTCTGATGCTGATCTGACGGCCAAGGGGAAGAACCATAATGATGCCCTGCATGTCTCCATTGAATGCAGGGGCACTACTCTTGCTCACGTGCTGGTTGACACTGGTTCTTCACTAAACGTACTACCCAAGAAAGCTCTAGACAGGCTGGACTGTGAGGGTTTAGAGCTCAAACCAAGTAACATCGTTGTCCGGGCCTTTGACGGGTCCAAAAGGATGGTACATGGTGAGGTTGACATCCCAATAAGGGTTGGTTCACAAGTCTTTGATTCAAAGTTCTACGTGATGGATATCCGTCCATCCTATTCTTGTTTGCTGGGTCGTCTCTGGATCCACAAGGCAGGGGCCGTGACTTCAACTTTACATCAGAAGCTCAAATACCCGGTCAGGGGGAAGATCGTAACAGTGCAAGGGGAAGAGGAATACATGGTCAGCCACCTCAACTCCTTCAGGTACGTAGAAATGGATGGGGAATTCATTGAGACCCCCTTTCAACACTTTGAAGAGGTGCCTCAGGCATTGGCAGCAGCAGAGACTGTGACTGAAGAGGGTTCTCCTTTGAAGATGGCTTCCTTGAAGGATGTCCGGGCTGTGATTGAGAAGGGTGAGTGTGCAAAATGGGGAAGACTTCCTGATTTCACTCCAAAGACTGACAAGTTTGGCTTGGGTTTCACGGTAGAAGCTCAGAAGGCTGTACATAAGGCAAGAATTGGAAGACCTCCTGTGCTCATCACCAACCCGGGAGTGAATGCTATTGAGGACAAAGCGGACGAATCTGAATTTGACAGCTGGATCTACCCAACGACCAACAGTGGACCTAGCAACTGGACTGCAAAAGACTTTACACCTATTACTTTTGTCACCCAGTAATGAACTTCTTTGTTTTGAATTTGTAACAAACAATAATTTGAAACTTTATGGCCCGGTGTCTTACCCGGGACACCGCGGTGTCATTTGTGAGGGCTTTTGTGTGTCACTTTCATATATCATGAATAAAAACATTGGACGTTTTTCACATTTCAAATCTTGCGCTCCCTTTCTTTCTTTATATATTGCAAAACAGCTGTATTTACACACACTCACTTATACAGGTTTCAATCCACTATGGATCTCACTGGTAACGACTCTGCTACTGCCAGTTATGACTTCGAAAATCCGATCAACTTAGCCGAAGACGAAGGTGAAGATGATTGCGAAGTGCCTGGCGAGCTTGCAAGACTGCTACTCCAGGAAGAGAGGGCCATTCAGCCAAATGAAGAGCCAGTGGAAACGGTAAATCTGGGTACTGAGACAGATAGAAAGGAAGTCAAGATTGGTGCCAATCTAGAGCTCAGTGCGAAACAACGGTTGATTCAGATGCTTCATGACTACGTGGAAATCTTTGCCTGGTCTTACAAAGACATGCCTGGGTTGGATACTGACATTGTGGTTCATCACCTGCCTACCAAGGAAGGCTGCACTCCGGTTAAACAGAAGGTCCGCCGTATGCGTCCAGAAATGTCCGAGAAAATCAAAGCTGAGGTTATGAAACAATTTGATGTCGGGTTTCTAGCAGTGACTTCTTACCCTCAGTGGGTTGCTAACGGGGTTCCAGTGCCTAAGAAAGATGGTAAGGTCAGAATGTGTGTTGACTACAGGGATTTGAATAGGGCGAGCCCTAAAGACGACTTCCCTTTGCCTCATATCGACGTTCTGGTTGACAACACTGCTCAGCACAAGGTGTTCTCCTTCATGGACGGTTTCTCTGGATATAACCAAATCAAAATGGCTCCTGAAGACATGGAGAAGACCACTTTTGTTACTCAGTGGGGCACCTTTTTCTACAAGGTCATGCCATTTGGGTTGAAAAATGCTGGGGCAACCTACCAACGTGCCATGGTTGCTTTGTTTCATGACATGATCCATCATGAGATCGAAGTGTACGTTGACGATATGATTGCAAGGTGCCAAACTGAGGAGGAACACCTTGACCATCTACAGAAGCTATTTGACCGTCTGAAGTTGTACAAGCTGAGATTGTACCCGAACAAATGCACCTTCGGGGTGAGATCTGGGAAACTACTAGGCTTCGTCGTAAGCGACAAAGGTATTCAAGTGGACCCTGCCAAAGTGAAAGCCATACAAGAGATGCCAGCTCCCAAGACAGAGAGAGAAGTCAGAGGCTTTCTAGGACGGCTGAACTACATTGCCCGATTCATCTCGCACCTAACGGCTACATGTGAACCAATCTTCAAGCTACTGAAGAAAGATCAAGTAGTACGTTGGAATGATGAATGTCAGGCCGCTTTCGAAAGAATCAAGGAGTATCTCCAAGAACCACCCATTCTTATGCCACCGGTTGAGGGGAGACCTCTGATACTATACTTGACAGTACTTGACAGCTCAATGGGGTGTGTGCTGGGGCAGCATGACGAGTCTGGCCGAAAAGAGCATGCCATTTATTACCTTAGCAAAAAGTTTACCGACTGTGAGACCCGATACTCACTGCTCGAGAAAACTTGCTGCGCTTTGGTATGGGCTGCTCGCCGGCTGAGACAGTATATGTTGACTCACACCACTCTGTTGATCTCTAAAATGGATCCAATCAAGTACATATTCGAAAAGCCTGCTCTGTCCGGAAGAATAGCAAGATGGCAAATGATCTTGACAGAATACGACATCCAGTACACGACTCAGAAAGCTATCAAAGGAAGTGTATTGGCAGACCATTTGGCACATCAGGCAGTGGACGACTACCAATCTATGAACTTTGAATTTCCTGACGAGAACATCATGTTAGTGACTGATTGTGAAGTACCTGGACCGGATGAAGGACCTGAGGAAGGATCCCGATGGTCTATGCACTTTGACGGAGCCTCCAACGCTTTGGGTAACGGTATCGGCGCTGTGATCATATCCCCTCAAGGCACTCATACTCCACTTACTGCCCGGCTATGCTTCAACTGCACCAACAACATGGCAGAGTATGAGGCATGCATCATGAGTCTTCAAGCTGCAATTGACTTAAGGATCAAGTTTCTGAGTGTCTTCGGAGATTCCGCTCTCGTGATCAATCAGATCAAAGGCGAGTGAGACACGAAACACCCAAACCTTATTCCTTACAAAGAGTGTGTGTTGACGTTGATCCCACATTTCACGGAGATAACTTTTGAACACTTCCCAAGAGAGGAGAATCAGTTGGCGGACGCGTTAGCTACGATGTCTTCCATGTTCAAAGTCAAATGGGACAACGAGGCTCCCCGAATCATTATCTGGAAGTTAGATGAACCTGCACATTGCTGTGATCTCGAGGCTGAAGAGGTAACTGAAAAACCCTGGTATCATGAAGTGAAGAGGTACTTGGAAGCTCAAGAATACCCCGAGGGTGCATCTATTAATGACAAGAAGTTCCTGAGAAGGTTCGCTGCAAAGTTCTTCCTCAGCAACGACATTCTATACAAGCAAAACCATGATTCAACCTTACTGCGTTGTATGGATAAGACTGAAGCAGAAAAGATCATGGCAGAGCTGCATGAAGGTACCTTCGGAACATATTCCAGTGGACATACCATGGCAAAGAAGATCCTTCGGGCAGGATATTTCTGGTCCACAATGGAAGCTGACTGTTACCAACATTCTCGGACATGTCACAAATGCCAAATCTATGCTGATAAGGTGCACGTTCCTCCAGTACCTCTGAACGTCTTGATAGCACCTTGGCCTTTTGCAATGTGGGGCATTGATATGATCGGTGAGATCAGACCTACGACATCCAACGGGCATCGCTTCATCCTGGTGGCGATTGATTACTTTACGAAGTGGGTTGAAGCAGCTTCCTATGCTACGGTAACTAAGAACGTCATAGCACGGTTCATTCGTCATAACCTGATCTGTCGATACAGCACCCCGGAAAGGATCATTACGGACAATGGTACCAATCTCAACAACAAGATGATCACTGAGCTCTGCGAGCAATTCAAGATACAGCACCACAACTCTTCTCCCTACCGGCCGAAGATGAATGGGGCTGTAGAAGCAGCAAATAAGAATATCAAGAAGATTGTGCAGAAGATGACAGTGACCTATAAAGATTTGCACGAGATGTTACCGTTTGCTCTTCATGGATACCGTACCTCAGCAAGGACGTCAACCGGGGCAACACCCTTTTCCTTGGTCTATGGCATGGAGGCAGTCTTGCCTATTGAAGTCCAGATACCCTCTCTCCGGATAATGAAGGATGCAGCCTTGAGCGAAGATGACTGGATCCAGACTCGACTTGATCAGTTAAACCTAATTGACGAGAAGAGACTCACTGCTATTTGTCATGGTCAAACGTATCAAAAATGGATGATCAGGGCATTTAACAAGAAAGTCAGACCACAAGAGTATCGAGTTGGGGACCTGGTAATCAAGCGCATCATTCTTACTCAAAGTGATCCCAGGGGCAAATGGACCCCTACGTACGAAGGGCCATTTGTGGTTAAACATGTCTTCTCAGGAGGAGCCATGATTCTAACCACCATGGATGGTGACGACCTTCCTCACCCCGCCAATGCAGACATAGTAAAAAGATACTACGCATAATAAAAGACCCGCTAGGTTGACACACCTAGGCAAAAATAAGGGCTTCCCGGCGAACCAAAAGGGTTCGGGCAAAAATAAGGGATGAAATGAAAAAAAACTGTACACCCGGCAAGTCGAAAACCTGAAAAGGTGGCTTGGGCAAAAATGGGTATCCCGATGGACTGAAAACCCGAAAGGGAGGTCCAGGCAAAAGTTAGGGATAAGCGTAATACTATGTCTCATTAGATCACCTTGCATCCAGAATCCGGTATCAACATCAAGTTGAGACGGCATCGATCAGTCAGCTTAATCTTCAACTAAGCAGCCAAGTGATGAGACGCTCGAAGATATAAAGGCGATAGCAGAGTTGGAACCCAGTGGGATTATCTTTTAGCTGTTTTGTTTTTTCACAAAATTGTATAAACTCTGTTGTTCGGCGGCGTTCTCTTACTAGGACGTCAGCCACTTGTACATAAACGCCTATTTACAGGCAAATTCAAAAATCAATACAAATTCACTTTTCAGACCAATTGCCAATTGTTTTTCCTTTTTCTGTTTTGTTTTGTAAAGAACGTCCAATGTTCAATTTTTGATATATGCATTTGACACTATTTGCTAACTCAAAATATTTACATGCGAAACAAAGGATTAATTACAGGTAACATCAGAAACAGGGACAATAATGAGTTGTCTAAGCAATCTAGTTGCTCTGTCCACCAAGGTACCAAGGTAAGTTCGGCTGAAGAATTTGACCGAGATACCTTCACTCCATGTTGAGTAAGACCAGAATCATAAATACTCTTCCCAAGCAGAGTTGGTCTCCCGTCAGCCCTAACAAGGCACCGTATCTCCAACAAGTCAGCGATATTCTTCCCAAGCAAAGTTAATCTACTGTCAGCCTTAAGGAAGCTGGGTCTCCCCAGAAGATCTCAATATTCCCCAGTGGAGTATACAGATGTTCCTAAGCAAGCATCCCCGGCAGTCTTGATCTAAGATTGTTCCCCGGCGGAATACCAGACACCCCAGTGGAGCCATTCCCCAGCACAGTCTCAAAAGTCTCCCCAGGAGAGTTGAATCAATCCCCCCAGTAGGAAGCTTATCCCCAGTAGATTCTGGAAGCTTATCCTCTGCAGAGCACGAACGCGTCTCCCCGGACTTTATTCAAAGGTTATGCTCCACCAGAGCTTATAACTGGGTTATCCTCAGCTAATTACCACGGAAAGATCGTCCTCGACGAAGTTCTTCCTATCCCCAACGGAGTTCATCAAATTCCTCAACATAACTTCTCAATGGAATCCCCAGCGAAGTTATCACCAAATCTCAGCGAAGTATCTCTTCCCACAGAGTATTCCCCGCAGAGTAATCTCTTCGCCAAGTTTATTCCCCCAACAGAGTCATATTCTCCTATCGGTTTATTCTTGCAACCATCACCCCCAGTGGAAATGAAGAACTTCACTCCCCAACATCAGCCCAGGATTCAACTTCCCGGCATTCGTCAAGGATTTATTTTCCTAGACAAAAATACATTCATAAACATATCACATTTCATACATCCTGCTTACATACACAATGCATGCACATACGCATCATATCACACAATCTCATTAATTCTTGAGAACATCATGACATCATGATTTTCATACATCATGACATTGCATTCAACTGATGTTTTACCTTTTCAGGAAAAGGTCCATCCAAAGATAATTACTATCAACTGTCACTATTTCCAGATTCGATTCCTGTATCCAGCCAGGGCACATCTGAAGAGTTGGAGGATTCGATTCCTGTATCCAGCCAGGGCATATCTGTTGACGAATATTTCCAGATTCGATTCCTGTATCCAGCCAGGGCACATTTGAAGAGTTGGAAGATTCGATTCCTGTATCCAGCCAGGGCAAATCTGTTGACGACTATTTCCAGATTCGATTCCGGTATCCAGCCAGGGCACGTCTGAAGAGTTTGAAGATTCGATTCCTGTATCCAGCCAGGGCATATCTGTTGACGACTATTTCCAGATTCGATTCCTGTATCCAGCCAGGGCACGTCTGAAGAGTTTGAAGATTCGATTCTTGTATCTAGCCAGGGCATATCTGTTGACGACTATTTCTAGATTCGATTCCTGTATCCAGCCAGGGCACGTCTGAAGAGTTTGAAGATTCGATTCCTGTATCCAGCCAGGGCATATCTGTTGACGACTATTTCCAGATTCGATTCCTGTATCCATCCAGGGCACGTCTGAAGAGTTTGAAGATTCGATTCCTGTATCCAGCCAGGGCATATCTGTGGACGACTATTTCCAGACTCGATTCCTGTATCCAGCCAGGGCACGTCTGAAGAGTTTGAAGATTCGATTCCTGTATCCAGCTAGGATATATCTGTTGACGACTAATTCCAGATTCGATTCCTGTATCCAACCAGGGCACATCTGTGAGCAACCAATTGTAGATTCGATTCCTGTATCCAGCCAGGGCATGTCTGCATGAAGAGTTTGAAGATCAACCCCTGTAACAGGCCAGGTAATTATCTTTCTTTCTCAGGTACGCAAGTTCTCGCTAAGGAATCTCTTACGCGATCGACACCTAGATGGCATCTATAAGCCCATCCTCCCATTACAGTTCCAAATGGCATCTATAAGCCCATTCTCGACAAGGTTCTGCCACATCTCCAGATGGCATCTATAAGCCCATCCTCCTATCCACCATCTTTCCAAATGGAATCTGTAAGCCCATTCCCGCCACCGCATTGCTGATACTCTACTATGTGAGTGCAAATTTCTGGGCACTCTAGTGTTCAATCATCTTCCACCCTCGGATAACAAAAGGCACACAAGCCAATCTACATCCTCAGGTCTAAGAGGATTGAACAGGGGCAACTGTTGTACCCCAAATTTTGCCCTCCCATATTCTTCAAGATTTGTCAAGATCATCTCAAATCATCTCAAGTCTACTCAAGGGTTGCACAGTCAAACCATCTTCTAAGCCAGTCAAAATTAGGGTTTTGGTTCTTGCAAGAAAGTTGAGGTTTTCAAGGGCTCAATCAAGTCACATATTCCTATACACATTGTCAAGCACCTACATGTCAAGTTTCAAGGCTCACAAGGTCAAGTTGCACAGCCAGAAACCCTAATTGCTTCACAATCAACTGTAGGGACAAAATGGTCATTTGGCAGTCAAAAGTCAAAATTTTTGGTCAACATCTTATTTTGAAGCCACAATCATCATTTGATCAAGTCTTGATCATGATTTCACAAGAATGGCTCAAAAATCATCAAGGTGTCAAAAGTTTCTATTTTTGGACAGTTGAAAAGTCATTTGTAACTTGACCAAGGCATAACTTTTTCATGGTTCATCAGAAAAATCCCATCCAATGCTCATTTTGAAGGGGAGGACATTTCCTACAACTCATATTCACATTCCAAGTCCAAGAAATTCTCTCACAAAAAGTTACCAATTTCAACATTATAGGTCATTTTCAAAAGTCAACAAAAAGGCACTTTAAGTCAAAGACAATAAATTGATATTGGTAAATAAAAATGACATGGGACCAAAGGCATTGGTTAGAGGACTTCAAGACCTTTCCAAAATGTCCAAGAACATGTTCATATGATCAAAATTGAGCAAGATATGCATTGGAGAAGTTGGGAAATTTTTGTGAAATGGCAAAAGTCAACTATCCTTGAAACTTCATTTTTGACAAAAAGGGCCCACTTTTTCCACTTGGTTCAGCTTGGCCATGCCTCCCACGTGTCCCACAATTTATTTCAAGATTAAAAATTAATTTTTCCATTTTTATTTAATTTTATTTGATTTAATTCATTTTAAATCTTTAAAATTCAAATAAAAATCAAGAAAATTAATGGAGGGATATCTTTGAGTTTGAATAGCTTTGATACACCATTATTCACATGCCAAATTCGTGTAAGGCTTATTTCAAGTACAAAATCCAAAATTGGACAAAAGAGGCAAGTTTTCTTCAATGGAGTTTATGGCAAAATCAAGAACATAATTGCATTGGTTTAATGTTCATTATATGGATTGATACTCATTCAAAACCTTATATGCAAGCCTTGGCAACACAGAACACGACCTAGAATACTCCCATACAGCATAAGCAATTTCAAAAATTCCAAGGAAAAGTGACAAACTGAAAACCACCTTGCAGCCCAATTCAAGCTTCCTTTCTGATCCAAACACACCCCTTACATTGCCAGGATCCTTTTGCAAGCACAAACAAGCCAAAAACCTCAAGAATTCGTGCCACACGACTCACTCGGTTTGCCTTATTTCTCAAATCTGTATATCATATTTCATGCGCTTTTAATCCATTTTTTGATTGGTTTGTATTGTTAGGGACCTTCTGAAGCTAGTGAAACAGTTTAATTGGACTGAAACGCGCTGAATCCAAAATCACCATGAACAAATTCTAGGGTTCTCCAGTTTCAAATTTGGGGCTTTCTAAACCCAGAACAATTAGGACTAGTAACGGATATGACTGGATTCGTTGCAATGAGACGAATTGAATGGGATCCTCGCGCCCTTTTTATGTTGTCCCAATTTCTAATCGCTATTTTTCATTGTTGAAGTTAATGGGGGTTTAAAACCCCCGCTATTTTCTTGCTTTTGTTTCAGGAAATGAAGAAGACGACATGCTTGGCAGTGCATGGTTGGAGGATTCAAACCACGCGCGCTTTTCTTTGTTTTTTCAGCATATAATGCGTTTACTTTATATTATATTTCTTTTCCATTATTCTAACACACGCGCATGAGTGGTTCAGTGGCTGGAGACGTGGCCAAGCATACTTGGGACCTGGGTTCGATTCCCAGGTCCCCTCATATTCCAATATTATTTTTTCCAACATTTTCCTGTGCAGCATTCAAAAGGAAGCATATCATACACCTCATCCAAGAGTCAGCCAAGTGTCCATCAGTGCAGATCCAGTGGCCAAAGCATGAGGACCATGGTGCTCTGGAGTCAACGTGGGCATAGGCAATCCAAGAAGTCAAACGAGCTGAAGGTTCAAATGGGCCAGGATTCAACAATGCACCCTCAAATTCCAGCCCACACCCCCCTTGGGTTTAATCTTTTTTTTTATTTTGTCATTTTCATTTTTTTATTATTTGCCTTATTTTATTTTTATTATTAACAATTAACATAATTAACATATTTTCATAAAAAATCAAAAAAATAGAATTAACATTACTATTATTATTATTCTCATATTATTTTTGTAAATAAAATATTAACAAATAAATAGCTTAATTAGGCAATTTTAACTTCTTTTCTTAATAATTAAAATAGATCTAGAATTAGGTAAAATTAACTTTTAATTTTATTTCTTTTTATTTTATTTCATAAAAAACACAAAAAATATTTTCTTTTAATAAATTAATTAATTAGTTATTAGTTATTAATTTCATTTAATCACAAAAAGACAAAAAAAATTCAATTTCTTTTCTTAAGAGGGTCAAAACCCTTAGAACGTTCCCGATTAATTTTTATTCGCGCGCATTTTATTTTGATTATTATGTAATTGCTTCCAAGAATGTAATAGTAATTAGGTTTACCGCTTTATTTAATTTCTCGTACTTATTTACCAAAACGGGTCTTTATATTTTTTGCGATGTATAGACCCGCGCCTTGTAATAGCGTAGAACTTTATATTTCTGCAATTTACTTTCTGCACCCCCTTAACTGTTAAATGCATGAAAGAATGTATGTAAATAAAACCAATCCGTAGCTCACAAAATAACATGTACAAGACAAAAATTAACTGAAAAACAACACACAATGCACATGCCACTTCTAGGGTACGCTTCACTCGTTGCCTCGAACATGATCATCAAGTATAGGGTGTCTTAGAGGTCGCCCTTCTGTCCTAAAGATCCAGTTGCCTCGAAACGGTTGCCTCGGATAAAAGGATCTAGGACATTAGGGTTACTTCTAAGGTATCCTACCATTGCTTCGGTGACCACACTGTCCCGATAATCAAATTGACCCGAACACCTCCAACGATGGTGCTACCTACCTCTCAATGGTGGGATAGCACTATCTAAAGGACACTTACACAACTTAATTCCTTAGGGTAGGTAGACTTCTCTTAAGTACTTGCTCTTTTCAAACAAACAAAACAACTTTTCGCACTCACACTTCTAAAAGTTTTCAAACAAATTTTTCATACACTCTTGAGGACAGATACAAGAGTTACTTAGAAATTTTTCAAACGAAACTTTTTTTTTCCAAAAAACCCACACACACTTGAAAAGAAAACAAATTTTGAAAACATAAGAGCAAGTACCTAAGAGCCCATGGATAACCATGGATAGAAAGGGTGCTAACACCTTCCCTTTCTATAAATCTACCTCCCGAACCGAGAAACATTCTCATAAGGAATTTTGCTGTGCTTTTGTCCTTTCCATATTGGAGAACATAAAAGACGGTGGCGACTCTTGCTTCCGCGACATTTCGCGAAACCAGCTAAAAACAGTCAGTTCTATTTCCACCGATCACAGTACGGTATCCATGAAGAGAAAATAGTAACATCTCATGCCAGTCTTTATACGTCACGGTCATCTTCTGTACAATTTTCTTGATGTTTTTGTTAGCCGTTTCAACAAAGCCATTCATCTTCAGTCGGTAGGGAGAAGAGTTATGATGTTGTATCTTGAACTATTTACAAAGCTCGGTGATCATTATGTTGTTGAGATTCGTACCATTGTCAGTAATAATTCTCTCTGGCACACCATACCGACATATTAGATTATGTAGAATAAACCGCGCCACAACGTTCTTGGTTACAGTAGAAAAAGAGGCCGCTTCAACCCACTTCGTGAAGTAATCAATGGCTACTAGGATGAAGTGATGTCCATTGGAAGCAGTAGGCCTGATTTCTCCGATCATGTCAATGCCCCATATTGCGAAGGGCCACGGAGCTGTCAAGATGTTCTAGGGAACCAGAGGCACATGCACCTTATCAGCATAGATTTGACACTTATGACAAGTTCGAGAGTCCTGATAACAATCGGCTTCCATAATGGACCATTAATATCCTGCCCGTAAGATCTTCTTAGCCATAGTATGTCCATTAGAATGGGTTCCGAAGGTACTCTCATGTAGATCTGTCATGATCCTCTCTGCTTCGCTCTTGTCTACACACCGTAGTAATGTAGATTCATGATTGCGCTTGTAGAGGATTCTATTATAGAGGAAGAATTTCGCAGCAAACCTTCTCAAAAACTTCTTATCATTGATAGATGCCCCTTCGGGATATTCTTGAGCCTCGAGATACCTTTTGACTTCGTGAAACCAGGGTTTGTCTGCCACCTCTTCGGTATCAATTTCACAGCAGTGTGCTGGTTCATCTAACCTCTCAATGGTGATTTGGGGAGCTTTGTTGTCCCACCTGACTTTGAACATAGAAGACATGGTAGCTAGCGCGTCCACTAACGGGTTTTCCTCTCATGGGAAATGTTCAAAAGTTACCTCCTCAAAGTGTGGGAGCAAAGTCAACACATACTCTTTGTATGGGATGAGATTCGGATACTTCGTATCCCATTTGCGTTTGATCTGACTTATTACCAAGGCTGAATCCCCGAAAACGTCCAAGAACTTGATCCTGAGGTCAATAGCGGCCTTGAGACCCATGATACAAGCTTCATACTCCGCCATGTTGTTACTGCAGTTGAAACATAGTCGGGCGGTGAAAGGAGTATAACATCCCTCAGGAGATATGATTACTGTGCCAATGCCGTTACCGAGTGTGTTTGAAGCTCCGTCAAAAACCATGGTCCATCGGGATCCCTCTTCGGGTCCTTCATCTGGTCCAGGTTCTTTCTAGTCAGTCACCAGCATGATATTCTCATCCGGGAACTCAAAATTCATGGAATGGTAGTCTTCCACGGCCTGATGAGCCAAATGATCAGCCAATACACTCCCCTTGATTGCTTTTTGGGTTGTATATTGTATATCGTACTCAGTTAAGATCATCTGCCATCTTGATATTCTTCCAGAGAGCGGGTTTCTCAAAGATGTATTTGATCGGATCCATCTTAGATATCAACAAAGTAGTGTGGGTCAGCATATACTGTCTTAGTCGGCGAGCAGCCCATGCCAAAGCGTAGAAAGTTTTCTCGAGCAGTGAGTATCTTGTTTCACAGTCGGTAAACTTTTTTCCAAGGTAGTATATCGCGTGCTCTTTTCAACCAGACTCGTCATGTTGTCCCAGCACACACCACATTGAATTGTCTAGCACTGTTAAGTACAATATCAAAGGTCTTCCTTCAACCAGAGGCATCAGTATTGGCGGTTCTTGAAGGTATTCCTTGATTCTTTTGAAAGCAGTCTGGCATTCATCATTCCACTTTACCACTTGATCTTTCTTCAGAAGCTTGAAGATGGGTTCACAAGTAGTAGTCAGATGTGAAATGCACCTGGCGATATAATTCAAGCGTCCAAAGAAACCTCTAACCTCCTTCTCTGTACGGGGAGCCGGCATCTCTTGTATGGCTTTTACCTTTGTAGGGTCTACTTGGATGCCTTTGTCACTGACAATGAAACCCAAAAGTTTACCAGACCTTACCCCAAAGGTGCACTTGTTCGGGTTTAACCTCAGTCTGTATATCTTCAACCCGTCGAACAAATTTTATAGATGATCAAGGTGCTCTTCCTCAGTTTGAGACCTGGCTATCATGTCATCAACATAAACTTCGATCTCATGATGAATCATATCGTGGAACAAAGTGACCATGGCACGCTGATACGTTGCCCCAACATTCTTCAACCCAAAAGGCATCACTTTGTAACAGAAGGTGCCCTACTATGTGACGAAGGTTGTCTTCTCCATGTCTTTAGGGGCCATCTTGATCTGGTTGTAGCCAGATAAACCATCCATGAAGGAGAAGATTTTGTGTTGTGCGGTGTTGTCAACCAGAACATCAATGTGAGGAAGTGGGAAGTCATCCTTGGGGCTTACCCTGTTCATATCTCTATAATCTACACACATCCGTACCTTACTCCTTCTTAGGTA
This sequence comes from Vicia faba, assembly GCA_948472305.1. NCBI lineage: Eukaryota > Viridiplantae > Streptophyta > Magnoliopsida > Fabales > Fabaceae > Vicia > Vicia faba. Next base: position 1,401,282,969 of record OX451741.1, read on the forward strand.
CCGGAACGACGTTAGCAACCCACTGTGGATAGGAGGTGACAACTAAGAACCCTGTGTGGAACTGCTTCATGACCTCTGCCTTGATCTTCTCGGACATTTTAGGGCGCAGACGACGAACCTTCTGCTTAACTGGAGGACAGTCTTCTTTGGTCAGAAGACGATGAACCACAATATCAGTGTCTAAACCTGGCATGTCTTCATATGACCAGACGAAGATCTCAATGTAGTCATGCAACATTTGTATCAACCGCTGTTTGATCGTAGCTTCCAGATTCACGCCGATCTTGACTTCTTTTCTGTCTATCTCTGTGCCCAGGTTTATCGTCTCAACTGGCTCTTCATGAGGCTGTATAACCCTTTCTTCCTGCTGTAATAGTCTAACAAGTTCTCTAGGCACCTCACAATCATCCTCACCTTCATCCTCGTCTTGGTTGATCGGATTTTCGAAGTCATAACTGGAAGAAGCAGAGGTGTTATCAATGGGATCCAGAGTGGATATGGATCTGCAGTATGATACGTGAGTGTGTGTAAGAGCATAGCTGTTTTGATAAAGTGAAAAAAGAAAAAAGAAAAAACAAAGAGTGCTAAATTTGTATGCAAGGAACGTCCAATGTTTTATTGATGATATATGAAATGACAAATAATAGTCCTCACAAACAAAGGCAATGTGCCTCGGGCAAGACACAAAGCTGTAGAGTTTAAATTGTTTATTACAAATCTCAAAACAAGTAAGACAATTACTGCGGAATAAAATAAACTGGTATAAAGTCCTTAGCCGTCCAGTTACTCGGTCCAGCGTTGGTAGTTGGGTAGATCTAGTTGTCAATGTATGAGTCTTCATCGTTGTCTTCAATGACATCAATTCCCCGATTATTGATGCGTAGTGGAGGTCCTCCCGCCCGAGCGTGTCGAATAGCCCTTTGAGCTCCTGAAGTAAAGCCCAAACCAAACTTGTCAGTTTTGTGAGTAAAATCAGGGAGTTGTCCCCAATTGGTATACCCACCTTCTTCAACCACTGCTCTGGTGTCTTTGAGGGAAGCCATCTTCAGAGGAGGTTTGTTGGTAGTAGTTTCAGCCGATGCCAAGATTTGGGGAACCTCTTCAAATTCCTGGCAAGGAGTCTCTATGAATTCCCCGTTCATCTCTATGTACCTGAAGGAATTGAGGTGGCTCACCATATACTCCTCCTCACTACGCATAGTGACAATCTTCCCTTTTACTGGATACTTCAGCATTTGGTGTAGTGTAAAAGTAACTGCCCCAACTTCATGGATCCAAGGACGACCCAACAAACAAGAGTATGACGGCCGAATGTCCATTACATAGAAAGTAGACTCAAAAGTATGGAAACCTACTTTGACGGGGATGTCCACTTCCCCATGCACCATTATTTTTGACCCATCAAAAGCCCTTACCACAATGTTACTAGGCTTTAAAGTCAATCCCTTGCAATCCAGCCGATCCAACGCCTTCTTAGGCAGAACATTCAGCAAAGACCCAGTATCTACCAACACATGAGCCATAGTGGTGACCCTGCATTCAATCGAGACATGAAGAGCATCATTATGCTTCCTCCCCTTTGGTGTCAAGTCTGCATCTGAAAAACCCAACCCATTTTCAGCAGTCAGGCTGGCCACACAATCTTTGAATTGATCAGCCGAAGTCTCTTGCGGCACATGCGCAGTCTTGAGGAATGCAATCAAAGCCTTCACATGGGCCTCAGAGCACAACAGCAGAGACAACATGGATATCTTTGAGGGGGTCTGCCCCAGCTGCTCGACCACATTGTAGTCGCTCTTTTTTATTATTTTTAGTATTTCCTCTATCTCTTGTTTAGAGGCTTCCACGAAAATTTTTCAAGGTGCCTCCGTCCGGGCAGGCTCACCTATAATTTCTTTGCCTCGGGTCCCAGATGACTCTACATCGGGAGTGATAATTGGAGTAAGCACATGAGCAGTAGTTGATGTACCAGCAGGAGTAGAAGACGAAATAACAATAGGCCTATTGACAGTCTTTGGGGAAATCTCGGGAGAGAAAACCCTTCCACTTATGGTAAACTTGCTCGTCCCGACGATGTTACTGACATCAGGATCAACCTCTTCATTCTGTAGATCTTGTTTGATGCCATGGTAGTACACATCAGCACTATAATGCCAGGGGACAGCTTTGTCCGAGGCATACGGGATAGGACTAAGAAAGGTGATTATTAGAGGAGCGACTCTTGGAACATATGTAATCCTAATAGGTCTTCTCGAGGAGACCTTGTAAGGATTGGCGGAAATGGTTATAATAGAAACGTCTTCAAATGGAACAACGAGAATCAAAGTTTTCTCGAACAAAATTTCTTTGTTGTCCATCAGGCGCTGAACACCTAACTTCAGCAAATGGCAACCAGAAGGTAGGGATGAACACATGTGGCAACCTTCACCACAACCCAGAAATAAACCGACCGACAACAAATTCTTCTTAACCGTCATAAGAGGAGTAGAAACTTCATCCACTAAGGTTACAAATAGATCAGTATCAACAACATTAACTCTATGACCATGCTTAGGCATGGGAGCAGTTATGACATTGGGCTTTTCTGGAGCATCAAACTCAATCTCCTTGGCTTCGATCAGATCTTGTAACTTATTTATCAGAGCCCAATAGTCATTGGTGTCATGGGCAGGACTCTCAGAATGCTAGGCACACCAAGCATTTGGATTATATCGGGGAGATGCAGTGTTCGGATTCTTGGGAGCCTCTTTCAAGGTTGTCAAGTTGGATCTCAGCAGATGGGGTAGAACTTTAGCCAACATCATGTTGATTCGGGTAAACTGCCGTTGTGGTCTTTCCACCCTTTGTTGATTGTTGCATTGTGGAGCAACTGCAGGCCTAGATATCATTACGACACTTACTGTCTGCCGGTGTTCATCTCTGCTTTGGCCTCTCGGGCTATAGATGGAATTGGCTTCCTTCTTACCAGTAAAAGGCTTCTTTGTTGAACTCAAAGAGGCATCCTTATGTATTTTACCGCTCCGAATCCCAACTTCTACTCTCTCTAGTTTGGATCAGCTCGGTGAAACCAGCTGATGAGCTATCGATCAAATGATTAAAGAATGGATAGATAGCGTCCCCAGAAACATATCGACCAACTCCCTATCAGACAACTAGGGTTGGACTCTTCCAGCCAAGTTTCTCCACTTCTATGCATAGTCCTTAAAGCCTTCACTTGCACCCATGGACATACTCTGGAGTTGAGTACGAGGAGGAGCAAGGTCAGTGTTAAATTGATACTACTTATAAAAAGCAGCAACCAGATCTTCCCAATTTCAGACATTGGCTCTCTCTAGTTGGTAGAACCATTCAAGTTGTGTCCCTGACAGACTGTCTTGAAAGAAGTGAACCCACAAATTTCTATCAGTGGTGTAGGGCTGGATCTTTCTGACGTAGGAATGGAGATGGAGTTTTGGGCAAGACACTTGATCATACTTAGAAAAAATTGGAGCCTTGAACTTCTGCGGGATGACCACTCCCGACACCAATCCCAATTCTTCGAAATCCAACCCATGTATCCTCTGAACATCCATAACACTCATACAGTCTTCTAACTTCTTGTATCTATCCTTAGTAGGAGGATACTGCTCATCATTATAATCTGTATCATTGTCAGAAACTTCAGGACCGGGGTCATTTTCCCTTGTATCTTCTTCTTGATTTTCCCCTTCTTTGGACGAAGAGGTTAGATCGACTTGTTGCTTTAATGACCCCCTGAACCTTCTGCCCATATTCAGAATACCAGCGACCTTCTTCTTTTTCTTTTTCTCCTTCAGGATGAGGGCCTTCAGATCCTCCTTCCCTTTTGCCAGATTTATGAACATCTGTTGGAACTGGGCATTTTGTGCCTGAAGATCCTTGATGCTTTGTTCGGAAGACATTTCTGCTGAAATAAACAACGAAGAAGATGAGAAACCTGTAATGGTACCTGTTTATGCGATGCTATGAATGGGATGCGTATGCAATGATTTCAAGGATTCTTAACGGCTTAGATTTGTTTAACCAAAAGAAACACACGTTAATTGCATTAATAAGTTTGAATTATTACAAAGAATGCCCTTTAGGATTACAATTAAAAAACACAAAACTTAAAGTAAAAAAGAAACTAGGTCTCCCAGGAGTGCATCCTATTTAGCGCGATGTAGGCGTTTATGTTCCTTTCTTCATGAAGTAGCCTAGTGAGCTCCAGGACCTTCTTCTCGCTAGCATAGAACTGAGCTTCAAACGTGTCCCTCTCCTCTTTGAGTTGAACCCAGGACTTCTGTAACTCTTCATGATCGGTTGGCATGTCAGGATGATGACCAAGTGAATTAGTATCTCCTTCAATAGCTGGCTCCAGAGTTACTGGTAAGACAGCAGGGTAAGGCATCATGAGGCTTTGGGTGCAAGCTCGTACCCACTAGAGATAAGGCTTAAGAGGAATATAATTCTTGTGCCCTAGCGTCTTGCTATCAATTTTATGCACCATGCCCCAAGCTTTTATGAACCTCCTGCGGTACCCCTGAGCATCATTCTCGTAGTTGAAGGTGATTCCTTGGATAAGCGTGTCGTGAGGACCATCTATTCTCGCATAACCAAACTGACGCAGTGCCAAACAAGGGTTGTAAGTGATTCCTCCCCTAATTCCTAAGAGAGGGACATTAGGGAATTCACCACAGCAATCGATGATGGTAATATCTTCCGAGAACTGTGAACACCAATGAATGTCTGGATGCTTAAGGGACATCAGCCTACGAGACCATTTCAAACCCTGCTCGTTCTTCAAAACAGACCTGGGTAGATGTGAAATAAACCACCTAGCTAATAGAGGAGTGCAACACAGGAGGGTCCCCCTTCTCTTTAGAGTGCGAGCATGCAGAGAGTGCAAAATATCCCCGAGTAATGTAGGCACTGGATTATGAGACAAGAAAACCTTAATAGTGCTCACATCTACGAGTTGATCCGTATTAGGGAAAAGTACCGTCTCGTAAATGAGAAGTTCCAGCACCTCTTCGAAAACTTGTAAATCTAAGGTATCCCAAAAATGGTAAGCCTTCTCGAATAGAAACTTAACTGGAATTCCTTGGAAACTCCCTCTAGTCTCTCAATTTGTCACTATGTCAGACCGTTGTAAGGACAAAGCTCTAGCAATCTCTTCAGGCTTTGGATGTTCTTCTGTACCGTTGAAAGGTAATTGATCAATAATAGGTACCCCCCAACAACTGAGAAAATTCCTCCATAGTAGGTACTAGTTGGTAATCCGGGAAGGTGAAACAATGGTGCACAGTATCGAAGAACTGAAACAACACTTTTAATAATTCTTCATCAGGTTTTGCAGTGACCAAATTGAGCAACTGACCATGCTTTTTAATGAAATGAGAACTTTCAAGAACCCTTAATGCCAGGTCCGTTAGTTGGAGAGACACTTTCATAAGGTTAATCTGTATAGTATTCCTACGGGCGGATGCCATGTTCTACAAAACAAAGCAAAAATGAGCCCTAGGAAATCCTTGAAATGGTTAGTCATGATATGCTATGCTTATGATGTCATGATTATGTTAGAAAATCACAGGTATAGCAAACAACAAGCAAGTCACACCAAGTCCTTAGGTTTAAGGCCTGCATGAGTTTTACGGTCATACCCTCTTGAAGTTGGATTGGTTCAACATGTCCTATAAATAGTAACCGGGTTCTAAGGGATCACAATATCACTGATCTTTCTCTCAGCTTCGTTCAATAGGCGATTGACTCGCAACCAAACAAAACTCAAGAGCCAAACCTCAATGAGTGTAGCATTAAGTATTTGTCGACCTTGGGAATACACTAAAGCCGGCCACCTCGCTACGTCCTACTAGTCAAGTTGTGCAATTAAAGGTTCTAAGGTCAGTTGATGCTTCACAACACCATGCGGCGGCCCCGTACTCTCCCTGATTGACTCAAGGGTTACCAGTACCAACCAAAGTGCCACATCAACGTAGCTACTTCTTCAACCGTGTCGGTATACCCCACACAGTTCCCTCACAATTTATTGCTACTTACCTAAAAGGTGTCCCCCAGATCCATGTGTAGGATCTATAGTAACCCAAACAATCCCTCAAAAGTAAAGCAATCAAGACATGCAAGAGAAGTAATTAAATGACCTAGATCCTAAGGTATACCCCACTTATTAAAATCCCCAGCAGAGTCGGCAGTTCTGTGATACGGTGGCATAACCGATTGTTATATTGGTTTGCGTTTTGTATTCGCAAATGTCGCGGTAAGCAAGATTCGCCACTGACTTTTATTTCATCCAACTAAGGGAAAGGAAAAAAGAACAGAAAAAACCTTTTTCGAGAATGTTTCTGAGTACGGGGGGTAGATTATAGAAAGGGAAGGTGTTATCACCCTTTCTATCCGTGGTTTTCCACGGGCTCTTAGGTACTTTGCTCATTTTTAAAATTGCTTGTGCATGCTTGTTTTGAAAAAGTTTTACTTCGTAATAACCCTTGTATCAATCCTCAAGAGTGTGATGATTTTATTTTAAAAATTGTTTTGAAAAGTGTTTGTGTGAAAAGTTTTGTTTGAGCAAGTACCTAGGAGCTAATCTACCTACTCGAAAAAAGTCTATTCGTTTTCCTTTAGACAACACTAACCTATTATTAAGGAATAGGTAGAACCGTCATTGGATTTTTAAGGGACGTTTGAAGGGACAAATACGATCACAAAAGCAATGTTAGGAAATTTTAGTAATCATCCTAAAGCCTTAAAGATCTTTTTCTGAGGCAACATCCGATTGGGTCATTTTAGATATTTTGAGACTAGAGAATAACCCCTAACATTTCCTATACTTCATGACCGTTTACTGAAGGCAACCGGAGTGGAGTAAACCCTAGGAGTGAGCATGTGCAAGTGTATTTTTTCAACTAAATATCTTTGCACACTTAGGGTTTTCTACTGTTTTAATTTCAGTTCGTCTTTCCATATAATCCTATACATACATCTAGGCAGTTTATAATTTGCGGAAATTAAAATGCGAGAAGTTAGAGTCCTAATTATTACATGGCTTTGGGCAGATACATAATTATTTTTTGACTTAAAATAAAATGCGGAATTAAAACCCTATTTAAATCTATTACAAACTCAGAGCAGTTACAAATAATAATAAAAAAGTAAAATTAAAAGCGCGCGGCAAATTAAATGCGAGAAATAATCGGACGACCTAAAAATCTAATTTGAGAAAATATTTATGTTGTTTTTTTGAGGAAAAATTAGGTTAAGTACAAAGTTAAACCCTAATTCTAATTATTTTGAATTATAATAAAAAGACATTAAATTACCCTAATTAAATTAAACTAATTAATTATCAAAATATTTTTTATAAAAAAAAAATATTTTTGATGTTTTTTTTTATGATTTTTGATTAAATAAAAAATATGATTTTTCTCGTGTTATTAAAAAAATATAATTAACAAATAATAAGAAAAAGAATTGAAAAAAAAACGTAGGGCCTGGTCCTGTATGAGAAAATAGGGGGTGGCTTTCTGAATTTTGTCCAGGCCCATTATGGCCAGGCCCACTCGTGCGCTTGATTCTGTGTTGGCATGCTTGGAAGGTGAACCATGGTCTCTCCTTGGATTGAACGTTGGATCTGCGTTGGCAACGATCTAGTGGCTGGATCAGTGGGGCGTATGATGGATGTTAGGCAAGGAGGTACGCTGGATCTGCAACAGACAAACGAGAAAATGAAAAACTCCAGACCTGGGTATCGAACTCAGGTCTTTCCCTTTTCAAACGCTTTCCTTTACCACCTGGCCATGTTGTCTTTTGTTTATATGAATAGACAAAATATATTATATTGGAATAATGGTCAATGCTAGTGAAAAACGGGCGTGAATTCAAATTGGCCACTGGGATGGTGAAAAATCATCATCTTCTTCCCTGTCCGTCGTCTTAGGTATCATATCTATACCTACGGTCAAAGCTTCATAGCCATAAACCTGCAAACTTCAAAAATCCATACAACGCATGATAAATTAATTCTAAATGCACCAATCAACTCGTCTTGATCTCACGAGTATCCTGGCATCATTTTCTTGGCCTAATTTTACCTGTATAGAGAAGCCCCAAAATGGCTTCTTAAACCCTAATTATGGTAATCATCAGTGTATGCATCAAAACATCAATTAAACCATTCAAACAGGTTCTAAACATCCATACAAACAAGAATGCATGATCAAAAAGTATTTATAACGCATGTATGATCGTAATTATTTTTGAAAAGAAAATGCAAACCGTGATCGGATTGGTCGTGATTCTGAGAGTTTTGACACTTGAAAATAATGCAGTTAGTCTCAGTGTGTCTCCAGGAATGCGTTGCAACCTTTAGAACCTCTTGAATCTGCCTCAAAATCCAAATTCAATGATCATTTTTCCTTGAAATTCAAGCTTGTGTACATGGTATCTTTTGAGCAGCTGCGCCTCTCTCTACTCCTACTAGGGTTCAAACAAACCTCAGTATATGTATTGAGTCTAATTAGGTTAACAATTTTGGATCCAATCTTGGGAGTTAATGGATAAAATCTTTGATCTTTAAGCCATATTCTTTCATTCCAAACTTGACCAAATCATGCCTTTTTTGCCTTGATTCGATTTGGCTTGATTAGGCCAGCTCGATTAGATTTTATCTTCATCAAAATCAGATCATCAAAACAATCTTTGATATTTTTTGTTATTTATTTGATTTACTATGATTTTTAGTAAATAAAAATCAAAACAAAATAAATAAATAGGGAAAATAAGATATGGCTGCTGATTTGGATCGTGAACCATGTCCTTAGCAAGATACAATCCTGAAATGCTAGGCCCATTTGACAAAAAATGCACTTTTGAGCATATTTGACTTTTGGCAATTTTCCAAAAATGGTCAACTTTGACAATGCATAACTCTTCCAATTTTAACCCTAGAGAGGTGTTCTTGGACTTTTTAGAAAGCTTAGGATGTCCCCTACGCATCCATTTTTGTCTCATCTCAATTGGGTCCTCCATGTTTATGTAATAAGCTTTGACCTAAAAGGTGTTTTTGTTGACTTTTCAAAAGGACCTATAATGTAGAAATCCATATCTTTTTATGAGTGCATTTCTTGAACTTTAGGGATGAAGATGAGTTGTAGGAAATTGAATTCCATTCAAAATGTGCTTTGGATGAGAAATTTCTGATAAAGTATGAGAAAGTTATGCTTGGTCAAAGTTTGGTTGACTTTTCCTAAGAAACCCTAATTTAGTAGCTTTTGAGTTTTGATGAATTAGGAGCATTCCTTGAGGAATTATGATCAACCCTTGATCAAATGATGAATATCACTTCAAAATGTTGATTTTGACCATAAATATTGAAGTTTGACTGTATGTGGGCCACATTTGACTTTTGACCTAATACAGTCGATTCTCAAGCATCTGAGCAGTTTGATTGAGAAAACTTCTTGTGCAAGGCATAAAACTTGGCATGGATGATATTGAGGACATATTAGTACTGTGGAGAGCATATTAGGCCTTTGGAGCTCACCCATCTTTATGAAAATGGAAACCCTAGTTTGAGGTTCATTGCTTTAGGAGAGAGTTTGTCTGGTCAAATCTTGGGCACCCTTGAGCAAGTTGAGGGTCTTAATAAGCATATGTTGAGTAAAATGGGAGGGCAAATTTTGCGGTACAATAAAGGTTCTATTTTGAGACAACTGAGAAACCTTTTTCGACTAGTTGTCAAACACTTAGTAAGTTGAACTTTATTTTAGGTACATAAAGAACATCTTTGATCATATCTTTCCCTCCATTACTCATTTAAAGACTATATTTCCAGTACCTTCTGCTTGCAACGAACTATTATTAGCAAGTTTTACCTTGCTTTTCTTCCACTCGTCAAAATTTGTCAACCACTCCTTTCGACCAGTCACGTGGTTCGAGCAGCCTGAGTCGAGAAACCATATTTTGGATTCGACATAGTTATCTACAACTGCAGCCATAACCACCCAACCACCTTCAAAATCATCTGAATCTTGACGTGCAAGGTTTACTCCTTCGTCCTTGCTTGTCGACCCCTTGTCTTTTCTGTACCAACAATTCTTGGCTACGTGACTCCACTTTTCACAGTTATAGCACTGCACACCTTTTTATCTTCTTTGCCCTTTAGATAGTTTCCTCCTCTTCCTTTTGAGGATTCAGAAGCTCCATCTTTGACCTGATGTTTGTGAGGTTTCGACCAAGACTTCTTGCTCTGAGTCTTTTCGAACTTGCCTTTGAATTTGTTGGAACCCCCATCCTTTTTCCACGACTGAGCTTGCAGAGCCTGTATCGAGTGTTACACTCCTTTCCATTCGATAATCCTCATCTCATGCGCCTCCAATGAATCATACAAATCTTCCACTTTAGTGGTTTCAAGATTGTTGGATTCTTAAATAGCTACGATAACATGATCAAAGTGAGAGGTCAACATTCTCATTACCTTCTCAAGTATCACCTTATCAGTTATGGTTTCACCACAACCCTTCATGAGATGGACGAGTTTTTGAATCTTCGACACATATTCTCCAACTTTTTCATCTTCTCCCATCGACAACAACTCATATTATCATTGCAAGATTTGTAACTTGACAACCTTGAATTTCTCACCTCCTTCGTAATACTTCACCATAATATCCCACGCCTCCTTCTCCATTTCAGCATGAGAGATTCTGTCAAAATTAGCAGCATCGACCTCCGTCTGAATGCAATAAGAAGCTTTGAAATCTTTCTTCTTGACTTTGTTGTGGTATTTTTTCTGTTCGTCAGTTGCATTTGCAGCTAACGCAGGAACACTGTCGGTAACCACTTCTAGAGTTTCATGGAAGCCAAATAAGGATTGCATCTGTTTTTTCCATCGGATTTAATTCTTACCGTCAAGTATTGTAAGAGAATTCTAAATTCCTTTATCACTATCCATCTTTGCAGCGGTTGATTCACGTGTCCTAAAAACACGATCTCTGGCGTGAAATACTTGAAAACTCAATCAAGAATAATAACCAGGCTCTGGATACCAATTTGTTAGTGCGTGAGACACTTTAGTGAGGAGAGAAAGAAAGAATAATAAAGGAAATAAGAATTTATATTATTAAATTGTATAAATAATGATACAGACCAAGACTATTTATATATAATCCAAATTGGGCTTGGGTCTACACAACTTGGATTATAATTAAATATTAAATCTAATCAAATCTAATTTAATCTAATATTTTAACAAATCTAATTTAATATTTCAATATATGCAACCGAGAGGGGTGGTGCTATACAGATCTGGAAATCGATAAATTGCGGCGGCGTGAGGGAGGTCCGACGCGGGTTATTCGTGTGGTGGTGTGGTTGTTTGCGGATATACTTTTCTCGTCTGTTTGACACTCTGTTTCTGCTTTAGTATTCTTTTTTAATTTCTGGCTTGAATCGTATACGGGTTTGGGTATTAACAGGTTTGGAATTATTTAATCAAAGTGATGATGCTTGATGGATGAGGGAGATAGTGTCTGATACAATTTGGTGCAAGTCTTGGTTTTGTTTAAGGACTGTTTTTGCTTTCTTGATGCTTGTTCTATTTTATCCATTTTGATGCAAGGTTGGTGTATGGACAACACAAGCAGCATAGCAGTTTTTTTGTTTTGTAGCAACTTGAAGTTGAATTTGAGATAAAATTTAGATAGGGTGGTGTTGTAAATCGTGATTCCATTTGTATAGTCCCTATCATGCTTGTTTTTTTTTTTTTGACATAACTGACCAAATACAAAGAAAATAATAATAATAATAATAATAATAATAATAATAATAATAATAATAATAATAATAATAATAATAATAATAATAATAATAATAATAATAATAATAATAATAATAATAATAATAATAATAATAATAATAATAATAACGACTAAAATGTTAGTAACAATAAAAGGAAAAGAAAGATTAACCTAAAAATTCCAAAAAAAAAAATTAAAATTAATTTTAATCTTAATAATAATCTAACTTTAAAAATTAAATTAAAATTAGAAACAAATCAAAATTAATATTGAATTAAAAAGAATTAAAATTATAATGGTTAAAAAGAGTTAAAAATGTAATATAAAAGAACAAGATACTAACCGTATGTTTTTTTTGATATTTTTGGAATAAAGAAGACAAAAGTATAAATTAAAATGAAATTAATAAAAAATAATTTTTTTTTGGTATTTTCGAATTAAATAAAGTAACAAGATGATAATTACCTACTATTGTTTTGTGATTTCTTTAAATGGAGAAGAGAACACGAATAAAACAAATTGAAATCAAATTCTACCGAATTCACAAAATGACTTCTAACATTTCCATCTTTCGTAGATCTTCTAAACATAAAAGCTTTTGACTTGTAAAAAAATGTTGTAGATGATGTCAAGGAGAATCATATGCAAGAAGAACTGTTGAAAAATATCAAAATTTGAAGAAGTTGTGAATTTTTGAAATCTGACTCGAGAATTGGCAAAAAAAAACCAGTCAAACCACTTGTCAACTCTTGCTCTGCAATGATGCGGATGAAAGGTGAGATCTTAGGTCAAAAATTAGGGTATGACAATTATTACAGAAAACACATTTAATAACGATTGTGAAACACATATAATCACGATTTCACACCCTTTGTTAGGTAGAGTATAATTGTATGTAAGTTGGTTATCATAACGGGCGTGTGACTGTGGTTATAAATTAGATAATGCGCTACTTATAACTACGGTTGAAGGAAACAACTGTTGTGAAATAATCGATAGGTCCTGGGTTTGAACCCTACAATTCCATTCTTCAGTTTTATTATTCTGGATATCGCTCTATTTCTAACAACGGTTGAATAAAAAACCTTTGTGATATTATAATTTTTAAATATATTTTTCAATTTTATCGATTTCCCAATTTTTTAACCAGAATATTTCTTAATTGTATCATACCATAAACAATATTACACCCATTTGTGAATTGAATTAAACCAAAAATTGAATTACATCAATGAGACAATTTCATTGGGAACCAAACAGTATATATTACATCAGAACAAAAATTGAGACAAAACAACCTACAATATACACATTATTACATCAAATATTACTATCTTGGTGTCTTCACTTTAAACACCTATAATTTCAAATAATAATAGTTCTTAGAACTTAAATAACATGATTGGAAATTATAACAATAAATTATAAATGAAGAATATAAAATACTTACTTGTTAATTTTTTCATTTGCCTTATTGATGATCATTATGAATAGCATGCACATCTAATCTCTATCTACTTCTTCATACGAATTAGGCATTTATGTTGCATAAGAAGGAGTGGAAGGAATATCAAAACTTTCATCATCACTATGAGAAATGTGTTTTCCTTTGAGAGTAATTGACCATCTCTTCGATAAGTCCGCAGGATCAGTCACATAAAAAACTTATTTCGCTTGTGTAACCATGATGAATGGTTCGGTCTTATAATTTGTTTTGCCAAGGTTAACCTGTTTCATTACTACAAATAACGCTTCAAACATTTGACGTGAAATGCGTTTACCTCGAAGGTAGAAGTGACGTAAATAAGATCGTCATAAAAAGTATAGACTTATCACCTCAGACTTTAAAGCACCGAGGTACAAGTTTATGAGCGCATGAGTTCGAACCCCAGTAGCAATAAATTTTATTATTTTCAAAACTAGCATTTCTTTTATCTCGGTTTATTAAACAACCGAGGGGTATAATTATTAATTTTTTTTTAAAATTATTACATTGTTTACTCAAAATATTATATTGTTTATTCAGAATATTTAAATTAAAATAAAATTAAACTCCATAGGGATCTATATGAAAATCAAAATCCCTCAAGATGTAGATCTCTTTGAATTATTGAATATTATTGACGGATCTTACATGCATATGTTTCTAGTGAAGAACATGGTAAAATAATTAATATCAATAATCAAAAATATTTTTGGTACAAATAAAAATTTAATAGAACAAATCTTGAATCCATATGGTTTTCTGCTCTTGCAATCCATCCTACAGAATTTTCCCAAGCGTCCTTAGGTTTCAAGCGCTTCATATTATTGATTTAGATTTCTAATATCATAAGAGATTTGTTTAAGGACAATGAAAAAAGTTAAAAATAACACTTAACTATCCTCTCAGTTTTGGAATAAAACCGAGGGGTTAGAGTAGTTTTTTTATACAAAAATGGTACATTGTTTACCCATAATATTAAAAATCCATTATATGCAACAAATTTTCATAGAATATTAATAATACAACATGTCCATGTCTCACACAAGATGCTAGAAATCTATTTCACTGATATCTATCTTTAGAAAAGTTAAGCTCCCTTATTTGTTTAAAATTTCAAAGGTTGAGCTCCCTTTTTTGTATAAGTTTAAGAAACAATGATTTTCTACACTTGCAATCCATCAAATGAGCAAATATACAACAATAACATTTCTCCACAAAAAAATACAACACTATTTTATAAGTATAGGGCAGAAAAAATGTTTTGTTCCAGATAAAAGAACATTGACGATTTTGTGAATAATGATGCGAGTTGGGGGGGGGGGGCTTCATATGAACACGGGTTAGGATAAAATCTAACGATTTCTTTTATAGTAAAATCTGACTATTATACTCCTCGATTTAAAGTTTAAAATCAACGTGGTAGTTATTATTTTTAAAAACCGATGAGATAGTTATTAATTTTTTTTAGTATTACATTGTTTACAGATAATATTAAAATAAATTGTTTACAGAAAATCTCTTCAATGGTTTTTCTGCACTTGTAATCCATCATAACTTTGCATCTAAGATTGATTTTTGATGCTTGAATGTAAGAACTTTGCATCCAAAATTGATTGTTGATGCAATCATTATCACTGCATTCACTAGCGAATACAATGTGCATGTGTTGAATACATCCAACTTCTAATAAGGTATTTCTCCTAAAAATTGGAAAATGTTTTTTCAGCACTTGCAATCCATCACTGAAGCTTCTAGGAATAACAACAACATCTTTTAGGAATAAAAACAACAACTTTTAGGAATAACAACAACAACATCAACACCATTGTTTGAGATGGACTGCAAAAGCTGAAAAAATGTTTTGTTCAAGATAGAAGAACATTTTTTTCCAGATTTGCAATCCAACCCAAAAAATGATGCATTTGATGGTGGGGCGGCTACAAATAAGATAACATTAGGGTGAAATCTATTCAATGAGTGTTTTTATAGTAAAATCTGATTCATTTATCCATCGGGTTATAAAAAAACCGAAGGGTTAAAACCTTTATTTTACACTTATAAACAAATGAAACATAAAGTGCAGTAGTTGGGATTCGAAGCATGTCGGGAATGGTATTACACAATGGTTTTTAAAATAATCGAATGAACAAGTTATTTTTTTAACAAAAAAATAAAATATAATGTGCCTTGGAATAAAAACTTTGGTTTGTCCTAGGTGATATCTACTATAATCTAATCCTACAAAAACCTTAACTATCGTAGTCTAACTAATTATTAACTGTAAACCAATCCTTGTTTGTCTGAAAAATAAAGCATTAAAAATATTTTACAATTAAATTGAATAAGAAAAACAATTGTATTATGAAATTAGGAATTCAGGGTTGTTACAAAATCAAATCAGAGAGACCCTATAAAATTGGGGTTTAACTAGTCATACTGTTTAAAAGAATTTCAATAATATAAAAAAGTAGACATTACAGATAACTTATGAACTTTTATCTTCAATCGCTTCCGTTCATGAAAAATATCTGTTCTCCAATAATCTCACATGTTGCTCTCTTCAATCGTCAAAATTCTCCGCTGGCAAAAAGTCTCCTAATTCCTCTTCAAAACTTGGCTAAATGGTGAACAATCCATTTATGTCGGTCGAAAATGTCTGACACGCCCCTTTGGGTACTAAATAGTGATAAATCATAAAAACACTCAAAATCAGCGTCACTGGCCAACACGGTCCATGTCAGGCGACAAGGCTGCTCGTGTTGGCCCTTAAAATTCCAAATTACGCTTTAAGGTTTCAGAAGGTGCAACATTGCCCGTGTCATGCGACACAGACACCCGTGTTAACCCCCTGACTTTCCATGTTCTCCAAGCTTTCCCCCTGATACGGCCCGTGTCAGGTGACATGGCCACCCGTGTCAGGCCTCTTGTAGTATGAAATTGTCACTTCCTCCAAAACTCTGAATTTTGCACTTTTCGCCATGATTTGTCCCGATTAATTCCTCCGATCCTATAATTAGTAAGACACACAAAATATGCATAAAATATGGTAAAATGAAATAAAACAATCGACAATAAAAAGAAAAGATAACTCAAATAAATGGTAAATAAAGGTGTAAAAACCACTGGTGAAACTCCCCCAAACTTAAATTGTTGCTTGACCTCAAGCGACAATCACAAGAGCTCATGAAATTCGCAGCATATCTGTACTCATACATGAGATTTTTATTCACACTGATCAAGAGGTAGTATGTCCGGTGTTCACATGATGCAGAGAGTTTTTTTAAGAACCTTTTAATCTCAAGTTTTCTCTTCAGATACCTCTCTAACTATGCTTTGTACTTAAGTCTTTTTTCGATTTTCCTCCTCTTTCATTTGAACAATCAAATTAAGGCAATGAGAATTATGATGATCATCTCCTGCACAAGGATAATCACAAAATAATGTTTTTTAGGAACCAACTAAGCAAAACTTGCTACTTTAAATACCGATGAAATTTTCAAAACTTTGCAGTTTATATATTGTTCTTTTTGGAAGACGTTTGAGGATCAACCCCCTTTGGGATGAATAACCTAGTGAGGGTTACCAAACTTAGCATTCTCGTTACCTTTACTACCTTTTCATTTGGTGCCAACTTTATTTGTTTCTCAATCAATCATAAATGCATGTGCATCTAGATAATGCTAGACTGTATAGATAAACTACTCAAGGAGTACTTCTCAGGATTCAAGCACTATGGTACAAATATATATGTTAGACTCGTATCACTGTCACATTATTTTGAACTTCCTACCCTCAAAAAATTATCCCTTTATCTCTATATACTATTCTCGATCTCTTTGAAATATATACTCGTGCATAAAATAAAATAAAATGTTCGGTCAAAATTTGGGAAGACTTCAACATGTGGTTTTACAAAGAAAATAGCCTAAAACAAACACAACAGAAAACAAAACATTAACCCCCCCCTCCAAACTTGAACTAAACATTAACCCCAATGTTTTATAACAAGATCGAGAAGGGTGACTCACAGAGGGTAATGCAACACCAACTGGTGCATCCTAGCTTTCACCTGCAAGGCCCCCTTTTTATTACCTGAAAAAAAAAACAAAAAAAAAAGAAAAAACTAAGTCATTAAAAGTGTGGGTTGCCTCCCATGAAGCCCTTCGTTTAATGTCACATGGCTCAATGGTTCATTCCCCTATATTATGGGGGGAACTTCCTCTTCCAAACCTTGTTGCTCTTCCTTTCTGCAACCCATAACTCATCTAGTTCAAAAGCATGGATCACTTTGTTCTTCATGTCACTCCTAAGTTCAATCTCATCACCTTGATGTTCCTTTTCCTTTCTCTTCTTGACTTCTTGAATGAACTTAGAAATTTCTATAGACACTTGAGATGATGCCACCTGAGAGCTTATGTTGGAGAATTTTTCTAGGGATGGTTTTGAAATTTTGTTGTCTCCTGCTAGTTTATTCATATCAACTAAAGCTTGATTTTTTCCACCTGCACCTTTCTATTTAATATCCAACACCTTCAAAGTTAACTCATCCTCAAATGATTTTAACATTAGATTACCTGTCTCGATATCAAAATTGCATCGACTAGTCAGCAAAAATGGTCGACCAAGAATGATAGGCGTCTCTTCATCTTCAGGAATATCCATGATCTGGAAATCAACTGGAAAGACAAAATTGTCAATTTCTACTAATACATCTTCAGCTATCCCATATGACTTCTGCTTGCTATCCTAAAGCAGCAAAGAAAAAAGTAAGTTATTAATTTACCAGGTGATATTTATGTTATATCGTATCGTGTCCACAAAGATTGTTGAATTGAAATGCTGTTCGACAAATATCTTATTAATGAGTTTGGGAATAAACGGGTTGAAAGGAAAAGTATCAACAGAAAATAAATGTATAAAAAGGAAAAAGGAATAACTTATCAAGCATGCATATATACTACTTCTGATAGACTTAAACCTATTGACATGTTACACTAAACATACAATATTCATCAATGTCATCACGTGTCAAATGCAACACCCACTGTATCACCCCTACAACGATCTCTCAACAAACCTTAACAACACAGAGGACAACCGTGCTCGCATGTGTCGACGATCTCTCAGAGCGGCACAAACAACACAAAGGAATTAATCACAGACACCCTAAGGGAATAATAGCGTTAAATCTATCTATAGAATTCAGACACTATTAGATAATCATCCTAGATAAGAACCTAAGCAGTATATGTCTATAGCAACTCAAGTCCCTAGCATAGAGCAAAAATCAAGGATAGCAATCGATAAAGATTTGTAAAGAAAGTTTTATATAACGCCAAGGGCGATAAATATGCAGGAGTTTAAAGAAAATACATATATAAACCAACCAATAGAGAATACACAAATAAAAGGAGAAATGAACCGCAAATCTACGGGTTTGTCAGTGCCGACCAAAGAGCAATTCACCCTGGATCATTCATATGCAAGCTCCATAGTTGTTATCTAAGATAATCCTAAAAAATTTGAGGTTGATGGAGTTGGGAGAAAAAACTTCCCCAAAATCATAACCTAAAAATGAACTAAATCTGAAGTTATAAAACAAATCTCAGCAGACCGCGCTAAGGGGGCTTAGCACGCTAAGCGCGATATCCACGCTAAGCAGGCTTCAAAATAATGCTTCTTCCAAAATGTAAAAACGCAATCAGCATGCTACAAAATATGTTGAGCATACTCGCGCTTAGAGGCCTTCTGCGCTAAGCGGGCTCTCCTGGACAGAACTTCCCAAACTAGTCTTTTATTCCAAAAATGCGCATCTGGAGCCTTTCCTTCGACACCTTTCTCGATGCTAAAAAATGCAACAAATACCTATAAAATGAATGGAAAGACATCAAACGGTACACTATGTACACAAAAACACAAATAAACATAAACTAAACGTATTTACACAAAAGTCAGGTTTATTCAATGATATTTATAACAAAAAGTCAATAAGTGCAACAAAAA
Organism: Vicia faba; assembly: GCA_948472305.1. Lineage (NCBI taxonomy): Eukaryota > Viridiplantae > Streptophyta > Magnoliopsida > Fabales > Fabaceae > Vicia > Vicia faba. Next base: position 1,401,302,268 of record OX451741.1, read on the forward strand.
GTATATACAAAAATAGCTACAATTTGCACTTATCAAACTCTCCCCAACTTGAACTTGTTTGTCCTTAAACAAGGCCAAACTACTTAAAGAACCAAAAGTAATCAACCAAAATATCATGAATAAACAAGTTTTAAAACGGAAAACAAATGTATGGTTAAAACAAAAACGCACACACAAGGTAAATACTTACCACAACCCTACAACGACAATATTTAAACGAAAAGAATCCTAAGTACAAAAATCATACTAAACATTCTAAAACAAAATAAGACCAATCATGAATCACACCTAGTAAAAATTCATCAGTAGAGGAAGAACACACAAAGATGAGGGACAAAAAACACTCATCCACAATCTTGCAAATAATAGACTAAATTATGCATTCATCCATAAATTCATATTGATGATACAAAGGAAAGATTCACAAGGGCTTTTTAAGGTTGTAATATGACTTGGTTAACAAACAAGGGATAAGTCCTAAAGCTAATCGAAACAAAAACTTACCTTAACCTAAGGGAGTGATCAACTCACAAAGATTCAAGCAAAATAATTTCAATCAAACTTCTTCTTCATTCTAAATTTCTCAAACCAACACATATCACTTACTAACACAACATTATTCTACTCTTTTTGTTTTTCTTTTTCAAAGCTTTTTCAATTTTGTTTATTTTTATTTTTATTTTTTTTCACTTTTTTTCTTTCTTTTTCTTTTTTTTCTCACAAACTCGTAGTAATCACAACAGAAGCACATAAACAGTTCTCTCTCCCAACTTGAATTCAACCATATCATAATGTGAATACTCCCTACTTTCCAAGGCAAGGAAAAAAATTAAAACTACAAATCATAGTTAAGGATTCAAGAAAATAAAGAATCAATATCCATACAAAAAGATTAACCAAACACTCATTGACAAGCATTTAGCCAAAACAACACGGACATCGACAAAAAGGGTCAAAAGGGGTTAACAAAAGTTCACACACTCACAAGTTGAATTGACTATTTGGCTAGGGTAGTTATGATTAAAATGAAACAAAAAATGCCTTGATCATGTTCAAGATTTCATACAATTAACACAAACAAGAGATTAAATATAATAAAATCCATTTAAAACAAGAATTTTGGCCTCCAACATATATGAACAATGGAAATCTTCCTCACATTTATGGGTAAAAAAGGAACTAAAGTGATTCAAGTCATGAACAAGTAATGAAAAAAGAATGAATGACATGGTAATTATAGAAATGATAAATTTCATAAACATGTTATGTTATAGAAAGCGATAAACGAGTACCTGGCGAGTACCAACTTCAAAAACTATCATTATCATACATCCGCAAGTTAACACACTCAAAATTGGAAAATCACCAAATACGACTTCAAGCTATCTAACCAAAATTTGAGTCCGAACAACAAAAGAAAGAATTAAAAATATTACTATTAATTACTATACTATAAATCCTTGTTTGAAGTGGGAAAAAGGAGAGCCAAGCGAAAAATTAAAAAGAATTCACTGGCTCTGCACAGTAGGGCATGCTAAGCGGCACATAGCGCGCTACACCAGTTACAAAAAAAGCAGGACAACAACAACACTGCAGCAACATCCTTCACAATCACCTACACAATCTCAACTACACACAATATTTACAATATAGAAACTTCCTCAAGCTAAACACGACAAACTTACCGAAAAACACAAATTGACATAACAAAACTAACGAGTGAAAGTGAATTAACAAATTAAAAAGTGAAAATTTGAGAATTTAAAACAAGTTTAATTTCAACTTATTAAAACACAAGTCAACACATACATAAACGAATATAAACAAAACATGCTTGTTTTACATCGTAAGCTCAACACCTTTATTGTGCGAGATAGTAACCTCCTCTCATCATGCCATGATACTGTCACACCGCACAAATCTAAAAAAAGTGTCCTAACATCCACACAACAAACATTACGAAAATGAGACAATTCACAATAATACGTGAAAATAAAGAAAAACACATATATGCACATGTATGAAAAGTAAACACAAAACATGTACAAGTAAAAATAGACAAGTTTATGTACACATTCTATACAACATATACATTAATTACAAAACTCAAAAACAAATAAACTATCACAATGAAAAATAATAAACACTAAACCCCAACGACGGTGCCATTTTACTGACTGTGGTAAAGAGGCAAGCAAAGAGTAAGTTATCAATTTACCGGGTGATATTTAGGTTATATTGTATCATATCCACAGAGATTGGTGAATTGAAATTCTGTTTGACAAATATCTTGTTAATGAGTTTGGGGATAAATGGGTTGAAAGGAAAATTATCAACAAAAAATAAATGTATAAAAAGGAAAAAGGAATAACTTATCAACATGCATATATACTACTTCTCACAGACTTAAACCTATCGACCTATTACACTAAACCTACAATATTCATCAATGTCATCACGTGTCAAAAACAACACCCACTATATCACCTCGACGACGATCTCTCAACCAACCTTAACAACACAAAAGACAACCGTGCTCGCTTGCATCGACGATCTCTCATAGCAACATAAATAACAGAGGCATTAATCACATACACCCTAAGTGAATAACAGTGCTAAATCTATCTCTAGAACTCAGACACTATTAGATAATCATCCTAGATAAGAATCTAAGCAGTATATGTCAATTGCAACTCAAATTCCTAGCATAGAGCTAAAATCAAGGATAACAATCAACAAAGATTTGTAAAGCAAGTTTTATATAACGGCAAGGGAGACAAATATACATAAGTTCAAAGAAAATACATATACAAACCCAACCAATAGAGAATACAAAAAGAAAAAGAGAAATAAACCGCAAATCTAGTGGTTTGTCAATGTCGATCGAAGAGCATTCCACCCTTGATCATCCGTATGCAAGCTCCATAGTTGTTATCTAAGCTAATTCTAACAAAATTCGAGGTTGATGGAGTTGGGAGAAAAACTTCCCCAAAACCATAACCTAAAAATGAACTAAATCTGAAGTTATAAAACAAATATCAGCAGACCGTGCTAAGCGGGCCTAGCGTGCTCAGCGCGACTTCTTTATTTTACACATCAAACCGCCCTAAACTGCGCTAAGCAGGCTTCAAAACAATGCTTCTGCCAAAATGTCAAAACTCAAGCAGCGCGTTATGATAACACTTACTTTACACTTGTTTTTTACTCTGATTTCACATGTTATTTAGGTTTTTAATTATTTTATTCTCGTATTATGCCCATATTTTGTTTCCTTTTCAGGTATTTCAGTTATCCATACCTCCCCTAAAGAAATGAAGGAAAACAGGCTGAAAAATAGGAGTTTAGGTCAAATTTGCACTCATGGCGTCCACCATGGTGCCAGCCATAGGGTAGGCCATGACATGGACCACCTCCTGCTGACCTCAACTGCCACGTTCCCCACTTCCATTTCATCTACACACATGGAGGGCGCCACCTTTGGACGATGGTTCCCCCCCCCCCCCTAAGGAGTTAGGGGGCATTCCTGTGATTTCCTGCATTCTTCATCCTCTATAAATAGAAGTTCCTGATTTCATTTCAAATCACCCAAGCTTAGTTGCAAACTTGATCCAACCATAGTTGCGAACTTAACCCATATAATTTCACCATTGTAAAGGAATAATTCTTCACACCGGGGAATTATTGCACTGTTGATTGAGTCTGTGATCGAGTTCGTATATTGAGTCTGTAATCGAGTTTGGAGCACTTCGGCAGAAGTTTATCTTGCCCCTTTTATTTTCAACTGCTGTTTATTTCCAGTCGCATTTTACTTCCAGTTGTACCAAATTTAAAACATCCCCGTTTGGAGCAGGTTTCTATTTATATATTTGCACCTGCTTTTACTTTGTTTATTTCCTGCATCTGCTTTTACTTTGTTTATTTCTTGCACCTGCTTTTACTTTGTTTATTTCCCGCACCGCACTTTAAATTATTTACTTTCTCGCATGATTTATTTTAACATGTCTGTTTACATTCCCATGTCAGGCTGAACCTTACTGGGCTAGAATGTATGGAATCTAGTTAGATCGATATTCTAAATAATGTGTCAATAGAAATGCTTATGGGCTATTTTGGTTTTTAATACGAGTTTTCTGTACTTTATTGTTGTTGGGTAAGATCGAAAGCCGTCCAACCTTTTGTTAAACTCGATTAGTTCTAACTGGTCAAAGGAAGCGAAAGCGCTTTGTCTAGTTAGTTAGGGATTTTTATTATCAAAGAAATCTATTTTGAAACTTTTTTCGGACGTGTTTATAGGGTTAATGTTAGCTTCCGTTTTTATTAGAAATTCCAGATCAAAATACTTTTCAACTTGGTCAAGTACTTTATTTATTAAAAATAGGTTTATTACTTTAACGCAATGCGCGCCTTTTTATAAGTGACGATAAGAAGGTCTGATTAGAGAGTAAACTCGGTTCTGATTATGCGAAAGCAATAATTCCTGTTAAATTAGTTCTTTTCTTTAGTAGAAAATATTTCCCTATAAGTAGTTCTATTCCGAAGCATTGTGAATATCATCTGACTATGTGAATTACATTCGACCCCGCTTTTATATCTGAAGTTTATTTCACCGCACTTAACTTTCTTGCATGCTCAATTACCTATTTAATATTGACTTATCTAAACACCGCAACAATAGGAAACGATAGATTGACGATTGGTCTCTGTGAATCTATAATCTTTTATATTACTTTGACGCGATTCGTACACTTGCAAATAAACCGCATCAAGTTTTTGGCGGTGTTGTCGGGGAGCAATTTAGGCAAATTTCGCACCCTATAGTCGCACCGTCTAGACTAAGTTTTACAGTCCGGTTAATGCAAAGATCTCTAAGAACCGAAACCTTATTCAATCCTTTAGCGGAACCTGAACGTTACATCCATTTTCTCTGTAGAATTAGAAAAGTTATGGCCGAGAATCGTAACCAAATAGCCCTTAAGGAGTTTTCCCAACCGTCAGATGAGGAACTTCAAGTATCGTAAACCCAGATATAACCATAAATAATTTGGAACTAAAACCCTCATTGCTACAATTGGTGCAACAAAACCAATTCGGTGGTCTCGCTACTGAGAACCCGAATCAACACTTAAAAAATTTTATACAATTAGCAGACACTTTAAAATGCAATGGTGCTTCGCCTGAGGCAATACGACTAAGATTATTCCCTTTTTCCCTCAGAGATAAAGCAAGAGATTGGTTAGATTCCCTTCCGCCCAATTCAATAACAACCTGGGAAGACCTTAGGAGAGTATTTCTATCAAGGTATTTCCTGCCCAGCAAAACTGTTGTCCTTAGAAACCAAATCACTAGATTTAACCAAAACCTGGGAGAATCACTTTTTGAAGCATGGGAGAGATATAAGGACCTGTTAAGAGCCTGTCCACACCATGGCCTAGAAAAATGGCTAATAATCCACACCTTCTATAATGGACTCTATTACAACACAAAGATGTCCATCGATGCTGCCGCTGGTGGCACATTGATGAATAAACCTTACCTAGAAGCTTGCGCTCTCATTGAGGACTGGCCTAAAACCATTACCAATGGGGAACAAAACGAGCCACGGTAGATAAAAAGGAGACCCAAGGAGGAAAACACGAGATAAGTTCTCTAGACATGATGCAAGTTAAAATGGATGCTCTTGCCTTAAAAGTTCAAAACATGGCTCAAAACCCTAATATTGTAGCCGCAATAGCTTCAGAATGTGAACTCTGTGGGACCCAAGGACATCAACCTGCGGAATGTAACTTATTGAATGAGCCTTTCTCAGACCAAGTAAACTACACCCAAGGAAACCAATTTTCAAACACTTACAACCTCGGCTGGACGAATCACCCAAACCATTCTTTTAAAAACAATAGCCCAATACAAAACTCTGCACCTCTGAGACCTACAGGTTTCCAAGCCCAAAGACCAAATCAACCTATGCAAGTTGTGGTACCCAAACCAAACCTTGAGTAAATCATGGAAAGTTTCATTTCATCTTAAAACCAACAAAACAAAGAGTTCCTCAATCAGAATATTCACGTAAACGAACTAATCACGCAATTAGGAACTAATGTTGATCAGATAATTACGCATAACAAGATACTTGAAACCAGATCTTGCAGATAGCCCAAACACAAGCCCCACAAACTACACATGGAGGACAATTACCTGGACAACCTCAACAAAATCCTAAAGGGAAAGCTAATGCCATTTCCTTACAAAGTAGGACTACTTACGATGGACCCAAGAATCCAGCCATGAGTACACCCTCACAACCTAAGACAAATGTTTTTCCTGCAGACCAAGTGGAGGAACCAGAGGAACCCGAAAAGCAAAAAGAACCAGAATTAAAAGATAAAACTAATAAACCACCACCCCCGTATAAACCCCCAGTCCCATTTCCGCAAAGACTTAAACAAACCAAACTTGGAAATCAATACCAGAGATTCGTTAAAGTTATAGAAAAACTCCATGTAGAGATTCCTTTCACCGAAGCCATCACTCAGATACCATCTTATGCTAAATTCCTAAAAGACATCCTGACCAACAAGCGTAGAATTGATGATCCCAAACCTATCGAATGCAATTTTATTTCAGAAAATAAACTATCCAAGAAAGAAAAGGATCCATGAAGTTTTTCCATTCCTTGTTTCTTAGGAAATCATACTATTGACAAAGCCTTCTTAGATCTAGGAGCTAGCGTCAGCCCTATGCCTTTAGTAGTTTGTAGAAGGTTAAACTTAGGAGAATTGAAGCCGACTAAAATGTCTCTCCAGCTGGCTGATAGATTAGTTAAGTATCCTATAAGCATACTTGAAGACATACCAGTTAAGATCGGTCAGCTATATATCCCAACTGATTTCTTGGTTATGGATATTAAAGAAGACAAAGAAATCCCAATCTTCTTAGGTAGACCATTCCTATCAACAGCCGGAGTCATAATTGACGTTAAGAAAGGAAAATTAACATTTGAGGTGGGTGATGAAAAGATATAATTTATTCTTTCAAAGTTCTTAATGGCACCAGTCATAAGAGATGCCTGTTATGCCATCGACGTCAATGACGAGTGTATATTGGAACTTAATCGAGAGGAATCTAACAAAAATATCAAGTTACCTTCGACCCCCATTATGGAGGACGATGGATTTAAAAGTTTAGAACCTTACATCGATGACGACCTCTATGAATGTTTATCGCTTACTCCCGATCCCATGCCTTGCCCTATGAAAAAGGCTTTAGAACTGAAGGAACTTCCCAAGAACCTCATATACGAATTCTTAGATAAATAGATGAATCATCCTGTTATAGTTAACGCTATTTAAGTCAAGACGAGACAACTCAACTCTTAGAAATCTTACGTAAATATCCCTCAACTTTAGGGTATAACATCTCTGATTTAAAAGGAATAAGTCCATCGGTGTGCATGCACCGGATCTTGTTAGAGGAAAACTCAAAACCCTCAAGAGAACATCAAAGAAGAATAAACCCTATAATGAGTGATGTTGTTAAAAGAGAAGTTCTTAAGTTACAGGAGGCTGGTATAATTTACCAAATATCAGATAGTAATTGGGTGAGCCCTGTGCATGTGGTGCCAAAGAAAGGAGGCATCACAATCATAGAAAATGAGAAAGGTGAGCATATTTCTAAACGAACAGAAAGAGGTTGGCGTATGTGTATAAATTATAGAAAATTAAACAAAGCAACCAGGAAGGATCATTTCCCTCTCCCATTTATAGATCAAATGCTCAAACGTCTAGCCAGACACTCGCACTTTTGTTATCTAGATGAATACTAAGGATTTTTCCAAATACCTATTCACCCTAAGGATCAAGAGAAAACAACCTTCACCTGTCCTTATGGAACGTTCGCCTATAGACGAATGCCCTTCGGACTCTGTAATTCCACTGCCACTTTTCAATGTTGTATAATGTCTATATTTGCAGATTATCTAGATGGAATAATGGAAGTTTTCATGGACGATTTCTCGGTGTGTGGATTCAATTTTAAAGATTGTCTCTCCAACCTCGAAAAAATCCTTGAAAGATGCGTAGAGGTGAACCTAGTGCTAAACTGGGAAAAATGACATTTTATGGTTAATTAAGGATTAGTATTAGGACCCATTGTCTCCGAAAGAGAAATTGAGTTCGATAGAGCCAAAATTGAAGTTATAGAAAACCTCAGCCCACCTAAAACCATTAGGGAGATTATAAGTTTTCTTAGACATGCTGGTTTTTGTCGGCGTTTTATAAAAGACTTCTCTAAAATAAGAAAACCTTTGACTAATCTTCTAATGAAGGACGTTGAATTTGTTTTTGACGAGAAATGTCTCGAAGCTTTTAAATTTTTGAAACAAGCACTGATTTCGGCTCTGATCATGCAACCCCCAGATTTGACATAACCTTTTGAAATCATGTGCGATGCCAGCGATTATGCAGTTGGTGTTGTTCTAGGATAACGAAAAGACAATAAATTACATGTTATATATTATGCTAGTAGAACCCTAGATACCACCTGTGATCGGTGGATCTGGAACTGACTGTTTAACGCTGGTTCGCGAAATGTCGCGGAAGCAAGAGTCGCCACCGTCTTTTATTTTCTCCAAATGGAAAGGACAAAAGCACAGAAAAATTCCTTATAGAGATTGCTCTCGGTTCGGGAGGTAGATTATAGAAAGGGAAGGTGTTAGCACCCTTTCTATCCATGGTTATCCATGGGCTCTTAGATACTTGCTCATTGTGTTTTCAAAATGGTTTGTTTTCTTTTCAACTGTGGGTTTTAAAAAGTTTCTTTGAAAATTCCAGTTCGACTCTTGTATCGGTCCTCAAGAGTGTTTGAAAAATTGCTTTCGAAAGCTTTTTGAAAAAGTATTTTTTGATTTGTTTTGAAATTAGAGCAAGTATCTACGTGTCGTCTACCTACCCTAAGGAATTCGTCTGTGTAAATTTCCTTAAGGTAGTGCCATCCCACCATTGAGAGGTAGGTAACACCACCGTTGGAGGTGTTCGGGTCAATTCGAAGGTTCGGGACATGATGATCACCCGAGCAATAGGAAGACACCTTAGAAGCTACCCTCATGCCAGGTTCCCGGATCATGAGGACTTACTAAGACATCCTCTACTCGACGATCACCTTTCGAGGGGCAAGGCAACAGTGAGGCGTACCCTAGGGGTGGTGTGTGATTTGTGAGTCGTTTTCAGATATTTTGTCTTGTTCATATCATGGGTGATCTACGCTTTTGTTTTTATTTTAACATTCATTCTTGCATGCAATTTATCAGCAGTTAAAAAGTTGCGAGAAATATAAAGTTCCTAAACTATTACAAAGGCGCGGGTCCATATCGCCAAATTAAATCCAGGACCCGATTTGACATAAAATAAAGATGCGAGAAAGATAAATGTTTAATTTACACGGCTTTGGGAGAATTACATAAAAATTATAAGAAAAGAAATAAATGCGCGAATTGGAATTACGATCGAATGCGAGGGCGTTGGACCCTTTTTTTTAATGAAATTAAATTATGATCAACGAATTAATTAAATTAAAATAAAAAGGAAATTATTTTTTAGTTTTTTGTATTTATGGAATTTTATGAGAATTAAATGGAATTAAAAAGTTAATTAACCCTAATTCTAGTTATTTTTAATTTATTAAGAAAAGCATTAAAATTTAGCCTAAAATTAAACCTAATCAATTAATGCAATTTTATTTACAAGAATATAATAATTAATAATTAATGATGATAAAAGAAAAGAAAAAGATAAAAATTGATTAAAACCCTAATTCTACAAATTTTAAGTTTATTAAGAAAAATGTCTAAATTAATCCTAGAATTGAAAACTAAATTAATTAATGATTTTTATTTACAAAAAATACTAAAATAAAATATATTTTGTTTTTGTCTTTTCTGGTTTTTATATTATTTTTTATGTTGAGAAAAATATTAATTTAAAGAATTAAGAAAGAAACAATTAAATTAATACAAATAATGGAAAATAAAAAAAGAGAAGAATTGCAAACCCTTGGGGGGTGCTGTCCCCAAACTGGAGGAATTGTTTAGCAATTAGGCCCATCTGTTTCAAGGCCTTTTTGACTTTTTCATGGAAGCGTGTGTACGCGTTGACTAATGCCTATGATGTTCTTCACATCTGGACCTTTGGATTGGGACCATGGGGCGCGTGGCATCCTGCGACATTGGGCGTAGGATGAACTTTTGGGGAAAGTGCTGCATAGGAACATGGTTAACAAAATAGTATGGAATAAAGGGAGGGGACCTGGGAATCGAACCCAGGTCCCAGAGGTTACCACACTGATGCCTTGCCAATCGTGCTGTTGTGCTTCTTTGTATATTATATGAACCATAATTATTATAAAAAAGGACAAACGCTAGTGGTATGAATCAGAAAAACTCGCACCAAAATTCAAAGTACCCAATCAAGCTTTGCCACATAATCATCTTCTTCATTTATCCCTGAAACAAAAAAGATGAGTGGGGGTTTTAAACCCCCCCAAAATGCAAGCTTTTCAAAAATAGCGATAAGCCCATCTTGCTACATAAATTAGGCGCGAGGTATGGAAACGATTCACATGAAGCTTCTGAATTCAACAGTCATGGTCTTAGAGTCTAATTTTTCTGGACAAGGAAACCCCCAATTTTTCAGTTTCGTAACCCTACCAATCTTCCATGGTGAAATCGCGTATGGGCAAGCAAAACTCAATTGAACAATATAGTTAGCTTCAGAATGATAAGATTAACACAAAACAAGCATTAGAATTCAAAATCATGGCATGAATGATGAAATACGATTATGCAAAAAAAGTGACACAGTCTGACTTCTAGTTACCAATTCTTGATGTTAGGGATGATGGTTTTGATTCAGGCACGTTCCTTGAAGTCTCAGGAACACAATAGGATGGTTTTCTTGCCTTGAAAAGCCTTGGAATCACGTTTTCAGTTTTAGAATTTTTGACAAAAAACACCAACTTTGTTCTTGTTTTCTGGCGCAGCTTTGAGGTCTCTAGCACTAGGGTTTGCTTCTGGCTTATGTATGGAATGATTAGGGTAAAGATTTGGATCCAAAAAACCTTTGCATTGATGGAAAGATATTTGATTTTCATGGCATAATTTTTCCAATCTTTTCCACATGTTTTTGATGCCAATCATGTCCAATCAACTTGATTCTTTCCATATCAGATAATGCACGAAATCTTGAAGATATTTCATGCATAAAAAGATTTGAAAAGCTTGCTTTGGTATTTTTTTTCATATTTTAATTAATTAAATGAATTATTAGCAATTAAAAATTCAAATAAATAAATAAAAATGATGAACAAACTCCCTTTGGGCCAAATGGTCGTGCACATGCTTTGGATGATGAATCTTGGAAGAAAAAGAGGCCCATTAGCAATTTTAAGACATTTGAAGCAAAGTTGACTTTTCAAAATATCCAAAAATTTCCCAACTTCCACAAGGCATATCTTGCTCAATTTTTAAGCTTTGATCATGTTCTTGGACATTTTGGAAAGGTCTTGAAGTCCTATAACCAATGCCTTTGGTCCCATGTCATTTTGATTTACCAATATCAAATTATGGCCTTTGACTTAAAGTCCCTTTTTGTTGACTTTTGAAAATGACCTATAATGTTGAAATTGATAACTTTTTGTGAGAGCATTTCTTGGACTTGAAGTGTGAAGAGGAGTTGTAGGAAATGGCTTTCTCTTCAAAATGAGCTTTGGATGGAATTTTTCTGATAATCCATGTGGAATTTATGCCTTGGTCAAGTTACAGTTGACTTTTTCAACTGTCCAAATATGGAAACTTTTGCATCTTGAGACTTTTTGAGCCATGCCTTGAGAATCATGATCAAGCATTGATCAAATTATGTTTGTGGCTTCAAAATGAGATGTTGACGAAAAATTTGAACTTTTGACTGTCAAATGACCATTTTGCCCCTGCAGTTGACTGTAGTGCAATTAGGGTTTTTGACTGTGCAATTTTATGCTGTAAGTCTTGAAACTTGGCACGAGGATGCTTGACAATGTTTATAAGCATGTGGGACTTGATTGGACCCTTGGAAACTTCATTTTCTTTGTCAGAACCAAAGCCCTAATTTTGACTGTTAGGAGGCCCTTGAACTGTGCAACCCTTGGGGAGATTTTGAAGCATGCTCTTTGCAATTCTTGAAGAATATGGGAGGGAAAATTTTAGGGTACAACAGTTGCCCCTGTTCAATCTTCTTAGACCTGAGGATGTAGATTGGCTGACGTGCCTTTCGTAATCCGAAGGTGGAAGATGATTGAACACTAGAGTGCCCAGAAATTTGCGCTCACATAGTAGTGTGATGGTGGAACGGACTTATAGATGCCATTTGGAGATTCATGGATAGGATGATGGGCTTATAGATGCCATGCTAAGAGATGATGGATAGGTGGATGGGCTTATAGATGCTATCTGGGTGTCAATCGCGTAAGAGATTCCTTAGCGAGAGCTTGCGTACCTGCAAAAGAAAAATGAGTACCTGGCATGTTACAGGAGCTGGTCTTCAAACTCTTTGTATAGATGCGTCCTGACTGGTTACAGGAGCTGAATCTGGAGCTTCAAAAGGTGATGAATGAACCAGGGATGGTTACTACCTCAACGGGACGGTGAGAGAACCTTGAACGATTACTACTCCAACAGGAACGCTGAGAGAACCTTGGGCGTCTTCAACCTCAACAGTAACGCTGGGAGAATCTGGGGACGATTACTACCTCTGCAGTAACGGGGAGAGAACCATGGGCGACTTCAACCTCAACAGTAACGCTGAGAGAATCTTGGGCGACTTCAACCTCAACAGTAACGCTGAGAGAATCTTGGACGATTTCAACCTCAAGAGTAACGCTGAGAGAATCTTGGGCGACTTCTACCTCAACAGTGACGCTGAGAGAATCTTGGGCGACTTCAACCTCAATAGTAACGCTGAGAGAATCTTGGGCGACTTCTACCTCAACAGTAACGCTGAGAGAATCTTGGGCGACTTCTACCTCAACAGTAACGCTGAGAGAATCTTAGATATCTTCTACCTCAACAGTGACGCTGAGAGAATCTTGAGAGACTTCAACCTCAACAGTAACACTGAGAGAATCTGGGGACGATTACTACCTCCGCAGTAACGGGGAGAGAACCATAGGCGACTTCAACCTCAACAGTATCATTGAGAGAATCTTGGATATCTTCTACTGAGTCTTCATCAGGAAAATCTTTTAGGGGTCGATTTAGCTGGACTAGAGAAGGCCTTTGACTGGATAAGAAACAGAAAAATCTTAGGGTCAATTTAACTGAACCGGTCTAGGTCTTGAAATCTTCAACTGGATAAGAAACAGGGAGATCTTAGGGTCGATCTGACTGAACCAGAGAAGGCCTTTGACTGGATAAGAAACAGAAAAATCTTAGGGTCGATTTAACTGAACCGGTCTAGGTCTTGAAATGTCTTCAACTGGATAAGAAACAGGGAGATCTTAGGGTCGATCTGACTGAACCAGAGAAGGCCTTTGACTGGATAAGAAACAGGAAAATCTTAGGGTCGATTTAACTGAACCGGTCTAGGTCTTGAAATCTTCAACTGGATAAGAAACAGGGAGATCTTAGGGTCGATCTGACTGAACCAGAGAAGGCCTTGGACTGGATAAGAAACAGAAAAATCTTAGGGTCAATTTAACTGAACCGGTCTAGGTCTTGAAATCTTCAACTGGATAAGAAACAGGGAGATCTTAGGGTCGATCTGACTGAACCAGAGAAGGCCTTGAATATAGTTGAGAACTTAACTGGATCTTTCCTGAAAGGTAAAGGTCAGTCATATGCGATGCATGATATGGATCAAGCAATGCTGTTCTCAACATAAATGAAATTTGTAAGATATGATGCGTATATGCATGCTATAATGTATGGAAGTGCGATGTTTATGAATGTATGTTTGTCGTCTAGGGAAGTAAATCCTTGACGGGTGTCGGGAAGTCGCTCCTGGGATGATATTGAAGAATAGATTTTTGCCTCCGCTGGGGATGATAATTGCAAGAATACCGGTAGGAGAAGATGCCTTCGTTGGGGAATAAACTTGTTGGAGAGATTACTCTACGGGGAGAAAAGTACTCTAGCGATCTTGCTGGGAAGAAGTACTCTGTGGGGAGAGAGATACTTTGCTGGAATGTTGATGGTAACTTCGCTGGGGATACCATTGTTGTGTCGGAAGTGTTAATAGACTTCGCTGGGGATAAGAAGGCTTTGTCGAGAACGATCTTTCCGTGGCTTTTGGCTGAGGATAACCCAGTTATATCCCGGTAGGGAAATAACTCTTTGAATAAAGCCGGGAGACGTGTTCGTGCTCTGCGAGGATAAGCTTCCAGAATCTACTGGGGATAAGCTTGCTGCTGGGGAGATGATTCCCAACTTTCCTGGGGAACTGGATTGGACTCTCCTGGGGAAGTTTTGAACTGTATTGGAAGTAACTCCACTGAATGTTTGATATACCGCCGGGGAACAATCTTTAGACCAAGACTGCCGGGGATGCTTGTTAAGAACGCATGTATACTGCTGGGGAATGTTGAGATCTTCTGGAGGATACTCAACTTCCTTAAGTTTGATAATAGCTTTGCTTGGGGAGAGTGCACTGACTTGCTGGCTCACTCTCTGGGGAATTGGGATGTACTGGTTATGTTCTTTAGCTGAACCTACCTTGGTACCTTGGAGGATAGAACAATTGGATTGCTTAGACAACTCTTTATTGCCCCTGTTTCTAATGTTACCTGTAATTAATCCTTTGTTTCGTATGCAAATATTCATGAGTTAGCAAATTATTGTCAATGCATATATCACAAATTGAACCTTGGACGTTCTTCGCAAAACAAAACAGAAAAGGAAAAAGCAATTGGCAATTTAACTGAAAAGTGATTTTTGTATTGATTTTGAATTGCCTGTAAATAGGCGTTTATGTACAAGAGGCTGACGTCCTAGTAAGAGAACGCCGCCGAACAAAAGAGTTTATACAAATTTGTACCAGAGAAAATAAAACAGCTGTGTAAAATGAATGATCCACTGGGTTTCAACTCTGCTATCGCCTTTATATCTCCGAGCGTCTCATCACTTGATGACCTTAGTTGAAGATGAAGCTGACTGATTGATGCCGTCTGAACTCGATGTAGATACTGGATTCTGGATGCAAAGTGATCCAATGAGACATAGTATTACGCTTTATCCCTAACTTTTGCCTGGACCGCCCTTTCGGGTTTTCGGTCCATCGGGATACCCATTTTTGCCCAAGCCGCCTTTTCAGGTTTTCGACTTGTCGGGTGTACAGATTTTTTCATTTCATCCCTTCATTTTGCCCGAATCCTTTTGGTTCGCCGGGAAGCCCTAATTTTTGCCTAGGTATGTCGACCTAGCGGGTCTTTTGTTTTATGCGTAGTATCTTTTTACTATGTCTGCATTGGCGGGGTGAGGAAGGTCGTCACCATCCATGTTGGTTAGAATCATGGCTCCTCCCGAGAACACATGTTTAACCATAAATGGCCCTTCATACGTAGGGGTCCATTTTCCCCTTGGATCACTCTGAGGAAGGATGATTCGCTTGATTACCAGATCCCCAACTTGATACTCTTGTGGTCTGACCTTTTTGTTAAATGCCCTGATCATCCGTTTCTGATACGTCTGACCATGACAGATAGCAGCAAGTCTCTTTTCATCAATAAGGTTTAGCTGATCAAGTCGTGTCTGGATCCAATCATCTTTGTTCAGATTTGCATCCTTCATTATCCAGAGAGAGGGTATTTGCACTTCAATCGGTAAGACCGCCTCCATACCATAGACTAAGGAGAAAGGAGTTGCCCCGGTTGACGTCCTGGCTGAGGTGCGGTACCCATGTAGAGCGAACGGTAACATCTCGTGCCAATCCTTATAAGTCACTGTCATTTTCTGCACGATTTTCTTGATATTTTTATTGGCTGCTTCTACATCCCCATTCATCTTCGGTCTGTAAGGAGAAGAGTTGTGGTGCTGTATTTTAAACTGCTCGCAGAGCTCAGTGATCATCTTATTATTGAGATTGGTACCGTTGTCTGTAATAATTCTTTCAAGGACACCGTATCGACAGATCAGGTTGTGCCGAATGAACTGTGCCACAACAGTCTTGGTTACCGTAGCGTAGGAAGCTGCTTCGACCCACTTCGTGAAGTAATCAATCGCTACCAGGATGAAGCGATGCCCGTTAGATGCTGTAGGTTTAATCTCACCGATCATATCTATGCCCCACATTGAAAACGGCCAAGGCGCAGTCAGAACATTTAGAGGAACTGGAGGAACATGCACCTTGTCTGCATATATCTGGCACTTATGGCATGTCCGAGAATGTTGGTAGCAGTCAACTTCCATTGTGGACCAGAAATACCCTGCCCGAAGGATTTTCTTCGCCATAGTGTGTCCACTGGAATATGTTCCGAAGGTCCCTTCATGTAGCTCTTCCATGATCCTTTCTGATTCAGTCTTATCCACACAACGCAGTAAGGTTGAATCATGGTTTCGCTTGTACAAGATGCCGTTGCTAAGGAAGAACTTTGCTGCGAACCTTCTCAAGAACTTTTTATCGTTGACAGATGCACCTTCAGGGTATTCCTGAGCTTCCAGATATCTCTTCACTTCATGGTACCAAGGCTTCTCAGTTACCAACTCAGTCTCGAGATCACAACAGTATGCCGGTTCGTCCAGTTTCCAGATGATGATCCGGGGAGCCTCATTATCCCATTTGACCTTGAACATAGAAGACATTGTAGCTAACGCGTCCGCCAACTGATTCTCCTCTCTTGGGAAATGTTCAAAGGTTATCTTCGTGAAGTGGGGGATCAATGTCAACACACATTCTCTGTAAGGAATAAGGTTCGGATGTTTCGTATCCCACTCTCCTTTGATCTGATTGATCACGAGAGAGGAATCTCCGAAGACACTCAGAAACTTGATCCTTAGGTCGATCGCAGCTTGGAGACCCATGATGCATGCCTCATACTCCGCCATATTGTTGGTACAGTTGAAACATAGCCGGGCAGTGAGTGGAGTATGAGTGCCTTGAGGGGATATGATTATAGCGCCAATACCGTTACCCAAAGCGTTGGAGGCTCCGTCAAAGTGCATAGACCATCGGGATCCTTCTTCAGGTCCTTCATCCGGTCCAGGTACTTCACAATCAGTCACTATCATGATGCTCTCGTCTGGAAACTCGAAGTTCATTGACTGATAGTCGTCTACGGCCTGATGTGCCAAGTGGTCTGCCAATACACTACCTTTGATGGCTTTCTGGGTTGTGTACTGGATGTCGTATTCCGTCAAGATCATCTGCCATCTTGTTATTCTCCCAGACAGAGCAGGCTTTTCAAATATGTACTTTATATGATCCATCTTTGAGATCAACAAAGTAGTGTGAGTCAGCATATACTGCCTCAGCCGGCGAGCAGCCCATACCAAAGCGCAACAAGTTTTCTCAAGCAGTGAGTATCGGGTCACACAGTCGGTAAACTTTTTGCTAAGGTAATAAATGGCGTGCTCTTTTCGGCCAGACTCGTCATGCTGCCCCAGCACACACCCCATTGAGTTGTCAAGTACTGTCAGGTATAGTATCAGAGGTCTCCCCTCAACCGGTGGCATAAGGATGGGTGGTTCTTGGAGATACTCCTTGATTCTGTCAAAAGCAGCCTGACATTCATCATTCCAACGTACTACCTGATCTTTCTTCAGCAACTTGAAGATTGGCTCACAGGTGGCAGTTAGGTGCGAGATGAATCGAGCAATGTAATTCAGGCGTCCTAGAAAGCCTCTGACCTCTTTCTCTGTCCTAGGAACTGGCATCTCTTGAATAGCTTTAACCTTGGCAGGGTCCACTTGAATACCTTTATCACTTACAACGAAGCCTAGCAACTTTCCAGATCTAACTCCGAAGGTGCACTTGTTCGGGTTCAACCTCAGCTTGTACAACTTCAGACGGTCAAACAGTTTCTGCAGATGATCTAGGTGCTCTTCCTCAGTCTGGGACCTTGCGATCATGTCGTCAACATACACTTCTATCTCATGATGGATCATGTCATGAAATAAAGCAACCATGGCACGTTGGTAGGTTGCCCCAACATTCTTCAGTCCAAAAGGAATGACCTTGTAGCAGAAGGTGCCCCACTGAGTGACGAAGGTAGTCTTTTCCATGTCTTCAAGTGCCATCTTGATCTGATTGTAACCTGAGAAGCCATCCATGAAGGAGAACACCTTATGCTGAGCTGTATTGTCAACAAGGACATCAATGTGAGGTAGGGGGAAGTCATCCTTGGGGATGGCCCTGTTCAGATCCCTGTAGTCAACACACATTCTGACCTTTCCATCTTTCTTAGGTACCGGCACCACATTAGCAACCCACTGAGGGTAAGAAGTCACTGCAAGGAACCCGGCATCAAACTGTTTCATAACCTCGGCTTTGATCTTCTCAGACATCTCTGGACGCATACGACGGACCTTTTGCTTAACCGAAGGGCAGTCTTCCTTAGTAGGAAAGTGATGGACCACAATATCGTTATCCAACCGGGGCATGTCTTCATAGGACCAGGAAAAGATCTCCATATAATCATGTAGCATCTGAGTCAACCGTTGCTTCACGCTGAGCTCTAGGTTGGCACCAATCTTTACCTCCTTCCTGTCCGTCTCAGTACCCAGATTTATTGTTTCCACTGGCTCTTCGTGTGGTTGAATTGCCCTCTCTTCCTGGAGTAACAGTCTTGCAAGCTCGCTAGGCACTTCACAATCATCTTCACCTTCGTCTTCGGCTAAGTTGATCGGATTTTCGAAGTCATAACTGGCAGTAGCAGAGTCGTTACCAGTGAGATCCAGAGTGGATTGAAACCTGTATGAGTGAGTGTGTGTAAATACAGCTGTTTTTGTAGTATATAAAGAAAGGAAAGAAAGAAAAGGAGCATAAAATTTGAAATGCGAGAAAACGTCCAAGATTTTTATTCATGATATATGAAATGGCAATTTATATGCCCTTACAAATGAAGCCAACGGTGCCCCGGGTAAGACACCAGGCCATAGAGTTTTAATTGTTTATTACAAATAACAAAACAAAGAAGTTTATTACTGCGTAACAAAAGTAACATGAGTATGGTCTTTGGCAATCCAATTGGTCAATCCGCCCTCAGTTGTCGGGTAGATCCAGCTATTGAACTCTGACTCTCCCACTTCATCTTCATCTCCCACAACATTCACTCCTGGGTTGGTAATAAGCACAGGAGGTCTTCTGGTCTTTACCTTCCGCATAGCCTTCTGACCCTCTGTAGTAAAACCCAGTCCGAACTTGTCAGTTTTCTGTGTAAAATCAGGGAGCCTGCCCCAGTTAGTACATTCATCTTTCTGGATCACAGCCCGAGCATCCTTCAAGGAAGCCATCTTCAAAGGAACATCCTCTTCGACCGCTGTTTCTGCCGCTGCTAAAGTTGGAAGTACCTCTTCGAAATGCTGAAAGGGGGTTTCAATAAACTCCCCGTCCATCTCAATATACCTGAAGGAATTCAAATGGCTCACCATATACTCTTCCTCTCCCTACACAGTGACAATCTTCCCTCTGACAGGGTATTTTAGCTTCTGGTGCAAGGTAGAGGTCACTGCTCCAGCTTTGTGGATCCAAGGTCGACCCAGTAGACAAGAATATGATGGACGGATATCCATCACATAGAAAGTAGAGTCGAATACTTGAGAACCCACACGAATAGGAATGTCAACCTCTCCATGAACCATCCTCTTGGAACCGTCAAAGGCTCTGACGATAATATTGCTAGGTTTCAGCTCCAGGCCTTCACAATCCAAACGGTCTAAGGCTTTCTTGGGTAGCACATTTAGGGAAGAGCCAGTGTCCACCAACACGTGTGCCAGAGTAGTGCCCCTGCATTCGATAGAGACATGCAGGGCGTCATTGTGGTCCTTTCCCTTAGCAGTAAGATCAGTATCTGAGAAACCCAAGCCATTGTCCGCTGTCAGATTTGCTACGCAATCAGTAAACTGAATTGCAGATGTCTCCTGTGGCACATGGGCCGTCTTGAGAAACGAAATTAAGGCCTTAGCATGGGCCTCTGAGCACAGTAGCAAGGAGAGCATGGAGATTTTGGAGGGCGTATGCCCCAGCTGCTCGACAACATTAAAGTCACTCTTCTTGATTATTTTCAGGATTTCCTCCATCTCTTGTTGGGATGCCTCAGCATTTACAGGTCTTGGTGCCTCCATCCGGGCAGGCTCATCTTCAATCCCTTTGCCCCGAGCATTAGATGACTCGGCAGCAGGGGAAACAACTTGATCAGAAACAGAAACAGGTACACTTGTAGGCGTTATAGTGAGGGGTCTTTGAGTAGCGGGCGGTGCAATGTCAGGCGAGAAGAGCCTACCACTGCGGGTAACCTTTGCTGGGCCAGTGATATTGCTGATACTGGTGCCAGTGTTGAACTCTTGCTTGATTCCATTCACATACACGTCTGCCCCATAGTGCCAGGGGACGGCCTTATCAGATTCGTAGGGGAGAGGCCCCAGAACAGTAATAACAACAGGTGCGACAGTCATGATTTGAACAGGCTTCCTTGGGAGAGCCTTGATTGGATTATTAAAGATGGTAACAACAGAAACTTCTTCTACCGGAACCAACTGAACAACAGTCTTCTTAAACAAAATCTCCTTACTATCCATTAGGCTTTGGATGCCCAACTTCAGCAAAGGACAACCAGATAGGGAAACAGCACAGAAAAGGCAACCTTCACTACAACCCGGAAATAAACTGGCCAGCAGTAGGTTCCTCTTGACAGTCATTAAGGGAGTAGCTACATCATCCACAGAAACGGAGTATACATCTTCATCAATGGCATTCACTCCATGCTGGGGCATAGGAGCAGTCACCACATTCGGCCTCTCAGGCGCTTCAAACTGTATCTCTTTTGCGTCAATAAGGTCTTGCACCTTATTCCTTAAGGCCCAACAGTCATCAGTGGAATGCCCCGGGCTATCGGAGTGATAAGCACAGCGGGCATTTGGGTTGTATTTTGGAGAGGCAGTGTTCACAACTTTCGGGGCCTCTCTGACAGTCACCAAATTGGTGGATAGCAACTGTGGCAAGATTTGTGATAGTCATACTCAAGCGGGTAAACTCCCTTCTAGGTCTCTCAGCCCTTTGAGGATTGGCTTGCCGAGGAGCGGCAGCAGGCTTAGTAATCATCACCGCGTTGACAGATTGGTGGCGCTCAGTTTTCTCTTGTCTTCTGGACCCGTATACAGCACTGGCCTCCTTTTTAAAGGGCTTCTTCTCAGAACTTGCAGATGCACCCTTCTGAATTTTACCAGACTTCATCCCAGCCTCTATTCTCTCTCCAGTCAGGATAAGATCAGTAAACCCTGCAGATGAGTTACCGATAAGATGATTGAAAAATGGCCCAGATAGGGTCCCCAAGAACATGTCTACCAACTCCCGGTCAGTTAACGGAGGCTGCACCCTGCCAGCTAGATCCCTCCACTTCTGTGCGTACTCCTTAAAACCTTCGCTTAAACCTAGCGACATACCCTGGAGTTGGGTACGTGTAGGGGCAAGGTCGGCATTATATTGATACTGCTTATAGAAAGCAGTAGCCAACTCCTCCCAGTTACGAACCTTGGTCCCATCCAGCTGATAGAACCATTCGAGATGAGTCCCTGAAAGACTTTCCTGGAAGAAGTGGATCCACAAATTCTTGTCCACTGAGTACGGCTGAATCTTCCGCACGTAAGATCTGAGGTGTAGCTTGGGACAAGATGCCCCGTCATACTTGGTAAAGGATGGTGCTTTGAACTTATGAGGAATGATCACACCAGTAGACAAACCCAAGTCTCCGAAATCCAGCCCAGGCACTTGTTGGATCTCCATAGCATTCAGTCTTTCCTCCAACTGCTTGTATCTGTCTTCTGCAGGAGGATACTGTTCCTCATCAAAATCAGTCTCGTTGTCAGAGACTACCGGACTAGGACCTTTTCCCTCTTGGGGACTACCCTTGCCTATAGAAGAACCAGCCTCTTCATTCTGCAGAGTGTTGCCAAACCTTCGGCCCGAGTTGAAAAGAATAGTTCTCCTCTTCTTCTTCTTCTCCTTCTTCAGGAGCAGAGCCTTCAGCTCTTCTTGGCCCTGAGCCAAACCCATGATTAGTTCCTGAAATTGCGCGTTCTGCGCCTGAAGAGCCTTGATAGACATCTCAGTTGATGATGAGTCAGGATTCATGATGTTGAAATAAACAGCGAAGAACAGTAAGCAACCTGAAAAGAAGAAAACCTGCTATGCACATGATGAATGGAATGCGTATGATTTATGTTTTCAAAGACAATCGGGAATCAACTTTGTAAACAAAAAGGAACACACTTCATTAGATTCAACTTTGAAACTTAAATTGTTCAACAGGTTGCCTTTAGGCGTTACATGAAAGGAAATACTGAAAAGGGAAATAAAACTGTAAAAGAACATCCAGAGCTCCTTATTGATCCCATGGTCTCCTCTTCTCAGTACGGATGTAGTCATTTAGAGCTCGCTCATTTTCCAACTGCTTTGTCAGCTTCTGGATCTTCAATTCTTGCTCGTTGAACTTTTCCCGGTAAGAATCCCGTTCTTCTCGCAGTTGTGACCAAGACCTCTTTAATGTCTCATAATCAGTAGGTATCTGAGGAGGGAGGACAGTTGGAGGAACACCATCTTTGTCAGGATACTCAAGAATGATAGGTCTGACGGCTTCGTATGGCATACCTAACTTCTGAGCACGGATGCGAACCCATTTGTAGTAGGCTTCCATAGGTAAAGAAGTCTTTGGCCCCAACTCTTGTGGGTCAGCTTTATGAACTTTGTCCCAAGCCTTGATGAACCTACGACGCAGCTCGTCACTATCCACTTGAAACTCAAAACTGATATGAGGCACCAACATCTCATGAGGCCCTGCTCTTCTGGCTCTTCCAAACTGACGGAGAGCTAGACATGGATTGTAGAAGATTCCTCCTTGGGTACCAATCAACGGAACATTAGGGTATTCTCCACATCGATCAATAATAGCTACTTCATCCAAACCCCTGCAAGTCCAAATGATGTCCTTATCGGTGAGAGACATTAACCTATGAGCCCAACCTCTTCCTTCTTGGTTCTTTAGCACGAACTTAGGGAGGTGTGAAATAAACCACCTCACCAACAAAGGGATACAACACCATAGAGTTCCTCGTCTTCGGGTAGTACGAGCATGAAGTTGTTGCAGGATATCACCCAAGAGAGTGGGCACAGGATTCTGAGACATAAAGATCCTTATGGAAGTGACATTGATGAAGTTGTCAGGATTAGGAAACAAGACTAACCCATAGATTAAGAGAGCTAGGATGTCTTCATATTCCCTAAAGTCCAAGTCATTCCAGAAACTGTTAGCTTTACCAATCAGAAACTTGGCCAAGAAACCCTTAACTCCGCTTCTAGTCACCCAGTTGTCCATTACTTCTTGATGTGTCAAAGGAAGAGCTGCAGCAACCTCCTCAAGCCTGAGGGTCTTTTCCCAACCAGTAAAGGGAGTCTGATCCAAGATAGGGATGCCAAGCAAATCAGAGAACTCTTCCAGGGTAGGGACCAACTGGAAGTCTTGAAAGGTGAAGCACTGGTACAGAGGGTCATAGAACTGGGTCAGGACACTCCTCAACTGTTGATCCCGCTTTGCAGTGACTAAACTGAGAAGAGAACCATGCCTCTGAATGAAGGAAGTGGTATTTGGAATCCTGCTAACCAACTCTTCAAGCAATTCAGGTGAGTGAACAAAGTTGAACCGGATAGTATTCCTTCGCACAGGCATCATGGTGTCCTACAAAACAGAGCAAAGGTGAAACCCTCTTGTCTTTGAAATGGTCAGTCCTTATGTAGGATACATGCAATGCTCATGATGTTATGATGTTATGATAAAGCACACCACAAATAGATACAAAGGGAAACATGGTAAGGCACACAAGTCACACAAGGCAAGCCCTTAAAGTTTAGGCCAGCATGAGGTCTAGGTACTACCCTCTTTCAGTTTGTTGGTTCATACCTGTCCTATCAAAAGTAACCGGGTTCTTAAAGGATCCCAATATCATTGACTACCCTCAATCGGTCATAACTCCAGCATCGCAATCTTTTCTTGCAGCCAGAACCATCACGAGAGTTTAGCCTCAATGGGCGTAGCATACTGCTACTGTTCTAATGGCCAAGTTGGGTCATTTAAGGTTCTAAGGTTATTGGTGCTTAATGACTCCTTGGAAGACCCATATTCTCCTCGTTGCGACACAAGGGATATCGGTACAGACCAAAGTGCCACACCAATGTAGTCACTGTTTCACCCGTGTCGGTCTACGCCGGACAGGTCCCTCACAGCTTATGCTACCTAAACAGGGTATCCCCAGATCCGGGTTAGGATCTATGTAACTCCCATGCAACCCACAATTTAAAGCAAGCAAGTCAATACAATTGAAAACACAGTTATGAACTACCCTAAGGTACACCTCACTTTAAGTTTAGGTCCCCAGCAGAGTCGCCAGTTCTGTGATCGGTGGATCTGGAACTGACTGTTTAACGCTGGTTCGCGAAATGTCGCGGAAGCAAGAGTCGCCACCGTCTTTTATTTTCTCCAAATGGAAAGGACAAAAGCACAGAAAAATTCCTTATAGAGATTGCTCTCGGTTCGGGAGGTAGATTATAGAAAGGGAAGGTGTTAGCACCCTTTCTATCCATGGTTATCCATGGGCTCTTAGATACTTGCTCATTGTGTTTTCAAAATGGTTTGTTTGCTTTTCAACTGTGGGTTTTAAAAAGTTTCTTTGAAAATTCCAGTTCGACTCTTGTATCGGTCCTCAAGAGTGTTTGAAAAATTGCTTTCGAAAGCTTTTTGAAAAAAGTATTTTTTGATTTGTTTTGAAATTAGAGCAAGTATCTACGAGTCGTCTACCTACCCTAAGGAATTCGTCTGTGTAAATGTCCTTAAGGTAGTGCCATACCACCATTGAGAGGTAGGTAGCACCACCGTTGGAGGTGTTCGGGTCAATTCGAAGGTTCGGGACATGATGATCACCGGAGCAATAGGAAGACACCTTAGAAGCTACCCTCATGCCAGGTTCCCGGATCATGAGGACTTACTAAGACATCCTCTACTCGACGATCACCTTTCGAGGGGCAAGGCAACAGTGAGGCGTACCCTAGGGGTGGTGTGTGATTTGTGTGTCGTTTTCAGATATTTTGTCTTGTTCATATCATGGGTGATCTACGCTTTTGTTTTTATTTTAACATTCATTCTTGCATGCAATTTATTAGCAGTTAAAAAGTTGCGAGAAATATAAAGTTCCTAAACTATTACAAAGGCGCGGGTCCACATCGCCAAATTAAATCCAGGACCCGATTTGACATAAAATAAAGATGCGAGAAAGATAAATGTTTAATTTACACGGCTTTGGGAGAATTACATAAAAATTATAAGAAAAGAAATAAATGCGCGAATTGGAATTACGATCGAATGCGAGGGCGTTGGACCCTTTTTTTTAATGAAATTAAATTATGATCAACGAATTAATTAAATTAAAATAAAAAGGAAATTATTTTTTAGTTTTTTGTATTTATGGAATTTTATGAGAATTAAATGGAATTAAAAAGTTAATTAACCCTAATTCTAGTTATTTTTAATTTATTAAGAAAAGCATTAAAATTTAGCCTAAAATTAAACCTAATCAATTAATGCAATTTTATTTACAAGAATATAATAATTAATAATTAATGATGATAAAAGAAAAGAAAAAGATAAAAATTGATTAAAACCCTAATTCTACAAATTTTAAGTTTATTAAGAAAAATGTCAAAATTAATCCTAGAATTGAAAACTAAATTAATTAATGATTTTTATTTACAAAAAATACTAAAATAAAATATATTTTGTTTTTGTCTTTTCTGGTTTTTATATTATTTTTTATGTTGAGAAAAATATTAATTTAAAGAATTAAGAAAGAAACAATTAAATTAATACAAATAATGGAAAATAAAAAAAGAGAAGAATTGCAAACCCTTGGGGGGTGCTGTCCCCAAACTGGAGGAATTGTTTAGCAATTAGGCCCATCTGTTTCAAGGCCTTTTTGACTTTTCCTGGAAGCGTGTGTACGCGTTGACTAATGCCTATGATGTTCTTCACATCTGGACCTTTGGATTGGGATCATGGGGCGCGTGGCATCCTGGGACATTGGGCGTAGGATGAACTTTTGGGGAAAGTGCTGCATAGGAACATGGTTAACAAAATAGTATGGAATAAAGGGAGGGGACCTGGGAATCGAACCCAGGTCCCAGAGGTTACCACACTGATGCCTTGCCAATCGCACTGTTGTGCTTCTTTGTATATTATATGAACCATAATTATTATAAAAAAGGACAAACGCTAGTGGTATGAATCAGAAAAACGCGCGCCAAAATTCAAAGTACCCAATCAAGCTTTGCCACATAATCATCTTCTTCATTTATCCCTGAAACAAAAAAGATTAGCGGGGGTTTTAAACCCCCCCCAAAATGCAAGCTTTTCAAAAATAGCGATTAACCCATCTTGCTACATAAATTAGGCGTGAGGTATGGAAACGATTCACATGAAACTTCTGAATTCAACAGTCCTGGTCTTAGAGTCTAATTTTTCTGGACAAGGAAACCCCCAATTTTTCAGTTTCGTAACCCTACCAATCTTCCATGGTGAAATCGCGTATGGGCAAGCAAAACTCAATTGAACAATATAGTTAGCTTCAGAATGATAAGATTAACACAAAACAAGCATTAGAATTCAAAATCATGGCATGAATGATGAAATACGATTATGCAAAAAAAGTGACACAGTCTGACTTCTAGTTACCAATTCTTGATGTTAGGGATGATGGTTTTGATTCAGGCACGTTCCTTGAAGTCTCAGGAACACAATAGGATGGTTTTCTTGCCTTGAAAAGCCTTGGAATCACGTTTTCAGTTTTAGAATTTTTGACAAAAAACACCAACTTTGTTCTTGTTTTCTGGCGCAGCTTTGAGGTCTCTAGCACTAGGGTTTGCTTCTGGCTTATGTATGGAATGATTAGGGTAAAGATTTGGATCCAAAAAACCTTTGCATTGATGGAAAGATATTTGATTTTCATGGCATAATTTTTCCAATCTTTTCCACATGTTTTTGATGCCAATCATGTCCAATCAACTTGATTCTTTCCATATCAGATAATGCACGAAATCTTGAAGATATTTCATGCATAAAAAGATTTGAAAAGCTTGCTTTGGTATTTTTTTCATATTTTAATTAATTAAATAAATTATTAGCAATTAAAAATTCAAATAAATAAATAAAAATGATGAATAAATTCCCTTTGGGCCAAATGGTCGTGCACATGCTTTGGATGATGAATCTTGGAAGAAAAAGAGGCCCATTAGCAATTTTAAGACATTTGAAGCAAAGTTGACTTTTCAAAATATCCAAAAATTTCCCAACTTCCACAAGGCATATCTTGCTCAATTTTTAAGCTTTGATCATGTTCTTTGACATTTTGGAAAGGTATTGAAGTCCTCTAACCAATGCCGTTGGTCCCATGTCATTTTGATTTACCAATATCAAATTATGGCCTTTGACTTAAAGTCCCTTTTTGTTGACTTTTGAAAATGACCTATAATGTTGAAATTGATAACTTTTTGTGAGAGCATTTCTTGGACTTGAAGTGTGAAGAGGAGTTGTAGGAAATGTCTTTCTCTTCAAAATGAGCTTTGGATGGAATTTTTCGGATAATCCATGTGGAAGTTATGCCTTGGTCAAGTTACAGTTGACTTTTCCAACTGTCCAAATATGGAAACTTTTGCATCTTGAGACTTTTTGAGCCATGCCTTGAGAATCATGATCAAGCGTTGATCAAATGATGTTTGTGGCTTCAAAATGAGATGTTGACCAAAAATTTGAACTTTTGACTGTCAAATGACCATTTTGCCCCTGCAGTTGACTGTAGTGCAATTAGGGTTTTTGACTGTGCAATTTTGTGCTGTAAGTCTTGAAACTTGGCATGAGGATGCTTGCCAATGTTTATAAGCATGTGGGACTTGATTGGACCCTTGGAAACTTCATTTTCTTTGTCAGAACCAAAACCCTAATTTTGACTGTTAGGAGGCCCTTGAACTGTGCAACCCTTGGGGAGATTTTGAAGCATGCTCTTTGCAATTCTTGAAGAATATGGGAGGGCAAATTTTGGGGTACAACACCACCCAGCTCAAATATGCAACAACAGAGAAATAATTACTGGCAGTAATTTTTATGATAGATAAGTTTAGGTCCTACCTAGTTGGGGCGAAGATCATTGTTTACACTGATTATGCTGTCGTATGTTATCTATTAAATAAAAAGGACGTTAAACATAGGTTACTTAGATGGATGCTATTACTCCAAGAGTTTGATCTAGACATTAAGGATAAGAAAGGCACAGAGAATGTTGTCGCTGACCACATCTCTAGATTAGAACACTTAAAACCTGACTTATTGCCTATAAATGATGATTTCACCTATGACAGACTTATAGCTAAGACTGATGCTTTCGAGCCTTACAGAGATAAAGATTTTGAAAAATATTCAGTAATGAAGAGCGTACCTTGGTACACTGATTTTGTAAACTACCTAGCTGCAGATATCATACCCCCTGATCAAAATTACCAACAGAAAAAGAAGTTCTTCAAAGATTTTAAACATTTCTACTGGGATGAACCACTCCTATTCAAGAGAGGAATAGATAATATTTTTAGGCGTTGCGTCCTAGAAGAGGAAATAGAAGACATCATCAGACACTGTCATTCTGCACCTTATGGTGGACATGCAGGTATATCTAAAACACACACCAAGATTCTTCAAGCAGACCTCTATTGGCCAACTTTATAGCGCGATGTTCATGCCTACATTGTCAAGTGCGACAGATGCCAACGCACCAGGAACATATCAAGACGTGACGAGATGCCGATGAGGAATATACAGGAAGTTGAACTCTTTAATGTTTGGGGTATAGACTTTATGGGACCATTTCCGCCTTCAATGGGAAATAGGTACATTTTGGTAGTTGTGGACTACGTGTCTAAATGGATTGAGGCTATTGCATCACCCATAAACGACACAAGAGTGGTAGTCAAGTTATTTAAGAATATCATTTTCCGAGGTTTAGAACACCCCGTCTCGTTTTAAGTGATGGAGGAACACATTTCATATCCATAATATTTGATAAGCTCTTGAGTAAGTATGTAGTAAAGCACAAAGTAGCAACACCTTATCATCCACAGACTAACGGCCAAGTAGAAGTGTCTAACAGGGAGATTAAACAAATCTTAGAAAAAACCATTTCAATTTCCAGAAAAGATTGGTCTCAGAAGCTACATGAAGCACTATGGGCCTACAGAACAACTTTTAAAACCCCTATTGGAACAACCCCTTACCAATTAGTCTATGGAAAATCTTGTCATTTACCCTTCGAGTTAGAGCACAAATCCTATTGGGCCATTAAGACCCTGAATTTGGAATATTTGACTGCTGGTGAAAAGCACATCCTTGACATTCATAAATTGGAGGAATTCCGCCAGTCTGCCTATGAGAATGTTATAATATATAAAGAAAGAACCAAAACATGGCATGACAGAAGAATTGTAAAGAAAGATTTCAATATAGGCGACCTTGTTCTCCTTTTCAATTCCAGGATGCGACTTTTTCTTGGCAAGCTATGTTCAAGATGGTCTGGTCCTTTTAAGGTCTATAGAATCCTAAGATCTGGAGCAGTCGAGATCAAGAACAATTCTTGTAGTCCATTCGTCGTCAATGGGCAGAAGTTGAAGCACTACGAAGGAGGTGACATTCCCACCAACTACTCCAGCCACACTCTGATTGATCCACCAGTACCAGTTTCCGTTATATGAAGTTTACTCGTCAAGCTAACGATGTTAAACAAGCGCTGCATGGGAGGCAACCCATGGGTTTATTTTTATCTTTTGCATTTATTTACTTTTTACTTTATCAAATTTTATTTTTATATTTATACTAACAATTGCAAAATTTATGATTTCAGGCATCACCTGCTAGCCGTCTTTGCTAAACTACATTTTTCAGGATGGAGCATTTCGATGACATGCATGTTTCCTACCGAGATGACACTCAGAGATAACGCTATGCGGTCATTTCAGAGACCCATGGCACCGACCAGATATCCAGACCAGATTTGCATGGAAGCTCTTGGCTTTGAAGCCAATATCAAGTATCTATGCAACCAGCTAAAGTGGGACGAGTATGCAGATGACCTAAATGTGACCTACAGGAACCTCACCTTAGAATTCCTAAGTTCATTCGAGTTTGAGCCCTATAATGGCCAGGATGGATATCTCACTTTCAGAATATTCGGGATAGAATACTGTTTTACCTAGAGGGAGTTTGGCGACTTGCTAGGCTTCCAGACCACACCCGATGCTATACCTGAGCTACCAGTTGGCTATTTCATGACTAGGGACATAAAGAAATTCTGGAGAGAGATTACTGCTGGAGGGAGCCTTGATCCTTCCACTCAGTTATCCCCTGTTTATCACAACCCCACTTTCAGGTATTTTCAGATGGTTATTGCTCACACTTTCCTAGGGAAGGCCGACACTGATACCCATATTAGCGAGGAGGAGATCTTTTTCCTCTACTGTGCGACCCAGTCTCGCCCTGTAGCCTGTGGAAATTTTCTGCAGTGGAATCTCATGATGACTTCTAAGTTTGCTGAAGGTATCCTCCATGTGGGAGGGACAATGACTCATATTTCTTCTGCTTTGGGTCATACAAGTAAGTTATCTCACCTTACCTCC
This sequence comes from Vicia faba, assembly GCA_948472305.1. Classification (NCBI taxonomy): domain Eukaryota; kingdom Viridiplantae; phylum Streptophyta; class Magnoliopsida; order Fabales; family Fabaceae; genus Vicia; species Vicia faba. The sequence continues at coordinate 1,401,333,191 of OX451741.1, forward strand.
TACTGTGGATATACAACAATGGACATTGATTTCTGTTTGGATCGTGGGCTGATGAGAAGAGTCAACTTAAATCCCAACCAGTATAGACTCCTGATTGATAATGAAACCATTCATTATTTTACCTTGCCTGGTCCCATGATGACTGTGATACGGTGGGGGAACTGACTTGAGGTTTTGTGTTTGTGTTTGAAAATGTTTCGGTTTAGCAAGAGTCGCCACCGACTTTTTATTTTATCCTAAGGAAATGTCAAAAAGCACAGGAAAGACCTTTGAGATGTTTTCTTGGGTTCGGGGAGTAGATTATGAAAAGGGAAGGTGCAAGCACCCTTTTCATCCATGGTTACCCGTGGGCTCTTAGTTACTTGTTTAGATCACTTGATTTTGCTTTTCAATTGTTTGAAATGGTGCTTTGTGTGTGGTTTTGAAAATGTTTTGAAAAGAGGCCATTGTTGTGGCAATATTTGTAATTATTCTTGTTTGAATGTATACAAAGATGTATGTCTTTTGAAAAGATGTTTCAATGTTTTGAAAGTTTGATTTGGGAAATGTTTTGAAATTGTGTTGTTAGGTGTGTTTGAAAATAGCAAGGATGTTTTTGCAAGCTTTGATCAAGTAACTAAGAGTTATCTACCCTATTTTACTCAAAGATCTTTCCTATATGTTTTTAACCCTTTTGACAGTGTTATTTTACCATTGCATTTGGTAAACAACCTTGTATTAGGATGTTAAATGGGACAGGCACGGGTCATCGTATAGGCCATGATAGCAATATTTCCAAGTATCTTTAGCAATTTTCCGAGGGACTAGATCATTTTGTATAGGCAACCAAGATAGCGTCATCGAGGGACTATGATCTTTTGTTTTGTTTTCGTTTTTCCAAGATACTCAACATGCATAACATGGCCCATTTTAAAGGCAACAAGTGGATGAAACCCTAGGGGTGCATGTGTGCATTTGTGTATTGATTTTCATGCATTTTTGTCTTTGTATTAGTCAAGCTACTTGTTTGATTTTTGGATTGTTGGCATACAAACCCTAATCTCTAATCATGGCATAATTGAAAGCGTAAATGCGTAAAATAAATCTACCACTATTAAAACATGATTATGGGGAGGGGGATACAATTTTTGAATGGGGATAATTTGACAAGAAATTAAAACCCTAATTTTACTATTACATCCAAATTGAATCAATGGTATAAATAATAAATGAATAATATTTAAATAAACAAATTAAATAAATACAAAATATTATGAATATGCAAAAATGTTAATGTTTATTTTTATGTATGTAAAAAAGAAAAAAAATATTTAATGTAAATTCAAAGAAATAAATAAAAAAAATATTATTATTTTTATTAAGGGCAAAACCCTAATTTTCTTTTAAGAATGTAAATATATTAAATATACTATTTATATACAATAAAATAAAATAATGTATATAAAAAAATAAAATTATATTTAGAAAAAGGTATTATTTAAGTATAAATAATAATAAAAAACAAAAGTATAATATTTTTATGTTTTTATTCTCAAGTAATTATTAAATAAAATAAAAGTATGTATATATATATATATATATATATATATATATATATATATATATATATATATATATATATATATATATATATATATATATATATATATATATATATATATATATATATATATATATATATATATATATATATATATATATATATATATATATATATATATATATATATATTAATTATATTAGTTATGTACAATAAAAATAAAATATATACAAGACAAAAATATATTTAGAACAAAGTATTATTTAAGTATAAATAACAAAAAAAATAAAAGTATAATTTTTAATATTTTCATTCTCATTAAAATAAAATAAAGGTATATATTCATTAAATTACTTTTATGTTTAGAAAAATTAAGATAAAATACAAAAATAAATGTGAGAAATTATAAAAAAATATTTTGGTATTTTTTATGTTTGAAAAATAAGAAAACAAAATCAAAAATGAAAATAAAATGGAAAAATACAAAAGTATGAAAAAATGGGCCAGGGGTTGCAATCAGTAATGAGGGGGGTGTCAAAATAAAAGAAGCCAAAGCCCAGCCCAAAGCCAGACTTCATCTTCAACCTTGGTTCAAAATGCGCGCGCCCTGTACCAAACATGAACAACCTGCATACGTGCTCTAATACAAAAATACATAACATCAAAGTTGTAGAGTTTTCCAAGACGAATTCAACCATATAAAAAAGTTGTCCTAATTCTCAAAGACCAGAGAGAATTTATATGGCCCTAAATCTTAACCTATTTTTTTCAGGATGTTCATGGACAAAATTCTCTCTAATTGTTCCTAAATAGAGAGATAGGAAGTTGATAAAAACCTGTTTCAATTGAGATCATGTCTGATAATGTGGAGCTTTTCAATGAGGCCTGAGATGTTTGGGAGCTTGCTTGTACTTCCCCTGACCTTCTCTAATGCCTAGCTTGCCTTGAATGTGCTTGAACAAGCCTACAAAACTCAACCTGCACAAGCTGAAATCAAAAATGGAAAACCTTGTAAATAGAGTTACAGTTAGTGTTTAAGGGTTGGGATAGCTTGGATAGGTTGGATGGAAGGTGTTTGAACCAGTTTGAGGCAAAACGCACGAGGGATTTGAGCTGTGGAAATCAAACTGCAGGGAGTGCCCTGTTTTGCCAAATGAAGATGATTTTGTGCTATGGGAGGTTTGAGGGCTCAAAGGGTCATGTTTCTGGCTCAAGGGGATGTGAGAAAATTGTTCCAAATGTTTGCAAAAGTTGGTTTTCACAGATGTTCAAGTTGTGTGATATTGGACAAATTTCTTGGTTATGAAGCAAAACATGAGAAGTGATGGAAGACAAGCCTGTACAGGCTATCTATCACTTGCACACTATGCCCTTGGCCCCTCAAGTTGGTGGATTTGATTTGCTGCATAAGATATGGCTCAATGCTCAAGGATTCAGTTTTGACATAAAGCAAGATTTAAGCAAAAATGGTAATGTTACTTTTTCTATTTAGGGATTAACCTTGTGTGCAAACTTCTAATAACCAAAACAATGCCTTAGACCAATGGACTTGCATTTAATTATTGAGTATGGAATGGTTTTGAGGTCTGTAATCTAGTGCAAAGCAAACTGATTTGAATTTGCAACTTGTATCAATATGAACATGCCATGGATAAAAAGTGAGTTTTTGCCAACTTCAAGCCTTCGATTATCCCTAACCACAAATGAGTTTGGAGAGTTATTAGACATTTTGGAAAGCTTGCAACATGATCTACATTCCATATTTGAAATGAAATTTGAGACTCCAAGTGGAACTATGTGAAAAATTGGCATGAAGATAGGTAAAAATCCTGCCTAAACTAGGGCAAAATTTCACTAAGTTAAAAGTTTCATGGACCCTTGTTCCAAAAATCATAACTTGAGATTCAAGCTTATTTTTGGAAAACTTTGTGAATCAAAGTTGTAGAATTTGTGGAGGACTACAACTTTAATGATGGAAGTTTTGTTTGAATCCAATTGCATCATGGTGAAAATGTTTGGCAAAGTTAGGAAAAATTAAGAAAATTTCATAACTTAGAAAAATTCTAAGTTATGAAATTTTCAATCTTAAACCCTAATTTGCAAAATTAGGTTTCTTGATGAAAAAGTTTCATGTTTTGACACATCTTGATGAAAAATGACCCTTGGCACTTGATTTTGACCAAAAAGTCAAAGTTTGACTTTTCAATATACAGTCAAATTTTTATCAGTTGACTTGAAAAATTCATCTGTCAATCCAATGCAATTGAGATCTTTTGAGCCTTGTGAATAGGTCAAGATGATGCCATTGAGTACTTGAATCCATGCTTGAGCCCAATTTGCCATTGGCTAGGTCAAAAGTCAGAAATTACCCTTGTGCAGTCAAAACCCTAAAAATGACCATTTTGCCCTTTTAATGATCTGATCAAATTTCTTGAGGAGTTATGGTCTAAACTTGATCAAATGGTTCATATGAGTCTACAATGTTGATGTGGAAAAACAATTATGAGGTTTGACTGTAAATTGGCCACAGTTGACTTTTTCCCTAATACAACTGATTTCTAGGTCAACTGTCCAATTGACTAGGCAAAAATTTGATTCAAGGCTTGAAACTTGGTATGGACAAACTTATAAGTCCAACATAAAGTATGAAAGTCACTTTGAGCATTGAAAGTCCAAAAATCGCTGTGCAAACTCAAACCCTAATTTAGGTCATCAGTGCAAGGAGATGTCTATAGTAGAGCAAAACCCTAATCTTGTCTGGAGTTCAAGGAGTCTTGTGATGTGAAATCTTGATAAAATGAGAGGGTAAATTTTGGGGTACAACAACTTCCCCTGTTCAATCTTCTTGAACATGAAGAGTTAGATTGGCGAGTTTGCCTTTCGTGACTCAAAGGTAAAAGATGATTGGACACTAGAGTGCCCGTAAATTTGCACTCGTCAGAATGTAACTGAGGGAATAGGCTTAAAGATGCCATTTCGATATGGTAGAATCCTGATGCAGATGGGCTTAAAGATGCCATCCAAGACTTGTTTGTTGAAAATCAGGAGAATGACTATCAGAATGGTATCTGTATCTGGAACGTATCTGAGTTGTATCCGGAGATTGGATTCGTATGAGCAAAGGAATGACGTCCGTGTCTGGAGCATATCCGAGCTGTAACTGTATTTGATTCTTGAATGAATATCAGAATGACTGTAGTGTCTGGAGTGTATCTGTATTGTATCTGAAGTTGAGATCTGTATGAGTAGCAGAATGACTTCCGTGTCCGGAGTGTATCCGTACTGTAACTGGGATTCTGACAAGTGACAAAATGACTTTCGTGTCTAGAGTTTATTTGAACTTGAAGTTGATAGTTGAATTTGAATGAGAAATAGAATGGCTTTCGTGTCTGGAGCGTATCTAGTCTGTATTTGATTGGCGAAGTCTGAATAAGTAGTAAAATGACCGCCGTGTCTGGGGTGTATCCATACTGTATCTGAAATCTTGGAACATTTGTTAAAGGTAGCTTTTAATCTTATCCTAAAAAGGGTAAAATGTTAGCTAAAACACAAAGTTATGTTGTATGACATGTATGATGCAATAAAATGTGTTATATCGATGTTTATGATATATGGATGTAATGGATGCACATGTAAGCCGATTAGCTGTCTTGCTGAGGAAAATAAATCCTTGATAGCTGGAGATAATGAAATCTTTGACCGCTACCGGGGAAAATAAACCCTTGACTGTTGCTGGGGATTCAAAACCTTTGATCGTTGAGAATAAGAAATCTTGGGACCACTGTAGGGGATAGAAAATCCTTGGCAACTTGTGGGGATTAACAAGAACTTTGATAACTTCTGCGAGGAATTGAGAATCCTTCATGAATTTCCTGGGGAATAAGGAAAACTCTGATGATCTCTACTGGGGAATTAAAACCTAGGAGGCTTCAACTTGGAGAAATGAGAACAAAAATCTTCGTTCTGCTAGGAAATAACTCTGGGGAGAATGTTTATCCTGTTGAAGAGTTTTCAAAAGCTTGGGTTGTATGCCAATCTATTAAGGAAGCGAGAATGAGAATCTCCATTCAGGCGTTTGGGTCAGGAGGTTGGGTGTAGGCCAATCTTCTGGAGTTTTAAGAATGAGAATCTTCATTCTGTTAAGGGTATCAGGAGCCTTGGAGTATGCCAATCTTCTGGGGTTTTAAGAATGAGAATCTTCAATCTGTTAAGGGTATCAGGAGCTTTGGAGTATGCCAATCTTCTCGGGTTTTAAGAATGATAATCTTCATTCTGTTAAGGGTATCATGAGCTTGGGAGTATTCCAATCTTCTGGGGTTTTAAGAATGAGAGTCTTCATTCTGTTAAGGGTATCAGGAGGTTGGGAGTATGCCAATCTTCTGGGGTTTTATCCTTGGTTGGGGATAAAAGTTAACTGTTATCTGGTTGATTTCCAGGTTTTAAGATAACTTGCTGGAGGATTTGGAGAAACCGGATGATTCCTATTGTGGTTTAAAGGTTGAAGTTTTGGACTCTGTTGGGGAATAAAGTTTTATCTTCGCTGAGGGTTTGTAGTTCGAAGTCTTCTGGCTCCACTGGGGATCAGGAGTTTAGAAACTTAGTTCTGATGAGGATTTTGAAACTTAACTCCACTGGGGATCTGTATTTCAAGGTTTTAACTCTACTGAGGATCTGAATGTCATACTGTATGGGATTTCCTCTGGAATAGCACAAAGACATCTTCCTATACTTTCAACCTATCAGTAATTATTCTTTCTCATTCCGTTTTATTTGTAAGCAGTGATTATATTCAAATGCATATGCTCATTTAACAAATCATTGGACTTTTTCAAATAAAACATAAGTGTAAAAAGAAAGAAAAGGCAAACAAATTTCTGCACTTTGAAGTATCTTTATATTAACTTTGTGTAAGTATTTTGTACAAAGGAGACAAACATCCTAGTAAGAGAACGTTGTCATAAAAAATGAGAAAAATTTATACAAAGAAAGACGGCTATGTGTAACAATTCCATGAGGTTCCCATTCTGCTATAGCCTTCGTAACTCTGAGTATCTTGTCCATTCATTGCCTTGTTTGACGATGATTAGGTTGATCAGAATCCATGAGCTTGTCCGTGAAGAGATTGTCCTTAAAGTGATCCGACGAGACATAGTCATACGCTTTAATTCCCTAACTTTTGCCTGGATCACCCTTTCGGGTTTTCGATCCACCGAGAAACCCTTTTTTGCCCAAGTCGCCCTTTCGGGTTTTCAACTTGACGGGTGTATAGATTTTTTATTTATCCCTAATTTTTTCCTGAACCGCCCTTTCGGGTTTTCGATTCACCGGGATGCCCATTTTTGCCTAAGTCGCCCTTTCGGGTTTTCAACTTGTTGGGTCGTTTATGCGTAGTATCTTTTGACTATGTTTGTGTTCGCAGGTGTTGTACCCCAAAATTTTCCCTCTCATATTTTTCAAGACATTGCAAGAAAAATCTCCAAGTGGCTCAAGATTGCTCAAGAGTTGGACAATCAAGCTATCTCCTAAGGCAGTCAACCCCAAATTAGGGTTTTCTGTAGCATCAAGATCCTTGAGTCCAAATGACCTCAAGTTCTCTCCATTGTCCTATTAGGTTCTCAAGATCATCCATGTCAAATTTCAAGCCTTGCAGAGGAAGTTTGCTCAGTCAAATGCTAAAAAGGTCCAAAAATCAACTATGCTAGGGCAAAAGTCAATTGTGACCTATAAACAGTCAAACCTCGATATTTTTTGTCAACATTCTCATTTTGAAGGATATTTCATCATTTGATCAATGGTTGATCATGATTAATCAAGGATTGCTCAAAATTCATCAAGACTCAAAAGTTGCTAAATTAGGATTTTGTCGAAAAAGTCAACACAACTTTGACCAAGCATAACTTTCTCATACTTTATGAGAAATGTCCCATTCAAAGCTCATTTTGAATAGGACGCAATTTCCTACAATCCATCTTCATACCCCAAGTTCAGAAAATGCACTCACAAGAAGTTATACATTTGGACATTATAGGTCATTTTTGAAAGTCAACAAAAACACCTTTTTTGTAAAAGCTTATAACTTGAGCATGGAATATCAAAATGCGATTAGACAAAAAGGGCTGGTTAGAGGACATCTCAAGCTTTCTAAAAAGTCCAACAACACCTCCAAAAGTTCAAAAATGAAGAAGTTATGCATTGTTGAAGTTGGGCATTTTTGCAAAATTGCCAAAAGTCAACTATCCCCAAAACTTCAAATTTTGTCAAATGGGCCCATTCCATTCCACTTGATTTGAGCTTGTACCATTGCACACGTGTCCTAGCTTCAGCCTTGAGATCATATTTCTTTTTTATTATTTTATTTGATTTTTTATTGAATTATTTCATTTTAAATCAAATTAAATCATGTAAAATCCATATATTGATTACTTGAGATCTTTTTGGTTGTTTTAGGTCTTAATCATCATCATGATCAACATCAAATTCGTATCTCACCATATCATGTACAAAAAGATGGAGATTTGATAAATTTTGCAAGCTTTAAAGGATGAATCAAATCAAATCATAAGGCATTGATTTAGAGGGATTCCATCCATATTTGTTACCCTAACACATTGTATCATACATAAAGAAGCCAAAGGACATGAAATAAGGGTTAGAGGCTGCAAGAATAGAAAGAACAAACTTGAAAAAGTGGTGAAAAAGTTGGAATTCGAAATCATAGCAAAAGAGGTTTTCAGAAGCCAAGAAGCATCCCAATCGATTGCTGGGTGTTCACTCAACCTTCTGGGATCAAAAGCACACATTTTTCAATCTCCTAGAGCACTGTAAGTGTCTCGCGATCTCCTCGTGTATTTGATTTCGTATTTCAAAAATCATGCATTATTACAAAGAATCAATGGCATATTTGTAACCACCAGATTATTTCCAAGCTTTTTGTATTATTTGATTTCATTTATCTGCTTTGTGGTGCAAAACGCCATTGTTAGGGTTTTGTCTCTTGGATTAGGGTTTTTTGTTACAGGTAAAATTAGCTTTAATGATGGTTATGGACGTGACCGAGAGAGGAAGACGAATGCAACCATGGTCTTGGGAGGAATTTATATGGCCTGAGATGAATTTTAGGAATGGCCTATGCTTTTTGCTGCGGATTCAAATCCGCATGTAATTTTGTTACATGCCTAAGGACAGGGACGATATCGTGTCCTCCTCTGATTGGCCCTTTTCAAATTTCCGCGCATTTTTTTATTTTCTGGCATATTAACGTATTTTCACATATTATGTTTTGTTCTTATATTGTTAAAAAATGAAGCACAACAGCCAAGTGGTAAGCGTGCCTGCGAATGACCAACTGGACCTGGGTTCGAATCCCAGGTCCCCTCAATTTATCAATATATTTTTTCTTAAGATAATCACATGCAGATCCAGGCTTGTAGCATACCGTGTGCTCTTACATGTCCAACAACCAGATGGCCAAAGGCCAAATCTGGTGATCCAAATTGAGAGTCCACCATGAAGTCAAGTCAACAAGCGCGCAGGGAATCTCAAAAGTCAAATGAGGCCAAATTCAAATGGGCCTCAGAATTGCTTCTCAAACACTCCAAAACTGGCTCATACCCCCTAACTCTCTCTCTCTATTTCATTTATTTGATTTAATTATTTTTATATATTTTCTAACCAATCAAATTTTTTCTTTTATAAAATTAAAACCACAAAAAAATGTTTTCTTTATCAAATTAAATTTTAGTATTTTATTTTTTATTAATAAATCTATTAATTAATTTAGGCCATTAATTAGAAATAACTTCAATATATTTTTGTAAATAATTAAAAATAATTAGACTTAATTAGGTTTTTTACTAACATTGATTAATTTTATTTTCTTTCTTTAAATACCAAAAATCCAAAATAAGTTATTTTCATTAATTAATTAATTAATTTATTAATTTAATAATTAACTTAGGCAATTTCTTCCTTAATTCAAAAATAACAAAAAATCCTTCCTTTAATAACAAAGGGTGAAAACCCTATTTGCGCTCGATTTAATTTCCCGCACGCGATCTACTTTATTTATTCAATATTGTACTTGTTCCCGAAATGTAATAGATAATTAGGACCATTTAATTGTTTTTATCGCTTTATTTATTTTTCCGCATTTAAATTTCAAAGGGTTACTTTTAGCGATGTAAATACCCGACGCCTTGTAATTTAATTTCCGCAATTTAGTTTCCGCAAATTATAACTGTTAGATGTTTGATAATAGGAATGCATGACAAGAATGAATGTTTAACCTAAAATCAACTTAGATCACCATTAACATGTACAAAGATAAAAATAAACTGAAAACGGCACACTCACACATGCGCACTCCTATGATACACCCCACTTGGTTGCCTTCGTATGCGGTCATTGAGTATAGGTCACTTTAGAGGTCGCCCTCTTGTCTAAAAGATCATAGTCGCCTCGAAACGGTTGCCACAGATGTTGATGCCTCAAAACAAATGATCTAAGACATTAGGGTTACCGCTAAGGCATCCTAACATTGCTTTGGTGACTGTAAGTCCCTTATTCGAATTGACCCTTAAAACTCCAACGACGGTGGTACCTACTCATCAATAGTGGGATATCATTGTCTAAAGGAAGATAGCATAGAATGATTCTTTTTTCGAGTAGGTAGATGGTTCTTAGATACTTGCTCTTTCAAAAAACAAAATCTTTTTCACACTTACACCTTTTCAAACAAAGTTTTCAAAAACACTTCATACGCTCTTGAGGACAGAAGCAAGAGTTAAATCGAAGTTTTCAAACAAAAACTTTTTCAAACCCACAAGCACAAAGAAAACAATTTTGAAAACAATATGAGCAAGTATCTAAGAGCCCGTGGATAACCACGAATATAAAGGGTGCTAACACTTCCCTTTCTATAATCTACCCCCCGAACCCGAGAAATATCTCGAAAAATGAATTTTTATGTGCTTTTTTCCTTTCCTTGTTGGATAAAATAAAAGTCGGTGGCGACTCTTGCTTACCGCGACATTTTACGAAAACAAACGCAAAACACAAACCAGCATTCCAAAAATAGTCAGTTCTTCCCACCGTATCACAGCAGGGTGCGGTAGGTCATCGTCGTCCATGGTGTCCAGAATCATTGCACCACCAGAAAAGATGTTTTTGATCACAAATGGTCATTCATAAGTAGGAGTCCATTTTCCCCTGGGATCACTTTGCGGAAAGATGATTCGCTTGATTACAAGGTCCCCGACTTGATATACTTGTCTCTTGACTTTCTTGTTGAAGGCCATGATCATACATTTCTGATACGCCTGACCATGGCAAACCGCTGTAAGTTGCTTCTCGTCAATCAAGTTAATTTGATCAAGCCGGGTCTGAATCCAATCGTCTTCACTCAAACCAGCATCCTTCATGATTCTCAAAGAAGGAATCTGAACTTCCATAGGTAAAACAGCTTCCATGCCATATACCAAAGAAAAGAGGGTTGCCCCAGTCGAAGTGCGTGCCGTGGTATGGTACCCGTGCAGAGTAAACGGTAACATCTCATGCCAGTCCTTGTAGGTGACTGTCATCTTTTGAATGATCTTCTTGATATTTTTGTTCGCAGCTTCGACAACACCGTTCATCTTAGATCGATAGGAAGATGAATTGTGATGTTGAATCTTGAACTGCTCGCACAGAGCGATGATCATAGTATTGTTCAAATTCGTACTGTTTTCAGTGATAATCCTGTCGCGGATACCATACCGGTATATGAGGTTCTGCTTGATGAAGTGGGCAACCACATTCTTTGTAACGGAGGCGAAGGAAGCTGCTTCGACCCACTTGGTAAAGTAATCAATGGCCACCAGGATGAAACGGTGTCCATTGGATGCGGTAGGCTTGATCTCTCCAATCATGTCGATTCCCCACATCGCGAATGGTCAAGGAGCTGTTAAGACATTGAGAGGAACTGGGGGAATATGTACCTTGTCAGCATAGATTTGGCATTTGTGACAAGTGCGGGAATATTAATGATAATCAGCTTCTATGGTAGACCAGTAGTAGCCTGCCCATAGAATCTTCTTAGCCATCGTATGACTGCTTGAGTCAGTGCCAAAGGTGCCATTATGTAGTTCGACCATGATCTGCTCAGCTTCAACCTTGTCCACACAACGGAGTAGGACACAATCAAGATTGCACTTGTATAGGATACCATTGCTCAGAAAGAACTTGGCCGCGAACCTCCTTAAGAACTTTTTGTCGTTGACTGAAGCTCCTTCAAGGTATTCTTGTGCTTCAAGATACCTTTTGACGTCATGAAACCAAGGTTGGTCCACCACTTCTTCGGTATTAATCTCGTGACAATGTGCAGGTTCGTCCATTCGTTCAATGGAGATTTGAGGTGCCTCATTATCCCAGTTAAGTTTAAACATGGATGACATTGTAGCTAGCGCATCTGCTAGCTGATTCTCTTCTCGCGGGAAGTGCTCGAAGGTAATCTGCTCGAAATGTGGTAACAATGTCAGGACATGTTCTTTGTAAGGGATGAGGTTAGGGTGCTTAGTATCCCACTCTCCTTTGATTTGACTGATAACCAAAGCTGAGTCCCCAAATACAACCAAAGATTTGATTCCCAAGTCAATAGCAGCCTTGAGACCAAAGATACAAGCTTCATACTCGCCATGTTATTGGTGCAGCTGAAGCAGAGTCTAGCAGTGAAAGGTGTATGGCAACCTTTTGGAGAGATAAGTACAACGCCAATACCGTTCCCAAGTGCATTTAAGGCACCATCAAAGTACAGAGTCCATCGGGATCCTTGTTCAGGTCCGTCATACGGTCCGTTACCTTTAATGTTGTCCAATGTCATAATATCCTCGTCAGGGAAGTCGAATCTCATAGATTGGTAATCTTCGACGGCTTGATGAGCTAGATGGTCAGCTAGTACACTCCCCTTTATAGCTTTTTGGGTTATGTACTGGATATGATACTCAGTCAGGATCATCTGCCATCTAGCGATTCTTCCGGATAAAGCAAGCTTCTCGAAGATGTACTTGATCGGATCCATTTTGGAAATCAACAAAGTGGTATGTGTCAACATATACTGCCTTAGCCGGCGAGCAGCCCATACCAATGTGCAGTAAGTTTTCTCGAGCAGTGAGTAGCGAGCCTCACAGTCGGTAAACTTTTTGCTAAGGTAATAAATGGCATGCTCTTTTCGGCCAGACTCGTCATATTGGCCCAGTACGCACCCCATTGAATTATCTAAAACAGTCAGATACATGATTAGCGGCCTTCCTTCGACGGGTGGCATCAAGATAGGAGGTTCCAGCAAATACTCCTTGATCTTATCGAAAGCAACTTGACAGTCATCGTTCCATTCAACCACCTGATCTTTCTTCAACAACTTGAAGATTGGTTCACAGGTAGATGTTAGGTGAGAGATGAACCTAGCAATATAATTTAGGCGTCCCAAGAAACCTCTAATCTCCTTCTCAGTGCGGGGGGCAGGAATTTCTTGTATAGCTTTGACTTTAGCAGGATCAACCTCGATTCCTTTGTTACTGACGATGAATCCTAAAAGTTTACCAGACCTGACTCCGAAAGTGCACTTGCTAGGGTTTAGTCTGAGCTTGTATTCCTTTAACCTGACAAACAGCTTTTGCAGATGGTCGAGGTGTTCTTCTTCTGTCTATGAATGGGCTATCATGTCGTCTACGTAGACTTCAATCTCATGATGTATCATGTCATGAAACAAAGCTACCATGGCTCGTTGATAGGTTGCCCCGGCATTCTTCAGTCCGAATGGCATCACTTTGTAGCAGAAGGTACCCCACTGCGTAACAAAAGTAGTCTTCTTTATGTCTTCGGGGGCCATTTTGATCTGGTTGTACCCTGAAAATCTGTCCATGAAAGAGAATACCTTATGTTGAGCTATGTTGTCAACCTAGATGTCAATGTGTGGTAGTGGAAAATCATCTTTAGGGATAGCCCTATTTAAGTCTATGTAGTCCATACATATTCTGACTTTGCCGTCCTTCTTAGGCACGGGCACAATGTTAGCAAACCATTGTGGATAGGAAGTAACAGCCAGAAAGCCAACATTGAACTGCTTCATCACTTCAGCTTTGATCTTTTTGGACATGTCAGGTCTCATTCGGCGGACTTTCTGTTTGATTGGTGGGTAGTCTTCTCTTGTAGGGAGACGGTGAACCACAATATCTATATCCAGCCCCGACATATCTTCATAGGACCAGGCGAAGATCTCAACATACTCATTCAATAGCTGAACTAAGCGCTCTTTGACATTTGGCTCCAGGTTGGCACCCACTTTAACCTCTCTCCTGTCTTCGGCAGTACCCAAATTGATAGTCTCTAACAACTCTTCATGGGGCAGAATAGCCCTTTCTTCTTGTTGTAAAAGTCTAGCCAACTCTCCAGGAACTTCACAGTCTTCATCACCTTCATACTCGTCATGATTGACCAGATCTTCAGAGTCACTGAAGGCCATAGCAGAATTATTACCCATGGAATCCGGAGTGGATGGGTACCTGCATTTTGTGAGTGTGGGTGTGTGTAAGGGATAGCCACCTTTAAACAAAATAAAATGTAAAAAGAAAGAAAATGAACACAAAAGTTTATATATGAAAACGTCCATGATTCATTAAAAATGGCATATGAAAATGAAGAATCAAAACCCTTACAAATGGACCTATATGCCCCGGGTAAGGCATAAGGCGAAAAGAGTGTACGAATTGTTTAATAATTATTACAGACCAAACAGGAAATGTTCAAAAGATAAATTACTGATTGATGAAAGTAATGGGAACGAAGTCTTTCGCCTCCCAATTGTTCAGTCCTCCTTCAATAGTTGGAAAGATCCAGTCTTCAAAATTGCTTCCTTCTTCATCATCTTCTAAAGCATGAACTCCATGATGAGTGATTTTTAGTGGCGGTCCTCCAGCCCGGGAGCGACACACAACTTTCTGACTAGCAGCAGTGAAACCCAAACCGAACTTATCTGTCTTGTAAGGAAAATCTGGAAGTTGACCCCATATTATGCTTCCTCCTTCCTTGACTACAACCTCTGCATCTTTAAGGGATGACATCCGAGACACAGGTTTGGTAACAATGGGCACATCATTCATTGTCTTGGCTACCGCAACCTCAGGAGAAACCTCTTCAAAGTGTTGGAAAGGTGTTTCTATGAATTCACCATCTAACTCCACGTAGCTGAAAGAGTTAAGGTGGCTTATCATATACTCCTCCTCACCATGAACCGTTATGATCTTACCCTGGACTGGGTACTTGAGCATCTGGTGTAGAGAAGAAGTGACTGCCCCAGCGTTGTGGATCCATGGCCTTCCCAATAAACATGAATATGAAGGACGGATGTCCATCACATAAAATGTAGAATTGAAAATTTCCATACGTACCTTAATTGGGATGCCCACTTCTCTGTAAACCATCCGCTTAGAACCGTCGAAGGCTCTAACAATGATATTACTGGGCTTTAAGGTCAAACCTTCACAGTCTAGACTATCCAATGCTTTCTTTGGTAGGACATTTAAAGATGAACCGATATCAACCAGAACATGAGCAAGTGTGGTCCCTCTGCACTCTACCGAAACATGCAGCGCATCATTATGATTTCTTCCCTTAGATATTAATTCGGCATCAGAAAAGCCAAGACCATTGTCGGCTGTAAGGCTGGCTACACACTCTTGAAACTGATCTACAAAAGTTTCTTGAGGTACGTGCGCTGTCTTCAGGAATTTGATCAAGGCTTTGGAATGAGCCTCGGAGCAAAGCAATAGAGCTAGCATAGAGATTTTTGAAGGGGTTTTCCTCAGCTGCTCTACGACATCATAGTAGCTCTTCTTAATTATCTTTAAAATCTCCTCCATTTCCTTTTGGGTGGTCTCGGGGACAACTAAAGTCTGAGCCCTCATCCTGACGGGCGCTTCTTTGATCCTCTTACCTTTATCAGCAGTAACAGTAGAGGATACAACTTCGGGAGTAACAATTTCTTCAATTATTGGACTTCACACAGATATCTTGACAAGCACAGGAGCACTTGAGGGTCCGAAACTTCCCTTGGAGGAGCAATCTCCGGAGAGAAGATTCTTCCGCTACGAGTTATCTTACTTGTCCCTGCAATATTTCCTATATCAGGAGTTTCTTCATCGGAACTTTCTTCGACTGATTCGATCTGCTTAACACCGTGGTAGAAGATCTCTCCTCCATAATTCCACGGTATTGTCTTGTTGGACTTATATGGGATAGGCCCCGACATGGTAATCTTCAGCGGTACAAACTTTGGATCGGGTGTAATTTTAGCAGGCCTTTTGCAGGTCTTGGAAAGATTGTCGGAAATGGTGATTATGGCAATATCATTGATTGGAGTAACAGGAGTAACATGAGTAACATGAGTAATAGTAGCAACAGGAGTTTTCTGAAAGAGGATCTCTTGAGTATCCATCAGGCATTGGATGCCTGATTTCAACAGCGGACAGTCGGATTGCAAGGTTGAACAAAAGTAACAATCTTTTTCACAGCCTAAGAAAACTCGGCTTTCAACAGATTCATCTTGATCATTAGCAATGGAGTCATTAAGTCATCAACAACGGTAACATGAAGAACTTCTACAATAGCATGGACATTATGACCATGTTTTGGCATAGGAGCGAATATCACATTAGGTTTTTTGGGGGCATCAAACTCTACCTCCTTGGCATCTATTAAATCTTGGATCTTGTTTTTAAGGGCCCAACAGTTGTTGGTGTCGTGCCCCACATTGTCCGAATGATATGCACATTTTGCATTTGAATGATAATAGGGAGAAAAGGTATTTGGGTTTTTCGGCTCTTCTTTCAAGTTGGTAAGGTTTAACTTTAACAGATGAGGGAGGACCTGAGTCAGTGTCATATTGATCCGAGTGAATTGCCGTTATAGCCTTTCCACCCTATTTTGGTTAGCTTTGGGTTGACTGCTTCGAGGTTGATCGACTGAAGAGTTCTGAATCATCACAGCCCCTACCGCTGGTCGGCGCTCCGTTCTTCCTTGATTTCTCTGGGAGTAAACAACAAAAGCTTCTTTCTTGGCTGGGAAGGTCTTCTTGACAGCAGTAGAAGCAGCTGCATCCTTTTGAATTTTACCACTCTTAATGCCAGCTTCGACCCTTTCACTTGTCAGAATTAATTTGGTGAACCCTGCAGATGAGCTCCCGATCAAGTGATTAAATAATGGACCTGACAGGGTCCCCAAAAACATATCAACCAGCTCTCTATCCGACAATGGTGGTTGCACCCTTCCAGCCAAATCCCGCCACTTCTGGGCATACTCCTTAAAGCCTTCATTAGAGACCATACCCATACTCTGTAGTTGAGTACGAGTAGGCGCTAAATCTGCATTATATTGGTATTGTCGGTAGAAAGCAACAGCCAAATCTTCCCAGTTATGAACATCATATCTCTCAAGTTGATAGAACCAGTCCAATTGCGTACCCGACAAACTATCTTGAAAAAAGTGGACCCACAGATCCTTATCAGAAGAGTGAGGTTGGATCTTTCTGACGTAGGACCGCAGATGTATCTTCGGACATGACAAACCGTCGCATTTAGAAAATGTAGGTACTTTGAACTTGGGGGGAATGACGATCCCAGCAACCAGCCCTAGTTCTTCAAAATCTAGCCCAGATACTCTTTGTACCTCCATGGCAGCCAACCGATCTTCAAGATTCTTATACTTATCGTCTGCAGGAGGATACTGCTGTTCAGAGTAATCTTCCTCCTCCTCTTCTTCTTCCTCTTCAGCTTCAGACTCAGAAGGTATCGCAACTCCTTTTCCTTTACCAACCCCTTCGTCAGACGTGGAAGGGAAGTCCAGGACCCTTCTAGCTTGGTTCTCAAACCTTCTTCCCAGAGTAGCTACACCCGCTCTTTTCTTTTTCTTATTTTCCTTTTCCTTCTCTTTCTCTAACAGTGCTTTAAGGTCCTCTTGACCCTTTTCCAAGGTCATGAGGAGTTATTGGAATTGCGAATTTTGTGCTTGCAGATCTTTAACTGTCTGCTCTATATCCATCTTGCTGAAATAAACAGCAGAAAGATAAGGAAACCTGTTGTGAAGACCTGTTTATGCATATGATGAATGATGTGTATTCATGTAATGCATTTAAGGATTCAGAAATTCAAAGTTGTTGCAAACAAAAAAGAACACACGTCATATTAATAAGAGAAAGTTTGTTAGTACATAAATGCCCCATGGGTAAAACATTACAAAATTATTAATGTAAAAAGACATTGCGCATCCTCTTTGGTACGATGTAAGTGTTGAGATTCTGCTCTTCATGGAGTTGACGGGTAAGTTCCAAAACCTTCCTCTCACAGGCGTAGAAATTGGCTTCAAAAGTATTTCGTTCTTCCTTGAGCTGTATCCAACTCTTTTGCAAATATTCCAATGATGTTGGCATGTCAGGATATATGAGGGTGTATGGAACCTCTCCTTCCATAACAAGCTCTTTGATCACGGGGAGAATGTGGGGGTAAGGCATCATAAGACTCTGGGCACGGGTTCGTACCCACTTGAGGTAAGGCTCAAGGGGGATGGAATTCTTGTGTCCCAGTGTATTACTATCCACTTTGTTGGGTATCCTCCAAGCTCGGATAAACCTTTGTCAAAGTCTTGAGTGTCGTTGTCGAAGTCAAAAACCAAGTCAGGAATCGGCATGTCATGAGGGCCATCCCTTCGGGCATACCCAAATTATCTCAGAGCTAAGCAGGGGTTGTAGTTGATGCCTCCTCTAATGCCAAGTAGTGGGACATTAGGGAATTCCCCACAATGATCAATGATGATGACATTTTCTCTGGACCGAGAACACCAATGAACATCAGAATGTGTAAGGGTCATCAATCATTGTGACCACCTCAAGCCTTGTTCATTCTTCAAGACTGACTGGGGAAGGTGAGAAATAAACCACCTTGCTAAAAGAGGAGTACAACACATGAGAACACCTCTTTTCCTTATTGTTCGTGTGTGAAATGAGTGTAAGATATCCCCAAGTAATGTAGGCACATGATTCCGAGATATGAAAATCTTGACAGCATTCACATCTATAAGCTGATCAGGGTTTGGGAACAAGACCAACCCATAGATGATAAGTGCAACAATCTCCTTAAAAGCTTGCAGATCTAGAGAATTCCAGCAGTCTTGTGCCTTCTCAAATAGAAACTTTGCCAAGAAACGCTTGACACCACTTCTGGTTTCCCAATGACCTTTGATATCAGATGGTTGCAAGTGTAAGGCTTGAGCAACATCTTTAGGCTTTGGTTCTCTTTCCGTACTGTTGCAGGGTAGTTGATGGAGAACAGGAATCCTCAGGAGTTGAGAAAATTCCTCCAAAGTAGGTACTAGTTGCTAATCAGGGAATGTAAAGCAATGGTGTAGGGGGTCAAAGAACTGGAAGAGGACTTTCACCATGTCTTCTTCAATGTTGGAGTTGACCAAGTTGATAAGTCTACCATGTCTTTCACTGAAGGGAGAATTCTCTGGAATCTTGGAAGTAAGCTCCTTGAGTTGAGGAGGGATTCTCACAAGGTTGACTTGAATTGTTTTCCTGCGAAGAGATTCCATGACCTACAAAACAAGAACAAAGATGAAGATCCAAACCCTTGAAATGGTTAGTGGATGCATATGATGCTTTATGATGTTCATGATGTATGCACAAGTATATGTACAAGCAAGTCACACAAGATCCTAGTTTCAGGCTTGCATGGGGTTTCATAGGTAAGTACCCTCTTGAAGTCAGTTGGCTCAACCTGTCCTATAAACAGTAATCGGGTTCTAAGGAGCTCAATATCACAGAATTATTTTCTGTATTCATTGTTTCAGTTTAGCCACTTAACTGGCGACCGAAATATTCCAAGAAAACAACCCTCAATGAGTGTAGTATCGAGTATCTACCAACTTCGGACTGCACCAAAGTCGGTCGTCTCACTACCCCTAAAAATGCCAAGATGGTCAAGTAAAGGTTCTAAGAGTTCATTAGTGCTTCATGACATCACTCAGCGGCCCCGTATTCTCTTTGATTGACTCAAAGGCTACCGGTACCCACAAATATGTCGCACTAATATAGCTATTGCTTCAACCATGTCGGTATACCCCGCACAGTTTCCGCAATGTATTGCTATTTACCTATGAATGTTTCCTAAATCCGGGCAGAGGATTTCAAACCCAAAAAATAGAAGCAAATGTAAAGCAATCAAAGCAAACAAAATAAGCATGTAAAGGTGATCTAAACCCTAAGGTTACTCCACTTTTCAAATACATTCCCCAACAGATTCGCCAGTTCTGTGATACGGTGGGAGAACTGACTTGAGGTTTTGCGTTTGTGTTTGCAAATGTTTCAGTTTAGCAAGAGTCGCCACCGACTTTTTATTTTATCCTAAGGAAAGGTCAAAAAGCACAGGAAAGACCTTTGCGATGTTTTGTTGGGTTTGGGGAGTAGATTATGAAAAGGTAAGGTGCAAGCACCCTTTTCATCCATGGTTATCTATGGGCTCTTAGTTACTTGTTTAGATCACTTGCTTTTGCTTTTCAATTGTTTGAAATGGTGCTTTGTGTGTGGTTTTGAAAATGTTTTGAAAATAGGTCATTATTGTGGCAATCTTTGTAATGATTCTTGTTTGAATGTATACAAAGATGTATGTCTTTTGAAAAGATGTTTCAATGTTTTGAAAGTTTGATTTGGGAAATGTTTTGAAATTGTGTAGTGAGGTGTGTTTGAAAATAGCAAGGATGTTTTTGCAAGCTTTGATCAAGTAACTAAGAGTTATCTACCCTATTTTACTCAAAGATCTTTCTAATATGTTTTTAACCCTTTTGACAATGTTGTTTTACCATTGCATTTGGTAAACAACCTTGTATTATGATGTTAAACGGGACAAGCGCGGGTCATCGTATAGGCCATGATTGCAATATTGCCAAGTATCTTTAGAAATTTTCCGAGGGACTAGATCATTTTGTATAGGCAACCAAGATAGCGTCATCGAGGGACTATGATCTTTTGTTTTGTTTTCGTTTTGCCAAGATACTCAACATGCATAACATGGCCCATTTTAAAGGCAACAAGTAGATAAAACCCTAGGGGTGCATGTGTGCATTTGTGTATTGATTTTCATGCATTTTTGTCTTTGTATTAGTCAAGCTACTTGTTTGATTTTTGGATTGTTGGCATACAAACCCTAATCTCTAATCATGGCATAATTGAAAGCGTAAATGCGTAAAATAAATCTACCACTATTACAACATGATTATGGGGAGGGGATACAATTTTTGAATGGGGATTATTTGACAAGAAATTAAAACCCTAATTTTACTATTACATCCAAATTGAATCAATGGCATAAATAATAAATTAATAATATTTAAATAAACAAATTAAATAAATACAAAATATTATGAATATGAAAAAACGTTTATATTTATTTTTATGCATGTAAAAAAGAAAAAAAATATTTAATGTAAATAGAAAGAAATAAATAAATAAATAAATATTATTTTTATTAAGGGCAAAACCCTAATTTTCTTTTAAGAATGTAAATATATTAAATATACTATTTATATACAATAAAATAAAATAATGTATATAAAAAATAAAATTATATTTAGAAAAAGGTATTATTTAAGTATAAATAATAATAAAAAACAAAAGTATAATATTTTTATGTTTTTATTCTCAAGTAACTATTAAATAAAATAAAAGTATATATATATATATATATATATATATATATATATATATATATATATATATATATATATATATATATATATATATATATATATATATATATATATATATATATATATATATATATATATATATATATATATATATATATATATATATATATATATATATATATATATATATATATATATATATATATATATATATATTAGTTATGTACAATAAAAATAAAATATTTACAAGACAAAAATATATTTAGAACAAAGTATTATTTAAGTATAAATAACAATAAAAAATAAAAGTATAATTTTTAATGTTTTCATTCTCATTAAAATAAAATAAAAGGTATATATTCATTAAATTACTTTTATGTTTAGAAAAATTAAAATAAAATACAATAATAAATGTGAGAAATTATAAAAAATTATTTTAGTATTTTTTATGTTTGAAAAATAAGAAAACAAAATCAGAAATGAAAATAAAATGGAAAAATACAAAAGTATGAAGAAATGGGCCAGGGGGGTGCAATCAGTAATGAGGGGGGTGTCAAAACAAAAGAAGCCAAAGCCCAGCCCAAAGCCAGACTTCATCTTCAACCTTGGTTCAAAATGCGCACGCCCTGTACCAAACATGAACAACCTGCATACATGCTCTAATGCAAAAACACATAACATCAAAGTTGTCGAGTTTTCCAAGACGAATTCAACCATATAAAAAACTTTTCCTAACTCTCGAAGACCAGAGAGAATTTCTCTGGCCCTAAATCTTAACCTATTTTTTTCAGGATGTTCATGGGCCAAATTCTCTTAGCATGCTTAACTAAAATGAAAACTGAGCATATGTACAGCTTCATGGCTATGAATACTACATTTCTTATTCACAAACCTAAGCCTAATTGTTCCTAAATAGAGAGATAGGAAGTTGATAAAAACCTGTTTCAGTTGAGATCGTGTCTGACAATGTGGAGCTTTTCAATGAGGCCTGAGATGTTTGGGAGCTTGCTTGAACTTCCCCTGACCTTCTCCAATGCCAAGCTTGCGTTGAATGTACTTGAACAAGCCTACAGAACTCAACCTGCACAAGCTGAAGTCAAAAATGGAAAACCTTGTAAATGGAGTTACAGTTAGTGTTTAAGGGTTGGGATAGGTTGGATAGGTTGAATGGAAGGTGTTTGAACCAGTTTGAGGCAAAACGCACGAGGGATTTGAGTTGTGGAAATCAAACTGCAGGGAGTGCCCTGTTTTGCCAAATGAAGATGATTTTGTGCTATGGGAGGTTTGAGGGCTCAAAGGGTCGTGTTTCTGGCTCAAGGGGATGAGAGAAAATTGTTCCAAATGTTTGCAAAAGTTGGTTTTCACAGATGTTAAAGTTGTGTGATATTGGACAAATTTCTTGGTTATGATGCAAAACATGAGAAGTGATGAAAGATAAGCCTGTACAGGATATCTATCAGCTTTCACACTATGCCCTTGGCCCCTCAAGTTGGTGTATTTTATTTGCTGCATAAGATATGGCTCAATGCTCAAGGATTCAGTTTTGACATAAAGCAAGATTTAAGCAAAAATGGTAGTGTTGCTTTTTCTATTTAGGGATTAACCTTGTGTGCAAACTTCTAATGACCAAAACAATGCCTTATACAAATGGACTTGCATTTAATTATTGAGTATGGAATGGTTTTGAGGCCTGTAATCTAGTGCAAAGCAAACTGATTTGAATTTGCAACTTGTAACAATATGAACATGCCATGGATAAAAAGTGAGTTTTTGCCAACTTCAAGCCTTCGATTCTCCCTAACCACAAATGAGTTTGGAGAGTTATTAGACATTTTGGAAAGCTTGCAAAATTCTATACATTCCATCTTTGAAATTAAATTTGAGACTCCAAGTGGAACTATGTGAAAAATGGCCATGAAGATAGGACAAAATCCAGCCTAAATTAGGACAAAATTTCACTAAGTTAAAAGTTTCATGGACCGTTGTTCCAAAAATCATAACTTGAGATAAAAGATTCTTTTGGGAAAACTTTGTGAATAAAGGTTGTAGACTTTATGTAGGACTACAACTTTCATGTTGGAAGTTTTGTTTGAATCCAATTGCATCATGGTGAAAATATTGGGCAAAGTTAGGAAAAATTAAGAAAATTTCATAACTTAGAAAAATTCTAAGTTAAGAAATTTTCAATCTTAAACCCTAATTTGTAAAATTGGGTTTCTTGATGAAAATGTTTCTTGTTTTGACACATCTTGATGAAAAATGACCCTTGGCACTTGATTTTAACCAAAAAGTCAAAGTTTGACTTTTCAGTATACAGTCAAATTTTGATCAGTTGACTTGATAAATTCATCTATCAATCCAATGCAATTGAGATCTTTTGAGCCTTGTGAATAGGTCAAGATGATTCCATTGAGTCCTTGAATCCATGCTTGAGCCCAATTTTCCATTGGCTAGGTCAAAAGTCAGAAATTACCCTTGTGCAATCAAAACCCTAAAAATGACCATTTTGCCCTTTTGATGATCTGATCAAATTTCTTGAGGAGTTGTGGTCCAAACTTGATCAAATGGTTCATATAA
This sequence comes from Vicia faba, assembly GCA_948472305.1. NCBI lineage: Eukaryota > Viridiplantae > Streptophyta > Magnoliopsida > Fabales > Fabaceae > Vicia > Vicia faba. The sequence continues at coordinate 1,401,357,036 of OX451741.1, forward strand.
GTCTATAATGTTGATGTGGATCAAAAATTATGAGGTTTGTCTGTAAATTGGCCACAATTGACTTTTTCCCCAATACAACTGATTTCTAAGTCAACTGTCCAATTAACTAGGCAAAAATTTGATTCAAGGCTTGAAACTTGGTATGGACAAACTTATAAGTCCAACATGAAGTATGAAAGTCACTTTGAGCATTGAAAGTTCAAAAATCTATGTGCAAACTCAAACCCTAATTTAGGTCATCAATGCAAGGAGATGTCTTGAGCAAAGCAAAACCCTAATCTTGTCCGGAGCTCAAGGAGTCTTGTGATGAGAAATCTTGATAAAATGAGAGGGCAAATTTTGGGGTACAATAATGACCAATGTCCATAACCCTTCCAATTAGACATATGCCTTATAAGGTCTTGGAGAGACCGTGGACAAGTGAAAATCACCTCCGATACCTGAGTATCATCCATGTCCATCGCCAGAAAGGACCACAGTATTCTCTAATAATTTCTCTTTGCAGCAACCCGACATCTATGCACAGGTTGCTGAGCTGCATAGAGAGGTAGCCCAACTTCGTCAGACAATTAAAGACCTTTCTCTTCAGGTTATGGTTTCCGATGCTACTCACTCTACTGAGGCAGACCTCCTACAACAGGAAATTGATGATCTCCGCAGTAAGTTAGCTGCAGCTCATGGTCCTGAGTCGACTAAGGACACTACTACTCCTTGATGACCTTGATTCATATCTGCACTATTTTTTCTGTTTCTTTTGTCATGTTGTTTCCTTTTCCAGACTTATTTATTTTTATGCCTAACTACTGCACTCTACTTTCTTTTTATTTTTATTTTTCGTGATTTAACATGATTAAGTATATTTCTTTTTATTTTTATTTTTTCCCTTTAATTAATTGTTTATTTTACTTTTATGAATTTCTTATTTTTAAGTTATAAAAATAAAAGAAAAAAATTTCATACATCAACCCTTGGAAGCACCAAATGAAGAATTGATGTTTGCACCTACGAGAAGAAATTGGAATAAGAAGCCCAAACCAACAAAACAAAGAAATTTGAGCCCAGCCCAATTTTCAAACATGGCGCCCGCCACCAAGACCATGGCGCCCGCCATGGGGTCTGGGATTATAACAAGCAGATTTTCAAAAATCTCCCACTTTCTCCATTTACAACACCAAAACCACCCAAAAACTCTCACTTTATCAACCACCTACTACCCTATTAACCATTCCAAACATCCATTTTTTAAACCTTCATAAAAATTCAAACTTTCTCCTCCCAATCTCCAACATCCATTTTGAAACCCATTTTTTCAATTTTCTTCCAAAGGAGCAACAATGGAGTTCAACAGATACATTCTTCGTGAAGGCAAACCTGGAGACCGACAACGGAAAATCCTTGAAAAATTGCAAGGACGAGAAATTGTCTCAACCAGGTATGTCAATGAAGACTGTCTGTATACTTTAAGACTTTATCATAGTTTTTCATTTAGCTTACATCCTAGGATTGCATGAAATTTTTACTAGAAAAGAGCCCACCTTTGAGAGGCTAACTCGGGAATTCTTAAGGTCCCTAATTTATTTGGTTCACCCCGACACTGCTAGTACCGTCGGTACAGTTAAATTCCGTCTATTTAATGTTGAATATGAATATAGCACCGACGAACTAGAAGCTCTGTTGGGCATTCTTCATGGTGATGGCGCTATTTGTGAGACCCCTTTCGATTCTGAATGGTCCACTGATGCATTTTCCTTCTGGCGTTAATTGTCAAACTCTTCTATAAATTCTTTTGAAGGAATTTTAGCATCATTGATCCATAACCCGACTATTCGAATTTTTCGATATATGCTCGCCTGTACTATTTTTGGCCGGGAGAATCCAAACAAGGTAAATGCTAGATAACTTCTATTTTTGCAGGGTAGTCTCACTAATAGAAGAATTAATTCAGTCCCGTTTATGATTGCTCACATGATTGTTGTCCTGAGACACACAGGGACCATAGCTTTTGGAGGACTAGTTACATCTATTACTAGAGCTCTGCACCTTGACGCTGAGATAGCTACCCTAGCACCCCTGCCTCCCCGCACAATTAATTTGAAATTTCTAAAAGATATGAAATTGTGCAAGGTGAGGAGAGCGGGTGGCTTTGAACTTATGGTTCGGGGTGCCGCTATCCCATCAGTCGTTCTGCCTTGCACTAGACATACTGATATATGAATTGCGAGGAACTGGACCTACGATCTAGATGCTCCACATTTTACGGGTCCATTACCTCCTTATGTTCCACTTAGGGACAAACATGAGACTGATGAAGAATACGAGCAGAGGGATGAACCCCCTGCCTCACCTGTGTCCCCCCACCGTGCTTCACCCGCACACACTGCACCTTCTACTTTTAACACTTTTGCAGGTACGGCTCCTGGCTTCTACATCACTGAAGAGATGTGGCGTGACCAGCTATCCCGGGAGGAGAGAAGATATGGTTTACTTTCTGCATCCAACAACAGCTGGCAGATAACATGAGTTTTATGGAGGCGTCACGACAGCAGACAAACCGCTCTTTTCAAAGTCTTATGGAATCTCAATTGGCGATATCCCGCGATCAACATAGGAAACAAGCTCAGTTTCAGCGGAACTCCTCCCTCATGGAGGCCACTCAAGGTTCCCTTCGCAAGATTCAAAGTTCACGGATTGCCTTGTCCGCTAGATTCGACCAGTTTGAGGCTTCTCAAAGCAGTCATCATTGCAGCCGATCCCGTCATCCTAGAACTTCACCGCAGGATGGCGAGGGACCCAGCCAGCCTTAGTACTTTACCAGGTGACTCTTTCCTTATCTTATTTTGCAACATTGAGGACAATGTTCGATTTAAGTGTGGGAGGAGATTTACTCGCTTTATTTTTATTTTTCTCGCTTTATTTTTCCTTTCCTACATTTTCCTTCTCGTTATTTTACTTCTTTATTTGCTTTATTTTGCTTGTTTGCTTTCTTTTCAAAATGATACATGTGTTTGACGAGTCATCTATATCTGTATGGTCTAGTGTATGCCCACTCCCCCATTTCTTGAGGCTAACGGAAAAAATGCCTTGATCATGTTCAAGATTTCATACAATTAACACAAACAAGAGATTAAACATAATAAAATCCATTTAAAACAAGAATTTTGGCCTCCAACATATATGAACAATGGAAATCTTCCTCACATTTATGGTTAAAAAAGGAACTAAAGTGATTCAAGTCATGAGCAAGTAATGAAAAAAGAATGAATGACATGGTAATTATAGAAATGATAAATTTCATAAACATGTTACGTTATAGAAAGTGATAAACGAGTACCTGACGAGTACCAACTTCAAAAACTATCATTATCATACATCCGCAAGTTGACACACTCAAAATCGGAAAATCACCAAATGCGACTTCAAGCTATCTAACCAAAATTTGAGTCCGAACAACAAAAGAAATAATTAAAAATATTACTATTAATTACTATACTATAAATCCTTGTTTGAAGTGGGAAAAAGGAGAGCCAAGCGAAAAATTAAAAAGAATTCACTGGCTCTGCACAGTAGGGCATGCTAAGCGGCATAAAGCGTGCTACACCAGTTACAAAAAAAGTAGGACAACAATAACATTGCAGCAACATCCTTCACAATCACCTACACAATCTCAACTACACACAATATTTACAATATAGAAACTTCCTCAAGTTAAACACGACAAACATACAGAAAAACACAAATTGACATAACAAAACTAACGAGTGAAAGTGAATTAACAAATTAAAAAGTGAAAATTTGAGAATTTAAAACAAGTTTAATTTCAACTTGTTAAAACACAAGTCAACACATACATAAACGAATATAAACAAAACATGCTTGTTTTACGTCATAAGCTCAACACCTTTAGTGTGCGAGCTAGTAACCTCCTCTCGTCATGCCATGGTATTGGCACACCGCACAAATCTAAAAAAAGTGTCCTAACATCCACACAACAAACATTACGAAAATGAGACAATTCACAATAATACATGAAAATAAAGAAAAACACATATATGCACATGTATGAAAAGTAAACACAAAACATATACAAGTAAAAATAGACAAGTTTATGTACACATTCTATACAACATATACATTAATTACAAAACTCAAAAACAAAGAAACTATCACAATGCAAAATAATAAACACTAATCCCCGACGACGGTGCCATTTTACTAGCCGCGGTAAAGCGGCAAGCAAAAAGTAAGTTATCAATTTACCGGGTGATATTTAGGTTATATCGTATCATATCCACAAAGATTGGTGAATTGAAATTCCGTTTGAAAAATATCTTGTTAATGAGTTTGGGGATAAATGGGTTGAAAGGAAAATTATCAACAAAAAATAAATGTATAAAAAGGAAAAAGGAATAACTTATCAAGCATGCATGTATACTACTTCTCACAGACTTAAACCTATCGACCTATTACACTAAACCTACAATACTCATCAATGTCATCATGTGTCAAACACAACACCCACTATATCACCTCGACGATGATCTCTCAACCAACCTTAACAGCACAGAAGACAACTGTGCTCGCTTGCATCGACGATCTCTCAGAGCGACACAAACAACACACAGGCATTAATCACAGACACCCTAAGTGAATAGCATCGCTAAATATATCTCTAGAACTCACACTATTAGATAATCATCCTAGATAAGAATCTAAGCAGTATATGTCTATTGCGACTCAAATCACTAGCATAGAGCTAAAATCAAGGATAACAATCGACAAAGATTTGTAATACAAGTTTTATATAACGACAAGGGAGACAAATATACATAAGTTCAAAGAAAATACATATACAAACCCAACCAATAGAGAATACAAAAATAAAAAGAGAAATGAACCAAAAATCTTGCGGTTTGTCAGTGTCGATCTAAGAGCATTCCACCATTGATCATCCGTATGCAAGCTCCATAGTTGTTATCTAAGATAATCCTAACAAAATTTTAGGTTGATGGAATTGGGAGAAAAAAGTTCCCCAAAACCATAACCTAAAAATGGACTAAACCTGAAGTTATAAAACAAATATCAGCAGACCGTGCTAAGCGGGCCTAGCATGCTCAGCGCGACTTCTTTATTTTACACATCAAACCGCCCAAAACTGCACTAAGTAGGCTTCAAAACAATGCTTCTGCCAAAATGTCAAAACTCAAGTCGTGCGCTATGATAACACTTACTTCACACTTGTTTTTGACTCTGATTTCACATGTTATTTAGGTTTTTTATTATTGTTTTCTCATATTATGCCCATATTTTGTTTCCTTTTCAGGTATTTCAATTATCCAGAGCTCCCCTAAAGAAATGAAGGAAAACAATTGAAAAACAGGAGTTTAGGTCAAATTTGCACTCATGGCGTCCACCAGGGCGCCAACCATAGGGTAGGCCATGACGTGGACCACCTCCTACTGACCTCAACTGCCACGTTCCCCACTTCCCTTTCATCTACACACATGGCGGGAACCAACTTTGGACGATGGTTTCCCCCCTAAAAGGATTTGGGAGGCATTCCTGTGATTTCCTGCATTCTTCAACCTCTATATATAGAAGTTCCTGATTTCATTTCAAATCACCCAATCTTAGTTGCAAACTTGATCCAACCATAGTTGCGAACTTAACCCATATAATTTTACCATTGTAAAGAAATAATTCTTCAGATCGGGGAATTATTGCACCGTTGATTGAGTCTGTGATCGAGTTCGTAGATTGAGTCTGCAATCGAGTTTGGAGCACTTCTGTAGAAGTTTATCTTGCCACGTTTATTTTCAACTGCTGTTTATTTCCAGTCGCATTTTACTTCCAGTTGTACCAGATTTAAAACCTCCCCATTTGGAGCAGGTTTCTATTTATATATCTACACCTGCTTTTACTTTGTTTATTTCCTGCACCTGCTTTTAATTTGTTTATTTCCTGCACCTGCTTTTACTTTTTTTATTTCCTGCACCTGCTTTTTGTTTATTTCCTGCACCTGCTTTTACTTTGTTTATTTCCTGCACTTGCTTTTACTTTGTTTATTTCTTGCACCTGCTTTTACTTTGTTTATTTCCAGCACCGCACTTTAAATTATTTACTTTCTCGCATGATTTATTTTAAAATTTATGTTTACATTCCCGTGTCAGGCTGAACCTTACTGGGCTATAATGTAAGGAATCTAGTTAGATCGATATTCCAAATAATGTGTCAATAGAAATGCTTATGGGCTATTTTGGTTTTTAATACGAGTTTTCTGTACTTTATTATTGTTGGGTAAGATCGAAAGCCGTCAAACCTTTTGTTAAACTCGATTAGTTCTAACTGGTCAAAGGAAGCGAAAGCGCTTTGCCCAGTTAGTTAGGGATTTTTATTATCAAAGAAATCTATTTTGAAACTATTTTCGGACGCGTTTATAAGGTTAAAGTTAGGTTCCCTTTTTATTAGAAATTCCAGATCAAAATACTTTTCAACTTGGTCAAGTACTTTATTTCTTAAAAATAGGTTTATTACTTTAACGCAATGCGCGCCTTTTTATAAGTGACGATAAGAAGGTCTGATTAGAGAGTAAACTCAGTTCTGATTACGCGAAAGCGACAGTTCCTGTTAAATTAGTACTTTTCTTTAGTAGAAAATATTGCCCTATAAGTAGTTCTATTCCGAAGCATTACGAATATCGTCTGACTATGTGAATTACATTCGACCCCGCTTTTATATCTGAAGTTTATTTCACCGCACTTTACTTTCTTACATGCTCAATTCCCTGTTTAATATTGACTTAGCTAAACACCGTAACAATAGGAAACGATAGATTGATGATTGGTCTCTGTGGATTGATAATCTTTTATATTACTGTGACGTGATTCGTACACTTGCAAATAAACTGCATCACACTACAAAATACGCTGAGAGCACTCGGGCTTAGCAGCCTTCTACTTGCTAAGCGGGCTCTCCTGGACTGAACTTCCCAAAACGAGTATTTTATTTCAAAAACATGCATTTGGAGCCATGCCTTGAACACCTTATTCCTCAATGCTCCAAAATGCAATAAATGTCTACAAAATCAATGAAAAAATATCAAATGGTACACTATGTACACAAAAACACAAATAAACACAAACTAGACGTATTTACACAAAAGTCAAGTTTATTCAATGATATTTACAACAAAAAGTCGATAAGTGCAACAAAAAGTATATACAAAAATAGCTACATTTTGCACTTTTCAAACTCTCCCCAACTTGAACTTGTTTATCCTCAAACAAGGTCAAACAAATCAAAGAACCAAAAGTAATCAACCAAAATATCATGAGTCAACGAGTTTTAAAACGGAAAACAAATGTATGGTTCAAACAAAAACGCACACACAAGGTAAATACTTACCACAATCCTACAACGACAATATGTAAATGAAACGAATCCTAAGTACAAAAATTATACTAAGAATTCTAAAACAAAACAAGCTCAATCATGAATCACACTTAGTAAAAATTCATCGGTAGATGAAGAACACACAAAGGTTAGGGACAAAAAACACTCATCCATAATCTTGCAAACAATAGACTAAATTATGCATTCATCCAAAAACTCATATTGAAGATACAAAGGAAAGAATCACAAGGGCTTTTTAAGGTTGCAATGTGGCTTGGTTAACAAACAATCGATAAGTCCTAAAGATAATCAAAACAAAAACTTGCCTTAACCCAAGAACCCTACCGAGGAGCTGCCAGAGATCATGAAACCAGACTAGATGCCCTTATCCTGCAGTAGAGCAAGAGGATGTGGGCCTGCAAGAAGAAGCAGTCAAAGTCTATTACTTTGAGACAAAGATGATACGACTCCCCAGCCTATCTCCACCCAGGCCTGGTCGTCCAACCAGAAGGGAGAAGCAAGATGTTTCTTTCCTTAAGAAACGCGATCACACGCCTCCCCGGAAAGATCAAGGCTCTCAATCTTCCAAGAAGACAAAGAACGATCGCCAACTTGAACGCGACTGATCATCGTCGCCCAAGCCAAGGTAGTAGAAAATAAGTATATCCCCCCACCAGGACAACAACACACGATGAGGAAGGAACCATCATTCCCTGCCATCTCCCGAAGGAATCCACGATGACGAGCCCCATGGGACTGGAGAAACCTCCACTGCCGGGAACATACGACGGAACAACCGACCCTGATGAGCACATCGAAAACATCGATGCGCTGCTCCACTATAGGGGGTTGTGGAGATATTAAATGTCGGCTCTTTCCTATAACACTCAGGAAAAGGGCCATAACCTGGTATAAGAGCCTTCCATACAAATCTATCACGTCGTAGAAGAACCTAGGAAGATAATTCTCTAGGAACTTCACAACATCTTGCCGACATCAAAAGTCAGAGGCATCTTTGGAGGCTATCATCCAAGGGAAGGATGAATCCCTCTATGCATACATTGAGCGCTTCAACAAAGAAGTCGTACATGTCTCTATAACTGAAAACATGAAAAAATATCTCCTCGAGCGCGGGCTCCGTCCCCGCAGCGACTTTGCTAAACTATTGGCATCGAGACTCCATCAACGCTCGACTCCCTCCTACATAAAGCTTAAGCGTACATCTAGTATAAAGAGAAGGAGGCAGCTAACAACACAAGTGACTTACGACATAATGAGAATGCCAAGGTCTCAAAGAACGATGAGCCCTCGATGTCCTGTCGAGGGGGAGGGGGAGAAAAGAAAAGGGTGATAAATCCCGAGATTATAAAGACTATCAGAGCCCAATTGGTCGCTTTCATGACTACACCCCCCTCAACTTATCTCGAGAACAGATTCTGACATAGTGCACCTATTCAGATTTCAAGCAAGTCGGGGTACGCTTTCCCCTCCAAACACCGTCTAAGCATGGGACGAACAAAAGCAAATATTGTAGCTTCAACAAGAGCCACAAGCACAACATTGACGACTGCATCCACCTAAAAAATGCAATTGAGATACTCATTTGGGACAAACATCTCAAACAATACAAGAAGAAGGAGAGTGCCCACGAAGAGGCTCAAGAGGCAAAAAATGTAGAAGAAGGGAAGGATTCCCCCGTCACAAGCCTCATCCCATTCGCTCTGAGCATCACCAGGCCGGAGGATTTCTACTTCCCTGACATGGATGAGGTCCCTCTATATTTTTCAACCCATATCCCCTTAGAGACTTTTCCAGCAACGATGGTCATATCTGGAGGAGGCTTCAACAAGTGCTCGGTAGGCTCGGTCAAGAGGAGGTTCGAGCAACTCATCGATGTTAGATCCGAAAAGAATGCTACACTCGACAAATCCAGGGGAAGCTTTGTCCCCATTTCCTTCTAAAGGGAAGAATTATCCGGCGAGGCCCCTAAATCTAGTATTCCTCTACTCGTGAGGGAAAGAATGACCAACTTTGACGTGAGGCGAATCTTAGTCGACCAAGGCAGCTTGGTGGACATAATGTAATCCCAGTTGTTCACACACTACAACAAAATGAGACCCACATGACCCCGTATATTGGCTCAGATCTCCACGACTTCTACTGCTTCGTCACTAAACCCTGGGGATACATCGAGTTGATCGTCACCTTCAACTTGACTGAATGCCCCAGGTCCATCAAGACCTAATTCCTCGTGGTGGACTGCCCTTCACTGTACTAGTGCATCTTTGGGAGGCTCACCCTAGCCGATTTGATTAGAGTTCTCTCAATGGTGCACCTCAAAATGAAGTATTATACTGAGCATGGACTCCTCGCCACCCTACACGGGGACATCCATGCGGCACAAAGATGTTTTGAAGCTGTAACAAAAGGATGGAGCTCCATTAGCTTGCAACCCAGAATCGCCAGCAGATCCACTCTCCCCAGAAGCTTAGAAGCTCCACAATGGTTACCCCGCGTCGATGCAATCGACCTAGATAGCAGGTTCACGAAGGAAGATTAATGGGAGCAGAAGAGAAAAGGAAAAATCCCCCTGTTCGAAGGAGAAAGCTCCCCCTCTATGAGCAGCAAGGAGCATGCACACCCCGTGCTTCCAATATGAAATTCTAATATGAAAGAACTCATATGTCCTATGACATGTTGGGACTTCTGATCCGACATAAACATTACAAAAACGTATAACAATATAAAACAGTACTAAAAAGCATAAACAAAACACATATAAATTGTTAACCTAGTTCGGAACAACCTTCATACTCTGGGGCTACCAAGCCAGGGACAAATCCACTATGATAGTATCAATTCTTAGACCCTACAACAAACCTCCAATTTATAGACTAATCACTTAATCATTACCCTTCCTAGATTTCTATCTAAGACTCACCTAGATATGGACCCCTCCTCAATCCCTCTTCAGTCACATACAACGATCGGATCAACACAATTCTGAACAAACATGAAGACACACTTCCATGACAATCACTAGCCAAAACTCTTGACTAATACCACAACTTGGAGTTACTTCAAAGCTTCCTCCAATAACAATACTCAACTCATTACTTCACTACTTCTAAGTGAGAACAACATTGACCATCTCACAACCCGAGTGGTTCACTTACACCAACTCTCCTAGAGAGCAGTAAAAAGACAAAGCCCTAGACTTCTACATCTTGAACCCGTGCCTTTCCTAGGTTACAAACACTTCTATTTATAACCTATACCCAACTGGATTTGGCCTTCAAAATACAACATATCAGCTATAACAAACAACATTAAATTCTGCTACAAACGAGGTCTTGAATCAAATCTTCCTAAATTATCTCCAAATTTAGAATTTGTATATTCTTCAATATTCTGATTGATTCTTCTTGACCTTTAAATCAACACCCTTTAATGTTGCATAATATTTCCCAAAATATTCTGCATCAGTTAAATCATAATAGAATCTAATTGTCCACTTCAGCTCAGGCGGATGTTGTATGCTCCTTCAAAGGACATCTTATCCGACATGTTGTTCCAGATGTTAAAAATCTTCAACTCAACATGTCCTAACATAAGATAGGACTTCTTGCTCAACTTGTTCCAGTTAGCAAGTTAATACATCCTATCTAACATATTATTGTATTATTTCATTTACAAAAATTAATGTCAATCCTTAAAACTGGAGAGCTTACAATCCCCCCCTTTGACAAATTTTGGTTAACACAAATAAATAAAAATTACAACCAAATTACATAAATAAACAAAAACATCCAGCAACATTAGTCCTCAGAAACTATTGATCATAACAGCATAACAACATGGAGTCGGTCTTCAGTAAAGATGTTGGGACATCTTTGTTTGACATCTTATTTGCATCATTTTGAATGAGCTCCATTGCAGTACCAAACCCATCACCAAATAACAATACCTTTAAGAAAAGGAGTAAAGAGTCTTGAAGTATGTTGGTGTACATGAGGAAGAAGATAACGCATTACTCTCATTCAAACCAGAATATCTTGAAAGACCAATGATTTCATAAGAGAGACTAGTGGTGGCATAAGATGATCCTTCTTATTTAATGATCAGTGGCCACCAGTAGACCTAGACAAATCAACCATCATCCCTAGTAACTCAGAACACAGGTCACAATTGTGTTCATAACTCAGATCACAAGTTACAAAGCATAACCTAAGCATATATGGGATAGGAAATTATGTCTAACATCTTTGTGACTGACCTGGAAAACAATAACAACCTCTAAAATTAATCAGCCAAACACCTTGATCACCTTTCCCCCCATTTTTAGACAAAACTTGGCAAAGGAAGCCGTCACAACACCATACCCAAGCACAACTCTCCCAAATACAAACAAAACCAATTATGATGATAAACACTTAGATGGTGAAAAGGAGCATAAGAAATCTCTATAAATAGCTGAGCAATTACTTAGGAATTAATGAGCTTTTAAAAAAACATTGTTTCTTTGTAAAGAAGCCCATTAAAGAAGGAGAAAAATTACTGCTAAAATCAATGTGCCCAGTTCAAAAATAACTTTGCATGTCTTTATTATCTCTGGACTATTTCTTCTGAGTAAAAAAAGTCTTAATGCATGCACATGCTCAGTCAAACACGCTTATTGACCCGTGTTTTATCAAACTAACTACCAAAACACCTTTGTTGGTCATGCAGGAAACATGTCCTGAATAATGTCCTGACATCCAATCAGACATTTGTCTTCTTCTGCTTGTACATTTAACACATCTTCAAACACACTGTCTTCTACTGGATTCTAAGTGTTCTCCTTTCACTTAGACTTAGTGACACACACCAAGATATCAGAATATCACATTTGTGACATCTCTAAATAAAAACTCTATAGAGAAAAATTAATTCTCCCAGACTTAACCATTAACCATTTGAGAGAAATGTGAACTTCTGATTTATCACCCAACTTCACATGGCTAAACCCAACCATGCCTTGTCAAGATACCCAATAACTACATAATGTCATAACATGTTATCTGACATTACTACCTCATAAGAGACATAAGATCTTCACAAGCTTGGACATCACACAAACCATAATAGTACCACTGCAACAATAATCCACGGATAAAAACATGACTTCCCCTGTCATGGATAACAATTCTCCAGTTGAAGATGAAAAGTTGAGCACCTGGTGAAAACACATGAAAGACTTCATGCTTTTATGATGAAGACCAACACTTCTACACATATGTTGAACACCAACTCCTACCAGTAGAATTGATCCTGAGTCAAATGCTCTCACTCCTTAGAGAATATATCCAAGCTTTCTAACTCCTTCCATATCCATACAATGTATCATGACCTCTTGAATAGGCAAGATGTCATGCATAATGGGTGTGAAGTCACTCACAAACTAAAAATATTCTTAGTTTGCTTAAAAGCTTTACTAAGATCTAAAAATTTTCTGGATTGACTTGCAGTAGAAGAAAAACACCTTCCCATAAATACTCTGCTCAGACCTCAGTATCTGTCAGCAGTCTTCTGCCCTTACATCCACTAGTAGTTTCTGATACTAGTGGAGTCTTTAACAAAGTAGTCATGCCTTCACCAAGTATACTATTGTAGATAGGATTAGATTCTCCATATTATAATCCACAAAATCCACTTCTAATGATAATGATTGAGCATCCAACTTCACATGCATAATCCCAAGAAAAAAAAGCACAGCCATAAAAAATCATGATGTTAAGACATCATGTGGGACATTAGCTTCATAATACAGAACCCAATCAAACTAGTTCTTGATCTATTATTTAAAGGACTCATTGTGAATAGAAATCCTTTAAGAAGATCCCATTAGAACACACAACCGATACAGCTTACTCAGGTTTTTCCAATCACCTGAATGCCAAGGAGAGAAATAAACTCTCACATATTCTCTGAATCATAATGTTTAGAATGCAGATTTGCATAACTTTTTAGAAAAATACTTAGTCTCCCATCAAAGTATTTACCATCAGTCTCATGCACAACCTCCTTAGAGGATAAACAAATACTCAGCTCCCGTCAAAGTATTTATTATATGTCAGATAAGATTATCTTATCACGCAAGGTAGGACATTTGGTCTGACATCCTTCTTCTGCATACTTCTAGCACCAACTGATGGCATTCGTTCATGTCATAAAATACTCTAGATTAGGTCAATAGCTTAACCTTAGCTCCACTCTCGATAATAACAACTTCCTTGGCTAAAGGAATAACATAAACTTTGAGATGATGTTCCAACATCAGATTTGACATCAGTCTCAAACACATGGATTTCACCATTAACCATGGTCTAGAGACACCATATTAACCCATAAATCTTACAAGGGATATAAGAGGATCAACCATGAGTAGCTGATCAGCTTTCCACACCGGATCATACATGCATGCAGAAACCTGCATGTCACACATCTCAAGAATCTTCTTCTTAACCTTCTGAACTTCAGACCTCATGTCTGACTTTGTGATATTGGACACCATTCTTCTGCACCTAAAGAGGAGATTCCCTCTAACATATATCTGGAGCATACTTCAACAACCATTGCAATGGTTGACATGTTACACCACAAGCAGACTATTTCGACTAAGCCTGCTTCTCCCGACACACAAGGTTTCCCTTCAGTCCTTGCAAACACATTTGTTCCATTATGTGAGGATACCATATAATTGAACCCTGAAATTACCATCCTATGTGATTTGGATGACATTTCCAAAGTGCATATAACAATCAACCTCTTAATGTAGGTTGAAGTAACTCCAATGCACCCAGCCCTTAGATGACTTTTCCAATAGAACAAGAGTTCCATGCTCTCATATACTTGACACGAGATATCAAGTTAGAGTAAACAACCTATATCCTATTCATGAGTAGTCCAGCCATTTTGATAAAAATAAATCCTCAGTCCAAGGATGTCAAGACATTATGTCTGAGATTTCTTCAAGATCTTCTAACATAAGATTAACACCTCCTCTTATTAATTGCTAAGAATTCCTTGAGAACCATACAATAGTTACACTTCCTATGGTTATTACATAGCTCCCCTCAACAAGAATTTGTTCCATGTCCATAAATAGGATTCCATTGACATGTCTCCATTGATCAAAAGGATCTTCCAAATGTTAGAGAGAAAGTTGTTGATACTATAGCTTTTTCTCCACACATAAAGTATCCAGATGTGATACCTTTATCAAGTCTCTATAAAAAAGCACAACCACTGCTCACCAACTCACTTAGATAAAAAACAAACTAATCTAGAGAGTGCCAAATATGTTGATCATGTCCTGACCAACATACTAATCTAAGACATGTTTCTACCATAGAAACTTCTTAGATACAGATGCTCCCCTCTTTCAGATCAGGAGTAGGTTCCAAACATATAAGATTTAAGACACATTTGTTTAGCCCCGAAGTATCTCTATGCCCTACCTTTGTCCAACCAGATTCTGCAAAATCTATTGGCTTTATGTTCCAACATCTGGTAGGACATCAGTTTCCTTTACAAGGAACACATCAAGAGATCCTTTATCAAATCTTGGATATTGGCCTTTTAGGGTTGAAAGCAAAAATATATTGCCTCTACCAGATCTCTTTTCAACAAATTTACACAAGAGTGCTTTTTGAGTGGACTTGGGATAAACCTCAAGTATCTTTGGCTGCTCTAGTAAGCTCGTCCAACCTCTCCTAAACACACAAAACCACTGGGAGTTTTCCATCACATATATATGCAGTGGAATACAAACCAAAAAAACTCCTTAACCACCTTCACACAAAAATAGTAACCTTGGCACAACACCATCCTTCAGGTGCATCATGTTATCTTGGATTTGAAAATAAATCAAACCCTTAACACAGTAGCTTACCACCAAAGCTACACGCCTGAAACCAATCCCAGAAAGGTCCATTATACACCCTGTCACAAATATTCTATCCTCCATTTCTAAGGACCATTCAAAAAACAATATGAACTTTCCAAGTTCATATAGCTTTTCAGTAGAACCAATCTACCTTGCACATAACCAGGAAGTATCCCCCATGGATCTCATCAAGAAACAGATAGGATGCTTGATCTGATACCAATTGAAATTCTGATATGACAGAACTCAGATGTCCTATGACATGTTGGGACATCTGATCCAACATAAACATTATAGCAAGGTATAACAATATAAAACAGTACTGAAAAGCATAAACAAAACACACATAAATTGTTAATCCTGTTCGGAACAACCTTCCTACTCTGGGGGCTACCAGGCCAAGGACAAATCCACTCTGATAGTATCAATTCATAGACCCTACAAAAAACCTCCAGTTTACGGCCTAGTCAATTAATCATTGCCTTTCCTAGATTTCTATCTAAGACTCACCTAGATATGAGGCCCTCCTCAATCCCTCTTCAATCACATACATCGATTGGATCAACACAATTCTGAATAAATAGGAAGACACACTTCCATTACAATCACTAGCTAAGACTCTTGACTAAGACCACAACTTAGACTTACTTCAAATCTACCTCCAAGAACAATACTCAACTCATTACTTCATAGCTTCTGAGTGAGAATAACAATGACCATCTCACAACCCGAGTGGTTCACTTACACCAACTCTCTTAGAGAGCGGCAAAAAGATAAAGCCCTAAACTTATACATCTTAAACCCGTTCCTTTCCTAGGTTACAAACACTTCCATTTATAAATTATACCCAATTGAATTTGGGCCTTCAAAGTACAACATATCAGCTGTAACAAACAACAATAACTTCTGTTATAAACAAGGTCTTCAAACAAACCTTCGTAAATTATCTCCAAATTTAGAAACTGTATATTCTTCAATATTCTGATTAATTCTTCTTGACCTTTAAATATGCACCCTATAATGTTGCATAATATTTCTCGAAATATTCTGCATTAGTTAAATCATAACAGAATCTAACTATCCACTTCAGCTCAGGCACGATGTTATATGCTCCTTCATAGGACATCTTATCTGACATGTTGTTCCAGATGTTGAAAATTTTCAACTCAACATGTCCTAACATAAGATATGACTTCTTGCTCAACCTGTTCCTGTTAGCAAGTTAATACATCCTATCTAATATATTTTTGTATTATTTGTTTTACAAAAATTAATGTCAATCCTTAAAATTAGAGAGCTTACACAATCCCATACGGGGACTTTGAAATTATCCCCCTGGGCGATGATCCAGCCAGAGGCGTCAAGATCAGTGCTGGCCTCCCCTACTTGGCGAAGAGACAACTAAAGGCATGCCTCAGGGAGAATGTAGTTTCTAAGCTTAGGTGCCGATACTTGCCTGAAAAAATGGAGGGTGTCGAGCAGGCTATTAAAGACCTCTTAGAGGAAAATTTCATTACTGAAGTCCACTACACAACCTGGTTGTCGAATGTAGTCCTTGTAAATAAGTGTAATGGAAAATAGTGCATGTGCATTAATTATACCAATCTCAACCAGGCTTGCCAAAAAGATGTTTATCCCCTCCTCAACATCGATAAACTAGTCGATAATTCTGCAGGTTTTTAGCTTCTCTCGTTCATGGACGCGTATTCTGGGTACAACCAGATCCCCATGGCTAAAACATAGAAAAAGTACATGGCCTTCATGACTGAGTCGGAAAACTATTACTACAACATAATTCCCTTCGGTCTGAAGAATGCGGGCGCTACAAACCAACAAATGATGAACAAAGTTTTCCGAGGAGAGATAAGAGACATGCTCGAGGTCTATATAGACGACATGATCCTCAAGTCGAAAGAAGAAACCGACCATGCTCTCTACTTGAAGAAGGTTTTCGAGCAAGCAAGGAAATTCAAAATGCGATTCAATCCTAAAAAAAGAACCTTCGGTGTGCGAGCTGGATAATTCCTCGGTTTCTATTTAACAGAACGAGGAATCAAAGACAACCCTGACAAATGTCAAGCATTTTATGAATTTCCAATGCAAAACTTAGAGAAATCTATTCAGGTCCTTATGGAATGTTCACCTCACTATCTTTTTTCGTGGCAAAATCTACCTAACACGCACTCCCCCTCTTCAAACTTCTCTGCAAAGAAGCAGCCTTCGAGTGGATAGAAGATTTCGAGCACGCCCTCGTCCACATGGAGTTGGCTCTATCACAACCACCAGTCATTTCTCGACCAGAAAAGGAACAAGTCCTCTACCTCTATCTGGTCATTGCATCTGAAGCCATGAACGGTGCCCTCATCTGAGAAACCCCTGAGGGGAAAAAGCCCATCTATTTCACAAGCAAGGCTTTATAGGGCTCTGAAATTAGATATCAGTATATCAAAAAAGTAGCCTTAGCTCTCATCAACACAACAAGGAGATTGAGACACTATTTCTTAGCCCATAAAATTATCGTCCGAATAAAGCAAACCAATAAAGAAATTACTCGATCGACCTTACATGGCGGGCAAAATGCTGAAATGGTCGTTAGAACTTTCCGAGTTCAACATCAAGTACAAAAGCAAGAAAGCCTCGAGGCTCATGTACTAGCCGACTTTGTAGACGAAATGACTTCTCCCACTCCCCCAAACGGGATGCGCAAATGGGCCATATTCGTTGATGGAGCTTCTAGTTCGACATGTATTATCTTGGAGAACGATGAGGGAATTTTGATCGAAGTCTCCCTCATGTTGTCTTTCCCGACTTCAAACAACCAAGCCAAATATGAAGCATTTTTAGCAGGGCTGTGCTTGGCCGAAGACCTGTGGGCTGAGGAGTTAAAGATCTTCACAGACTCCCAGCTCATGGAATCTCAGGTACGACGTGAGTATCAGGTCAAAAACTACCATCTCGTCAAGTATTGGGCACTGGTCCGAGAAAGAATAAAGAAATTTGACGTTGTAGATGTACAACATGTTCCCTGCGGACATAACACCCGGGAAGACATTATATCAAAGCTGGAAAGCACGAAGAAGAAAGGGGGAAACAAATTGGTGATATAAGAAATTATTCCTCGTCCGAGCATTGAAAAGCCCTCCTCGACTCTCAATGCGTGCACCGTAGGAGACGACAACTACTGGATGACCCCAATGTACAACTACCTCACGAAAGAAGAATTACCAACCGATTAGAAGGAGACTGGCATGGTCATACGAAGATCCTGCTCCTACATCTTGGTCAAAGGTAAGTTATACAGGAGGGGATTTTCTATCCCCTCCTCAAATGTGTCAACCAGAACGATGCAACTCACATCTTGCACGAGATCCACGAGGGAATCAACGACCAATATTTGGGCGGAAGATCTCTTTCCAAAAAGGTATTATGGACAGGATATTATTGTCCCACCATGAAGCACGATGCCAGGGAGCATGTAAAGAAGTGCGGAAAATGCCAACACCACAGAGACATGCACCTAGCACCTCCAAATGTGCTCAAATCTCTCTCTTCCACTGGCCTTTCGCCTGGTGGGGCTTGGACCTCCTCAGACCATCCGTGGTAGGAACAAACCAGAAAAAATATCTGATAGTGGTCGTCAACTACTTCACCAAGTTGATAGAAGCAGAAGCGCTGGCCAGAATTACTGTGCAAAACATTCTTCGTTTCTACAAAAGAAACATCCTTGCTCAGTTCGGCATTCCACAAGCGATTATCACTGACAACAGGATGCAATTCACTGACAAAAACTTCCAGGAATTCGTTGCCAAGTTGGGCACTATCCTACACTTTGCGTTTGTTGATAACCCCCAGACAAACGGGGAAGCCGTGTCTGTGAACAGGGTGATCCTATGAGGCCTCAGGTGAAGGATGGATGAAACCAAAAAGAGATGGGCCGAGTAGCTACACAGTGTACTTTAGGGCTATCAGATAACAACCAACTCATCAACTGGGGAAACTCTTTTCCGACTAGCATACGGAACCAAGGTCGTCATCCCCTTAGAAATCAGGGAACCCTCCATACAAACTGAAGCTCCCCTTGATGAGGAAATGAATGACGTTGTGTTGAGGGAAGACCTCAATCTTGTCGAGGAAATCTGAACAGAAGCGGCCTTATGGGAAGCTTCTCCCAGACAAAAAATCTCCATATGATACAATGCCAAAGTCATAAAGTGTGAATTCGAAGAGGACAACCTAGTCCTAAAGAGAAATCCCAATGAATCTCGCAAAGGCAAGCTCGTCGCAAACTAGGAAGGCCCTTATCGAGTTCATGCAAAAACAAGTAACGAAGCCTACTACTTGGAAAACCTACAGGGGGAACAACTTGCTCAACCTTGGAATGCCAAAAAACTAAGGCAATATTACAGTTAAGGCACTGAACAGTCGACGTGTCTCATCAACACAACGAACACACCTTTTCCCGACCACATGTGCATGCCTAAGTACAATCATGACACTCGAAATTAAGCGAAGAGGCAAGTCTCCACTCTTTTGATGAGAAGATTCTAAGCCCTATGTGGATAACTCAAACGAGCTCCACCATAGTCGTACCACGATGGTAGAACACCCAACTTGCAATGGGAAGTTCACACCGCCAAGCCCAGGCCCTCAAGTCGAGCCCTGAGTTCCGGCCCATGTCCCGAAACAACCCCGGTCGTTTGTCCAGTCTCCCCATACTGGCGAACTCAAAAATCTACGAGCAAACCCCCACAAACTATTAATCAATATAACAAAGTCTCAATCATGCGAGCATACAAAGACATGCAAACATCCCACGAAAAAGAATAAATAAATCCTAGATAAAGCAAAGTAAAAAACACTTAAACAATGCAGATTAAAACAAAATGACCACCATAGTCGGAATTTTGAAAGGACGACTGTTGTACCCCAAAATTTTCCCTCCCATTTTTCATAGAAAACACAACCCTAGGGTTCCTCAAATATTCAAGTTGGCTCAGGAATCGATCAGACAGATTCTCTTCTGTGGCAGCAAACCAACAACTAGGGTTTTTCTTGCAATTCTCAAAAGAAAATGAATTCTCAAAAAGATTCAATTGGTTTTCACAGATCTTCATGCTTTCTCAAGTTTATTGAAAAGACAGTGTTTGTTCTAAAGGCATGGTTTTTTGGGACAAGAGACTAAGACTGTCATTTGGGACACTCATGATTGTTTGATCCAGGATAACCAGATGATTTGCGTCTTTTAAAACATTTTCTTGTTTAGGAAATGGAATATACAGTGCGTGTTTGTTTGGAATGCAGTTGCAAGATTACAGAATTATTGGAATTTAAATTATCAGATTGGATCATTTTGTTTCAATTATCTTGATTGGGAATCTTTAAGAATCAGTTAGGATGCGAAGAGAAAATTACAAGTTATTGACAGTAAAGGGTTTCAATGGATACCAGAATATCTCATAAGACTTTCTCCATTTTTTTTCAAACATTGTTACAAAATAATTTTTTCTTTTAAATACTCTATGTTTTACAACTTATTGTATTTAAAAGATAAATTAGTACAATTGTTGGATACAATACAAGAATGTTTTTCTAAATTACAAGGAAATTCAAATGCTTGATTGGCCTAGGAGAACTAATCTATGCCTAAGTTTGATTGAAGTTCTTTTACTATCTCCAAAGACCTCCATGCTTGCAGAGTTCTTGCCTCCCATGCTTTGTCCTCTCCATTGTGCTCACATGAAAATGAAAGAAAGGAAATATGATTAGTAAAAAATTATTTGGGCATGAACAAAATTTTCCAAAAAATGCTATTCATCATTAAATTTTGCAAATTGGAATCAGAAGGCCATTTTAATTCATCACAATTTATTTTCTCTATTTTCAAATCACAAGAAGATTATTCTTCTTGGTTCACAAAAAGAAGAAATGCTACAAAGCTATCCAAACAAGAACAAATGCAGCAAAACTGTCCAAATGCTACAAAGCTATCCAAACAAGAACAAATGCTGCAAAATTGCCCAAACAAATATTGCAAACAGAACCAAGCAAACATCAAAACTGTCCAAACAAGAGGCAAGCAAAACTGTCCAAACAGAAGGCGCAAACTGAGCCAAACAAAATTGCCTAAACAGCATCACCAACAACGGCCTCAGAAGCCAAACAAATAGTTTTGTCAAAAACAACAAACAACATAAGCTAGAGCATGCAGCAAAACAAAAGTATAGCAATATAATAAGCTAAGTCAAACAAGCAAGAAACTTGTTCAAGGAGCCTAATTCATCATTTCCCATTTTTTATTGCAAACTTTTCAGAATTGGAAAAAAAGGCAAAAGAGAAATTGACTTTCTTAGTGTCATTGAGAGAGAAGAGAGGAAAGAAGTCACCTAGGTTATTGGGATGCACAGCCCTGCTGCCTTGACTGTCACAAATTGCATAGAAGTTGCTAGAAAACAAAAACTGCAACAAAAAGGGCATAAGAACAATATGCCAAAATATTCAAAATTTGATGGTTTTCCCACCATTTTGAATAGGAATTCAACCAAAGCAACATCAATATAACAGTAGACACAACTCTCAAGCAAGAGAGATAGAAAAAATTATCAAACTCAGCAAATAAAAAAAACCTCCAAAACCTCAAGTTTTCAAAACTGTCAAAGTTCCAAATATCTGGAACAAATCTCAAACCAACAGCAAGAACCAAATCACAAAACCTCCAAAGCCTGTCAAAAATACATAACCAAAACATATCCAAACAAAAACAGAAAACCAGTAAGACTCTCAACACTGTGAACTGTCAAGCCATTTCAACACCATCAAACCTGCAATCTGTTAACAAAAACCTCAAAGCCAAATATCCCAAACCTGCAACAAAGCCAAACCCTCAGTAAACCATTCAAACTGATACACAAATATCCAACAAACTCAAAACCTGTAACAAACTCTAACCAAATCCAAAAAATTGTCAAACCATAAACATATCCAAAACCAAACCCAAAAAAAAACAGCATCCAACCTCAAAACAAGTCACAAACCTATAGCAAGATCAAAAACCTGTCAAAACCTAAAAAACCCTTAAACTGATAAACAAGCATCCAAACTGTCAATCTCAAACACAGTTATCACTTTCAAACCCACAAAAACTATCAAATCCCCAACTCACAAAACCTGTTGAAACATCAACAAAATCCAAAACCACAAATCTCCAAATCTCAAACCAGAATCATCATCAAACGATAAACTAAAAAAAAAACAAATTGTTAATCATTAGACCAAAAGCCAAGAACAAGTCTGAAACAACCAAAACCAAAACAGAGCCTCAAGATCACAATAGCCAACATCATCATCATTCAAAGCCCAGAGATAAGAAAAGAGTTACCGACGATTCAGAAGAACCAAGGCGGTATCCTCATCTCCCCCCTATCTCCGACCGCCATGAAACACGAGCCTCGGCCAAGTTCTTCCCTTTCCTAGTTCACCGAAAAAAATCTCTAACAGGTATGATATATTCCCTTTTATCATAATTCCATATGTTTTTTTCTGCATCTAAAAGGTAAGGTAGTTAACAGAAAACACAATAGGGATGAGAAATCTTTGAAATTTCGTAAACCTTGAAAAGAACATAAATTTTACCTCTTTAATAAAATCGCTAGAGCTTGCTTAGAGAGATGAAGCGGTCACGTTCCGGCAACTGGGAGTTAAGGGGGGATCAGACGAACTGATTTCGTCGTTTTTTAGGGCAATCCGAAATTAGGGTTTCAAAAACATGAATCATGTTGAGATAAAGAAATAAGGAGCGATTTTGTTCGCCAAATTAGAAAGGAATGATTAGTGAGAAGTTTAGAGGTTTCACAAGGATGAACAAGAGATGAGCGAAAGAGACGATGAGAGCGGCGCTGTGAACAAAGGGTCAAGAACCCTAATTTCGTTTGGTTTCCCGTAATCAAACAATTATGCAGAATTAGAGACTTGGGTTTCGTTTTGGTTTACATTAGCCCTAAGGCCCATTCGTTTTGCTAACCCACCCCCCATCTGGCCTTATTTCGTTAACAGCGATAACACCATTTCTCTTTGGGCCTTCTCCCAAATATCCCTAAGCCCATTACATTTTGTTTTAATTTCTTTTCCTTTACATTTCTTTTCATTATTATGAAAATGCTAAGAAAACCAAAATACATTTTTATTAAATTAATTTAGGTTTTAGTGATAAATTTTTATCATTTTCTTTTTTTATATAAACTTATTTTTATTAATTTTTTTACATTTAATAAAACATAAAAAAAAATTAACTTAGTTTGTTTTCTTTCTTTAAATTTATTTATATAATCAATAAAAATACAAAAAAAATAATAAAGATTTTAATTTAATCAATTAGTTTTATTTTTTAGAATAGGTTTTATTTTTCTCTTTTCATGTAAATACTTAACATTTCATTTCCATATCTTGCTAATTTTATTTTCATGAATTATCATAACTTTAAATTAAATCGCACAAAAATTCGATTTGGTTGTATTGTTTGATATTCAGACATTTCTATCTCATTTGATTCATTCCCATTTGTAAAAATTGTATCCCCATTCCCGAACATTTTGTAATAGCGTAGAATTTCAATTCCCGCAATTTACTGTTTTCCATATACTGTATAGTAACTAGGTATGTATGTCAAGATTCAAAAATCAATCGGTAGATGACCTAATCAAAGAATAAATTAACTTGAAACCAACACACTTTTCACACGCGCACCTCTAGGGTAACCTCGCTCGTTGCTTCAGAAACACAATCATGTCCCTCGAATATGGGACACTCTAGCAATGACCCTTCGATAAAAAATATCATAGTCCCTCGATGACCCTCGATGTTGCCTTCGATTAAAATGATCTTGTCCCTTACGAAAATTGCTAAAGCGTCTCACAAGTTGCCTTCAATGATTGTAAAATTGAACTGCGCCTGTCCCTTCACATCCAATGGTGGGGCTTCTTACCAAATCAATGGTAAGATAGCACCATTAAAAGGAAGAAGAAAAGAACAACTTAAGACCTTTCGAGTAGATAGATTCGCTCTTAGTTACTCGCTTGCTCACGACAAAAACTTTTACACCTACACTCTCATTTCAAAACAATTTCAAAAAGATAAAACGTTTTGTATACGTTCTTATAGAGACGAGAACCATTGCAAAACCTCTTTTTAAAACACTTTTCGAAACACGATTCACAAACACATCTTTGAACCACTTTTCGAAACAAAACTTTGTATACGTTTTTATAGAGACGAGAACCATTACAAAGAGATTTTTCAAAATAATTTCAAAGCCCACACCATAAGCACACAATCAAATGAAAGCAAGTGATCTAAACGAGTAACTAAGAGCCCATGGAAAACCATGGATGAAAAGGGTGCTAATACCTTCCCTTTTCATAATCTACCCCCCGAACCCGAGAAAATTCTCAAAAGGTATTTCCTGTGCTTTTTTACCTTTCCTTTTGGATAAAAGAAAAGTCAGTGGCGACTCTTGATAACCGCACAAGTGCGATCGAAACACAAAACATCAAGTCAGTTCTCCCACCGCATCACAGAATTGGCGACTCTGTTGGGGATTATTCTAAAAGTAGGGTTACCTTAGGGTTTTAGATCACCTTTACATGGTTATCTTGCTTGACTTGTTTGCTTTACACTTTGGTCCTATTGTTTGGGTTTGAATCCTCTACCCGGATTTGGGAAACATTCATAGGTAAATAGCAATACGTTGTGGAAACTGTGCGGGGTATACCGACATGGTCTAAGCAATAGCTATGTTAGTGCGACATATTTGTGGGTACCGGTCGTCTAATCAACTTAGTCACTTCCAACACAATGGAAGACATGATGAAAGTTCTTTTCCAGTTCTTTGACCCTTTGCATCACTGCTTCACATTTCCTAACTACCAACTTGTGCCCACTTTGGAGGAATTTTCTCAACTCTTGAGGATTCCTATTCTCAATCAACTACCCTTCAACGGTACAGAAAGAGATCCAAAGCCAGAAGAGATTGCTCAAGCCCTACACTTGCACTCATCTGATGTCACAACACATTGGGAAACTAGAAGTGGTGTTAAAGGCTTCTTGGCAAAGTTCTTGTTTGAGAAGGCCCAAACTGCTGGAATTCCTTGGACTTAAAAGCTTTTGAGGAGATTGTAGCTCTTATCATCTATGGGATGGTCTTGTTCCCTAACCCTGACCAACTCATAGATGTGAGTGCTGTCAAAATCTTTATGACTCGTAACCCGGTGCCTACATTGCTTGGGGATATCCTCCACTCTTTTCACACTCGTACAATGAGGAAGAGAGGTGTTCTCATGTGTTGCACTCCTCTCCTGGCAAGATGGTTTATTTCTCGTCTTCCCCAATCAGTCTTGAAGAATGAGCAAGGTTTGAGGTGGTCACAACGATTGATGACTTACACATTCAGATATTTATTGGTGTTCTCGATCCAGAGAGAATGTTATCATCGTCGATCATTATGGGGAATTCCCTAATGTCACTCTACTTGGAATTAGGGGAGGCATCACCTATAACCCCTGCTTGGCTCTAAGACAATTTGGTTATGCCTGAAGGGATGGCCTACATTACATGCTGATTCAAGGCTTGGTTTTCGACTTCGACAACGACAATCAAGGACTTCGTGAAAGGTTCATCCGAGCTTGGAGGATGCCTTACAAGGTAGACAGTAAGACCTTGGGACACAAGAATTCCATCCCCCTTGAGCCTTACCTCAAGTGGGTACGAACCCGCTTCCAAAGTCTTATGATGCCTTACCCCTCCATTCTCCCAGTGATTATAAGAGCCTGTTAAGGAAGGAGAGGTTCCATACACCCTCCTACATCTTGACATGCCAACATCACTCGAAGATCTAAAAAGGAGTTGGATAAAGCTCAAGGGAGAGCGCGATACTTTCGAAGCCCAATTCTACGCAAGCGAGAAGAAGGTTTTGGAACTCACTCGGCTACTTCACGAAGAGCAGACTCTCAACACCTACATTGCACCAAAGAGGATGCGCAACGTCTTTTTACCTTAGAATTTTGTATTATTTTGCCCAAGGGGCATTGGTGTACTAACAAATTATATCTTATTAATATGAAGTGTGTTTCTTTTTTTTGTTTAAAACAAATTTGAATTTCTGAATCCTTGAAAGCATTGCATGAGTACATATCATTCATCATATGCATAAGCAGGTCGTCACACCAAGTTTCCTCATCTCTCTGTTGTTTATTTCAGCAAGATGGATCTAGAACAAATGGTCAAAGACTTATAAGCTCAGAATTCACAATTTCAACAGCTACTCTTGACCTTAGCCAAGGGGCAGAAGGAGCTCAAGACTCTGCTAGAGAAAGAGAAAGAGAAAAAGAAGAAGAAGCAAGCCGGTGTGGTTGTCATGGGGAGAAGGTTTGAAGGACAAGCTAGACGGACCTTGGAATTCCCATCAACATCTGAAGAGGGGGAAGGAAAAGGAAAAGGAACGACAGTACCATCAGATTCTGAAGCAGAGGAAGAAGAAGAAGAGGACTACTCCGAACAACAGTACCCTCCGGCCGATGACAAATACAAAAATTTGGAAGAGCATCTAGCTGCTATGGAGATACAGAGAGTACCCGGGCTAGACTTTGAGGAGTTGGGGCTGGTATCTGGAATTGTAATCCCGCCTAAGTTTAAAGTACCTCTATTTGCCAAGTATGATGGGGTGTCTTGTCCCAAGATGCACCTACGATCTTATGTCAGGAAAATTCAACCGCATTCTGCTGACAAAGATTTGTGGGTGCACTTTTTCCAGGACAGCTTGTCAAGAACACAGCTTAATTGGTTCTACCAGTTGGAGAGGTCTGATGTGCATAATTGGGAAAATTTGGAAGCTGCCTTCTATAAACAGTATCAATACAATGCTGACTTGGAACCAACCCGTACTCAACTCCAGAGTATGGCCATGGTGTCCAACGAGGGATTCAAAGACTACGCCCAAAAGTGGAGGGATTTAGCCGGAATGGTGCAACCACCCCTATCTAAGAGGGAGCTAGTAGACATGTTCCTGGGTACCCTGTCAGGTCCTTTCTTCAATCACCTGATTGGAAGTTCATTCGCTGGGTTCATTGACTTGATTCTAACCGGAGAAAGAGTGGAGGCCAGTATAAAAAGAGGGAAAATTCAAAAAGATGCATCTACTTCTGCTGCCATCAGGAAACCTTTCACGGGAAAGAAGGAAGTATCAGCTGTCTACTCTCAGAGGGGTCAAGGAAGAGTTGAGCGCCAGCCAACGGTGGGGGCTATTATGATACAAAAGTATGCATCAGACCAGCCAAGAAACAATCAGCCGAGGAATGATCAGCCTAGAAATAACCAGCAAAGGGCGGAAAGGCCTGTACAACAATTCACGAAGATAAACATGACTCCTGCTCAAGTCCTACCACATCTTCTGAAGTTGAATTTGGCCATGCTGAAAGAGGCCCCTAAAAATCCTAACACTGCTTCTCCATATTACCATCCGAACGCCAGGTGCGCTTACCATTCGGAGAGCCCAGGGCACGACACTGACAATTGTTGGGCCCTGAAGAATAAAATTCAGGATCTGATAGATGCTAAAGAAATTGAATTCAACGCACCTGAAAAACCCAACGTTATCTCTGCTCCAATGCCAAGGCACGGCCACAACACCCATGCTGTTAAGGAGGATCTGTTTGTTGCTACTGTAGATGATTTGATAACTCCACTCCCTATAATCAAGTTAAATTTGTTGAAGGCTGGGGTTTTCCCAGGGTGTGAAGAAGATTGTCACCTTTGTTCATCCTCATTAACCCACTGTCCATTGTTGAAGATAGGCATCCAACGCCTAATTGATAACCAAGAAATCCTATTTGAGAAGACTCTTGTTTTATTAACTCCTGTTAACGATATTTCAATAATAACCATATCCTCCAATCCTTCCAAGGTCCCTAAAAGACCTGTTAGGATTACATCCGCTCGGAAGGCTGCACCTTTAAAAATAACCATGCCCGGGCCAGTCCCGTATAAGTCCGACAAATTAGTACCATGGAACTATGGTGGAGAAATCTACTACCATGGTGTCAAACAGATTGAACAGACTGCCGAGGAAGAGAGTTCTGAAGAAGACAATTCTGACATCAGTAACATTGCCGGAACAAGCAAAGTTACCCGTAGTGGAAGAATATTTTCTCCAAAGATTGCCCCTCCAAAGGCAATTCTTGGACCCTCAGCTGCTCCTAAGGTTATCTCTACACCGGTAAACATATCTGCAAGTACACCAATCTTAGAGGAAGTCACAACCCCCGTGGTTATCCCCTCTGCTGCTACTGGTGTTCGAGGGAAAAGGATCCAAGAAGAGCCCGTCAGGATGAGGGCTCAGCCGTTGATAATCCCTGAAACCTCTCAAAAAGAAATGGAGGAAATTTTGAAAATAATCAAGAAAAGCGATTATGATGTAGTGGAACAGCTGGGGAAAACCCCCTCAAAGATCTCCATGTTGGCCCTGTTGCTTTATTCAGAAGCTCATGCTAAGGCTCTGATAATATTTTTGAAGACGGCCCACGTGCCACAAGAAACCTCCGCTGATCAGTTCCAGGATTGTGTGGCTAGTTTAACAGCTGACAATGGTCTAGGATTCTCCGATACAGATTTAACTTCGAAAGGGAGAAAACATAACGATGCACTACATGTCTCGGTGGAGTGTAGGGGAACCACCCTAGCCCATGTCTTGGTTGATACTGGATTATATCTAAACGTCTTGCTAAAGAGAGCCTTGGATAGGTTAGATTGTGAAGGCCTAACTCTGAAACCCAACAATATAATTGTCAGAGCCTTTGATGGTTCTAAAAGGATGGTCCAAGGGGAGGTGGACATCCCGATTAAGGTGGGAACTGAAACCTTCAACTCCATATTCTATGTGATGGACATCCGTCCTTCTTATTCTTGCCTACTGGGAAGACCTTGGATCCACCATGCTGGAGTTGTCACTTCTACTCTGCATCAAATGCTCAAGTACCATGTCCAAGGGAAAATCATAACTGTTCATGGAAAAGAGGAAAACATGATCAGTCATCTGAATTCTTTCCGTTATGTAGAATTGGATGGCGAATTCATCGAAACTCCTTTCCAGCATTTTGAAGAGGTAGCTGAGGAGATAGTGGCGACCAAGACAGTGTCCTCTGTACCCAAGATTACTAGACCTCCGCCTCGGATGTCATCACTCAAGGATGCAAAAGCAGTGGTTGAAGAGGGAAGAAGCACAATCTGGGGGCAGCTTCTAGACTTTCCCTACAAATCAGATAAATTCGGCTTGAGGTTCACCTGGACTGCTCAGAAGGCCGTGCGCCACGCCCATGCTGGAGGGCCACCTGTGAAGATCAGTCACCAAGAGGTTAATGCACTAGAGGACAGTGAAGAAGAGGGCAGCCTGGAAGATTGGATATTTCCTACTGTCAGCGAAGGACTGTGCAATTGAGAAGCAAAAGACTTTGTTCCGATTACTTTCATACCACAGTAATTTATCTTTTCCATTTCTGTTGGATCTGTAATAATTCACAAACAATTTGTACTTTTTTAACCTTGTGTCTTACCCGAGGCACAAAGTTTCATTTGTAAGGGTTTTTATTTTTCATTTTCATATGTCATTTCAATGAATCATGGACGTTTTTCATACAAACTTTTGTGTTCATTGTCTTTCATTTTACATTTTATTTGTTTTAAGATGGCTATACCCTTACACACACCCACACTCACAAATGCAGATACTCTTCCATTCCGGATCCCATGGGTAACGATACTGCTATAGCCTTTAGTGACTCTGAAGATCTGATCTACCAAGCCGAATACGAAGGTGTGGAAGATTGTGAGGTTCCCGGGGAATTGGATAGACTTCTATAACAAGAGGAAAGGGCTATTCTGCCTCATGAAGAGCTGTTGGATACAATCAACTTAGGTACTGAGGAAGATAAAAAGGAAATCAGAGTAGGTGCCAATCTAGAGCCGAGTGTCAAGGGACGCCTGATTCAGCTATTACATGACAATGTTGAGATCTTTGCCTGGTCATACGAAGACATGCCAGGACTTGATACATATATCGTGGTACATCGTCTACCCACAAGAGAAGACTGTCCACCAGTGAAGTAAAAGGTCTTCCGCATGAGACCTGACATGTCAGAAAAGATCAAAGCGGAAGTTATGAAGCAGTTCAATGCTGGATTTATGGATGTCACTTCCTATCCACAATGGGTTGCTAACATAGTTCCCGTGCCTAAAAAGGACCACAAAGTTCGGATATGCATGGATTACAGAGACTTAAACAGGGCCAGCCCTAAAGACGACTTTCCACTTCCGCACATCGACATCCTGGTCGACAACACAGCCCAGCACAATGTATTTTCTTTCATGGATGGATTCTCAGGCTATAACCAGATCAAAATGGCACCTGAGGACATGGGGAAAACTACTTTTGTTACATAGTAGGGGGTACGTTCTACTACAAAGTGATGCCATTCAGACTGAAGAATGCCGGGGCAACCTATCAATGCACCATGGTAGCTTTGTTTCATGATATGATACATCATGAAATAGAGGTATACGTAGATGACATGATAGCCCGATCACAAACTGAAGAAGAACACCTTAGTCACTTGCAAAAGATGTTTGTCAGGTTGAAGGAGTACAAGCTAAGATTGAATCCAAACAAGTGCACATTCGGAGTCCGATCCGGTAAACTCTTGGGTTTCATTATCAGCAACAACGGCATCGAGGTTGATTCTGCCAAAGTCAAAGCTATACAAGAAATACCTGCTCCTCGCACTGAGAAGGAGGTCAGAGGTTTTTTGGGACGCCTAAACTACATTGCTAGGTTCATTTCTCACCTAACATCTACTTGTGAACCAATCTTCAAGCTGTTGAAGAAAGATCAGGTAGTTAGATGGAATGATGACTGCCAAATTTCTTTCGATAAAATCAAGGAGTATTTGCTAGAGCCTCCTATCTTGATGCCACCCGTCGAAGGAAGACCGCTAATCATGTATCTGACCGTCCTAGAGAATTCAATGGGGTGCGTACTAGGGCAGCATGAGGAGTCTGGCCGAAAAGAGCATGCCATTTATTACCTTAGCAAAAAGTTTACCGACTGTGAAACAAGATATTCACTGCTCGAGAAAACTTACTGCGCTTTGGTATGGGCTGCTCGCCGTCTAAGGCAGTACATGTTGACCCATACCACTTTGCTGGTATCTAAGATGGATCCGATCAAATACATCTTCGAGAAGCCTACTTTGTCCGGAAGGATAGCCAGATGGCAGATGATTCTGACAGAATACGATATATAGTACACAACCCAAAAAGCTATAAAGGGGAGTGTACTAGCCGATCATCTGGCTCATCAAGCTGTAGAAGATTACCAATCCATGAAGTTCGACTTCCCCGACGAAGACATCATGACATTGGACAATGTTGAAGATTTCAGACCATATGACGGATCTGAACAAGGATCCCGATGGACCCTGTACTTTGATGGTGCCTCCAATGCGCTTGGTAATGGTATCAGTGTTGTTCTTATATCTCCAGAGGGTTTCCATACTCCTTTCACCGCCAGACTTTGCTTCAACTGTACGAACAACATGGCAGAGTATGAAGCATGCATCTTTGGACTCAAGGCTGCCATAAACTTGGGAATCAAATCATTAGTTGTGTTTGGGGATTCAGCTTTGGTCATCAGTCAGATCAAAGGAGAATGGGACACTAAGCATCCAAACCTCATCCCTTACAAAGAACATGTTCTGACATTGCTACCACATTTCGAGCAGATTACCTTCGAGCACTTCCCGCGAGAAGAAAATCAGCTAGCAAATGCTCTAGCTACAATGTCATCCATGTTTAAACTTAAGTGGGACAACGAGGCTCCTCAGATCACCATTGAACGGATGGACGAACCCACACACTGTCACGAGATTAATATCGAAGAAGTAGTGGACCAGTCTTGGTTTCATGAAGTCAAAAGGTATCTCGAGGCTCAAGAATATCCTGAAGGAGCTTCAGTCAATGACAAAAAGTTCTTAAGGAGATTCTCAGCTAAGTTTTTCCTAAGTAATGGCATCCTGTACAAACGCAATCATGATTCTATTCTGCTCCGTTGTATGGACAAGGCTGAAGCTGAAAAGATCATGGCTGAATTGCATAAAGGTACTTTTGGCACTCACTCTAGCGGGCATACGACGGCAAATAAGATTCTATGGGCAGGCTATTACTGGTCTACCATGGAAGCAGACTGCTATCAACACTCCCGGACTTGTCATAAATGTCAAATCTATGCAGACAAGGTGCACGTGCCTCCGGTTCCTCTAAATGTCTTAACAGCTCCTTGACCCTTCGCTATATGGGGAATCGACATGATTGGGGAGATCAAGCCTACAGCCTCCAATGGACACCGCTTCATTCTAGTGGCCATTGACTATTTCACCAAGTGGGTCGAAGCAGCTTCCTTCGCATCCGTTACTAAGAATGTTGTTTCCTGCTTCATCAAGCAGAACCTTATCTGTCGGTACGGTATCCCCGAAAGGATCATCACTGATAACGGTACAAACCTTAACAATACTATGATCGCCGCTTTGTGCGAGCAGTTTAAGATTCAACATCACAATTCATCTCCCTATCGTCCAAAGATGAATGGTGTTGTCGAAGCTGCGAACAAAAACATCAAAAATATCATACAAAAAATGACAGTCACCTACAAGGACTGGCATGAGATGCTATCGTTTGCTCTCCACGGGTACCGTACCACGGCTCACACTTCAACTGGGGAAACACCCTATTCTTTGGTATATGGCATGGAAGTTGTTTTACCTATTGAGGTTCAGATCCCCTCTTTGAGAATCATGAAGGATGCAGGTTTGAGTGAAGACGATTGGATTCAAACCCGACTTGATCAGTTAAACTTAATTGACGAAAAGAGACTTACTGTTGTTTTCCACGGTCAGACGTATCAAAAGCGGATGATCAAGGCTTTCAACAAGAAAGTAAGACGCCAAGTGTATCAAGTTGGAGATCTTGTGATCAAGCGCATAATCTTGCCACAAAGTGATCCCAGGGGAAAATGGACTCCTACATATGAAGGACCATTTGTAATCAAGAACATCTTTTCTGGTGGGGCAATGATCTTAACCACCATGGACAACGACGATCTGCCGCGCCCTGCAAACGCAGACATAATCAAAAGATACTAAGCATAAGAGACCCGCTAGGTTGACACACCTAGGCAAAACAAGGGCATCCCGGCGAACCAAAAGGTTCGGGAAAAAATTAGGGATAAAACAAAAAATTTGTACACTCGGCAAGTTGAAAACCTGAAAAGGCGACTTGGGCAAAAAAGGGTTTCCCGGTGGATGAAAACCCGAAAGGGCGGTCCAGGCAAAAGTTAGGGAATTAAAGCGTATGACTATGTCTCGTCGGATCACTTTAAAGACAATCTCTTCACGGACGAACTCGGAGCTTCCGATCAATTCAATCATCTTCGGACGAAGCAACAAATAGACAAGATATTCGGAGATATGAAGGCTATAGCAGAATGGAAACCCCATGGGATTATTACACATAGCTATCTTTCTTTGTAAATTTTTCTTATTTATGACACCATCATCTTACTAGGATGTCTGTCTCCTTTGTACAAAATACTTATTCAAAGTAAATACAAAGATATCTCTTTCAAAGTATAGAAAACTATTTGCCTTTTTCTTTACACTTGTGTTTTTATTTGCAAAATCGTCCAATGATTCATTAATGAACATATGCATTTGAACATAATTACTGTTTACAAATAAACAGGATGAAAAAGAACAATTACTGACAGGTAGAAAGATTAGGAAAACGTCTTTAGGCTATTCCATGAGCAATCTCTACAACACGTCATTAAAATCCCCAGCGGAGCCAACACTTTGAACTACAGATCCCCAACGGAGCTGAGACTACCAACTACCAATCCCCAGCGAAGCCGAAACTTCAAACTATCAACCTACAACGAAAATCATCCAGTTTCTCTAGGTTTCCCCAGCAAGTTGTCTTGAAGCTTGAAAATCTACCAGATAACAGTTAACTTTTGTTTCTCCCAAACCTAGGGTGACTCCCCAGTAGAGTGGCAGACCACCGAAACACCTAAACTTTTTCCAAACGGGAATAAGCTTTTCCCCACAGAGTTTTCTTTGCTCCTCGACAGAACAAAGACTCTCATCAATAATCCCCAGTAGAAGTCATTAAATTTCTCTGGATTCCCCAAGAAGATTCCTCAAGAAGTATATGGCACTACTCTCACAACGGAATCCTCAACAGTCAAGGATTTATTTTCCCCGACAATAGTCAAGGATTTATTTTCCTCAGCAATACAGCAAATCAGCTTACATGCGCATACATTACATTCATATATTATAAACATGGATAAAACCCATTTATTGCATCATACATTTTATGCAACATAACTTTGTGTTTCAACTAACATTTTACCCTTTTCAGGATAAGATTAACAACTATCTTTAACAAATATTCAAAGATTTCAGATATAGTACAAATACACTCCAGACACGGAAGTCATTCTGTTACTCATTCAGATCTCAATTTCAAGATACAGTACATATACGCTCCAGACACGATTGGCATTCTGTCACTCATTCAAATTTCAATTTCATGATACAGTACAGATACACTCCATACACGGAAGTCATTCTGTTGCTCATTCAGATTTCAATTTCAAGATACAGTCCAGATACGCTCCAGACACGGAAGCCATTCTGTCGCTTATTCAGTTTCATCCTTCAGATACAGTACATATACGCTCTGGACACGGAAGCCATTCTGCTACTTATTCAGATTGAAGTACAGATATAATTCAGATACGTTCCAAATACGGACACCATTCAGATGCTTATTCTTGTGGTTTACAACAAACATTCTTGGATGGCATCTATAAGCCCATCTCCAAAAAGATCCTAACACCTCTCCAGATGGAATCTTTTAAGCCCATTCCCTCAGTTACACCTTTGCCAAGTGCAAATTTATGGGCACTCTAGTGTCCAATCATCTTTTACCTTCGAGTCACGAACGTCAAAACTCGCCAATCTAACTCTTCAGGTTCAAGAAGATTGAACAGGGGCAGCTGTTGTATCCCAAAATTTGCCCTCCCATTTTTCATAGAAAACACAACCCTAGGGTTCCTCAGATATTCAAGTTGGCTCAGGAATCAATCAGAAAGATTCTCTTCTGTGGCAGCAAACCAGCAATTAGGGTTTTTCTTGCAATTCTCAAAAGAAAATGAATTCTCAAAAAGATTCAATTGGTTTTCACAGATCTTCATGCTTTCTCAAGTTTATTGAAAAGACAGTGTTTGTTCTTAAGGAATGGTTGTTTGGGACAAGAGACTAAGACAGTCATTTGGGACACTCGTGATTGTTTAATCCAGGATAACTAGATGATTTGCGTCTTTTAAAACATTTGCTTGTTTAGGAAATGGAATATACAGTGCTTGTTTGGAATGCAGTTGCAAGATTACAGAATTATTGGAATTTAAATTATCAGATTGGAGCATTTTGTTTCAATTATCTTGATTGGGAATCTTTCAGAATCAGTTAGGATGCGAAGAGAAAATTACAAGTTATTGACAGTAAAGGGTTTCAATGGACACCAGAATATCTCATAAGACTTTCTCCATTTTTTTCTTCAAACATTGTTACAAAATAATTTGTTCTTTTAAATACTCTATGTTTTACAACTTATTGTATTTAAAAGATAAATTAGTACAATTGTTGGATACAATACAAGAATGTTTTTCTAAATTACAAGGAAATTCAAATGCTTGATTGGCCTAGGAGAACTAATCTATGCCTAAGTTTGACCGAAGTTCTTTTGCTATCTCCAAAGACCTTCATGCTTGCAGAGTTCTTGCCTCCCATGCTTTGTCCTCTCCATTGTGCTCACATGAAAATGAAAGAAACGAAATATGATTAGTACAAAATTATTTGGGCATGAACAAAATTTTCCAAAAAATGCTATTCATCATTAAAGTTTGCAAATTGGAATCAGAAGGCCATTTTAATTCATCACAATTTATTTTCTCTATTTGCAAATCACAAGAAGATTATTCTTCTTGGTTCACAAAAAGAAGAAATGCTACAAAGCTATCCAAACAAGAACAAATGCAACAAAACTGTCCAAATGCTACAAAGCTATCCAAACAAGAACAAATGCAGCAAAACTGTCCAAATGCTACAAAGCTATCCAAACAAGAACAAATGCTGCAAAATTGCCCAAACAAATATTGCAAACAGAACCAAGCAAACAGCAAAACTGTCCAAACAAGAGGCAAGCAAAACTGTCCAAACAGAAGGCGCAAACTGAGCCAAACAAAATTGCCTAAACAACATCACCAACAGCGGCCTCAGAAGCCAAACAAATAGTTTTGTCAAAAACAACAAACAGCATAAGCTAGAGCATGCAGCAAAACAAAAGTATAGCAATATAATAAGCTAAGTCAAACAAGCAAGAAACTTGTTCAAGGAGCCTAATTCATCATTTCCCATTTTTTATTGCAAACTTTTCAGAATTGGAAAAAAAGGCAAAAGAGCAATTGACTTTCTTAGTGTCATTGAGAGAGAAGAGAGGAAAGAAGTCACCTAATTTATTGGGATGCACAGCCCTGCTGCCTTGACTGTCACAAATTGCATAGAAGTTGCTAGAAAACAAAAACTGCAACAAAAAGGGCATAAGAACAATATGCCAAAATATTCAAAATTTGATGGTTTTCCCACCATTTTGAATAGGAATTCAACCAAAGCAACATCAATATAACAGTAGACACAACTCTCAAGCAAGAGAGATAGAAAAAATTATCAAACTCAGCAAATAAAAAAAACCTCCAAAACCTCAAGTTTTCAAAACTGTCAAAGTTCCAAATATCTGGAACAAATCTCAAACCAACAGCAAGAACCAAATCACAAAACCTCCAAAGCCTGTCAAAAATACATAACCAAAACATATCCAAACAAAAACAGAAAACCAGTAAGACTCTCAACACTGTGAACTGTCAAGCCATTTCAACACCATCAAACCTGCAATCTGTTAACAAAAACCTCAAAGCCAAATATCCCAAACCTGCAACAAAGCCAAACCCTCAGTAAACCATTCAAACTGATACACAAATATCCAAAAAACTCAAAACCTGTAACAAACTGTAACCAAATCCAAAAAACTGTCAAACCATAAACATATCCAAAACCAAACCCAAAAAAAAACAGCATCCAACCTCAAAACAAGTCACAAACCTATAGCAAGATCAAAAACCTGTCAAAACCTAAAAAACCCTTAAACTGATAAACAAGCATCCAAACTGTCAATCTCAAACACAGTTATCACTTTCAAACCCACAAAAACTATCAAATCCCCAACTCACAAAACCTGTTGAAACATCAACAAAATCCAAAACCACAAATCTCCAAATCTCAAACCAGAATCATCATCAAACGATAAACTAAAAAAAAAACAAATTGTTAATCATTAGACCAAAAGCCAAGAACAAGTCTGAGACAACCAAAACCAAAACAGAGCCTCAAGATCACAATAGCCAACATCATCATCATTCAAAGCCCAGAGATAAGAAAAGAGTTACCGACGAGTCAGAAGCACCAAGGCGGTATCCTCATCTCCCCCCTGTCTCCGGCCGCCACAGAACACGAGCCTCAGCCTCATTCTTCCCTTTCCTAGTTCACCGAAAAAAAATCTGTAACAGGTATGATATATTCCTTTTTATCATAATTCCATATGTTTTTTTCTGCATCTAAAAGGTAAGGTAGTTACCAGAAAACACAATAGGGATGAGAAATCATTGAAATTTTGTAAACCTTGAAAAGAACAAAAATTTTACCTCTTTAAGAAAATCGCTAGAGCTTGCTTAGAGAGATGAAGCGGTCACGTTCTGGCAACTGAGAGTTGAGGGGGGATCAGACGAACCGATTTCGTCGTTTTTTAGGGCAATCCGAAATTAGGGTTTCAAAAACGTGAATCATGTTGAGATAGAGAAATAAGGAGCGATTTTGTTCGCCAAATTAGAAAGGAACGATTAGTGAGAAGTTTAGAGGTTTCACAAAGATGAACAAGAGATGAGCATAAGAGACGATGAGAGCGGCGCTGTGAATAAAGGGTCAAGAACCCTAA
The DNA here is from genome assembly GCA_948472305.1 of Vicia faba. Classification (NCBI taxonomy): domain Eukaryota; kingdom Viridiplantae; phylum Streptophyta; class Magnoliopsida; order Fabales; family Fabaceae; genus Vicia; species Vicia faba. The sequence goes on from OX451741.1 coordinate 1,401,395,554, forward strand.
TTTCGTTTGGTTTCCCTTAATCAAACAATTATGCAGAATTAGAGACTTGGGTTTCGTTTTGGTTTACATTAGCCCTAAGGCCAATTCGTTTTGCTAACCCACCCCCCACCTGGCCTTGTTTCGTTAACAGCGATGACACCATTTCTCTTTGGGCCTTCTCCCAAATATCCCTAAGCCCATTACATTTTTTTTAATTTGTTTTCCTTTACATTTCTTTTCATTATTATGCAAATGCTAAGAAAACCAAAATACATTTTTATTAAATTAATTTAGTTTTTAGTGATTAATTTTTATCATTTTATTTTTTTATATAAACTTATTTTTATTAATTTTTTTACATTTAATAAAACATCAAAAAAAATAACTTAGTTTGTTTTCTTTCTTTAAATTTATTTATATAATTAATAAAAATACAAAAAATATAATAAAGATTTTAATTTAATCAATTAGTTTTATTTTTTAGAATAGGTTTTATTTTTCTCTTTTCATGTAAATACGTAACATTTCATTTCCATATCTTGCTAATTTTATTTTCATGAATTATCATAACTTTAAATTAAATCGCACAAAAATTCGATTTGGTTGTAGTGTTTGATATTCAGACATTTCTATCTCATTTGATTCATCCCCATTTGTAAAAATTGTATCCCCATTCCCGAACATTTTGTAATAGCATAGAATTTCAATTCCCGCAATTTACTATTTTCCATATACTGTATAGTAGCTAGGCATGTATGGCAAGATTCAAAAATCAATCGCAGATGACCTAATCAAAGAATAAATTAACTTGAAACCAACACACTTTTCACACGCGCACCTCTAGGGTAACCTCGCTCGTTGCTTCGGAAACACAATCATGTCCCTCGAATATGGGACGCTCTAGCAATGACCCTTCGATAAAAAAGATCGTAGTACCTCGATGACCCTCGATGTTGCCTTCGATTAAAATGATCTCGTCCCTTACAAAAATTGCTAAAGCGTCTCAGAAGTTGCCTTCAATGATTGTAAAATTGACCCGCGCATGTCCCTTCACATCCAATGGTGGGGCTTCTTACCAAATCAATGGTAAGATATCACCATTAAAAGGAAGAAGAAAAGAACAACTTAAGACCTTTTGAGTAGATAGATTCGCTCTTAGTTACTCTCTTTCTCACGACAAAAACTTTTACACCTACACACTTATTTCAAAATAATTTCAAAAAGATAAAACGTTTTGTATATGTTCTTATAGAGACGAGAACCATTGCAAAACCTCTTTTCAAAACACTTTTCGAAACACGATTCACAAACACATCTTTGAACCACTTTTCGAAACAAAACTTTGTATACGTTCTTATAGAGACGAGAACCATTACAAAGAGATTTTTCAAAATACTTTCAAAGCCCACACGACAAGCACACAATCAAATGAAAGCTAGTGATCTAAATGAGTAACTAAGAGCCCATGGAAAACCATGGATGAAAAGGGTGCTAATACCTTCCCTTTTCATAATCTACCCCCCGAACCCGAGAAAATTCTCGAAAGGTATTTCCTGTGCTTTTTTACCTTTCCTTTTGGATAAAATAAAAGTCGGTGGCAACTCTTGCTAACTGCACAAGTGCGATCGAAACGCAAAATATTAAGTCAGTTCTCCCACCGTATCACAACGACCACAATGGTTGCAATTGTACAAAGCATTACATAAGGGAGGTCCAAGGCCCTCATTCAAGTAGACGAACTTGTGGCCACAAGGACCACGATTACTTGATACTTACATCAAAACAAGTAAAGCCCCATGAAAACAAATTACATAATAAGATGGAACGCATGCCGAAATAAGAAAGGTCGAAACTGATCAATCACCATGATAGGGAGAAACCTCTGGAACATGCTCCACGTGAGAAGGTTCCCCGACCAGATCATCCCCATCGGTCCGATGGAACTAAGAGATGATTATCTTACCGTATGAGATATAATAATGGAGCCCCATTCCAACCGTGTATAAATCGACACCAGGATTCATAACCCAAAGTTGCGCCACCCCATTATCAAAACTCCCTTCAGCATTGGCCAAACAATCTTCCACGACTAGTTGGAGACGAGCAACAAAGTCAGCACGGGTCTTCAGACCTATGACCACTTCCGGATCATCCTCGACAGAAGTCGATTCGGCCCTCAGGAACGCCACCAGCTCCTCATAAGCTTTCTTCTCGAGAAGAAGGGCATCATGATCCTTGGTCACCTTCACCAAACTCTCAATCGCCGTCTTTCGGGAAGCCTCCCTGTTGGCGCGTTCCTTCTTAAAAGTCACCAACTTGGCCTGTAATTTCCTCATCTCGGCCTCTTGAGAAGTTCCTCCCTCGGTATACGCAATGGCCATATCTATAACCCTCATGATGGCACCAACATCTGAAGCCAAAGTCACCCTCTTGCTCGGACGGTCTAGCTCCTCTAGATAAAGTAACTCAGCTCAGGGAAGGTGCAGGGTAGCTCCCTCGAAGAAGGTCTTGTTATGCCAACAAGGAGGCAAATTAAACCGCCCCTTTTCCTTTTCAACTGACAGACCAACTGTACCCTCAAAGCATTTCCTTTTGAACCTAGAAGATACCTACTGGGGAGAGAGAGCCCCAGTTGCTGGACCGATCAACGAAGTGTCATAAACCGACTATGGAGCTATCCCATCATCACCTGGCGAGGGTCTGAAGACTTTTGTACCTTCTTCGAGTTCATGATAGCTGCTCTAGCCATGTGCTTGGAAATGGGATTCATTTTTTCTATAAGAAACAATAAATTGTGTTCAACAAACAGGAACAATAAGCCATGCATACAAGTTTAAATCGAAATACAAGATAACTACCCAGATACGCAACGAGATTCTCGATCTCGAGGATATCTTTAACACATATCAAGCTAGGCTCATAGACCAATTTAATGTCCCTGTCGATAATCGGCATTCCCCCTCTACCCATGCATTGGAATGAGGGGATTATCGCGACAAAGGAGGATAAATGGTCATGACTAGCCTGATCCTCTGAACCAAGCTGACCTTTCTTATAAACATAGATGTATGTCCTCTTATCATAGTGCTTCCTCGTCCATTGAATGTGGAACTTGGGAACCAACTTCATTATTTACTCCCCGTCTGTATTGACAACATGACCCTCGTCTTCATCGTACAACGGGGCACTCCTAAAAACATTCAGCAACGCCCTCTCTGACACAGGCTAGATCAAAATATACTTGACTTTCAAGGAGCGGACAAACTCCAAGTAAGCTTTGAACACTTTCCCATTTTTATTCTTTAAAGAAACCCATCCAAACTGAGCACCAAATATGCTCCTCTGAATATGAAAGCAATAGAAGAACAGGGAAACTGACGCCCATATCTTTAAATGGTCGCACATGATCTCGAAAGAACGTATAAAGAAAATTGTGTTGGGGTGCAGCTGTGATGGGCCGGATGGAGATGTCAGAAAATAGCCACCTGGAGATCAGTAAAGAGAAGTCGAAAGCCCATCTCTCGAAATAAGATATCATACATAGGAAGTTGTCGGGCATCAAATTTCGAGCATATACAATGACTTTGCATGGGAATGTATATTGACCACTCCTCCTCAGCACCCTCGAGCTCAATCCTCGGAGCCACCACCGCGAACACCTCATTTGGATGCTCGATAAAAAAGAAAGCATGCTCCCAAGGACCTGTCACGACCCAAGCCAAAGGGTCTTCAGCAACCGCGGGCGCATCTTGCCCGACATAACCAACAGGAGCCATGGACACATCCTCCCCGACTGCATGTTGTTCAAGAAAGCCTAGTTCCGATATGATATGTTCTGACTCAAAAGCCCTCGAGGAACTCTCTTTAGTGAACTTATATCATGTGAAACTATGAGCAAAACCATTGCATTTGTTCAGGAACTCGTCATCAGCACTATCAGCCATTGTACCTAAAAAAAAAGAGGACAAAAGTGAGTTCGACATCAGAGTCAAATCCACCCTTCCACCACTAAATAATTGAAAAGGAACAAAGCAACGAGGACCCTGTCCCCGACCAGATCCCTCACTTGACGACAAAGACAAGCACGTCGACAGTCTTCCTCGAGCGTGTTAAGCGTTTAAAAACGAGATGAAACCTAAAATCTCAAGGGCAATGTCCCCCAAACAACTAAGTTCAAATCACCCAAGAGGTTCATCAGGAATGCATGAAGATCATCACAGAAACCCATAAATGGCCTAACTTTGCCGGAGAAATCATCAACACTCATCCTGGCTCAAGACCTCCTAGAAGGGTCCGCAAAAATGCTGACACCCTCGCATGGCAGAGCCATTATCTAACACAAACACTCTGCCAAAGATTTTCCACAACTTTAGCCCTAACCACATGCATTTCTAAGATAAACAAAATATATAACCTAGAACTAGTGTAAACCTCATAAAAATTAGAGGAAATCAAAAGTCTTTCCCGATTAAAAGGAGTGATGGTGGTGATAAACGAAATTCTACAGCGGTAAGAGGCAGAGCAAACAAAAGCTTCCTTGAGAAGCAACGTCAAGCAGAAACAAGTCAGTCGAGTAAAGCGAGAGCAAGTGAAAAATGTGAATGAGGCTTCCTCTCTCCCTTTTATAGACTGTCTTCTAGCATGTGAACAAGCACACGCCTAGGAGACCTAGGGATCTCCATAATTACACCCTAGTCCCTAGGATAGCCATTATTACGTTGTTGTGACAACACACGGCTCGAGGCACGTGTGATGCACTAACTCTTTAGACTTCAATCAATTGTTCCTCTCCTCGTAAGTTGAACATAGAGAGTAACACTCAAACTCCTCAGAAGAAATAGTTCCCCGGTTATGTCACGAGCATAAGTCATCGCCCCTCTGCCTAGAGGCAATGACTTAGGAAGGCTACTATTATGGACTGGCCCAATAGCTAGAGCGGGCCCAGTTTACTTTTATCTCCAGCATGGCCCATTAGCCTTGGCCCTCCGTCGAGCACCTTTGGTCAATTACACCCCAGAGTCAGCAAGACCAGTAGCGTCCCCAGGCCATAAACCTGCCCCAATCAGCGGCTATCTCTTCGTCTTCTCAACACAAGTCGAGCAGACAACCAGGAATTGTCCAGAACACCTCTCTGCATGTAATCTGCCTCCTTCTTGGAACAAACGGCTAGTTACGGGCACGACTTCCCATTTTGACCAAGTCCTAGCAGTTACCTATTTTCACGGACCCACATATCTAGGCCCAAAAATAGGGACCAATAGCCAAGCGTCGGGGGCATTATATAAACCTTCACACATGTGAGAACCAAGTATCCAATATTCAAACCTTAAACCCTAGTATCTTGCTTTTATCTCTTTGCACCCATTCATACTTGATCGTTAGATTGCCTTGCAGGTACAACCCCTCTTTCTCCTCAAGTTTCTCGCAAACCAGACGTCTCCCTTTAACCCATTTGCAGGTTCTGATCAACCGGTAAGATCAAATATTCTCCATCCTTTCTGTTTCAATCAAATAATATATAATCCCACTTTTATTTAGAACATATGATCTCAATCTCCCCAGTGGAATGTAGCTCTTTTTAGACTTTCTAGATCCATCATTTCTTGTCTCAATAATAGTATCACTTAGATAATTAAAGAGTATAAAGGGTAGATGTATATTTTCTTTCTTTATCAGATAGTAAAGGATATACTTCTGATCAACATTGATTGAGTCAGTTAAACCAGTTAGTGGCCTGTGATGTATGCATCCCAAGATGATCTTGAACCACACATGAAGATTCTTGTTAAGTTCCATTATCCTTGAGGATTTCTCTTTTTTAATTACTTGTTTGCCTTCAGTAAAGATAGATGGTTCTATCACATTGTGTAATAACTTCCATTTGAAGTTTAATCCATAAACCAATTTTCCTATTGCTTTATCCATTCCTAGTAAAGTAGCAATTGATTTAACATTGATAATGATTTTTGCACCTAGAACATGAGAGACGATGTGATTTTTGTTATCGATGGTAAATCTCCAAAATTCTTTCACCAATTTCTTATATATAGGACCATGAAGACACTTGAAGTAGTTACCCCATTCTTGACAGTTGAGTTATTCAGTTAAATCGACACCATTTTCTTTTAAGTTCTCAAAGTCTACAAGAAGTTCAGGGATGACTTCTAACTGATTTTTTGGAGTTTCCATATGAACATGTGTATGTTGATCAAGAATTGAGATCTTTTGACATTCTTGATATACAGGAAGCAGTTGATGAAGAGTTAAACAATTTGAAGGAGAATTGCTTGAATTACTATGTTGAGATGCTTCTTGTCGTTCCTATTCTTGAGATAATTTGTATAGTGCTAATAGTTGTGCATCCACGGATAAGCATCTTTTTGGTGAAAGAAGGGATTTTAGGGTTTTTAGAGGAGAGATAAGATTAAATTTTGAGTGGTGAGTGAAAAGTAAGTGAGAGCGAAATAGATGGGTAATTTAGTAAAACTTTAAAAAAATAATAAGAAGCGCTAGGGAATAGCAATAATGACTCTAATAACCTATTCTCAATTGTTCCACTGCTCAATAATACAATCAATCGTTATAACATGACAAGTGTATTTCAACGAGTCATAGTCATAACTTTTGATGTGACAATAATTAATGATCTTTAAGACAAGAATATCTTAAGATTTGTCTTTAGAATATTTCTTATATAGATAGCTTCTGACCCAAAATAATCATTTAAGAGAGCAATATAGGTACCTTTTTAAATAGATACAGATCTTCTAACATAATTACCCTTTTAATTTTATGAAGAATGATGAATGCTTCTGGATAGATGTGTTACTTATTTGATTCTGCATTGCTTCTGATGACCTTCTTTGAGACTCACAAACTTCGATTTCTTCAAGTTTCATACTTTGGAACATAAGCTTTCTTTCCATTATGAGTTATCAACATCCAAAGTCTAGGTACCATGATTGGTGTCTTCACACTTCTATTTAACAGATCTGCAACATAAACTATTTTAACATTTTGTACTCACATTCTTTTGGGTCCTTTTGGGTTAGTTTTACCAGAATTCTTGATGAATTTTGGTTTTCGTGCAGTCGTAAATTTTTGTGTTTATGTTGATGTATAGTGATAGGAAAATAGAGCAATAGGTTTGTTACCTTTATGATCATTATTAGAATCATTACTTACTTCTCCTCATCCCTTCTGACTAATGCCATAGATCATGGAATCCATCTTGCTTCTATCTAGGCTTTTATTCAAGAACTTTTTAAAATCTTTGTCATATTTGTACAAGATAGTTTTGGAAGATGGTGGAGCTTTAGAAAGAGTCTCTTCAAGTTTCAAACAGTTTTTATCTAGAAAAGTGTTCTCTTTTTCTAAAACAAAATTCTTTTGTTTTTGTTTAGAAGCTTCTTTTTCAAACTTGCCATTTTCTTCAATAACATATTCATTAGATTTTGTCAAGTTCTTGAATCTCTATTTAAGTTCTTGGTACTTATTCATAATGTCAGATATAGCTACTTCTAAGCTAGCACGAGGGATTTTAGAAATACCTCTTCAGAGTCTGACTGTATCTGATGAGTTTTCTTCTGAGATGATGGACGTGAATGCTATGTTGGCATTCTCTTCATAAGAATCTGATCCTGATGCTTCAGAATCATTCCCTGTTGCTATAAGACCTTTCTTTTTACCTTTGAAGTTGTTATCATTTCTGGAGCCTTCTTTCTTTAGATTTGGATAGTCATTTTTGTAATGTCCTAGTTCATTAAATTCAAAGCATGTACCTCCTTTGTTACCCCTTGAATATGATTCTGAATGATTTCTTCTGAATCTTCTAGAATTTTTTTGTCTATTATAGAGTTTTTTCACTCTTCTGGAAAGTAATGAGAATTCATCATCATCATCAAAGTCTTCATCATCCGTATCTTCTTCTTTCTCTTTAGATTTGAGAGCTTTGAGTCATCCTGCCTTGATCTCCTTTTCTGATCTAGACCTTAGAGCGATGTACTTGACCCTCTTCAGATGTTTATCTTCCTCCAACTCTATTTCCTGACTTCTTAGAGTGTTGATCAACTCTTCAAGGATGATTTTGTTTAGGTCTTCAGAAAGCTTCGAAGTTGTTACCATAGCTCTTCATTTCTTTGGAAGACTTCAGACGATATTCTTAACATGATCCTCTATTGTATACCCTTTGTCCAGAACTTTGAGTTCTGCTACTAAGGTTTGAAACCTTGAGAACATTGTTTCAACAATTTCATCTTCTTCCATCTTGAATGCTTCATATTTCTGAATCAAAGCTAAGACATTAGTTTCCTTTACTAGAGCATTTCCTTCACGAGTCATTCTCAATGAGTCAAAAATATCCTTACTTGTTTCTCTATTGGTGATTTTTTCATATTCATTATATGGGATAAAACTGAGAAGAATGGTTTTGGATTTATAGTGATTTTTGCTTCTTCGTTTATGATCATCACTCATTTAACTCCTGGGAATAGGAACACCTTCTTCAGATACAGGTTCCCTATAACCATTTGTCCAGAGATCTGCATCATAACCTAGAAAGAAACTTTCTAGTCTATCTTTCCAATACTCAAATTTTTTACCATAAAAATAGGAGGCTTAGTAAAGTAGATATATTTTTCACTGTTGTTTGTATGCACAATCATAGTAAGTTTTTCTCAACTAGATCTCTCTACACAGTTAATTGTTTGATTTGAAAATTAATAAAGAGCCAGAGCTCTGATGTCAATTGAAGGGTGAGAAAAACACAAGAAATGGGGGTTTGAATTAGGTTTTCTAATAAGTTTCTACTTTTAAAATTATTTCACAAACTAACTAGAAAGAATATAACTAAAGAAAGACTATAAATGACTCGTTGGTTTATCCAGGTTCACCTTCAACACGATTACTCTTGTCCACCCTCCTCGGGTGATTTCGCCATCCAGAAGGACTTAATCAACTAATCTCAACATATTACAGATGCACGAGCTACCAACCGGTGACTAACCACAACCATCTAAGAGTCCAAATTGTCACCTTAACCCTCTCAAGTCTCAGACTAACAACCTATTCACTTGAGCCAATAATCAATTATTAACATGTATACAAATAATTGTATATACAGTGTTTGCTTCTAAAAAGCAGATTAACACAATAATGAAGAACAAAGTCTCTAATACAAATAATGAGCAACAACTCCTTGTATTGAGAACTCTAATATTAACATACAAATAAAGAGCAACAACTCTTTATGTTTAACCCCTAATATCTTAATATAATAATGAGCAGTAGCTCTTGTGTTCTTGATATTTTTCTAGAACAATATTTGTAGATGTATATGAATAATGATTCTTCTTTTCTCTTGATGTTTCACAATATTTTAGCAATTTGATTCAAGTGTGATAATAGTTGATAGTTCATCAATATTCAAATGCTGATGAGGTCTCTTTATATAGACTTAAGAATAAGACCGTTGGTAGTACGAAGATGTCACATTCACTTGCCATCTACAGTAACGGTAGCATTTTATCATGGAAGACAATGAAGTACAATACGTAAGCATGTAGTGGAATATTTTAAACATATTTACTGTACTTTAAACTTTGTGTCTAAGTTTCTTAAGACTTTATCTTCTAATGATTTACTTATAACTTGAAGTAGTAAGCTTGGAAGATATCTCTTGATCTAGTCTTTGTCTTCTTTTCTTCTTGTTGGATTGATTCTTATATGATGATGAAAGTGATCTAGAAAATGACCGGTTGTTGTCTAGTCAGAATATTTTAAATAGTTAAATATTGTCTTTAGATATATAAGCAACAACTTATCTGATGAACAATGTCTTCTTTGAGAGTGAAATCTTTTCTCATCTTGACTTCTTGAATTAATCCTTGATCCTTGATAATCAGCTTTTCTGAGCTACATATTTGATGTCAAAATCTGAAGCAACAACTTATATTAGTACATTTGTTTTTAACATTGAGTTCCTTCTTTCTGATCTTCTATAATTCTGATCCTTGGATTTAAGTTTAAACTAACATCTTCTATCAGCTACATCTTTGTTGTCTGATCATTAATTCTTTTATTTATTTGGAAGTGTATATGTTTTCTAATCTGAGAGCGAAGCCTTCTTGAGAACATACTTGATTCCCATTCTGATGAACAATCAGCATTCGTTAAAACTATTGATGTTTCTTTTAGAGAAGGTCACAATAGTTCTTCCGTTGAGCGCAGTGGTATTTCTGATGATGTCTTTCTTCTTATGAATATTTCTTCTACTGATTATATTATCTTGAGAAGATATCATCCTTTGATCTTGTCTTTTGATGGACTTTGTGATGTTGATTAGAAATGAGTCCAGAAGTTATTTATTTCTTTGATCCTTTCTTCTGATGGAATACTTATGATGTTGAATAAATGTGTGTATTCCATGAATTCTCCGAGTCTTCAGAATCTTGACTTTGTCTTCAGAAACATGAGCAATAACTCTTCTGATGAACAAATATTGACTTCTGATCTTGGAGTAGAAGCTTTCTCTATATGTGTTCAGAATCTTGACTTCGTCTTTAGAATTATAAGCAACAACTCTTCTAACAAACTAGTCTTGACTTCTGATCTTCTGTGTTGGAAGCTTGTTTCTGGTATCCTCTTGATTTCTGGTCTTAAAGCAACAACTTATCAGAAGCTCTTTCTTCTTCGACACTTATTGAGGTTCTTTTCTTGTCGAACATTCAGCATTCCATAGAACTACTGATGTTACATTAGAAACAAAACTCAATAGTTCTTCTTATGAGTGATAAAGTGATTCTGATGATATCTTGATTAAGACTATCCAGAATTCTAATAATGTATTTGCACACTCAAGAAACCATTATAACTAAAATTGTTTCTCATAAAATATATGATTGTTATCATCAAAGCATAAATATTAAACACATATCTAAATATTATTCTTACAACTACCTCTCTTAAGGACTCAATATGAAAATCAATATTTTCAAACACCTATTTATTCCAAAACTTTAAGGCTAATGTGAGAGATATGAATTTCTCCAACATAACAAAATACTTTAGTCACATATCATTGAATCAAACTAGTATTTGTGAACCAATTCTAAGAGATTATTATTTGATAATCAATGATTATTGAATCTAAAAGACTTAGAACCCCATACTTGATTTGTGTTCCGTCCTAGAACAAGAAATAATTGAAGTAGGTGGTGTACAATCCTGAACTGATGGTGCTAATATCCAATACGGTGGTGCGGTGATGAAGGTGTAAGGTCACCACTATAATGTCCAAGTCAATTTAAGATCCAAGATGAGTATAGTGAAAAGTGAAGATCATAAAATGTACCTTACTTTTTTGGTGAGATGAATTTTATATGTTGGGTATTATGGAGTGCGTTTGAATTGATTTGGTCCTAAGCTATTCGGGCCTTTAGCCGACCCAAAACAGTTTCACCCAAGACTTGGAGGGCGCTTAGGCATACAAGGAAGTCTTCAACGATCATGGTCGGCCTCCAAGGATGTCACCCAATTCAAACTAGAAGTGAAAGTCAATGTCCCTATTTATTTAAATTAGTTTTGGAAACAAGTATGATGATGTATGTTGTTTGGTGTTTTGGTGTGTTAGGGGAACCTTCAGTGCAGAGTGATAACCTTAGAAAATAGAAATGGAGATGTTGGGGTGTGTGAACAAAAGTGTAGAAACATGGGGGTGGTGGGAGAGTGTCATTTACTATTATTATTTAAATTAGAAATTATTTAGATAAAATGATATTAGTAGTAATTGAATTAAATAAATAATGAGTTGGGATATTATTTATTTAATTAGTTGGGATTAATAATAATAATAATAATAATAATATAAGTGAAATAAGTAATTGGTGAGGTAGAAGTGTCAATACGTGAAAAAGAGAAGAAATGAGGAAAAAGAGAAGAGAGAAAGCTAGGACTCAAAGAAAGACTCCATTGTTAGAGGTTGAATAACCCATTGGTAAGAATGCCAAGGTAAGGGTGGGGTTCCAATTATATAAGGGTTTTCATAATGATTTGTGGGTTTGAATTTTGATTTCTCTTGTTGAAATGGTCATCTCTATGCTTGTGTTCGTCTCTTTTATGTTTGGAAAAATATCCATTTTAGTCCCTTAATTATGCCCTTGGGTTCAGATTGGTCTCTTAATTTTTTTCCGTGTCAAGTTGGTCCCTTAACTTTCAAAACCTTTCATTTTAGTCCTTTTTGTCTAATTAGAGACAAATTTAGCAACATATTTCTATGTTTTTTTGTCGCTAATTAGAAAAAAAGGACTAAATAAAACATTTTGAAAGTTAAGGGACCAAGTTGACCCGAAAAAAATTAAGGGACCAATATGAACCCAAGGGTATAGTTAAGGGACCATAATGAGTATTTTTTGCCTTTATGTTTTGAATGAATTGATGTATGATCATGTATTTGTGTTGTATGTTGGATGATTGGTGTATTGGTGAATGAATGGATTATTGTGTGTTGATGGGACTGAATCTGTAAAATTTTGATACACAATTCTTCATAAAAATTGGGGTTTTTAGGATTGGTGTGAACTGATTGTCGTAACCTATAATTGTACAAAAATGACCACTGTCGCAGTGGTAATCATTTACAGGATTTGTTGTAAACAGGTACACATGTGGCAGCTTTTCAAAAAAATGGATTTTTCGTGAGTGTAATCGGTTACCAGATATGGTGTAGCTTATTACACATGCTAATTTTGTAAAATCTAGGTTTTTGGGAAAGGTGTAATTGGTTACCACTTTTGGTGTAATCGATTAAAGATGTGAAGAATTGCGTATCTAGGCTACTGTAAATTTGTGTAATCGGTTACAGGTATTTGTGTAATCGGTTACCATTGTTATGGAAGAATTTTTGTAAAACTTCATAAATTCATAAATTGAGCTTCGGGTATCCGATTGAGGTTCCATTAGAAGCGTTGGAAAGTTGGTGCAATGTGATTTTATTTAAAAATAGTTTCATGTTTCTGGAAATGATTTAAATGATAGGGAACGATGTTGTATGGTGTGTAATTGTATGTTATGGTGTGGAATATGTGTGAATGCATTGTTGTTGCTTGTTATATTATTATATTGTCGTTGCATAATTTTTATAGCATGTGTTTGGTGTACGGTGGCCAGCATTGGTATAATACATTGATTAAGGTGAATATCATTGTACATAACTGTGTTGTTGCTTGTCATTTTGTGAAGCATGCATCATTGATGTTTGGATGGTGGTCCACCCTTTGGTGAGCTCAATTTTATTATGGGGATTGGGTGCAAGTAGATGGTTTTAGGTGGAAATCGGTGAAGCATTACCTATGGTGATGGTAATAATTTTTGGTGTGCTATGTGTTGTACCCCAAAATTTGCCCTCTCAATTCTCAAGGCCTTTCTTACAAGGATTTTCAAGGTTCAAGCTTGAACAAATAAATTTGGATTTTCCAATACCAAAATTAAAAGGAAACTGTCAAAAAGAGAGAAAACAAATAAAAAATTTATTTTGACAAAAATTGGAGAAATACAAGTGTTCTTCGTTTCAGCTCTTTCGATTGGCCTTTAGGAATCTTTCGATCAACATCCTTCGATTGACTCTTGGCCTCCTTCGATTGCTCAAAATGGATGCTAGCGTGCCTCTTTCGCATGGGCATGTGACTTCTTGTTGCAGGTTTCGTTTGTGATTTTTGTTGCCTACATTGCTTGCCTTGAAAACCATGTTTGCTGGCCACGAGTGCCCCCTGCAAGGCAAACGCTTTGATTCACCAAGCATGTTGCCTGCATGCTTGCTTTGAAAACCTATTTTAGCTGCCTGTAAGCCTGTTTCGATTTGGACAAGTTCACTGCCTACAAGCCTGCTTCGATTGGGCATATGCTGCTTGCAAGCCTGCTTCGATTGGGCAATATGCTTCCTTCGAGCATGAGCTTTCGATTTGGAAATATGTTTTCTTCAATACAAGTTTCGTCTGGGCAATGTGAATTCAAATAGGTCCCCTTCGATTCAGAATGAAATGATCTCCATACAAGTTTCAATTGAGTTTTTGGTTCCCTTTGAAATAGTGTCCTTCGACTCAGGAATGTCCTTCGACTCAGGAACGTCCTTCGACTCAGGATTGTCCTTCGAATCAGGATTGTCCTTCGACTCAGGAATGCCCTTCGAATCAGGAAGTAAAGGCCTCCTTATGGTTTTCATCAATTCCAAGAGTCAATAATGTTCTGAAAGCTTCTTTCGATTCAGAAGTTAATAACCTTCTGAAAAGGGCCATTCGAAGAACACACAGTTGGTCCATTCGAAGGGCACAAAGCTGGTGAAAACGAATGCTGTTTTGTCCTAGTCTGGTCGAAAGGTGTAGAAAGATGGAGGATTCGACTCAAAAGATCAAGTTGAACATTTAGACCCATAGGCTAGGCCACGTGTCTTCCCTTTTTAGGCCTGTACCACTTGCACTTAATAGCACAGTACTACCTTTTAGGAAAGTCTGTCTTGAGCCTTGCGCCTATTTTCCTTCAGAAGGAAGCAACCCCATCTGAACCATTCATCTTGATTTTGTGGCACAAGTGGAAATTTACTTTCCAGCTGGGCCTTATTTTATTATTTTCTCTCCCCAAGCTTCCCAAAAGCCTTTCTCTATAAATAGAGAGTTCATTTGCACAAAGAAAAAGAGGGCAGAGGAGAGAGGAGAACGAATCTTCAAAATTCCCACACACCACAAAACTCTCAAACACTTAAACACTTAAACACTCATCAAACACATACCCAGAATCCAAACAACAAATCCAAAACTGCATCCTCCTGCCTAACACCAGAACATCAAACCTGTGTTACAACTACAAGCCTAAGGCACAACAAGCCTTGAGGCCTGCATAACCTCAAAACCTGCCTTCCTTACCAAAGCCAGAAAACTCAAGCCAGTTCAACTGCAACTGCAAACAAACCTGCCTAAAGCCAGTCCAACTGCAACTGCAAGCAAGCCTGTATCAAAACTAACAAAAACTCAGACCTGCCTATATCAAAACTAACAAAAACTCAGACCTGCCTGTATCAAACCAAAGAGCAAACACTTATCCCCTTAGAATCTGAAACATCCCTATACCTTGTTACCCTTTGAATCCAGTAGGAAGAACCTCGCACTTATCCAGTATCAAAGACATAACTCCTGGTTCCTCCCTTCGAATCTAGAAGCATTCAAGGAAACCTCTTAAAGGCCCAGCACACGTTCCAGCCTCAAGCAAGGTAAGTCATTCTTAACCTTGAACCCTTAATTTCTAGCGTAACATGTAAATAAGCTTCCTTTTCGTTTCAAACATATACATAGTGTTTGTTACCTTTTAGTTTCCACTCTTTTAGTTTGTTTTTATTGTCTCTCCTTTTGGTTTTGTTCTTTGGTTTGTTACAAATGCTCTAAGAACTAACCTGGCCCTAAGGTAATGATAGCATGGCCTTGGGCCATGTTGCTATTTAATATCTCAAACGAAATAAACAAAATACAAGAGTATGAAATGAAGCCCCAGGCTTCCTCACTGACTCCAGACCCAATTGAAGGAGACAGAAAGGCAGATTGCATCTTGCACAGATTCCAGGCCCAATCGAAGAAGGCAACAAGGCAGAAAAGCCCAGCCAGAGGCACACTTGCACTAAGCCCAGGCTTAGACGAAAGGCACTTCCATGCTGGTGCCAGCCTCCAATCGAAGTACATGACCTGAATGGTGCCAAAGCCCAATCGAAGGCCATGACCTCACTGACACGAATTCCCAATCGAAGGACAGGACCTTAGTGATGCCAGCCCCCAATCGAAGAAGGCCAACAAAATTCAAATCGAAGGGTGCTACTGCATGGGTCGAAAGACACTCATTTTTCTTGCTTTTACCTTATTTTTGCCTTTATATTCTCATGCAATTCAATATGGTTGTAATAGTATAGGATATTTATTTCCTGCATTTTTATTGCTTTGTACAAATGCTAGTAATTAGGTGTGTACGGCAAGATAAAATCAACAGTTAGACAAACCAAAAATCAAAGATAACAATGCATGCAATCAAACACACTTGCACACGTGCACCCCTAGGGTAATTCCACTTGTTGCCTTATAAAAATGG
Organism: Vicia faba; assembly: GCA_948472305.1. Classification (NCBI taxonomy): domain Eukaryota; kingdom Viridiplantae; phylum Streptophyta; class Magnoliopsida; order Fabales; family Fabaceae; genus Vicia; species Vicia faba. The sequence goes on from OX451741.1 coordinate 1,401,411,652, forward strand.
CCATGTTATGCATGTGGGATGTCTTAGCACAAACTAATTGAAAAAATATCATTGTCCCTCGATGACGCTATCAAAGTTGCCTTCCAAAATGATCTTAGTCCCTACAGAAAAGTGCTAAGTCATTTCACAACATTGCTATCATGGTCATACGATGACCCGCGCCTGTCCCGTTAACATCCTAACACAAGGTTATTCACCAAATACAATGGTGAAACAACACTGTTAAAAGGGTTAAAAACATAAGAAAGATCTTTGAGTAAAATAGGGTAGACAAATCTTTGTTACTTGATCAAAAATCTTGCAAAACATCCTTGCTATTTTTCAAAACACACTCCACAACACAATTATAAAATCCAACCTTCAAACATTGAAAACTTTTCGAAAGACAAAAACACCTTTGTATACATTTAAACAAGAATCATTACAAAGGTTTCCACAATGATGGCCTCTTTTCAAAACATCTTTCAAAACCACACACAAAGCACCATTTCAAACAATTGAAAATGAAAAGCAAGTGATCTAAGCAAGTAACTAAGAGCCCATGGATAACCATGGATAGAAAGGGTGCTAATACCTTCCCTTTCTATAATCTACTCCCCGAACGCAAGAAAACATATCAAAGGCCTTTCCTGTGCTTTTTGACCTTTCCTTAGGATAAAATAAAAATTCGGTGGCGACTCTTGCTAAATTGAAACATTTGCGAACACAAACGCAAAACCCAAGTCCGTTCTCCCACCGTATCACAGAACTGGCGACTCTGCTGGGGACAATCATTTAAATGTGGAGTAGCCTTAGGGCTTAAATCACCCTTTGCATGATTAATTGTTTGTTTTGATTGCTTTACATTTTGGTTCTCTTGTTTGGGCTTGAAATCCTCCACCCGGATTTGGGAAACATTCATAGATAGCAATACATTATGGAAACTGTGCAGGGTATACCGACACGGTTGAAGCAATAGCTATATTAGTGCGACATATTTGTGAGTATCGGTAGCCTTTGAGTCAATCAAAGAGAATACGGGGCCGCTGAGTGATGTCATTAAGCACTAATGAACTAGAACCTTACTTGACCATCTTGGCCTTTCATTAGGGGTAGTGAGATGACCGGCTTTGGTACAGTCCGAAGTTGGTAGATACTCGATACTACACTCATTGAGGGTTGTTTTCTTGGAATATTTTGGTCGCTAGTTAAGTGGCTAAACCAAAACAATGAACATAGAAAACAATCCGATGATATTGAGCTCCTTAGAACCCGGTTACTATTTATAGGACAGGTTTTGAGCCAACTAAACTCAAGAGAGTACTTACCTATAAAACCTCATGCAAGCCTGAAACTAGGGTTTTTGTGTGACTTGCTTGTACATGTGTTTGTGCATACATCATGAACATCATAAAGCATCATATGCATCCACTAACCATTTCAAGGGTTTGGATCTTCATCTTTGTTCTTGTTTTGTAGGTCATGGAAACTCTTCGCAGGAAAACAATTCAAGTCAACCTTGTGAGAATCCCTCCTCAACTCAAGGAGCTTACATCCAGAATTCTAGAAAATTCTCTCTTCAGTGAAAGACATGGTAGACTTCTTAGCTTAGTTAACACCAACATTGAAGAAGACATGGTTAAAGTTCTCTTCCAGTTCTTTGACCCCCTACACCACTGTTTCACATTCCCTGACTACCAATTGGTGCCTACTTTGGAGGAATTTTCTCAACTCCTGAGGATTCCTATTCTTAATCAACTACCCTACAACGGTAAGGAAAAAGAGCCAAAGCCTGAAGATGTTGCTCAAGCATTACACTTGCAACCATCTGATATCAAGGGGCATTGGGAAACCAGAAGTGGTGTCAAGGGTTTCTTGGCAAGGTTTCTCTTTGAGAAGGCACAAGACTGCTGGAATTCTCTTGATCTACAAGCCTTTGAAGAAATTGTGGCACTCCTTATTTATGGGTTGGTCTTGTTCCCAAACCCTGACCAACTTATAGATGTGAATGTTGTTAAGATTTTCAAGTCCAAGAATCCCATACCTACATTACTTGGGGACATCCTACACTCACTTTACACACGAACAATGAGGAAAAGAGGTGTTCTCATATGTTGTACTCCTCTCCTAGCAAGGTGGTTTATTTCTCACCTTCCACAATCAGTTCTGAAGAATGAGTAGGGTTTAAGGTGGTCACAACGGTTGATGACCCTCACACATTCTGATGTACATTGGTGTTCTCGGTCCATAGAAAATGTCATCATCATTGATCGTTGTGGTGAGTTCCCTAATGTCCCATTACTTGGCATTAGGGGAGGCATTACCTACAACCCCTGTCTAGCCTTGAGACAATTTGGATATGCTCAGAGGGATGGCCCTCATGACATGTTGATTCCTGACCTAGTTTTTGACTTCGACAACGATGTGCAAGGACTTCGCCAAAGGTTCATCAGAGCTTGGAGGATGCCTAACAAGGTGGATAGTAAGACACTGGGGCACAAGAATTCCATCCCCCTTGAGCCTTACCTCAAGTGGGTACGAACCCGCTCCCAGAATCTCATGATGCCATATCCTCACATTCTCCCCTTGATCAAAGAGCCTGTTAAGGAAGGAGAGCTTCCATACACCATCCTACATCCTAACATGCCAACATCATGGGAGGAAATGCAAAAGAGTTGGATCCAACTCAAAGAAGAACGGGATACTTTTGAAGCCAGCTTCTATGCCAGTGAGAAGAAGGTTTTAGAGCTCACCCGCCGACTTCACGAGGAGGAAACTCTTAACACCTACGTCGCACCAAAAAGGATGCGCAACGTCTTTTTACATTAAGATTTTTGTGATATTTCGCCCATGGGGCATTTATGTACTAACAAATTTCTTCTTAATATGACGTGCGTTCTTTTTGTCTGCAACAAATTTGAATTTTTGAACCCTTGAATGCATTACATGAACAACATATCATTCATCATATGCATAAACAGGTCTTCAAGCCAGGTTTCCTTGTTTTCCTGCTGTTTATTACAGTAAGATGGATTTGGAGCAAACAGTGAAGGACCTACAGGCACAAAATTCGCAATTTCAGCAACTCCTCATGACCTTGGCAAAGGGTCAAGAGGACCTCAAAGCTCTGCTAGAGAAGAATAAAGAGAAGAAAAAGAAAAAGAGACCAGGGGTAGCTACTTTCGGAAGAAGATTTGAGGGTGACGCTAGAAGGACTCTTGAGTTTCCATCAACGTCCGACAAAGGGATTGGCAAGGGGAAAGGAGTTACTGTGCCTTCCGAATCTGAGGTAGAAGAGGAGGAAGAGGAAGCAGACGAAGAATATTTAGAACAACAGTATCCACCAGCGGATGACAAGTATAAGAACCTTGAAGACAGATTGGCAGCTATGGAGTTGCAGAGGGTGCCCGGATTGGATTTTGAGGAACTGGGGCTTGTAGCTGGGATTGTTATCCCTCCTAAGTTCAAAGTGCCAACATTCGCCAAGTACGACGGTCTATCTTGCCCTAAGATGCACTTGAGGTCGTATGTTAGAAAGATCCAGCCACATTCATCCGACAAAAACCTCTGGGTGCACTTTTTCCAAGACAGCTTGTCTGGCACTCAGTTAGATTGGTTTTACCAGCTTGAGAGATCAGAGGTCCACAATTGGGAAGACTTGGCAGCCACTTTCTATCGTCAGTATCAGTACAATGCTGATTTGGCGCCTACCTGTACTCAACTACAAAGTATGGGGATGGCTTCAAATGAAGGGTTCAAGGAGTACGCCCAGAAGTGGCGCGACCTGGCTGGAAGGGTGCAGCCACCGCTATCAGATAGGGAATTAGTTGACATGTTTTTGGGGACCCTATCTGGCCCTTTCTTCAACCATCTAATCGGAAGCTCCTCTGTGGGATTTACTGAGTTGATTTTGACTGGCGAGAGGGTGGAAGCCGGTATCAAAAGTGGAAAGATTCAAAAGGATGCCTCCGCATCCACAGCTGCTAGAAAACCTTTCCCAACCAAGAAAGAGGTATCTGCTGTGTACACCCAGAAAAATCGGGAAAGAGAGGAACGTCGGCCAACAATGGGGGCCGTATTAATACAGAAGTCCGCATCAGACCAGTTTAGAAATAGCCAACCGAGGAATGATCAGCCCATAACTTATCAGCAAAGGCCACCACGGCAGTTTACCCCAGTAAATATGACACCTGCTCAGATCCTTCCACATCTCCTGAAGTTGAATCTTGCTAATTTAAAAGAGGCGCCAAAGAATGTAAATACCACCTCTCTATCCTACAACTCAAAAGCCAAGTGCTCTTACCATTCAGACAGTATTGGGCACGATACCAATAATTGCTGGGCACTCAAGAACAAAATTCAGGATTTGATTGACGCCAAAGAGGTCAAATTTGACGCTCCTGAAAAGCCGAATGTTATATCTGCGCCGATGCCCAAGCACGGCCACAATGTGCATGCTGTTTTGGAAAATCTCCATGTTACTGATATCGTCGATCTGTTGACTCCGTTGTTAGTCATAAAAGAAAATTTGTTGAGAGCCGGGATCTTTCCTGGTTGTGATAAAGATTGCTATTTATGCTCAAACGTTCAAGGTGATTGTCCAATGTTGAAGTCGGGTGTCCAACGCCTGATGGATACTAAAGAAATACTTTTTCAGAAAACCCCTGTTAACACTTTAAATCCGATTGCTCCTGATACTTGTGATGCCTCAACCAATGATATTGCCATCATAACCATTTTCGACAATCCTCCCAAGGCTTGCAAAAGGCCTGTCAGGATTACACCCAACTCTGAATGTGTACCTCTAAAGATCACAATGTCGGGACCCGTCCCGTACCAATCAAGCAAAATGATACTGTGGAACTATGGGGGAGAAATCTTCTACCACGACATCAAACAAATCAAAACAGTCCGAGAAATCTATGAAGAAGACCGTGACATAGGAAACATCGCGGGTACTAGCAAGATCACCCGCAGTGGCCGAATCTTTTCTCCGGAGATTGCTCCTCCCCGAGCAGTCTTCAGACCCTTAAAAATTTCTGCACTTTTGGGACCCTCTGTGCAAGGCCTAGTGATTGAAGAATTAAACGCTCCTGAAGAAAGACCATCCACTGATAACACCAACAAAGGTAAGGGGATACGGGAATTGCCTGTCAGGACGAAGGCTCATGCTGTGGTTATCCCTGAAACCACTCAGAAGGAGATGGATGAAATCCTGAAGATAATCAGAAAAAGTGACTACGACGTTGTAGAACAACTGGGGCAGACCCCCTCCAAAATCTCAATGTTAGCTCTCCTGCTCTGTTCAGAGGCCCATGCTAAGGCTCTGATTAAATTCTTGAAGACGGCACATGTCCCCCAAGAGACCTCGGTTGACCAATTCCAAAACTGTGTGGCCAGTCTTACTACTGACAATGGCCTGGGCTTTTCCGACGCTGACCTAACTCCCAAAGGAAGGAAGCACAATGATGCATTACATGTTTCAGTTGAGTGTCGAGGGACCACACTCGCCCATGTCTTGGTCGATACTGGTTCTTCCCTGAATGTGCTGCCAAAGAAGGCTTTAGACCGTTTGGATTGTGAAGGTTTGACCCTCAAGCCTAGCAACATTATCCTCAGAGCTTTCGATGGTTCCAAAAGAATGGTTCATGGGGAGGTTGATATTCCCATCAAGGTAGGCGTTGAAGTGTTCAACTCCACCTTCTACGTGATGGACCTTCGTCCGTCATACTCATGTTTGCTGGGAAGACCGTGGATTCATCATGCCGAGGCAGTTATGTCCTCTTTGCACCAGATGTTGAAGTATCAGGGTTTAAGGGTAAAATCATAACTGTGCACGGCGAAGAAGAATATATGATAAGTCATCTCAACTCCTTCCGTTATGTGGAGCTGGATGGCGAGTTCATCGGAACGCCGTTCCAGCATTTTGAGGAAGTTTCTCCTGAGATAGTAATTGCAAAGACAACAGCTGAAGTACCTATCGTTCCCAAGCAGGTGGCTAGGATGGCATCTATCAAAGACGCAGAGGCTGTGATTAAGGAGGGGAACAGCACGGTATGGGGACAGTTGCCCAACATTCCTTATAAGACAGACAAGTTTGGTTTAGGGTTTACTGCTGAAGGACAAAAGGTTATGCGCCGCTCTAAGATTGGAAGACCACCCATCAAGATTTCTCACCATGGAATCAATGTTGTAGAGGATGAAGATGAGGAGAGCCACTTTGAAGACTGGATTTTTCCGACTGTCGAAGGGGGTTTGAGCAGTTGGGAAGCAAAGGATTTTGTTCCTATCACCTTTATCAACCAGTAATTTTATCTTTGAACAATTTCCCATTTTCTATGGTCTGTAATAACTAAAACAATTCGCACACTATTTTCACCTCATTCCTTGCCCGGGGCATGTAGGTCCATTTGTAAGGGCTTGATTCTCTTCATAATCATATGCCATGTTTTAATGAATCATTGGACGTTTTTCATCTATAAACTGTTGTGTTCATTTTCTTTCCTTTTGCATTTTTGTTTGTTTAAAGATGGTTATCCCTTACACACACCCACACTCACAAATGCAGGTACCCATCCACTCTGGATTCCATGGGTGACTATTCTGTTTTAGCTTTTGATAACTCTGAAGATTTGGTCAATCAAGCTGAGTACGAAGTTGACAAAGATTGTGAAGTGCCGGGAGAGTTAGCCAGACTTCTACAACAAGAAGAGAGGGCCATTCTGCCTCATGAAGAGTTGTTAGAAGCCATCAACTTAGGGACATAGGAGGACAGGAAAGAAGTAAAAGTGGGTGCCAACTTGGAACCAAGTGTCAAGGAACGCTTAATACAGTTGTTGAATGAATACATTGAGATCTTCGCTTGGTCTTATGAAGACATGCCAGGTTTAGACACAGATATCGTGGTTCACCATCTCCCTACAAGAGAAGACTGTCCACCGATCAAGCAAAAGGTTCACCGAATGAGACCTGACATGTCTGAGAAGATTAAAGCTGAAGTAAGGAAGCAATTCAACGCCGACTTTTTGGCCGTTACAACCTATCCACAATGGGTTGCTAACATTATGCCCGTACCCAAAAAGGACGGCAAGGTCAGAATGTGCGTGGACTATCGGGATTTGAACAAAGCTAGCCCTAAAGATGACTTTTCGTTGCCACTTATCGATATTTTGATTGACAACACGGCTCAGCACAAAGTATTTTCTTTCATGGACGGATTCTCGGGCTACAACCAGATCAAAATGGCCCCCAAGGACATGGAGAAAACTACCTTTGTTACACAATGGGGTACCTTCTGCTACAAAGTGATGTCGTTCGGACTGAAGAACGCAGGGGCAACTTATCAACGCGCCATGGTAGCTTTGTTTCAAGATATGATACATCATGAGATCGAAGTTTACGTAGACGACATGATAGCTCGATCACAAACAGAAGAAGAGCACCTTGGTCATTTGCAAAAGTTGTTTGCCAGGCTAAAGGAGTATAAACTCAAACTGAATCCAAGAAAGTGCACTTTTGGAGTTAGGTCTGGTAAGCTCTTGGGATTTATTGTCAGCAACAAGGGTATTGAGGTTGATCCTGCTAAAGTAAAGGCTATACAAGACATGCCCACTCCCTGTACTGAAAAGGAGGTTAGAGGAATCTTGGGACGCTTGAACTATATTGCGAGGTTCATCTCTCACCTGACGTCTACCTGCGAGCCAATTTTCAAACTGTTGAAGAAAGATCAGGTAGTTGAATGGAATGCCGATTGTCAAGTTGCTTTTGATAAGATCAAGGAGTATTTGCTAGAACCTCCTATCCTGATGCCACCCGTCGAAGGAAGACCGTTGATCATGTATCTGACTGTTTTGGACAACTCAATGGGGTGCGTACTGGGCCAACATGACGAGTCTGGTCGAAAAGAGCATGTCATTTATTACCTTAGCAAAAAGTTTATCAACCGTGAGACTCGCTACTCACTGCTCGAGAAAACTTGATGCGCTTTGGTATGGGATGCTTGCCGACTAAGGCAGTATATGTTGACTCATACCACTTTGCTGATTTCCAAAATGGATCCAATCAAGTATATCTTCGAAAAGCCTGCTTTATCTGGAAGAATCGCTAGATGGAAAATGATCCTGACTGAATATGATATCCAGTATACTACCCAAAAATCTATAAAGGGGAGTGTACTAGCTGACCATCTAGCTCATCAAGCCGTCGAAGATTATCAATCTATGAGGTTCGACTTCCCGGACGATGACATCATGACATTGGACAATATCGAAAGTAACGGACCGTATGACGGACCTGAACAAGGACCCCGATGGACCCTGTACTTTGATGGCGCTTCAAATGCGCTTGGAAATGGTATCGGCGCGGTACTCATTTCCCCAGAAGGTTTCCATACACCTTTCACTACCCGACTTTGTTTCAGCTATACCAACAACATGGCCGAATATGAAGCTTGCATCTTTGGTCTCAAGGCTGCTATAGACCTAGGGATCAAATCTTTGGTCATATTTGGGGACTCGGCTTTGGTTATCAGTAAAGTCAGAGGAGAGTGGGATACCAAACATCCTAATCTTATCCCATACAAGAAACATGTCCTAACTTTGTTGCCTCATTTCGAGCAGATTACTTTCGAGCATTTCCCGCGAGAAGAGAATCAGCTAGCAGATACTCTGGCTACAATGTCTTCCATGTTTAAACTCAACTGGGATAACGAGGCTCCCCAAATTACCATCTAGCAAATGGATGAACCTGCGCACTGTCATGAGATTAATACCGAAGAAGTAGTGGAACAACCTTGGTTTCATGAAATCAAAAGGTATCTCCAGACTAGAGAATATCCCGAAGGAGCTTCAGTCAATGACAAAAAGTTCTTAAGGAGATTTTCTGCCAAGTTCTTCCTAAGCAATGGCATCCTTTATAAACGCAACCATGATTGTGTTTTACTTCGATGTGTAGACAAAGCTGAAGCAGAGTTGATCATGACTGAGATACACAGTGGCACATTTGGTACCCACTTGAGCGGACATACGATGGCTAAGAAAATTCTAAGGGCAGGCTACTATTGGTCTACCATGGAAGCTGATTGCCACCAACATTCTCGTACGTGCCACAAATGCCAAGTCTACACCGACAAAGTACATATTCCCCTTGTTCCACTCAACATTCTGACAGCTCCTTGGCCATTCGCAATGTGGGGCATCGACATGATTGGAGAGATCAAGCCCACGGCATCCAATGGACATCGCTTCATATTGGTCGCCATTGATTATTTTACCAAGTGGGTCGAAGCAGCTTCCTTTGCCTCTGTTACAAAGAATGTGGTTTCCCGTTTCATCAAGAATAACCTCATATGGCGGTATGGTTTCCCCGACAGGATCATCACAGACAACGGTACAAATCTGAACAATACTATGATCACCGCTCTATGCGAGCAGTTCAAGATTTATCATCACAATTCATCTCCCTATCGGCCGAAGATGAACGGTGCTGTTGAAGCTGCAAACAAAAATATCAAGAAGATCATTTAAAAGATGACAGTCACCTACAAGGACTGGCACGAGATGTTACCGTTTGCTATGCATGGATATCGTACCACGGCACGTACTTCAACAGGGGAAACCCCATTTTCTTTGGTGTACGGCATGGAGGATGTCCTACCCATGGAAGTTCAGATTCCTTCTTTAAGGATCATGAAAGACGCTGGTTTGAGTGAAGACGATTGGATTCAGACCCGACTTGATCAACTCAATTTGATTGACAAGAAACGACTTACTGCTGTTTGTCATGGTCAGGCGTATCAAAAACGCACGATCAAGGCTTTCAACAAGAAAGTCAGGCGTCAGATATATTGAGTCGGAGATCTTGTAATCAAACGGATCATCTTATCGCAAAGTGATCCCAGGGGAAAGTGGACTCCTACTTACGAAGGACCATTTGTGATCAAGAGTATCTTTTCTGGTGGGGCAGTGATTTTGACCACCATGGACGGCGACGATTTACCACACCCTGCGAACGCAGACATAGTCAAAAGATACTACGCATAAAATAACCCGACAAGTCGAAAACCCGAAAGGGCGACTTGGGCAAAAATGGGCATCCCGGTGAGCCGAAAACCCGAAAGGGCAGTTCAGGCAAAAATTAGGGATAAAACAATAAAATCTGTACACCCGGCAAGTTGAAAACCCGAAAGGGCGACTTGGGCAAAAAAGGGTTTCCCGGTGGATCGAAAACCCGAAAGGGCGATCCAGGAAAAAGTTAGGGAATTAAAGAGTATGACTGTGTCTCGTCGGATCACTTTAAGAAAAATCTCTTCATCAACAAGCTCCGAGATTCTGATCAACCTAGTCATCGGCGGACGAAGCAATGAATGGACAAGATATTCAAAGTTGTGAAGGCTATAGCAGAATGGGAATCCCATGGAATTGTTACACATAGCCATCTTTCTTCTGTATAAATTTTTTCAATTTTTACGACAACATTCTCTTACTAGGATGTCTGTCTCCTTTGTACAAAGATACTCATAAAAGTTAATACAAATAAACTTCCAAGTGCAGAAATTTGCTTGCCTTCCTTTTCTTTTTTACACTTATGTTTTATTTGAAAAACATCCAATGTTTTGTTAAATAGGCATATGCATTTGAACATAATCATTGCTTACAAATAAAACGAAATTGAGAAAAGATGATTACTGAGAGGTTGAAGTTTAGGAAGATATCTTTATGCCATTTAAGAAGAAATCCCCAGCGGAATTAAACTTCAAGTTCCTCAACAGAGTTAAAATTTGGAATATATTTCCCTAACAGAGTTAAACTTCAGAATCCTCAGCAGGGCAAATGCTTTCTAGAACTTGATTCCCCAGCTGAGATGAATTTCAAAATTCCCCTCAGAGTCAAGTTTCAAGATCCCCAGTGGAGCCCGAAAACCCTGAAAATCCTATTCCCCAGCGGAACCAGAACAGTGAACATTCTCCCCACAGAGATATTTCCCAGCAGATTGAAGATTCTCAGTCTCACTTCTCCATCGGAAGTCTCCCAGGTTTTAATTCCCCGGTAGAGATCGTCAGAATTCTCATTCCCCGCAGAAGTTAGTTAAAACCCCCACAAGCCACCAAGGATTTTCAATCCCCAGAAGTGGTCCTGAGATCCCTCAACAATCGAAGATCTTCAATCCCCGAGCAGTTAGCAAGGATTTCTCATCTTCAACAATCGATGATTTTTCGGAATCCCCAGCTTCGGTCAAAGATTTATTTTCCCCGGCAGTAGTCAAAGATTTTCATTATCTCCAGCTATCAAGGATTCATTTTCCTCAGCAAGACGGCTACTTAGCCTACATGCATAATCATTACGTTCATATATCATAAACATTTATGAAATACAATTCATTGCATCATACATATCATGTAACATAATTTTGTGTTCAGCTAACATTTTTACCCTTTTTAGGATAAGATTAAAAGGCTATCATTAACAATTATTCAGATACAATATGGATACACCCCAGACACGGCGGTCATTTTATTACTCATTCATAATTTCAAGTCAGATACAGTACAGATACACCCCAGATACGGTGGTCATTCTACTACCCATTCAGACTTCAGCAATCCGATACAAACCAGATACACCCCAGATACGGCGGTCATTCTACTACCCGTTCATACTTCAGCAATCCGATACAGACCAGATACGCTCCAGACACGGCGGCCATTCTATCTCTCATTCAGATTTAACTATCAACTTCAAGTTCAGACACACTCCAAACACGGAAGCCATTCTGGCCTTTACACCAGTAGTTTGATTCTCCCCAGTGCAATCACCACGGAAGTCATTCTTTCACTTATTCAGATCCCAGTTACAGTTTCAGATACACTCCAGACACGGAAGTCATTCTGCTACTCATACAGATCTCAACTCCAAAATACAATCCAGATACGCTCCAGATACGGTTGCCATTCTGTCACTCATTCAGATCCCAGTTACAGTTTAAGATACACTCCAGACACGGAAGTCATTCTGCTACTCAAACAGATCTCAAACTCCAAGATACAGTCCAGCTACGCTACAGATACGGTTTCCATTCTGTCACTCATTCAGATCCCAGTTACAGTTTCAGATACACTCCAGACACGGAAGTCATTCTACTACTCATACAGATCTCAACTCCAAGATACAGTCCAGATACGCTCCAGATACGGTTGCCATTCTGTCACACATTCAGATCCCAGTTACAGTTTCAGATACACTCCAGACACGGAAGTCATTCTGCTACTCATACAGATCTCAAACTTCAGATACAGTCCAGATACGCTCCAGACACAGTTGCCATTCTGTCACTAATTCAAAATTTATCCTCAGCACACAGTTGCTCCATACACGGATTTTTCTCTGTTACCCATTTAGAATACGGATACACTCCAGACACGACAGTCATTCTGATATTCATTCAAAATCCAAATACAGTTACAACTCAGATACGCGCCAGACACGGACGCCATTCCTTTGCTCATACAAACTCAGTCCCTAGATACAGTTCAATGCCATTCCTTTGCTCATACAAACTCAGTCCCTAGATACAAACTAAATCCATTTTGATGCTCATTCTTCTGACCTACAACATTGCAATTCAACAAACATTCTTGGATGACATCTTTAAGCCCATCTCCAGCAAGATTCCACCATCTCCAAATGGCATCTTTAAGCCCATTCCCTCAAACTACGCTTTGACGAGTGCAAATGTTTTGGGCACTCTAGTGTCCAATCATCTTTTACCTTCGAGTCGCGAACGGCGAAACTGCCAATCTAACTCTTCAGGTTCAGGAAGATTGAACAGGGGCAGCTGTTGTACCCCAAAATTTGCCCTCTCAATTCTCAAGGCCTTTCTTACAAGGATTTTCAAGGTTCAAGCTTGAACAAGTGCATTTGGATTTTCCAATACCAAAATTAAAAGGAAATTGTCAAAAAGAGAGAAAACAGATAAAAATTTATTTTGACAAAAAATGGAGAAATACAAGTGTTCTTCGTTTCAACTCTTTCGATTGGTCTTTAGGCATCTTTCAATCAGCATCCTTCAATTGACTCTTGGCCTCCTTCGATTGCTCAAAATGGATGCTAGCGTGCCTCTTTCGCATGGGCATGTGACTTCTTGTTGCAGGCTTCGTTTGTGATTTTTGCTACCTACATTGCTTGCCTTGAAAACCATGTTTGTTGGCCACGAGTGCCCCCTGCAAGGCAAACCCTTTGATTCACCAAGCATGTTGCCTGCATGCTTGCTTTGAAAACCTATTTTACTTCCAGTAAGCCTGTTTCGATTTGGACAAGTTCACTGCCTACAAGCCTGCTTCGATTGGGCATATGCTGCTTGCAAGCCTGCTTTAATTGGGCAATATGCTTCCTTCGAGCATGAGCTTTTGATTTGGCAATATATTTTCTTCAATACAAGTTTCGTATGGGCAATGTAAATTCAAATAGGTCCCCTTCGATTCAGAAGGAAATGATCTCCATACAAGTTTCAATTGAGTTTTTGGTTCCATTTGAAACAGTGTCCTTCGACTCAGGAATGTCCTTCGACTCAGGAATATCCTTCGACTCAGGAATGCCCTTCGAATCAGGAAGTAAAGGCCTCCTTCTGGTTTTCATCAATTCCAAGAGTCAATAATGTTCTGAAAGCTTCTTTCGATTCAGAAGTTAATAACCTTCTAAAAAGGGCCATTCAAAGAACACACAGTTGGTCCATTCGAAGGGCACACAGCTGGTGAAAACGAATGTTGTTTTGTCCTAGTCTGGTCGAAAGGTGTAGAAAGATGGAGGATTCGACTCAAAAGATCTAGTTGAACATTTAGACCCATAGGCTAGGCCACGCGTCTTCCCTTTTTAGGCCTGTACCACTTGCACTTAATAGCACAGTACTACCTTTTAGGAAAGTCTGTCTTGAGCCTTGCGCCAATTTTCCTTCAGAAGGAAGCAACCCCATCTGAACCATTCATCTTGCTTTTGTGGCACAAGTGGACATTTACTTTCCAGCTGGGCCTTATTTTATTATTTTCTCTCCCCAAGCTTCCCAAAAGCCTTTCTCTATAAATAGAGAGTTCATTTGCACAAAGAAAAAGAGGGCAGAGGAGAGAGGAGAACGTATCTTCAAAATTCTCACACACCACAAAATTGTCAAACACTTAAACACTTAAACACTTAAACACTTAAAGACTTAAACACTCATCAAACACATACCCAAAATCCAAACAACAAATCCAAAACTGCATCCTCCTGCCTAACACCAGAACATCAAACATGTGTTCCAACTACAAGCCTAAGGCACAACAAGCCTTGAGGCCTGCATAACCTCAAAACCTTCCTTCCTTACCAAAGCCAGAAAACTCAAGCCAGTTCAACTGCAACTGCAAACAAACCTGCCTAAAGCCTGTCCAACTGAAACTGCAAGCAAGCCTGTATCAAAACTAACAAAAACTCAGACCTGCCTGTATCAAAACTAACAAAAACTCATACCTGCCTGTATCAAACCAAAGAGAAAACACTTATCCCCTTAGAATCTGAAACATCCTTATACCTTGTTACCCTTTGAATCCAGTAGGAAGAACCTCACACTTATCCAGTATCAAAGACATAACTCCTGGTTCCTCCCTTCGAATCCAGAAGCATTCAAGGAAACCACTTAAAGGCCCAACACACGTTCCAGCCTCAAGCAAGGTAAGTCATTCTTAACCTTGAACCCTTCATTTCTAGCGTAACATGTAAATAAGCTTCCTTTTCGTTTCAAACATATACATAGTGTTTGTTACCTTTTCGTTTCCACTCTTTTAGTTTGTTTTTATTGTCTCTCCTTTTGGTTTTGTTCTTTGGTTTGTTACAAATGCTCTAAGAACTAACCTGGCCCTGAGGTAATGATAGCATGGCCTTGGGCCATGTTGCTATTTAATATCTCAAACGAAATAAACAAAAGACAGGAGTATGAAACGAAGCCCCAGGCTTCCTCACTGACTCCAGACCCAATCGAAGGAGACAGAAAGGCAGATTGCATCTTGCACAGATTCCAGGCCCAACCGAAGAAGGCAACAAGGCAGAAAGGCCCAGCCAGAGGCACACTTGCACTAAGTCCAGGCTCAGACAAAAGGAACTTCCATGCTGGTGCCAGCCTCCAATCGAAGTAGATGACCTGAATGGTGCCAAATCCCAATCGAAGGCCATGACCTCACTGGCGTGAATTCCCAATCGAAGGACAGGACCTTACTGATGCCAGCCCCCAATCGAAGGAGGCCAACAGAATGAAAATCGAAGGGTGCTACTGCCTGGGTCGAAAGACACTCATTTTTCTTGCTTTTACCTTATTTTTGCCTTTATATTCTCATACAATTCAATATGGTTGTAATAGTATAGGATATTTATTTCCTGCATTTTTATTGCTTTGTACAAATGCTAGTAATTAGGTGTGTACGGCAAGATAAAATCAACAGTTAGACAAACCAAAAATCAAAGATAACAATGCATGCAATCAAACACACTTGCACACGTGCACCCCTAGGGTAATTCCACTTGTTGCCTTATAAAAATGGCCATGTTATGCATGTGGGATGTCTTAGCACAAACGAATTGAAAAAATATCATAGTCCCTCGATGACGCTATCAAAGTTTCCTTCCAAAATGATCTTAGTCCCTACAGAAAAGTGCTAAGTCATTTCACAACATTGCTATCATGGTCATACGATGAACCGCGCCTGTCCCGTTAACATCCTAACACAAGGTTGTTCACCAAATACAATGGTGAAACAACACTATTAAAAGGGTTAAAAACATAAGAAAGATCTTTGAGTAAAATAGGGTATACAACTCTTAGTTACTTGATAAAAAATCTTGCAAAACATCCTTGTTATTTTTCAAAACACACTCCATAACACAATTTCAAAATCCAACCTTCAAACATTGAAAACTTTTCGAAAGACAAAAACACCTTTGTATACATTCAAACAAGAATCATTACAAAGGTTGCCACAATGATGGCCTCTTTTCAAAACATCTTTCAAAACCACACACAAAGCACCATTTCAACAAATTGAAAATGCAAAGCAAGTGATCTAAGCAAGTAACTAAGAGCCCATGGATAACCATGGATAGAAAGGGTGCTAATACCTTCCCTTTCTATAATCTACTCCCCGAACCCAAGAAAACATCTCAAAGGTCTTTCCTGTGCTTTTTGACCTTTCCTTAGGATAAAATAAAAAGTCGGTGGAGACTCTTGCTAAACCGAAACATTTGCGAACACAAACGCAAAACCCAAGTCAGTTCTCCCACCCTATCACACTATGTTCCTATGGTGGGAATCGGGAGTGAGTGAACCTGAGAGTTAAATATTGGTACCACATGCATTGAGTCATGGTTTTTAGTCTTATTGCATTGCATTTTTGTTGTGCTATTATGTGTTTTGGATTGTGTGGAAGTTTGATTAGTAGAATGGGTGATTATGCATGAAATAAGTTGTTACTTACTTATTATCATGCTTCGCTTTATATAATTATGATATCTCACCCCTTTTGTTTGAATGTTGATTCCATGTAGGTAATGCGCATGTGATCCGTAATGAAGGTGTGGATGTGAGTAGTAAAGAGTGCACTTCATTATGCTTTTGTCGAGTCGGCGTCTGCTCTGATATGTAACACTGGGGGTGAATGTTTCATTGTTTTTACTTTGTCTGTTGGAGACTTTATGATATCTCTTATGTTGACATTCTTTATAATTACTTTATAACATGATTTGTGATCGGTCACCATTTTCACTATGTGTTTGTCACTTATCTGACGATAATCCAGGTATTTTGCATCGCTTTATGTTGTATTTTGTTACTGATTGAGTTGACTTTATGTTTCTTGAGTTTCTCCGCATCTTATGTTTTCGTAAGTTTATTTCAAGTCATTTCCTGTTTTATGCTTCAGTTTGGTTGTTGTGACTATTTTAGATTCAGGTGAAGAATCCAAAGTCCTCAGTACGAGAAAAGTCAAAAAATTGGAGGTTTCAGAGAAGTTTTCACCGAGCTACATCAGGCCTGACACGGCTACCCGTGTCACCTAACATAGGCCATGTCAGGCAGAGGAATCATTGAAAAGGAAGTCATCAGAAGACCACCACGGGCACCCGTGTCACCTGACACAGGCCGTGTCGGATATGCTGGGACTTGAACCTTTTTGTTGAATTGACAGATCACCAACACGGCTGGTCGTGTCACTTGACACGGGCCGTGTTGGTCTAGGTGCTGATTATTTCAGAATTTTGCATATTCCACTAAGTGTGACTCGGGAGGGCATTTTTGACATTTCGGACGGGAATAGAATATTTTCACTATTTGAGATAGTTTCTACACCAGTGAGAGGGACTTTTTCTTGACGTAGAATTCAGACAATAGAAGAGAGCAACATATGAGATTCTTGAAGAACGGATATTTTTCATGAGCCACAACGATTGAAGATCAGAGTTCATCATTCATCTGTAATGTTTAACCTTTATATCATTGAAATTCTTTTGAACAATATGAGTAGCTAAACCCCCCAATGCTAGGGGGTGTCCTTGATTTGAATCTGTAATGACTTTGAATTTCTTATTTTATCAATTCCATGGTTTTTACTTTTCAATTTAATCATGCAATCTTTTCATGCTTTCCTGATCGGACCAATTATAATTGATTTACGGTTAACAACCAGTTAGACCGCAGTTGTTAACGTTTTTGTATTATTAGGCTATAGTATATATCACCTAGGACTAAGGATACGTTATAGTCACCGGTTAACTCTTGATAAATTAAATGCTTGATTTCATCGTAACTCTCTAAGGACTTTGGATTTAGGATTAATGTTCAAAGGTTTTCCGACAAAGGACTTAGGGGAAAATAACCTAAAGAGCTGATAATTGGTATTATTAACTTGTTGAAGAAATCAAGATTCAAGGTTGTTACAGGGAAAATTACACACCACACCCTAGCATGTTGCTCATACTTGTGAAAAGCCATAATTTACATTCAGCTTATTTTTAATTACTGTTAAGTGACAATTTCCAAACCAAAATCCCAATTCAAGTTTTGTTTAATTAAAACACAAATTGAACTTAGTACTGATATGTAGTCCTTGAGATCGATACTTTGGGATTTCTCATTATTACTACATTGGCGAATTAGTACACTTGCTAATATATCGATCAAGTTTTTGGCGCCTGAAACAACCGGCTGAAAATCATCAAACAATGAAGTCGCCATCGAACGTCTTTTATCCCACATGTAGGGAAAGGTAAACATCGAGAAAACCTGATGAGGGAGAAGTCACGGTCTTGCGACCGAGATATCGAGTAAGGGAGTCTGTTACGCGAGGGGAAGGTATTAGCACCCCACACGCCCGTAGTACTCTACGGTATCCACTCTTGTTATCTATCTTATGGGTATGTTCAATCTATGCTTACTATCTACTATACTACTAAAGGGAAAATGCATGAAAAATAAAGGAGAAAAGAATGTAGGGAAAATAAAATTGTGCTCTCCTGGGCCCTACCCCAATGCCTACATATCCTTTTTGAGGAATCAGAGCTACCGTAGTTCGGCTCATATGTTTTTATTTGTTTGTGTTTTTTATGGACGAAGTTAATTCCGCCTTCTGCCGCAGCTCGACCTTTGAAGACTTATGCGTTGGCACAGAAGTAAATTAATCGTGTCCTTACCTGAAAAGTTTTAAAGAAAAGTGCTCGAGCGCACAAAAGATTTGAGTTGGATTATATTTTGTTATAGATGTTTTTTGTGGACGAAGTTAATTCCGCCTTCTGCCACAGCTCGACCTTTGGAGACTTATGCGTTGGCATAGAAGTAAATTAATCGTGTCCTTACCTGAAAAGGTTTTAAAGAAAAGTGCTCGAGCGCACAAAATATTTGAATTGGTTTATATTTTTGTTGCAGATAATGACTAGTCGACCTCAAGAGAGAGATATTAGCCATTTTTCTACTTAGTCATGAAAGGAGTCTTTGAGAATTGAAACACACCTAAGCTTGAGATGAAGAATAATAAGATCGAGAAGAGACCCGCTTATCATTTTCCGTACTAAGAAAAAGCATGATTCTCATCAATAGTTCTAAAGTGTTTTTAATTTCGAAAAGAAAAAGAAGTTTTAGTTTTAGGTGCGAATGCAAAAGGGAAAGAAAAGTTAAAAGGAGACTAGCTTACTTCTAAACCTAATGTTATTGTGCGTTAGTAGCCATAAGATTTAGGTTAAAGGGGAAATTTCTACCTGATGTTAGTATGCATGAATTTGAAAGCCTAATGTCTAATTTTAGTTCAATTAAATCGAAGATTAAATTTGAACCAAAATCTCCTAAGGAATCATGAAATAATATACGAACAAGTAAAATTAGGCAGCAAGTATCAAAATATCGCATACAATCCATACCAAAAATTGCAAACGAAACACATGACATAAAAATGAGTAAAACTAATGATTAAAATTGAAAAGAAAAAGTGAGAGAATTGAAAAGAAATCTCTTTTATTTACCAATATTGGCAAAGAAAATAAATCGCCAAAATTAATCGCAAACACAATCGAAATGAGTATTGGAAATAAGATCTCATGAGGTACGAACCGAATTCACTATGTGCTGCAAAAAATGCAATGACATTAGGCCCCATCAAAAATAGACACAATCATCAAAAAAATTAAAAATAATCATAGTCCAGGAATTGATTAGTTTGGCCCATGTCAACCATTCTTAATTTTATTAATCATCATATTATTATATTTATTTGTTGAATTAATAATAAAAAGAATAAAAACATGCAATAGAATACCGGTTCAGAAAGAAAGAAATAAAACCAAAAAAACTTAAAACTAAAAAAGAAAATATAGGAAAATTGAATAGGGTTTAGGGTTAAAAGAGAAAGTTTGTCTCTTCATCTCCCTCACGAGACTGGAACGGCGCGGCTACACAACCTTCACTGATCTCCGTCTCTCACGGCGCCGCTCACCACTGTCACCCTCGCCTCGCGTTGCTCCGTCTCACTCTCTCTTCGTTCTCCGTCTCCATCTCCGTCGCGAAACGGTTTCCGATTCCGTCTTCGTCGCGCCGATAAGCGCCTCCGGTGGCGGAAGAGCAATCGACCTCTAGCGTACAACAATTCGATCGCCTCTCCTTTCTCGTTCTTGTTATGAACCTCTCCCGATTTTCACTCACGCGTCAAATCAATCGGAGACGCTCCAATGGCACTTCGAAGCTGCTTATATCGAAACCAGAAATCGACAATTATATAAATTCTACCTTCTTCTTTTTCTTTTTTTCCTTCTTCTTCTTTTCGTTTTGGTGCTTTTATCTGATTGTGCGAATTCACTGTTCTTGGTTGTGGCAGTGTTGTGATGTTGAGCGTTGAAACTACGATGATGATGGTGAAGATGTAATGGTTGTTGGTGTTGCAGAGAGGTGAAGGAGAAGTGAGTAGTTGAAGGATTGAAGATGAAGATCGAAAAGAGGGAAGAGTTATGTACATCGAAAGAGAATGAAGAGAGTTTATGATTTTGTGGTGATGAAGATTCGGTTAAAGTGAAGAGATGACGATGAAGATGAATGCGGTGTAAAGTTTTTGCAGAGAAAAAATTGAAGGGAGTTTCAGAGAGAGTTGAAGGGAAATTCCAGAGAATTTGAGTTTGGTGAGTCTTTTGATAGTTTCTGTTATTTTTCTGGTGAATGAATCGTGTTCTATTCTGTCTATCCCATTATGTATATATGCTGGAAGTTTGTTGGTTAGGAGGTAGTTATCAAAAATTCTGTTAGGAAGTTAGGATGCAGTTAGGAATTTGTTACTAGTTAAGTTAGTTTTGTTGTAACTGTTTTGGGTTGGTTAAGTTAGTTATAGGGCTGTTTCTATTTTCTGGTTATGGAATTGGTTTTGGTTAATTGAGATATGGTTTTGGATTATAACTAGGAATGAGTTAGAAAAGGACTGTTAGGAATTACCGTTAGTTTGTTATGGTTAAGGAGGTTAGAAAATTAGTTAGAGGACTGCATAAATCTGTTATTTTCAGCTCATTAAAACTAAACAAAAAAAAAGTTTATGCAAATGAACAAAGTAAATTTCCCATGTCAAACCACCAGGCCAAAGCACTTAGAATACAGTTTGTTTCCAATTCCTAACATATGGAACTGAAGAAAATAGAGTGTTGTGTGGCCAACTTCCAAAAAAGGCATTCTTTCTCTGGTTCACAAAAGCACCATGTTGCGCAGGTGACAAATCACACCATTTCTTGTGACTTCCTTACACATCGGCCAACCTTCTTCCTGAATTCATCTCTTCTATCTCTCCACTCCTTTGCAGCTTCAACATTTGCAGGAGATTCGTCATTAGGACCGGAAAGCATTGAGATGATACTCAATACTATACTCTCTACCGTATGAACAGGTGTCCAGCGCTCACTTGCAAGCTCGTAACCATTAGGATCATCACCTGGAGGATGGAGGATTGATATGCAAACCCGACCATCAGGATATACATTAGGGTGCCATATCTCTGAGGTGAATTTCACTGATGGTGGACTATTTGGGTATTTGGAAGGAAAGCTCATTATAGCATTGAAAAACCCTCCCTCGTAGAGAGTATCAGGGGGTCCAATTATGGTGACACTCCATTCAAAAATATTGCTTTCATCAACCAACCCGGCAGAAAAGCCATCGACAGGGTGTTTGCAAAGATCTTTGAGCTGTTTTTGAAGGAGAAGGCTGGCTTGAGACGCCATGAAATCAAGAATGTTTCAGAACCGACAGTTTGATGAAGTATTTATACGATTGGAATTAAGAGAAAGATGGTTGGCTTCTCTGTGACTCTTACTTCTTTGTGGGTTTGTTTTAAGCACATAATACTTGGTGTAATTATTGATTTTTGTATTTCAAATTAAATTAACTTGATTACATATTGGTACTGAACTGGCTTGGAAAATGGTTGTTTATGCAGGTTTTCTTTTGGTATGAAACATGGACTGAGGCTTGTACATAACCAGGTTGGAATGGGGCAATCTTGGAAGATAGTGGCTTGAAGATAAATAAGTTTAGAAATGATGGAGACCTTGATTTAGAATTCTTTAGCTTTAGACCACTTGAATATTTAATGTAAATTCTTGTTTTTTGATTTAGTAATTTTGGATGTAAACGCCCTTTTGAAATCTTCTCTTGTAATGTTCTAATGATACCGCCTGTAAATTGCATGGTTATGACCTCGAATGAACGAGAATGAATTTGGATAACCCTTTGACAAATCACGAGTAATGCTTTAGAACTTGTAAAGATTATATCATTGAATGAATGTGAACCCTTGAATTTTAATGATGGAGCCCAAATATTCCAAGTAGTCTTCTCTTCCAAATTGCCTTTTGTATCTCCAAGATTTTTTAATTTTATGTTGCATATAACTCCATGGTTGTGATATGAATTTAATAAGAACCTTTTCCAAGAACAAACTTGTAACGTCGAGTTTCTTTGCTTTTGAATGAAAACATGCCTAAACACCTTCAAATGAACGAGCCTTGCATCTTTCTTAATCCTCACTTCAAAACCATAATTGAAGAAGCTTAGGATTTTGATTTTAATGTTTTTTTGAAATGAAGTCCCCCAAAGCATTTTATATCACAAGTAAGCGAATAGACCCGACGAAGAGCTTTGCCTCATAAAGTGTACAAACTTCCAATTTGCAAATAGTATCCTATTGAATCTTCTTCTCTTGCCTAGAGCTCGTGAACATACAAGGAATAGCTAAACCTCATTTGATGAAGAAAGGACCATTTGAAATATTAACTCGTAAAAGATATGATTTTCTTATATGATAACCTTTTGTATGACATATTGAAGCATCCTTGAACAAGATCTTAATGGCCTTGGATATATCAAAATCTTCAACCATTTGCACTTTAAGTAATTATAGAACCCCTTTGAAATTTATTGAAGAACCAATACACATGGAATCCCTCTTGAAGTCTATATGATTATGGAAATAAATCATCATTCATGTGGAGGTGATAAGTATAAGATGATGTTCCTCACTGCTCAAGCTTGCAGCCTTTCGAGATAGCCTTGGGATGACTCACAATTGAAGCGGCAAGTATTTGATGAGAACCAAAAATTGTATCACTAAAAGAAGTCCACAGTGTTAGAGAAAAAGCCATACACCAACCCTTATTCCTCAAAATCCATGATCTTATGCCAATTTATTGATTGATGATGCATGATGTGTTAGATGACCTAATCGAAATTATATATGTGAGAAAAAATGCAAAAATGCGTAAGCCAGATAGGAAGTAAAAGGGTAGGACAAATTTGGGGTATTACAGCTGCCCCTATTTAATTGTCTTAAACCTGAAAGTACGATTGGCGCGTGCCTTTCGGAAGTTCATGGTGGAAGATGATTAAATACCAATGCCAAAAATCTGTCCTGAGAGAGAGAGAGTAAGTTTTTTCTTTATTTATTTTTGTGTTATCTGTTGGGGAAAAGAAATTTGTTTTTTTTTCAATGAAGAGACAGGGATTGGACTTGTAACGAGGCTTGATGCCAATACAAGACAAATGGTTGGTATGAAAAGACAGCGGACGAGGTCTACGGGCGACCTACGATCCTAAGGTGACATATGAGAGCGATTTGACAGAGAACCTAGCCGAAGGGAGATCTCAGGTTCTAAGACAAAGTGTATGGAAGGAACCTAGACAAGAGGCGATCTCAGGTTCGACGATGATTTGAGGGAAGAACCTAGCCAAGAGGCGATCTCAGGTTCGACGAAGATTTGAAGGAAGAACCTAGCCAAGAGGCGATCTCAGATTCGACAAAGATTTGAAGGAAGAACCTAGCCAAGAGGCGATCTTAGGTCCGACGATGATTTGAAGGAAGAACCTAGCCAGGAGGCTATCTCAGGTTCGACGATGATTTGAAGGAAGAACCTAGCCAGGAGGCGATCTCAGGTTCGACGATGATTTGAGGGAAGAACCTAGCCAAGAGGCGATCTCAGGTTCGAAGAAGGGAACATGGGTTATGACATGATGATTGTTTAGATAAGCGACATGGGCGAGCATCAAGAAATGTTAAACACGGACGAGTGTTTGAATCAATACGGACGAGTATTGAAAGAAGATACAGGTGAGTATCAAAAGTATAAACACGGACGAGTGCTTGATTCAATACGGACGAGTATTGAAAGGAGATACGGACGAGTATCAAAAGTTAAACACGGACGAGTGTTTGATTCAATACGGACGAGTATTGAAAGAAGATACGGACGAGTATCAAAAAGTTAAACACGGACGAGTGTTTGATTCAATACGGACGAGTATTGAAAGAAGATACGGACGAGTATCAAAAAGTATAAACACGGACGAGTGTTTGAATCAATACGGACGAGTATTGAAAGAAGATACGGACGAGTATCAAAAAGTTAAACACGGACGAGTGTTTGATTCAATACGGACGAGTATTGAAAGAAGATACAGACGAGTATCAAAAAGTATAAACACGGACGAGTGTTTGATTCAATACGGACAAGTATTGAAAGAAGATACAGGCGAGTATCAAAAGTATAAACACGGACGAGTGTTTGATTCAATACGGACGAGTATTGAAAGAAGATACAGGCGAGTATCAAAAGGTAAACACGGACGAGTGTTTGAATCAATACGGACGAGTATTGAAAGGAGATACGGACGAGTATCAAAAGTTTAAACACGGACGAGTGTTTGAATAACTGACCCGGTGGGTGTTTAGGAAACTTGACACGTACGAGCGCTTAGGAATGGACACGGACGAGTGTTTAGGGAACTGACTACCAGACAGGAGCTGGGTTTAGAACGACAAAGTGTATTGATTTTGTTTGGCATTGAAAAGGTGAAGGTCACTGATTGGGGATTTTGGGCATGATACCCTTCTGTAGGGATGTATTATTGTCCTTGAATAATTCAGGTCTTTCGTGTAAGGTACCTGGTCTGGCTTATGCTTTGTATGCATGTTTGAATTTCTTTTGACGCAAAGATCCACTCTAATGGATCAGCTACGCGCTTTTGAGGATGCAATGATATGTAATGATAACTATATGTAATGAGAAGAAATAAACTTCATGGGGATAAAAGAAGGCTTGCTGGGAGCCATTTCTCATCACTGGGGATGTCGATACATATCGACGTTGGAAGTCTGTAGTACAAAAGATTTATGGGGGTACTGATAAAAATTTGCCCTGGAGAGCCCATGACACCGAAGATTGTTGATGATTCTGCTGGAGATTAAGTTGCCGACGAAACGAGTCTTCAAGTACGATGCTGAATCCTGAATCGTACCATTGGGGAAGAGATAATCCAGACCGGACTTCCAAACATCCTGAACTGTTGAGGGGGTGATAGAAGTGAATATGCCGAAGAATGGATACTGAACACCATGTGAATCTCTGGTTACATGTCCCAAGTTTACGCATACTGGGGAATTTTCTCTTAAATCACTTGGGGGATAAGAGATGGGCATGGACACTCACGAGTGCCCCAGTTGAAATCTGCGAATGCCCCGGTTTAGCTCTGCGAATGCCTCGGTTTAGCTCTGCGAATGTCCCAGTTTAGCTCTGCGAATGCCCCGGTTTAGCTCTGCGAATGCCCCGGTCTGGCTTTACTGGGGATGTTCTTGATTAACTCCACTGAGGATGCACTTGCGCGTGCTAAGTTAAAAGACGATTCTAGACTTTCTGAATTCACTTGGGGAATCAGACCCGAAGTTTCCTGTAGTAGATGGAGGCAGTTTCACGTGCTGGCTGGGTTAGGGTGACTGTCACAAATTGCTACCTGCAAGGAAAAACAACATTCGGAGTGCATATGACATCCCCACATGGTTATACATTGACGTGAAGTCACGTTTTACCTTGGCTTGAGAATTTTTATTCCCCATGTTTCTAACGCCATGTTTAATTATCAAATAAAACATATTTTGCATACAAAACATTTCATGATAATAAGAGGAAATTTTGATGAAAACATATTTTATTGATTGGCCTGTGAATAGGCATTTGTACAAGGAAGCAACTCCTATATGAGGTAGCTGCAAAATAGAAACGAAAAAAGTACAATAGGCGTAAATGGCAATGAGAGATGCTCGAATTTCCATTAAAACCGGTATTGCTACAGTTCCCATATCCTAAGTTGTCTCAATGCCTTGCCTCCGAAGAGTAGTAGTTGGATCGGTCAATTCGCTGCCAAGGTGCTATAGATGTGCGCGTGTCATTTGTGAAGAGCATTCAGACTGCAGCCTCTCGCTTAAAATCCCTAATTTTTGCTTGGATCGCCCTTTCAGGTTTTCGACCCAACGGGATACCCATTTTTGCCTAAGTCGCCCTTTCGGGTTTTCGACCTAGCGGGTTGTTATTTTTTTCATTTTATCCCTAACTTTTGCCTGGACTTTTGTGCCCACCGGGATGCCCATTTTTTTTGCCTAAGTCGCCCTTTCGGGTTTTCGAACTAGCGGGTCTTTTTATGCGTAGAATTTTTTGACTGAGTCTGAATTGACTGGGAGCGGAACGTCTTCCCCATCCATATCTGTCAGGATTAAGGCACCTCCTGAAAAAGCTCTCTTCACGATGTATGGTCCCTCGTAATTGGGAGTCCATTTTCCCCTTGGATCGGAATGGCTTTGTATGATGACCCGTCTTAGGACCAGATCACTAGGATAAAACTTTCGAGGACGAATCTTTTTGTCAAATGCTCTTTTCATTCTTTGTTGGTACAACTGGCCATGACAGATGGCTGCCAGCCGCTTTTCATCAATCAGATTGAGTTGGTCGTACCTCGTCTGAACCTACTCTGCCTCATCAAGCTTGGTCTCCATCAGCACTCTTAACGAAGGAATTTCTACTTCGACAGGGAGCACGACATCAGTGTCGTAGACAAGCGAAAATGGGGTTGCCCCTATCAAAGTGCGCACAGATGTCCTGTAGCCATGTAGAGCAAAAGGCAACATTTCATGCCAATCTTTATACGTTCTGACCATCTTCTGGACGATCTTCTTTATATTCTTATTAGCAGCTTTAACTGCACCATTCATTTTTGATCGATAAGGTGATGAATTGTGATGTTCGATCTTGAATTCTCCATACAATTCTTTCATCATGTTGTTGTTAAGATTAGAACCATTATCAGTGATGATTCTATGAGGGACTCCGTAACGACATATGATTTCCTTCCTGATGAAATTGGTGACGACCTGTTTGGTTACATTCTTGTAAGAAGCTGCTTCTATCCATTTGGTGAAATAGTCGATAGCCACTAGGATGAATCTATGACAGTTCGAAGCACTTGGTTCAATCCTTCCAATCATATCAATTCCCCACATTGCGGACGGCCACGGGGAAGTCATAACATTCAGCGGGGTTGGAGGAACATGAATTTGGTCTACATACACTTGGCATTTGTGGCACGATTTCGCGTATACACAACAGTCGCTCTCCATCGTCGTCCAGAAGTATCCTGCTCGTAAGATTTTCTTTGCCATAGAATGCCCGCTTGAATGAGTCCCGAAGGAACCCTCATGGATTTCCTTTATGATCGACTCTGCTTCGTGTCTATCCACGCATCTGAGCAGAACCGAGTCATAATTTCTGTTATACAGGACGTCTCCTGATAAGAAGAACTTGGATGCTAACCTTCTAAGCGTACGCTTATCACAAATCGTAGCATTTTCGAGATACTCTTGCTTCTAGAGGTACCTTTTAACGTCGTAATACCACGGTTTCTCATCAGTCATATCCTCGGTTGAGAGACAATGGGCAGGAAAGACATGTGTCGGCTCTTTGTACCTGAGGATGCGTATATTAGGCGCCTGATTTGGAAAGCTCACTGAAAACATGGATGCTAGTGTGGCTAAAGCATCAGCCAGCTGGTTTTCATCTCTGGGAATATGCTCAAAGGTGATTTCTTCAAAAGCGGGTATTAGCTGCAAGATGTAATCTTTGTACGGAATCAAACTGGGGTGCTTCATTTCCCAATCACCTTGTACCTGATGTATGACCAGAGCAGAGTCTCCAAAGACCTCCAGGATCTTGATTTTAAGGTCGATAGCTGCCTCAAGACCCATTACACATGCCTCATACTCTGCCATATTATTTGTACAATCGAAACATAACCACGCCGTAAGTGGTGTATGAATATTACGTGGAGAAGTCAGTACTGCCCCAATGCCATGCCCTGCAGCGTTCGAAGCACCATCAAACGTAAGAGTCCATCGTTCTTCTGGATCGACCCCATCATAATCATCGAGCTTCATAACATCTTCATCAGGGAAGTCAAATTTCATTGATTGGTACTCCTCTAACGGCTGATGAGCAAGATGATCCGCAAGAATTCTACCTTTGATAGCCTTTTGTGTAACATATTAAATGTCATATTCAGATAGAAGCATTTGCCATCGAGCAAGTCTGCCTGTGAGTGCTGGTTTCTCAAAGATATACTTTATCGGGTCCATTTTCGATATTAGAAGGGTCGTGTATGTCAGCATATACTGCCTCAAACGTCGAGCAGCCCAAGCAAGCGCACAACAAGTTTTTTCAAGTAAAGAATATCTAGATTCGCAATCAGTAAACTTTTTACTTAGATAATAGATGACGTGCTCTTTACGTCCTGTTTCATCCTGCTGCCCGAGCACACAACCCATGGATCCTTCCAGCACCGTCAAGTACATAATGAGTGGCCTCCCAGGCACTGGGGGGATAAGGATTGGTGGCTCTTGGAGGTACTGTCTAATCTTTTCAAAGGCTTCTTGGTAATTAGCATCCCATCGGACATCTTGATTCTTGCGCAACAATTTAAAGATGGGTTCACAAATAGCTGTGAGATGAGAAATGAACCTGGCTATATAGTTCAATCTTCCGAGGAACCCCCTTACTTCTTTTTCATTTTTTTGCTGCTGGCATATTCTGTATAGCTTTTACTTTGTCGGGATCTACCTCGATGCCTCGTTGACTTACGATAAAACCGAGTAGTTTGTCGGATCACACTCCAAAGGTGCATTTATTCGGGTTAAGCCTTAGTCTAAACTTTTGCAGACGCGCAAATAACTTTTGTAGATGGACTAAGTGTTCTTCCTCGTTTTTTGATTTTGCAATCATATCGTCAACATACACTTCGACCTTTTTATGAATCATATCATGGAAAAGCGTTACCATGGCACGTTGATATGTTGCACCAGCATTTTTGAGGCCGAAAGGCATGACCTTATAACAGTAAGTACCCCATGGAGTAGTGAATGTCGTCTTTGTCATGTCTTCTGGGGCCATCTTTATCTGATTGTATCCTGAAAAACCATCCATAAAGGAGAAAACCGAGGACTGAGCCGTGTTATCAACCAACACGTCAATGTGTGGCAACGGGAAGTCGTCTTTTGGGCTTGCTTTGTTCAGATCTCGATAATCTACACACATGCGTACCTTCCCATCTTTCTTAGGGACAGGTACGATGTTGGCAATCCAATCTGAGTATTCACATACCAACAAAAAGCCTGCATTCAACTGCTTTTCAACTTCTTCTTTGATTTTGAGAGACATATCTGGACGAGTTCTCCTTGGCTTCTACTTTATTGGAGGATATTCTAGCTTGAGTGGCAAGTGGTGCATGACTATATCCGTATCTAGACCAGGCATATCTTCATAAGACCAAGCAAAGATGTCAGAGTATTCTCTGAGAAGCTCAATCAACCCTTTCTTCACGTTATCTTGCAAAGCGGCCCCTATCTTGACCTCCTTTTTTATTGTGTCAGTGCTGAGATTGATGACTTCAATGGCTTCTTGATGAGGCAATATCACTTTTTCTTCTTGTTTCAACAGTCTTGCCAATTCCTCCGGAATTTCACAATCTTCCCCACTACCCTCATCGGCTTGGTCATTCGGATTTCCAAGGATATTGGTGCAAGGAACTGTAACATCACCGTTTTTTATGGAATTTGAGGCAGACCTGCATGATTTGATGAATCATGCCTTATTTTAGAATATGGATGCGAATTGGGAAATGGTTAAAGAGTTAGAAAAGCATTGCCATTTTATTTTACGAAAATAAGAAAAGACAGAGAGAAAAATTGTATGCAAAAATGACATTTTATTCAATTTTTAAACAAACATAGAAACATGAGGGGCCCTTTTCACAAGCCGTCAACATGCTTCGAGCAAAAGCATATGACTTATTTAAAACAAGAACGTTACATGTCAAAGAAAACCACTTCGAGAATATCAGTGGCAGTCCAATTGCCGAGTTCTTGATCAGGCGCAATCTGGTAGATGTACTGAGCCATATCTGCATCGTCTTAACCATCAATTGCATGGATTTGTCCTTGAGCCTCCGGACCGGCCTTAACAAATACCTTTGAAAGCGGAGGAACTTGTTTTCCCTTGAGCATAATTGGACTCGTACCAACATGGTCTGAATACGGCAACCTGAACCCAAGTCCAGACTTGTCCTGCTTTTCGCGCACCTCTATCACTTTGCCCTAGTCTCCATTAGAGACTCCATATTCTACAATAGCCTTGGCATCTCTCAAGGAAACCAACGGAACTCCAGACTTCTGGGTATTTTCCATCATGGTGGGGACTCTATCAACAGAAACGATTTCCAAGGCCTGAAAAGGGGTTTTATGAACTTCTCCGTCTACTTCGACATAACGGAAGGAAGTAAGATTTGTAATCACGACATCTTCTTCTCCGCCAATAATGACGAACTTGTCTTGGATAATGAACTTCAAACGTTTGTGCAGGGTTGAAGTAACGGCCCCTGCCACATGGATCCACGGGCATCCCAGCAAGCAAGTGTAAGATGGACGAATGTCCATGACATAGAATGACAGGTAAAACACGTGGGGGCCGATTTTGATGGGTAGGTCAACTTCTCCTTCTACAGATCTCCTCGACCCAACAAAGGCTTTGACTGTTAGCATACTGGGTTTCATCATCACCCCGTCCATGTTTAGCTTGAGTAGAGTATGCTTAGGCATCACGTTCAGAGAAGATCCAGTGTCTACTAAGACCCGAGACATTACAGTATCTAAGCACCTGATGGAAATATGCAGCGCCTTATTATGAGCCCGACCCTCAGGAGGGAGCTCGTCATCACTGAAGCCTAGACAATTTCTTGCGGAGATATTTGTAACAACCCCTTCAAATTGGGCCACAGAGATCTCAGGATTTACATGGGAACCATGTAGAATTTTCATCAAGGCGGTTCGATGAGCTTCGGAATACAGGAGGAGGGATAAGATTGAGATCTTTGCAGGTGTCTGATTCAGCTGGTCAACCACCTTGAAATCGCTCTTCTTGATTACCCTGATTAACTGCTCTACTTGTTGTTCAAAAGACGTCCCAGGAGAATCATTAACTGCCTGTTTCCCTTTATCTCTTACAGGAATCTCTTCGATAACTTCCTCAGGAGGTGGTGGAGTAGGAGCGAAGACTCTCCCGCTTCGAGTTATTCTACTAGTCTCGGCAATGTTGGTTACATCCTTATTTTCAATCGGCGGATAAACAACTTTCTTTCCCCGAATGTAAACGGCGTTGTATTCCCATGGCACTGCCCTGTTGTTAGTTAATGAGTTAGGAACAGAACTTGGAAGTGTTGATGCTTGGGTTGGCAGGGGAGCAACCGGATTCAGGTTTGGTGCAGGGAGCGTTGGAACCTGTATAACCAAAGGAACTCTTGAAGCATTTCTCTGAACATCGGTCGGATAATACGAAATTTCCAAAATAGCGACATCACCTTCGGGAACGACTTTCTCAACTCTGACAATCCCTCCGTCCATCAGTTTTTGAATGGAATTTTTCAAATCGTCACACTCGTCTGGATTGGATGAGCATTTCAAACAAAAACTATGAAGCTCTTGTAGAACTTTCTGCTGTAAAAGATGCTCTCTTAGGACTGCCATTGACATCTGAACCTCTTCAACTTGAGTCACTAAGTCATGGTCATTGTCAAACCCAATAGCGTTGGCAGCAGCCCCATGGTGGGGAGGCATAGGATTATTCTGAACATTAGGGCCTATAGGTGCGAAGCTTAGCTCTTTAGCATCTAATAGAGATTGTACCTTGTATTTCAAAGCTCTGCAGTTTTCAATTGAGTGACCGGGAGCACCTGAATGAAATTTACAATGTGCATTAACATCATAACCCCTTGGAAGCTCTGTCGGTGGGGGAGGTAACTCTCGAAGTTGTACCAACTGACCAGCTAGCAACTGCGGGAGTAATTGAGCATACGACATCGGGATTGGATCCAACTTCCTCTCAGGATACCTTTGCTGCCTTTGTTGACCCCTCTGTCCCTGAGGCCTTTGGTTCTGTTGATAGTTTCATGGCGGTGCGTATTGTTGTTGTGGAGCAGCCGCAGGGGTCTGGTAATATGGAACTTGTATAGTAGCCTTCCGCTTATCATCGGAGGCATTGCTCACCTCTCCTTCCTTTTTCTTGACGAAACCGCTAGAGTATGGTTTCTTCCCACCAACTGAGTTGTTGTTATTATTCGTGCCAGATGCACCTGAAATAGTCCCCACTTTAATACACATTTTAACCCGCTCTCCGATGATGACCATGTCTGAAAACGAGTCAGAAGTACTACTGAGCATATGTTGCAAATACGGGCCTCGAAGGGTACTCATGAACAAATCCACTAGTTCCCAGTCTAGGAGAGGATGTTGAACTCTTGCCGCCAAACTGCGCCATCTCTGGGCGTACTCTTTGAAAGACTCACCAGTCTTTTGAGACATACTCTGCAGCTGCACACGGCTAGGTGCCATGGCGGTGTTGTAGTGATAATGTTTTAAGAAAGCATCAACAAGCTCACTCCAATTACTAACATGAGTTTGTTCCAACTGCACGTACCACTCTAATGGAGCTTCAGCAAGACTGTCCTGAAAGAAATGCATAAGCAATGGCTCATTGCTAGCATAAGCAGCCATCTTTCTGCAGTAAGATCGAAGATGAGTCTATGGGCATGTAACCCCCTTATACTTATCGAAATCAGGTACCTTAAACTTCGGCGGAAT
Source organism: Vicia faba (assembly GCA_948472305.1). Lineage (NCBI taxonomy): Eukaryota > Viridiplantae > Streptophyta > Magnoliopsida > Fabales > Fabaceae > Vicia > Vicia faba. The sequence goes on from OX451741.1 coordinate 1,401,444,659, forward strand.
CACAACCCCCGGAACTAAACACATAGCAGCGGCGCTGAATCCTGGTTTCTTAGAAGTCTCCATAGCCTTTAAGCGTTCTTCCAGAGCCTTGTACATCTTAGCAGTTTCAGACAGATCAGTCGTAGAATCCTTTGGAGGGTCATCGAGATCAATGACATCATGGTGGTCATCTATAATCATCTGTGGGTTCTCCTTAGGAATCCCCCCATGATCATTCTTGGGTCCGCCGTTCTCGGATGTGGAGGCAACGTCTACTAGTTTTGTGACGCTTATTCTGAGCTCTTCCTGCCCTTGGATGACGGCATGAAGAGTTTCCATGAGTTGGTTCATCCGGTCACCCATGGTGTCCATGTCTTTGCGGAGAGAGGCCTGGTTCTGCTCAATCTGTTCCATGATCCTCAACTTGTTGGCTCGAGTGCGATAAAGATGTATGGAAGTCATCTTGTAGATTCTATAATAAAAGGAAAAATCATCAGATAAGAACTCCTTCCAGCAAACCTGCAATTCATGAAATGCATGATATGTATGATGTATGAAATGATTGTCCACTCCGGTTCTCCATGGTTCAACTACCGTTAATAGTAATCGAGCAACATAATGACAAGAACGACCACATGAAGAAGACATCCCAAAAATAAGAGAAATTCCCACAGAACTGAATATAAGAAGGTTATGGGAGTGTGAGCAATTGGTAACAATAATGATTAGTTCGGGGGTAGGTTATTTTTCCATGTCGCTTAGGCTCAAATAAAGTGCCTTAGCGATAATTTCAAAATTGTGCCTATCCGGACTTGGCGACAGGTAGGCGTTCAGCAAAGAGGATTGTCCTTCCGGAATTGGAACAATTTGGTAGTCCTAGAATGTGTAACTTGTAGCTGTAAGACTGAAATAGGGTCGAAATGACGAAAATGGTCCTATAGATTCTTCAAAGAAGGCCAAGAACTTGAGCGGAAAACTTTGAATAGTACAAATAAGTATGATTGTCTCCTTTGGTTTTCTTGAGAACATCACCGTTGCCAAATGTTATTGGCGAAAATTATGCCAGAGAGGTATCCAAAGTGGACATACATATGCAAGGTTGATAATTTCATCTTTCTGACATTTTTTTTTGAAATAAACATGTTAGATGTAAATGCAAAATGATCATGGTGTTACTACTTCCATGATACCAATATCTACTGTATTGTCTCTGCGTAGCTTGTAAGTACCAGGATCATAGGTCCGGAACATAAACCATACAATCTTATGAACAGACTCGGGACTTAGAAGATAAATCTGAGAACCTCCTAATCATTGACAGAGTTCCAGAGCATATCCAATAGAACTGATAGTCATTGTTTGAGCATAATCATCATTCGAATATGAGTAACCATCTGAATATGAGTCACCATCTGTACCTGTGATAGAAATTCCCTCCCCACTCACGGGTGAAACTAGGTCAAGGTAAGATAATGGTAACTCGAAAATCACGGGTCCGCCTGAAAGTGCTATGGGCTTACCCACAGACGTGGGCGCCGATAGTAATTCGTTTGAACCTCATCCGAGCGTGGTATGTGACATGATTGCACTAATCGGACCACGTCCTATAGCCGTCATGCCCCCACTCTATTCCTAGGTGTCCTAGTGCACTCTGGCCTGGGTACTGGGCCTTTTACCTCAAAAGTAACATCCCAACCCAATAAGAAGTAGATCCTGTACAGCAGTAGTATATGGAAGACAGTAAAATACAATGCATATGTATGCTCAAGTATATACAAAATGAATGAATAAACCGAAAGCGTAAAGATAAACACCCAAAGAAAAGAAAAGAAGAGCTAGGAGCGACTCCGGGATGGACCAGCACTTGGTCGACCTATTCCCCAGTGAAGTCGCCAGCTGAAACAACCGGCTAAAAATCATCAAACAATGAAGTCGCCATCAAACGTCTTTTATCCCACATGTAGGGAAAGGTAAACATCGAGAAAACCTGATGAGGGAGAAGTCACGGTCTTGCGACCGAGAGATCGGGTAAGGGAGTCTGTTACGCGAGGGGAAGGTATTAGCACCCCACACGCCCGTAGTACTCTACGGTATCCACTCTTGTTATCTATCTTATGGGTGTGTTCAATCTATGCTTACTGTCTACTATACTACTAAAGGGAAAATGCATGCAAAATAAAGGAGAAAAGAATGTAGGGAAAATAAAATTATGCTCGCCTGGGCCCTACCCCAATGCCTACGTATCCTTTTTGAGGAATCAGAGCTACCGTAGTTCGGATCATATGTTTTTATTTGTTTGTGTTTTTTATGGACGAAGTTAATTCCGCCTTCTGCCGCAGCTCGACCTTTGGAGACTTATGCGTTGGCACAGAAGTAAATTAATCGTGTCCTTTCCTGAAAAGGTTTTAAAGAAAAGTGCTCGAGCGCACAAAAGATTTGAGTTGGTTTATATTTTATTATAGATGTTTTTTATGGATGAAGTTAATTCCGCCTTATGCCGCAGCTCGACCTTTGGAGACTTATGCGTTGGCATAGAAGTAAATTAATCGTGTCCTTACCTGAAAAGGTTTTAAAGAAAAGTGCTCGAGCGCACAAAATATTTGAATTGGTTTATATTTTTGTTGCAGATAATGACTAGTCGACCTCAAGAGAGAGATATTAGCCATTTTTCTACTTAGTCATGAAAGGAGTCTTTGAGAATTGAACCACACCTAAGCTTGAGATGAAGAATAATAAGATCGAGAAGAGACCCGCTTATCATTTCCCGTACTAAGCAAAAGCATGATTCTCATCAATAGTTCTAAAGTGTTTTGAATTTCGAAAAGAAAAAGATGTTTTAGTTTTAGGTGCGAATGCAAAAGGGAAAGAAAAGTTAAAAGGAGACTAGCTTACTTCTAAACCTAATGTTATTGTGCGTTAGTAGCCATAAGATTTAGGTTAAAGGGGAAATTTCTACCTGATGTTAGTATGCATGAATTTGAAAGCCTAATGTCTAATTTTAGTTCAATTAAATCGAAGATTAAATTTGAACCAAAATCTCCTAAGGAATCATGAAATAATATACGAACAAGTAAAATTAGGCAGCAAGTATCAAAATATCGCATACAACCCATACCAAAAATTGCAAACGAAACACATGACATAAAAATGAGTAAAACTAATGATTAAAATTGAAAAGAAAAAGTGAGAGAATTGAAAAGAAATCTCTTTTATTTACCAATATTGCCAAAGAAAATAAATCGCCAAAATTAATCGCAAACACAATCGAAATGAGTATTGGAAATAAGATCTCAGGAGGTACGAACCGAATTCACTAAGTGCTGCAAAAAATGCAATGACATTAGGCCCCATCAAAAATAGACACAATCAGCAAAAAAATTAAAAATAATCATAGTCCAGGAATTGATTAGTTTGGCCCATGTCAACCATTCTTAATTTTATTAATCATCATATTATTATATTTATTTGTTGAATTAATAATAAAAAGAATAAAAACATGCAATAGAATACCGATTCAGAAAGAAAGAAATAAAACAAAAAAAACAATTAAAACTAAAAAAGAAAATATAGGAAAATTGAAAAGGGTTTAGGGTTAAAAGAGAAAGTTTGTCTCTTCATCTCCCTCACGAGACTGGAACGGCGCGGCTACCCAACCTTCACTGATCTCCGTCTCTCACGACGCCGCTCACCACCGTCACCCTCGCCTCTCGTTGCTCCGTCTCACTCTCTCTTCGTTCTCTGTCTCCATCTCCGTCGCGAAACAGTTTCCGATTTCGTCTTCGTCGCGCCGATAAGCGCCTCCGGTGGCGGAAGAGCAATCGACCTCTAGCCTACAACAATTTGATCGCCTCTCCTTTCTCGTTCTTGTTCTGAACCTCTCCCGATTTTCACTCACGCGTCAAATCGATTTGAGACGCTCCAATGGCACTTCGAAGCTGCTTATATCGAAACCAGAAATCGACAAGTATATAAATTCTACCTTCTTCTTTTGCTTTTTTTCCTTCTTCTTCTTTTCGTTTTGGTGCTTTTATCTGATTGTGCGAATTCACTGTTCTTGGTTGTGGCAGTGTCGTGATGTTGAGCGTTGAAACTACGATGATGATGGTGAAGATGTAATGGTTGTTGGTGTTGCAGAGAGGTGAAGGAGAAGTGAGTAGTTGAAGGATTAAAGATGAAGATCGAAAAGAGGGAAGAGTTATGTACATCGAAAGAGAATGAAGAGAGTTTATGATTTTGTGGTGATGAAGATTCGGTTAAAGTGAAGAGATGACGATGAAGATGAATGCGGTGTAAAGTTTTTGCAGAGAAAAAATTGAAGGGAGTTTCAGAGAGAGTTGAAGGGAAATTCCAGAGAATTTGAGTTTGGTGAGTCTTTTGATAGTTTCTGTTATTTTTATGGTGAATGAATCGTGTTCTATTCTGTCTATCTCATTATGTATATATGCTGGAAGTTTGTTGGTTAGGAGGTAGTTATCAAAAATTCTATTAGGAAGTTAGGATGCAGTTAGGAATTTGTTACTAGTTAAGTTAGTTTTGTTGTAACTGTTTTGGGTTGGTTAAGTTAGTTATAGGGTTGTTTCTATTTTCTGGTTATGGAATTGGTTTTGGTTAATTGAGATATGGTTTTGGATTATAACTAGGAATGAGTTAGAAAAGGACTGTTAGGAATTACCATTAGTTTGTTATGGTTAAGGAGGTTAGAAAATTAGTTAGAGGACTGCATAAATCTGTTATTTTCAGCTCATTAAAACTAAACAAAAAAAAGTTTATGCAAATGAACAAAGTAAATTTCCCATGTCAAACCACCAGGCCAAAGCACTTAGAATACAGTTTGTTTCCAATTCCTAACATATGGAACTGAAGAAAATAGAGTGTTGTGTGGCCAACTTCCAAAAAAGACATTCTTTCTCTGGTTCACAAAAGCACCATGTTGCGCAGGTGACAAATCACACCATTTCTTGTGACTTCCTTACACATCGGCCAACCTTCTTCCTGAATTCATCTCTGCTATCTCTCCACTCCTTTGCAGCTTCAACATTTGCAGGAGATTCGTCATTAGGACCGGAAAGCATTGAGATGATACTCAATACTATACTCTCTACCATATGAACAGGTGTCCAGCGCTCACTTGCAAGCTCGTAACCATTAGGATCATCACCTGGAGGATGGAGGATTGATATGCAAACCCGACCATCAGGATATACATTAGGGTGCCATATCTCTGAGGTGAATTTCACTGATGGTGGAATATTTGGGTAGTTGGAAGGAAAGCTCATTATAGCATTGAAAAACCCTCCCTCGTAGAGAGTATCAGGGGGTCCAATTATGGTGACACTCCATTCAAAAATATTGCTTTCATCAACCAACCCAGCAGAAAAGCCATCGACAGGGTGTTTGCAAAGATCTTTGAGCTGTTTTTTAAGGAGAAGGCTGGCTTGAGACGCCATGAAATCAAGAATGTTTCAGAACCGACAGTTTGATGAAGTATTTATACGATTAGAATTAAGAGAAAGATGGTTGGCTTCTCTGTGACTCTTACTTCTTTGTGGGTTTGTTTTAAGCACATAATACTTGGTGTAATTGTTGATTTTTGTATTTCAAATTAAATTAACTTGATTACATATTGGTACTGAACTGGCTTGGAAAATGGTTGTTTATGAAGGGTTTTCTTTTGGTATGAAACATGGACTGAGGCTTCGACATAACCAGGTTGGAATGGGGCAATCTTGGAAGATAGTGCCTTGAAGATAAATAAGTTTAGAAATGATGGAGACCTTGATTTAGAATTCTTTAGCTTTAGACCACTTGAATATTTAATGTAAATTCTTGTTTTTTGATTTAGTAATTTTGGATGTAAACGCCCTATTGAAATCTTCTCTTGTAATGTTCTAATGATACCGCCTGTAAATTTCATGGTTATGACCTCGAATGAACGAGAATGAATTTGGATAACCCTTTGACAAATCACGAGTAATGCTTTAGAACTTGTAAAGATTATATCATTGAATGAATGTGAACCCTTGAATTTTAATGATGGAGCCCAAATATTCCAAGTAGTCTTCTCTTCCAAATTGCCTTTTGTATCTCCAAGATTTTTTAATTTTATGTTGCATATAACTCCATGGTTGTGATATGAATTTAATAAGAGCCTTTTCCAAGAACAGACTTGTAACGTCGAGTTTCTTTGCTTTTGAATGAAAACATGCCTAAACACCTTCAAATGAACGAGCCTTGCATCTTTCTTAATCCTCACTTCAAAACCATAATTGAAGAAGCTTAGGATTTTGATTTTAATGTTTTTTTGAAATGAAGTCCCCCAAAGCATTTTATATCACAAGTAAGCGAATAGACCCGACGAAGAGCTTTGCCTCACAAAGTGTACAAACTTCCAATTTGCAAATAGTATCCTATTGAATCTTCTTCTCTTGCCTAGAGCTCGTGAACATACAAGGAATAGCTAAACCTCATTTGATGAAGAAAGGACCATTTGAAATATTAACTCGTAAAAGATACGATTTTCTTATATGATAACCTTTTGTATGACATATTGAAGCATCCTTGAACAAGATCTTAATGGCCATGGATATATCAAAATCTTCAACCATTTGCACTTTAAGTAATTATAGAACCCCTTTGAAATTTATTGAAGAACCAATACACATGGAATCCCTCTTGAAGTCTATATGATTATGGAAATAAATCATCATTCATGTGGAGGTGATAAGTATAAGATGATGTTCCTCACTGCTCAAGCTTGCAGCCTTTCGAGATAGCCTTGGGATGACTCACAATTGAAGCGGCAAGTATTTGATGAGAACCAAAAATTGTATCACTAAAAGAAGTCCACAGTGTTAGAGAAAAAGCCATACACCAACCCTTATTCCTCGAAATCCATGATCTTATGCCAATTTATTGATTGATGATGCATTATGTGTTAGATGGCCTAATGGAAATTATATATGTGATAAAAAATGAAAAAATGCGTAAGCCAGATAGGAAGTAAAAGGGTAGGACAAATTTGGGGTATTACAGCGCCGTTGCCTAGGACTGCAAAATTATAGAGTTTCAATTCTTGTTCAATTAAAATTTTGTTGCTCATTAACTGAAATTTTATTTTCGGTTTTATTGTTTTTATTTTTGTTCTGTTACTACTAATCTGTGTCTAATATTTTTGTGCGAGGAGAATCCTCAGCTATTTGATGCAGAAATTGAGAGAACGTTGCATGCAAGACTTAAACAAGCTAGATTAGCAAGACTGGACTCTGAAGAAGAAAAAAATCTTTGTCCATTCAGATTCAGAGTCAGAGGAAGAAATTATGGCTGAAGATCCACAAGAAAGACTTCTTGGTGATTGTGGTGGGGCAAATACATCGGGTAGCAGGTTGGAAATTGTAAACCACCTGGTAAACGTGCCTAGTTTTCAACAGCAACCAAGCACAATCACTCAGCTTGAGAGAAGATATTTCACCGGAAAGGTCAATGAAGATGTCAATAAACACTTGTAGAGATTTTTGACCATGACTACCACATTGAAGATTGATGGGAATACAGATGAAGCAAATAAACTAAGAATCTTTTCATTTACCTCATTTGAAGACGATGGGGAGTGGTTTTACTCATTATCTGCTAGGAGTGTTGATATTTGGGAAGAGATGGAGAAGAATTTTCTTGACGAATACTTTCCTGCTTCAGTTTACATTCGCAAAACATATGACATTGCAAATTTTAAGCAGAAAGAAGGAGAGTCATTGGGTGATGCCTATAAGATATTCAAGAGGTTGTTGGTAGCTTGTCCCACTAACAACATGGACCAAATGGAACAAATGCAGATTTTTGTGAATGTCCTCAGAATAAAGGCAAAGCGGCTTATTGATATAGTTACCGGTGGCTCATCAAAAAATTTAAAAACCACTGTGTGATCGGTGGATCTGGAACTGACTGTTTAACGCTGGTTCGCGAAATGTCGCGGAAGCAAGAGTCGCCACCGTCTTTTATTTTCTCCAACATGGAAAGGACAAAAGCACAGAAAAATTCCTTCAAGAGATCGCTCTCGGTTCGGGAGGTAGGTTATAGAAAGGGAAGGTGTTAGCACCCTTTCTATCCATGGTTATCCATGGGCTCTTAGATACTTGCTCAATGTGTTTTCAAAATTGTTTGTTTGCTTTTCAATGTGGGTTTAAAAAAGTTCCTTTGAAAAATTTCAGTTCGACTCGTACGTCAGAGTGTTTGAAAAATTTGCTTTGAAAGCTTTTTGAAAATGTGTTTGTGAAAAGATGTTTTGATTTGTTTTGAGATTAGAGCAAGTATCCTTGAGAACCTACCTACCCTAAGGAATTCGTCTGTGTAAATGTCCTTGAAGTAGTGCCATCCCACCATTGAGAGGTAGGTAGCACCACCGTTGGAGGTGTTCGGGTCAATTCGAGTTTGTAGGGACATGGTGATCACCAGAGCAATGGGAAGACACCTTAGAAGCTACCCTCATGCCAGGTTCCCGGATCATGAGGACTTACTAAGACGTCCTCTACTCGACGATCACCTTTCGAAAGGCAACAGTGAGGCGTACCCTAGGGGTGGTGTGTGTGAGTGGTGTGTTGTTTTCATTGATATTTGTCTTGTCATGTTTATTTGTGATCTACGCTTGATTTTAATTAGGGCCATTCATTCTTGCATGCTTATTTAACAGTTAAAAGTATTGCGGGAAAAGTAAATTCTAAGCTATTACAAAGGCGCGGGTCCACATCGCCAAAATAAAACCGGACCCGATTTAGCGGAAAAATAAATAAAGCAAAAGTAAAAGTGCGAGAAATAAAATTACAATGCTTTGGGACATATACATAATTATAGTAAGCGATATAAAATAAATGCGCGAAATTAAATAAATAAAACAATGGGCGTTGGACCCTTTTTGCAAAAAAGATTAACTTTAATAAGGAATTAAAATAATAAATGAAAAATTAAATGTTTTGGTATTTTTGTGTTTTTTAGGATTTAAAAGAAGAAAGAAATTATTGAAATTAAAAATAAAATGCTAAACCCTAGTTCTAATGTTTTTTAAATTTATTGTAAAAAAGATTGAATTTTTAACCTAATTTAAATCTAAGTTATTTATATATATTTAATTATAAAAAGAAAAAAATAAAATAAATTAATAAATAATATTGTGATAAAAGGAAAAACTAAAAAGGAATGAAAATTGTTAATTAAACCTAATTCTAATTTTTATATTTAATATGAAAGGAATTAAAATTGCAAAATCCTAATTAAACTAAATTTATTCACATGCATTTATTCATAAAATAATTAAAATAAATAAATATTATATTTTTTGGCCTTTTCTGTTTTTTATATTTTGTGAAAAATAATTAATTAATTTAAACAATAAAAATAAAAATAATAATTAAAACAAGAATAAAAAATAAAATAAATAAAATAGTGAAGGCAAACCAGGGGGGGGGGGGGGGTAGCCCCAAATTGGAGGTACAGGCCTGAAATGCTGGCCCATCAACACTTTGGTCCATTGACTTTTTGCGTAGCATGTAGCAAGGCTGACCAACGTTTACCATATGCCTTGAATTTGAGCCCTCTGATTGATCTTTAGGACGCGTGGCTGGTTGATCCTTGAACGTGCATGGTGAGTCTTAACGTTATGCCTGCATGCAATTACTAGTGGAAAAATAATATGGAAATTACTCAGACCTGGGACTCGAACCCAGGTCTCATGCTTAGTCAATGCCTTCTCTGACCAACTGTGCCAACCAAACGCGCTTGTAATATAATTAATACACAAATAATATAAAATAAGAAACAAGATTAGTGGATAGCTTGGCGCGAATTTTGAATCAACCACTCAGCGCGTGACACGCCTTCGTCTCCCTCACGTCCCCTGCAATATGAAACAAATAGGCAACAGTTTTTACGCGTTGTGTTAGAGGGTCTTTGGAAAAATAGCGATTAGCGCTATGTGAATCATAAATTAATCGCGAGCACATCACTCTCTTCGTCCAGATGCGTGGAATGTAGTGGTCTTAATCCCAGCCTCTAATTTTGCCTGGTTGCAAAAACCCCAATTTTAAGGTTGGAGAACCCTAATCTGCATCAATGGCATAATCATGGATATTGTACAAAAACGAAATTAATTGGCATGGTTAGCATCAGAACAAAGTAACAATCATGAATCAACAAATAAAACGTGAGAAAGATGCTTAAATCATGATGCACGACTCTAAGTTTTCATCTGTACAGTTTTGAGTTATTATACCACTTTCTTTGCGTTTTGGTCGATGCTAGGGATTGGCACACGTTCAGAGAGTGTCAAGGAAGCTAATGGAATAATTCTTAGGGCTTGAATCGACCTAGAACCTGCTTTTCAGTTTTGACTTTTTTTTCCAAAAATTCCAAGTTTGTTCTTTAGCTTTTGCGCAGCTTTCATGTCCAATGCAATTAGGTTTAGGTTCAGGCCTTTGTAGTGAATGTGTTAGGGCAACAAAACTAGAGCAAATCCATGGCATTGATGATTTTTGAATATTTGATTTCAAGGATCTTTTCCATATCTTTTCATGTGCATTTTGTGTCAATTTGCATCCAATTAGTCCAAATCTTTCCCTATGAGCATGTACACGAAATATTGAGTCCAAATCATGCATAAAAAGATTTTTTAGGTCAAGCTTTATATTTTTCATGTATTTAAGTAATTTAAATGAATTAATATTAATATAAATTCAAATAAATAATTAAAAATTGAGAAAATACTTCCCCTTGGGCTTAATGGTCGTGCATAGGCTTGGCATGAAGAAACTTGGAAGAAAAATGGGCCCATTAGCATTTTTGGATCATTTGCATCAATGTTGACTTTTCAAAATTCCCAAAATTTCCCAACTTCCACAAGGCATAACTTGCTCAATTTTTAAGCTTTTCACATGTTCTTGGACATTTTGGAAAGGTCTTTGAGTCCTTTAACCAATGCCTTTGGTACCATGTCATTTTGATTTACCAATCTCAAGTTATGGCCTTTGACTTAAAGTCCCTTTTTGTTGACTTTTGAAAATGACCTATAATGTTGAAATTGATAACTTTTTGTGAGAGCATTTCTTGGACTTAGAATATGAATATGAGTTGTAGGAAATGTCTTTCTCTTCAAAATGAGCTTTGGATGGAATTTTTCTGATAATCCATGTGAAAGTTATGCCCTGGTCAATTTCAGTTGACTTTTTCAGCTGTCCAAATATAGCAACTTTTGCATCTTGATGATTTTCTGAGCCAAATTTTGAGAATCATGATCAAGCATTGATCAAATGATGTTTGTGGCTTCAAAATGATATATTGACCAAAAATTTGAACTTTTGACTGCCAAATGACCATTTTGCCCCTACAGTTGACTGTAGTGCAATTTAGGGTTTTGACTGTGCAATTTTGAGCTGAATGCCTTGAAACTTGATATGAGGATGCTTGACCACATTTGTAGGCATATGAGACTTGATTGGGCCCTTGAAAACTTCCTTTCTTTGATCAGAACACAAACCCTAGTTTTGCCTGTATAGGAGACTATTGAGCTGCACAACCCTTGGGGCATTTTGTGACTTTGACTTGACAAATCTTGGAGAATATGGGAGGGAAAATTTTGGGGTACAACAGTTGCCCCTGTTCAATCTTCTTAGACCTGAGGATGCAGATTGGCTGATATGCCTTTCGTAATCCGAGGGTAGAAGATGATTGGACACTAGAGTGCCCAGAAATTTGCGCTCACATAATAACAGTGATGGGGGAATGGGCTTACAGATGCCATTTAGAGATTGCTGGATAGGGTGATGGGCTTATAGATGCCATCTGAATGTTGATTGCGGGGAAGATTCCTTAGCTAGAACCTGCATACCTGCAAAATAGAAAACGAGTACCTGACACGTTGCAGGAGTTGGTTTTAGATGCTTGGTATAGATATGTCCTGACTGGTTACAGGAGCTGAGTCTGGAGCTTCAAACGCTAATGAATGAACCGGGAATGGTTACTGCCTTAGCATGAATGATAAGAGAACCTTGGGTGACTTTAATCTCAACAACGCTCATTGAGAAAAATCTTGATGGGAATTATTATCTTCGCAGTATTGGGCAGAGAACCATAGCCAATTATAATTTGAAAGGAATGATCACCTCACACTCATCGTCGGAGAGGGAAACATCTGGAAAAGGGATTACTACCTCACACACCGTTGGAGAGGGAACCATAGGAGAATATCACCTCACACTCATCGTCGGAGAGGGAAACATCTGAAAAAGGGATTACTACCTCACACACCGCTGGAGAGGGAACCATAGGGAGAATATCACCTCACACTCATCGTCGGAGAGGGAAACATCTGAAAAAGGGATTACTACCTCACACACCGCTGGAGAGGGAACCATAGGGAGAATATCACCTCACACTCATCGTCGGAGAGGGAAACATCTGAAAAAGGGCTTCTGGAAGCAGTATCAGAACGTCACCATATCTGGTTTACATCTGAAACTATATCTGGAAGGAAATCTGGAAGCAGTATCAGAACGTCACCATCGCTGGGTTTACATCTGAAACTATATCTAGAAGGGAATTCTGGAAGCAGTATCAAAACGTCACCATCGCTGGGTTTACATCTGAAACTATATCTAGAAGGAATTCTGGAAGCAGTATCAGAACGTCACCATCGCTGGGTTTACATCTGAAACTATATCTAGAAGGAAATCTGGAAGCAGCATCAGAACGTCACCATGTCTGGATCATATCTGAAACTATATCGAGAAGGAATTCTGGAAGCAGCATCAGAACGTCACCATATCTGGATCATATCTGAAACTATATCAAGAATGAAATCTGGAAGCAGCATCAGAACGTCACCATGTCTGGATCATATCTGAAACTATATCGAGAAGGAATTCTGGAAGCAGCATCAGAACGTCACCATGTCTGGATCATATCTGAAACTATATCAAGAATGAATTGCGATAGTTGATAGTAGTCATTTTTGTATTGATCTTTTTCCTGAAAAGGCGAGACATAATTGGATGCAAAATCATGATGCATGAACTGTATGTTTTCAAAATTAAGGAGATTCGTGTAGCATGATGCATATGCATGACGATGTGATGCTTATGAATGTATTTTTGTCTAAGAACATAAATCCTTGACGGGTGCCGGGAAGTCACTCCTGGGCTGATGTTTGAAGAACAGACTTTGCCTCCGTTAGGGATGATAGTTGCAAGTATATCGGTAGGAGAAGATACCTCCGTTGGGGAATAAACTTGGCGAATGAATAATTTGGCGGGAAGAAAAAGATATTCTAGCGACCATGCTGGGAAGAAATACTCTGTGGGGAGATGCTTTTGCTGAATTGCTGAGAGTGACTTGCTGTATTGGAAGTATGAATGGACTTCGCTGGGGGTAAGAAGATTCTGTCGACGACGCTCTTTCCGTGGCTTTTGGCTGAGGATAACCCAGTTATATCCTGTTTAAGGAAATAACTCTTTAAAATCAAGCCGGACGACGCATTCGTGCCTTGCTAGGGGATAAGCTTCCAGAATCTACTGGGGGTACGCTTATTGCTTGGGGAGATAGATTCCAACCTTCCTGGGGAACTGGATTGGACTCTCCTGGGGAAGTTTTGAACTGCGTTGGCTATGTTCTTCAACGGAGCTTACCCTGATACCTTTGAGGACAGAACAATCAGATTGCTTAGAACATTCTTTATTGCCCCTAGTTCTATGGGGGAAGGCACTTGTGGTGCGCTGATGATTGTTGAGAGTCAAACCTTCTTCTGGTAGACAGATGACAAGAAGACGGGACATAGTCGTACGCTTTAATCCCTAACTTTTGCCTGGACCGCCCTTTCGGGTTTTCAGTCCACCGGGATACCCATTTTTGCCCAAGCCGCCTTTTCAGGTTTTCGACTTGCCGGGTGTACAGATTTTTTTCATTTCATCCCTTCATTTTGCCCGAACCCTTTTGGTTCGACGGGAAGCCCTTATTTTTGCCTAGGTGTGTCAACCTAGCGGGTCTTTGATTTTGCGTAGTATTTTTCCGACTATGTCCGTTCTTAGAATGCAGGCAGGTGCCCCTGGCTGCTTGTGTTGCCCCGTTATCAGAAGACGTTTGGTCATGCAAGATTTGTTGCTGGAATTCCCAAAATGATTCATGAGGAGATTTGCCCCAGGCTGGTTGGCCTTTTGAGAGATTCTCCGAATCTTGATTGGATTGCCCCAGATGATAGACCATGATCATGCCGTGCCCCTTGATTGGGGATACTCTTGTTCATTAGACTTTCGTCATGCGAATTTCTATGCTGTTCAAACAAAAAGTCATATGCAAACAAAGTTATGTTAAAAATGCAAAGCTTATGTCTGTCTCGAAGATTTTGAAAATGCATTCTTTTTTCATAAAACAAGTGAATGTTTGTAAAACGTGATGTCAACTCCGTATTTACCGTAGCCTTAAGGAGTCAGGATACCCTCGTAACAGTATGCTTTCGAACTAACCCATGCTTCAGCTAGGACTTTTGAGGGTTATAACGTGGCCTGGTTCATGGTTTAAGAAACAAAGGGTAAAGGCTCAAATTATTTGTACCCACCCGCTCTTTGTGATGTTCTCCAAACCTAAACTCAGTTGATCATACGTTAGACCTTGTTTGAGTCTTTGCTCTGATTTTCTGGTGATGATTCGGATATTGAACGTTTATTTGAATAGGCAATCATCTCCTTTTTTGTTGAGGGTTTGTAGGACCTCTTTCTATTTGATTTCGTTATCCCTATCTTTTGCCTGAACTGTTTCCTTTTTGGAATTACAGTCAGCGGGATGCCCCAGTTTCATAAGTCCCTTTTTATAGGTTTTGACTTCTTGGGCTTTTTGTTTTTTTTGAGATAATGACTGCCTGTCCTTGTGATTTATTCAGAACCATCACTGTCTTTTGTTTTGGTAAGGACTCCTTTGGTGCCATTTGTTATGCACTTGGATCAACTGAGAGAACTACCCTGCCCCAGGTTATGATAAAGGGTTTTAAATTTCGAAAAGAAAAAACTCCTACTTCTTTGGCTCAGAGGGGTTGACGAGAGATTATCATCCTTATAACTCCAGTGTTTAGGGATTGAAACAATGCCTGTACCTCATCAGCGGGGTCTGTTCAAAAGCATACTGTAGATTATGGTATCGTTTTCGTCATCCTCCCTCAAGAGGCTCAGAATTATTAACCAAGAGTTGATCATCAGAAAAAATATGAAAAGATATTTGGACATAATGAAAATAGTTGTATTAATTTCCAAAACAGACATATGCAATGCATTAATAGAATAAAAGAGTTTGCTATGACATTAATTGTTTATATAAGCAAAGAAAAGTACAACTCAAAAATTCAAATAAACAAAAGGCTTTAATGATTGGGCAACGGAGCAGTGATTATGTTCGGAGTCTCTGGCACTTCAAACTGAATCTCTCCGGCGTCAATCATATCTTGGATCTTGTTCTTGAGAGGCCAGCAGTTGTCTGTAGTATGCCCCGGGCTATCTGAATGATATGCGCACCTATCGTTGGGATGATAGTTGGGTGCAGAAGTGTTCGGATTCCGAAGAGGAGCCCTTAAGGTGATCAGCCCTGCCTTCAACATTTGTTGTTGTGCTTGATCCAGCGACATGTTGAGTTTGGTGTACTGCCGTTTCTCCTTTCGCTGTTGCCCCTGTCCTTGTTGAGCAGGTCCGGGATTGGAGATCTGGATTGCCCCGGTCTCATGACGGCTCTTTTTACCGTGCACAGCATTGGATTCTTTCTTCCCCTGATGAGGCTTCTTATCAGAGTGTGCAGCTTCTTGAATTTTCCCAGACCGGATACCAGCTTCAATTCGCTCTCCAGTCAAGATAAGATCTGTGAATCCAGCAGATGAATTCCCAATCAGGTGGTTATAAAATGGACCAGACAAGGTCCCCAAGAACATGTCCACAAGTTCCCGATCAGTCAGAGGTGGTTGCACCCTTCCAGCAAGATCCCTCCATTTCTGCGCATATTCTTTAAAACCTTCGCTTGATCCTAACGACATGCCCTGGAGTTGGGTACGCGTAGGAGCAAGGTCGGCATTATATTGATACTGCTTGTAGAAAGCAGTAGCCAACTCCTCCCAGTTACGAACCTTGGTCCCATCCAGCTGATAGAACCATTCGAGATGAGTCCCTGAAAGACTCTCCTGGAAGAAGTGGATCCATAAATTCTTGTCCACCGTATATGGCTGAATCTTCCGAACATAGGACCTTAGATGCAGCTTGGGGCAAGACGCCCCGTCATACTTAGTGAAGGATGGTGCATTGAACTTCCGAGGGATAACCACACCAGTTGACAAACCCAAATCTCCAAGATCCAGCCCAGGTACTTGTTGGGTCTCCATAGCACTTAGCCTATCCTCCAACTGTTTGTACTTGTCCTCAGCCGGAGGGTACTGTTCGTCGTCGAAATCTGTTTCATTGTCAGAGACCTCTGGACTGGGCACCCTTTCCTCTTGATGACTGCTTTTTCCCACAGATGGGGTTGTCCTCTCAGTTTCAATTGGCGGTGTATTCCCAGATCTGCGTCTAGGGCTGAACAAGACAGTTCTCTTCTTCTTCTTGTCCTTCTTCAAGAGCAGAGCCTTCAGATCTTTTTGCCCCTGAGTCAAATTCATGATCAGCTCTTGGAACTGGGCGTTCTGAGCCTGGAGGTCTTTGATAGTCTGCTCGGCTGATGATTCAGGATTCATGACGATCGGCTGAAATAAACAGCGGAGAAGGGTAAGCAACCTGTCAAAGGGATACCTGCACTGCAATGAGATGTATGACATGCATGCAATGATTTCAAGGACCTCGCAGGGTAAACAGAGAAACTTGTTAGCATCGGAATTTATAGCTTGACTGAAGGAAACCCATGTTGTTGAGAATTCTTCTTCAAGGGTCAAAGGCTCACCATATCCAGTGGGTCATAGCCCCTGACAACCTTGGCTAGAGGAAAATAAATCCTCTTTGCCCCTTGCTGGGATCATTGATTCACCATGACCTGCATCACAAGCCCTTGAGATCCTTGAAATGGGTTAGGATGTATGCAATGGTATGATGTCATGCTATGCATGGGGTGATGTAGGTAAACCATGTTATGAGTCCTAATTAAGGACTATAAACAGACCCTGCAAGAAATTCAGTATTCTTTGTTATGAGTCCCAATTAAGGACTATAAACAAAACCTGCAAGAGATCTAGTAAACCCTGTTATGAGTCCCCGTTAAGGACTATAAACAACACCTGCAAGAAATTTGGTAAACCCTGTCATGAGTCCTAGTTAAGGACTATAAACAAGACCTGCAAGAAACTTAGTACCCTGTTATGAGTCCCAATTAAGGACTATAAACAAGACCTGCAAGAAACTTAGTACCCTGTTATGAGTCCTAATTAAGGACTATAAACAAGACCTGCAAGAAACAAGTGTCAGGTAACAAGTATGCAAGTAGGCAAGTACAAAGGCACACAAGTCACGCAAGAGAAACCCTTAGGGTTTAGGCCGGCATGGGGTCTAGGTATTACCCTCTTGAAGTTGGTGGGTTCAACCTGTCCTAATCAAGGTAACCGGGTTCTAAGGTTCCCAATATCACGAGATTGCTTTCATTGTTCATCGTTTCGATTTAGCCACTGAACTGGCGACCGAAATATTCCAGGAAAGCAACCCTCAATTGAGTGTAGTATCGAGTATCAACCAACCTCGGACTGCACCAAAGTCAGTTATCTCACTACCCTAAAGAGGCCAAGATAGTTCAATTAAGGTTCCTAAGGTCTGTTGATGCTTCACGACACCACGCGGAGGCCCCGTACTCTCCTTGACTGAACTCAAGGGTTACCGGTACACACCCAAGTGCCACATCAACGTAGCAGACTGTTTCAACCATGTCGGTATACCCCGCACAGTTCCCTCACAGCCTTGTTGCTACTTTCTAAGAAAGGTATCCCCCAGATCCGGGTTAGGATCTATAGAACTCCCAAGCAACCCATAATAATAAAGCAAGCAAAGAAGACAATTGAAAACATAGTTATGACCTAGCCCTAAGGTATACCCCACTTTAAGTTTAGTCCCCAGCAGAGTCGCCAGTTCTGTGATCGGTGGATCTGGAACTGACTGTTTAACGCTGGTTCGCGAAATGTCGCGGAAGCAAGAGTCGCCACCGTCTTTTATTTTCTCCAACATGGAAAGGACAAAAGCACAGAAAAATTCCTTCAAGAGATCGCTCTCGGTTCGGGAGGTAGGTTATAGAAAGGGAAGGTGTTAGCACCCTTTCTATCCATGGTTATCCATGGGCTCTTAGATACTTGCTCAATGTGTTTTCAAAATTGTTTGTTTGCTTTTCAATGTGGGTTTAAAAAAGTTCCTTTGAAAAATTTCAGTTCGACTCGTACGTCAGAGTGTTTGAAAAATTTGCTTTGAAAGCTTTTTGAAAATGTGTTTGTGAAAAGATGTTTTGATTTGTTTTGAGATTAGAGCAAGTATCCTTGAGAACCTACCTACCCTAAGGAATTCGTCTGTGTAAATGTCCTTGAAGTAGTGCCATCCCACCATTGAGAGGTAGGTAGCACCACCGTTGGAGGTGTTCGGGTCAATTCGAGTTTGTAGGGACATGGTGATCACCAGAGCAATGGGAAGACACCTTAGAAGCTACCCTCATGCCAGGTTCCCGGATCATGAGGACTTACTAAGACGTCCTCTACTCGACGATCACCTTTCGAAAGGCAACAGTGAGGCGTACCCTAGGGGTGGTGTGTGTGAGTGGTGTGTTGTTTTCATTGATATTTGTCTTGTCATGTTTATTTGTGATCTACGCTTGATTTTAATTAGGGCCATTCATTCTTGCATGCTTATTTAACAGTTAAAAGTATTGCGGGAAAAGTAAATTCTAAGCTATTACAAAGGCGCGGGTCCACATCGCCAAAATTAAACCGGACCCGATTTAGCGGAAAAATAAATAAAGCAAAAGTAAAAGTGCGAGAAATAAAATTACAATGCTTTGGGACATATACATAATTATAGTAAGCGATATAAAATAAATGCGCGAAATTAAATAAATAAAACAATGGGCGTTGGACCCTTTTTGCAAAAAAGATTAACTTTAATAAGGAATTAAAATAATAAATGAAAAATTAAATGTTTTGGTATTTTTGTGTTTTTTAGGATTTAAAAGAAGAAAGAAATTATTGAAATTAAAAATAAAATGCTAAACCCTAGTTCTAATGTTTTTTTAAATTTATTGTGAAAAAGATTGAATTTTTAACCTAATTTAAATCTAAGTTATTTATATACATTTAATTATAAAAAGAAAAAAATAAAATAAATTAATAAATAATATTGTGATAAAAGGAAAAACTAAAAAGGAATGAAAATTGTTAATTAAACCTAATTCTAATTTTTATATTTAATATGAAAGGAATTAAAATTGCAAAATCCTAATTAAACTAAATTTATTCACATGCATTTATTCATAAAATAATTAAAATAAATAAATATTATATTTTTTGGCCTTTTCTGTTTTTTATATTTTGTGAAAAATAATTAATTAATTTAAACAATAAAAATAAAAATAATAATTAAAACAAGAATAAAAAATAAAATAAATAAAATAGTGAAGGCAAACCAGGGGGGGTAGCCCCAAATTGGAGGTACAGGCCTGAAATGCTGGCCCATCAACACTTTGGTCCATTGACTTTTTTCGTAGCATGTAGCAAGGCTGACCAACGTTTACCATATGCCTTGAATTTGAGCCCTCTGATTGATCTTTAGGACGCGTGGCTGGTTGATCCTTGAACGTGCATGGTGAGTCTTAACGTTATGCCTGCATGCAATTACTAGTGGAAAAATAATATGGAAATTACTCAGACCTGGGACTCGAACCCAGGTCTCATGCTTAGTCAATGCCTTCTCTGACCAACTGTGCCAACCAAACGCGCTTGTAATATAATTAATACACAAATAATATAAAATAAGAAACAAGATTAGTGGATAGCTTGGCGCGAATTTTGAATCAACCACTCAGCGCGTGACACGCCTTCGTCTCCCTCACGTCCCCTGCAATATGAAACAAATAGGCAACAGTTTTTACGCGTTGTGTTAGAGGGTCTTTGGAAAAATAGCGATTAGCGCTATGTGAATCATAAATTAATCGCGAGCACATCACTCTCTTCGTCCAGATGCGTGGAATGTAGTGGTCTTAATCCCAGCCTCTAATTTTGCCTGGTTGCAAAAACCCCAATTTTAAGGTTGGAGAACCCTAATCTGCATCAATGGCATAATCATGGATATTGTACAAAAACGAAATTAATTGGCATGGTTAGCATCAGAACAAAGTAACAATCATGAATCAACAAATAAAACGTGAGAAAGATGCTTAAATCATGATGCACGACTCCAAGTTTTCATCTGTACAGTTTTGAGTTATTATACCACTTTCTTTGCGTTTTGGTCGATGCTAGGGATTGGCACACGTTCAGAGAGTGTCAAGGAAGCTAATGGAATAATTCTTAGGGCTTGAATCGACCTAGAACCTGCTTTTCAGTTTTGACTTTTTTTTCCAAAAATTCCAAGTTTGTTCTTTAGCTTTTGCGCAGCTTTCATGTCCAATGCAATTAGGTTTAGGTTCAGGCCTTTGTAGTGAATGTGTTAGGGCAACAAAACTAGAGCAAATCCATGGCATTGATGATTTTTGAATATTTGATTTCAAGGATCTTTTCCATATCTTTTCATGTGCATTTTGTGTCAATTTGCATCCAATTAGTCCAAATCTTTCCCTATGAGCATGTACACGAAATATTGAGTCCAAATCATGCATAAAAAGATTTTTTAGGTCAAGCTTTATATTTTTCATGTATTTAAGTAATTTAAATGAATTAATATTAATATAAATTCAAATAAATAATTAAAAATTGAGAAAATACTTCCCCTTGGGCTTAATGGTCGTGCATAGGCTTGGCATGAAGAAACTTGGAAGAAAAATGGGCCCATTAGCATTTTTGGATCATTTGCATCAATGTTGACTTTTCAAAATTCCCAAAAATTTCCCAACTTCCACAAGGCATAACTTGCTCAATTTTTAAGCTTTTCACATGTTCTTGGACATTTTGGAAAGTTCTTTGAGTCCTTTAACCAATGCCTTTGGTACCATGTCATTTTGATTTACCAATCTCAAGTTATGGCCTTTGACTTAAAGTCCCTTTTTGTTGACTTTTGAAAATGACCTATAATGTTGAAATTGATAACTTTTTGTGAGAGCATTTCTTGGACTTAGAATATGAAGATGAGTTGTAGGAAATGTCTTTCTCTTCAAAATGAGCTTTGGATGGAATTTTTCTGATAATCCATGTGAAAGTTATGCCCTGGTCAATTTCAGTTGACTTTTTCAGCTGTCCAAATATAGCAACTTTTGCATCTTGATGATTTTCTGAGCCAAATTTTAAGAATCATGATCAAGCATTGATCAAATGATGTTTGTGGCTTCAAAATGATATATTGACCAAAAATTTGAACTTTTGACTGCCAAATGACCATTTTGCCCCTACAGTTGACTGTAGTGCAATTTAGGGTTTTGACTGTGCAATTTTGAGCTGAATGCCTTGAAACTTGATATGAGGATGCTTGACCACATTTGTAGGCATATGAGACTTGATTGGGCCCTTGAAAACTTCCTTTCTTTGATCAGAACACAAACCCTAGTTTTGCCTGTATAGGAGACTATTGAGCTGCACAACCCTTGGGGCATTTTGTGACTTTGACTTGACAAATCTTGGAGAATATGGGAGGGCAAATTTTGGGGTACAACACACTGGTATAAAGAAGATCATTGAAGCCATTTCTACAAATGAGCACCTAGAATTGTATGACTGGGTGGAAAGCAAACCAGAAGGAGTGATTGATTTGAAGTTGAAAGTCAATAAACAACTAAAAATGGAAGAAATAGTAGCTGCGGAAGTGGAGAAAAGGTTGAAGGTAATGAAAATAGGTGCTCAACAGGTAGCTCAGGTTCAATAGGCCCAAAATGTTGTTTGTGAAATTTGTAGTGGACCACACATTATTGTGAAATGTATTGAAACTCCCCAAAAAATTAAGGAGATAAAACTCTTGAAGCAGAATAATTCATATTATAACACCTATAATCTTGGGTGGAAGAATCACCGCAATTTCTCCTTGAGAGATCAGCAGCAACAAGCTCCTCAGGAGGCAGAATGGGTGGTAGCTATTGAAAAGATTGCTTCCCACAACTGCAATAAAAAATTTGGAAGTTCAAATGGGACAAATTGCACAACAAGTAGTTCTTGAAGCACAAGAAAATCAGAAAAATCGTTAAAATGTTAATACTGTCGCAACAAGGAGTTAGAAAGTTTCTGAAGAAAAAGAAGATGAGGTAAAATTTGATGATAGTATCATAGAAGTAGATCTATAAGTGAGAGAGAACAATAAAAAGCAGGAAGAAGTGATAATTCCATTGAAGCCAACTGAAAAGAAGAGTGCAATAGAGAGTAAGCTAATGATTAAGTTTCCATATCCCTCTCGGGTAGCAAAGAAGAACACAAAAGAGAAAGACTTTGATAAATTTGTCAAAGTGTTCGAGAAGCTAGAGATTCATATACCGTTCTTTTAAGCACTAGAGATAGTGTCATTGTACCAGAAATTCATGAAGGAGGTACCCTCAAATAAGAGACCCGCCGAATAGGGACCGATACCTAATGATGATAAATTACGTGCAATCACACTTGCGAGAAAAATCTCTATCAAGCAGAAGGATTCAGGATCAGTGTCAATATCGTGCATAATAAAAGACAGAAAATTCAAGAGGGTTCTAAGTGATTTTGGTTCTAGTGTGAGCTTAATGTCGTTATCTATTTTCAAAAAGCTTGGTATTGAAAAGATAAGCGGGAGTGGGTCAAAGTTAAAATTTGTTGATCACACCATCAAGCAGTCATACGGGATAGTGAAAGATGTATTGGTGGAAATTGACAATTTTGTCTTTCCCGTTGATTTATAGATCATGGATATTCTTGAAGATGAAGAGACTTCTATCATTCTTGGTCGACCATTTTTGCTGACTAGTCGGTGCAATTTTGATATCGAGACAAGTAATCTAACATAAAAATCATTTGATGAAGAGATAACCTTGAAAGTGTTGGAGATCAAGAAGAAGAGTGCAGGTGGAAAGAAACAATCTTCAGTTGGAATGATCAAATTAGAAGGAGGAAGAAAAATGTAAAAATCAATCCCAGAAGAAGTCTCAGGCATAATCTTTCAGGTGGCATCAATAAAAACTCCCAAGTTCAGTCAAGTAATCAAGCAGAGAAAGACAAAGGAACACCAATGTGAGGTTGGAAGTTATGTGAAGAAAAGAGTGATCCATGCTGCTGGATTAGATGAGTTATGGGTTACGGAAAGGACATACAACAAGGTGTGGAAATAAAGGGGATGAACTGTCGATCCATTCGACGTTAAACGAAGCACTTTGTGGGAGGCAGCCCTTACATTTTATTGCTAATGATTTTCTTTGTTTTTGGTTAAGTTTTTTTTGTAGGTTCTGTTTAAGTTTAGAAAGTTCCCTATACGGGGAAAAGTAGGAGAAATTTGATCAAACATCAGGGAAGAAAGTTGTGCCGGGAGATGCGAGAAAATATGCAAAAGAGAATAATATTTTTGAAGAGAAACAAGCCCCTGACACGGTCGCCTGTGTTAGGTGACATGTCCCATGTCTGGACCCTTGAAGCATGCACGAAAGAGCAAAGAAAAATTGGATTACATAACCCTGACACACCCGGCCATGTGAGCCGACACAAGCCGTGTCAGGGTAGAGAGTGTAATTTTATATTTTCATTATTTATGTTTTGTGGGCACATCTCCTCCTCTGCAGTGAGGCGCTGTGAGTTCCCCTCTCAATGTTATACTAAAACAGTGAGGTCACTATTTGGTGTAAGTGTGTGGGGGGGATTATTTCTTTGATATTAATTTTATTATTTTTTAATGTTAGATTTGATTGTGTTTTTGTTCCTTTTCGTTTTTTGTTTTGGTTATGTGTTGTTTTGTTATATCATGTAATGCAGAATCATGGAATTATTGTCTGAATAAGAGATGGATATTGGTGATAATGGATGAAAAGGTCACTCCACTGACTGAGCTTGTTGTGAACGACCCCCGGGAAGTTGATACTGTTGAATTATTGATCGGACACAACCATCAAGAGTTGACTTACAAAGGTATCTGATACAACCGGAGCTGAGTGGAAAGTTACATCAGACTGAGAGGCATTACAGAATCTGTCAGCTCTACCTGATATAGTGAGAGCATAGAAACCCAAACACATAGTTGATCATCATGAGAGCTTAGACAAGTATGTCTCTATCACTCTAAGTTTGTGTGTGTTCTATTTGTGTATCACTGCATAATGACGTACACTGAGGCACATTGTTTCTATTTGACCATTGAGCCTTTCTAGCCATTCCATTGTAATGGTTATCCCTTGTAAACCCCATTGGGCTTGTATCATGTTTTTTGTTTGTGTTATCACCGCATATGTAAACCCATGGCCAAACACTTCCTACCCTGCTCAGTTAAGTGTGGTTGATCTTTAATCTGTGACAAGTTCCAAGTTTGGGGTAGTGACACCTAAGATAAAATAGGTAAGCGCGAAAAAAAAGAGTAAGAAAAGAAGAATTGAAGATAGACATGTCTTGTGAAAAAAATGATGAAAAAGAAAAGCACTTAACTAAAAGAAGAGACTTAGTTAAAATTAAAAATAACACTCAAAAGAGACACGTGAGTAGAACTAAGTCAAATTTAAAAAGGTGTCCAGAAATCCCATTTGAGAAAGAATGCCAAAAGCAACACAGATAAGGGAATGACAACATTGATGTTGAGCCCAAAACCCTTTGATTTACCATTTTTATTTTTCCCACTGTACCTAAGCTCCGTTACACTTTGAAGTCCTCAAAAAGTGTGTGTTATGTGTCTGTGAAATGAATTTAGAATGCATTAAAATTCTTGAGTTGATATTGCATATGTTGAACTATGAGTGAAAACACTTAAACCCTGAGAGACTTGGTGAGAGTGTGATATAAGCTGACAGGTGAAGTAGTGTCTGGAGGTGGAAGTTTGACAAAACACTAGATTCGGGGAAGCAGAGAACTTTGCAAAAGAAGCGAAAAGCAATTGTGAAAGATCTCGTAGGTATTGTGGTAAGTTATATTTTGGGGGTGTTTGGTGTAACGCCCCATTTAAATACTTAGTCATTGTTTGTTGATTTTGAATTTGCTTTGGCATTTTGTGGTGAAACTTAGTTTTGAGGGATAATACTATTATTATTAATATTATAGTTATTATTAAGATTATTAATATTGTTATTAATATTATTATTAATATTAATATTATTATTATTATTATTATTCGTGGAGTGTTAGTAATAATAAAATACAATAGAAGAGGGTTAGACTATTTGGGAGATAAACTGTTGTCACGTAGAAAAAAAAAGAAAGAAGAGAAGAGAAGAGAAGAGAGAACTAGGGAAAAGGAAATTCTCCATTCTTGAAGCATCAAAGCTGCAAATTAAGGTAAGGGGGTGAATGGGTTCTCTAAATTGGTGATATTAACATGAGAGGGTAGTGAGGGTTCCTTTCCCTCTTTAGGTTTTTCATGAATGATTTGATGAATGTTTTCTTGGTTAGAATTTTGTTGTTTTATATGATTTTTATGTGAAATTTGTGAACCCAATGATGTTATTAATGTATTGCTGTTGTGATTCTAATGTTGTTGTGTTTTTCATAGAAATCCTAAATCTAAAAAATTGTAGATCAAGGGGTGTGACGAAAATTAGAAGAATTGATGTAGAAATTGGTGTAGGATTGTAGAATAATGAAGTAGAATTAAATCTTTAAGTTAGTATGTGAAAGAATGTTGTTTTGTATCCAATTATGGAGGTGGAAAATGCTTAAAACGAGTGGAAATCATTCAGATGTGAAACAGAGTTCTTTTGGTCACAGACTTCCATTACGCGTAAGGCAGACAGTGTTAGCGTAATGCAGGCAACATTACATGTATGTCAGGAGCATTACGCGTAAGACAGGGCAAGACAGAAGGCAATACGCTTATTGTAGGAAGCATTACGCGTATGGCTGGTAGGACAGAAGGAATTACACGTAATGCAGGCAACATTACTCATAAGGCGGGGTAGGAAGCAAGGCAATACACGTATCGTAGGCAGCAATACGCATATGGGCAGGTGAGGGTGTAAAAATTCTTGTTTTCACAATTTCTTCCCGTTTTCGCGTGTGGAGTGTATTCTCTTGATCCATAATGACTAGTAAGGCTTAGGTGGACATAAGATGGCTAGTAATAATAATAAATTAAGTCTAAAACATGGGATTTTATATGGAATTCATGTTGTATGATGACGATGATGATGGTTTGTATTGACGAATATGGAAGGCTTATGCCTTGTGGTTGAAAAATTATGTTGTTGCATATGATGTCGCATGTTGCATAATGATGAGGGCTTATTCCCTGTTGTTGGCCTGTAATGGCATTATGATGAGGGCTTATGCCCTGTTATTGCCTAAATTGACATACGAGATGAGGGCTTATGCCCTGATGGTACCACATGCATTGAGTTAATGTTTGTCTCATTGCATTGCATTGTTCTGAGTTGATGTTGTATTACGTGAATTATGTGTTATGTTGTGAAGTGTTGTGTGATGTGTGAACTGTGTGATTAATACTCCTTAGCATGTGATATTCATCGTATAATTATTGTATGAAATTATCACCCCTTTTATGTTGTTATGTATGTGCTCCCCTGAGAGTACAGATAATCAGGTACCCGAGTAGTGCTTGGAGTGAGTGTTACCTGATCGAGTCGTAGGAGTCACTCTGATACGTAACACGGGAACTAGGAATCTTTGTTATGTTTTGTTTTATTTCATTTGTTACATATCTTTAATTTGACTTATGTTGGACCACATATTTGTGGAGTTTTATTTGTTGTTGAAGTTGTAATGACATGGAATTGAACTAATTTTATTATTCCCCTGCCGAATTGATTATGTTCGAATAAAAGAAGTAATAAAGTGACTTTAAACTTTATGAATATTTAAAGTATGTGACATACAGCTTATTTACTATAATATATGTTAATGTAATTGCTATTGTGGGAAAGTAGGGTGTTACATCTGGTTCTATTAGTCCTGAACATTTCTTGAGGAAAAGCAACAAGTTAAGTTTAGGGTTATGATCACTCACCATTTTCACTATGTGTTTATCACTTATCTGATGATAATCCAGGTATTTTGCATCACTTTTTGTTGATTTCATTACCGTTTGAGTTGACTTTTATGTTTCTTGAGTTTCTCTGTATCTTATGTTTTCGTAAGTTTATTTCAAGTCATTTCATGTTTTATGCTTCGTTTTGGTTATTATGACTATTTCAGGTTTAGGTGAAGAATCCAAAGTCCTCAGTACGAGAAAAGACAAAAAATTGGAGGTTTCAGAGAAGTTTTCAATGAGCTACAACAGGCCTGACATGGCCACCCGTGTCACCTTACACGGGCCATGTCAGGAAGAGGAATCCTTTAAGAGGAAGTCATCAGAAGACCAACACGAGCACCCGTGTCACCTGACACGGGCCGTGTCAGACATTGTGGGACTTGGACCTTTTTGGTTAATTGACAGATGACCAACACGGTTGGCCATGCCACCTAACACGGGCCGTGTAGGTCCAGGCGCTGATTATTTCTGAATTTTGCATATTCTACTAAGTGTGACCCAAAAAGGCATTTTTGACATTTCGGACAGGGAATAGAAGATTTTCACTATTTGAGATAGTTTCTACACCTGTGAGAGGAACTTTTTCCTGACGAAGAATTCAGACGATAGAAGAGAGAAACGTATGAGATTCTTGGATAATTGATATTTTTCATGAGCCACGGTGATTGAAGATCAAAGTTCATCATTTATCTGTAATGTTTAACCTTTATATCATTGAAATTATTTTGAACAATATGAGTAGCTAAACCCTCCAATGCTAGGGGGTGTCCCTGATTTGAATCTGTGATGACTTTTAATTTCTGATTTTATTAATTCCATGGTTTTTGTTATTCAATTTAATCGTGTAATGTTTTCATGCTTTCCTAATCATACCAATTAGGATTGATTTACGATTAACAACCAGCTGGAATGCGGTTGTTAAGGTTTTTGTACAATTAGGTTGTAATAGATATCACATAGGACTAGGGATACCTTATAGTTACAGTTAACTCTTGATAAATTTAATGCTTGATTTCATCGTAACTCTCTAAGGACTTAGGATTTAGGGTGAATGTTCAAAGGTTTTCCCACTAAGGACTTAGGGGAAAATAACCTAAAGAGCTGATAATAGGTATTATAAACTTGTTGAAGAAATCAGGATTCAAGGTTGTTGTAGGGAAAATTAGACACCACACCCTAACATGTTTCTCATACTTGTGAAAAGCCATAATTTACATTCTTCTTATTTTTAATTACTGTTAAGTGACAATTTCCAAACCAAAACCCCAATTCAAGTTTTGTTTAATTGAACCACAAATTAAACTCGGTAGTGATACGCAATCCTTGAGATCGATACTTTGGGATTTCCCATTATTACTACATTGGCAAATTAGTACACTTGATAATTTATCGACCAACTATTCAGCTTAAAAAGTTATATGATTTACATGTCATATGTTTTGAGCAGGTTTGTGTTGATGAAAGTGGCATCCTAATTGTATGCATTTTTTTTAATTACTCTGACTTTTAATTATGATTACACGGGGAAAATTAGGGTGTTACATGAAACATTTGGAGTTAGTTGAAAAAGTAGTGGCGAATAAGTGCATTAAATGAATTTCCATCATTGAAAGATTTTCCTGCTCTATTTTTAAACCTGGACAAAAAGGGCTAGTTAGGGCATGGTGGTGCTTATAGTGCACTTGAGTGTACTTGAGGTATTTGTGTTTCCTAAGGGGAAATCCAACCGTAGGTTTTGTAATTTATTTTCACAGTTGATCTGGTTTTTTCTACTATCTTCACCTATATAGGAGTAGTTGAGCATCAAAGAAACCTTTTAGCTCAAAGATGATGCCTTCCTTCATTACTTTGCTTCCACAATCTCGCCTCTCCAGACACCCTTCTCCACTCCTGCTTTTACCTTCAGAATTTTCTGCTTTCTCAGCCAAGATGAGTGATATCCTTATTCACCTAAATAATGATTCCACGAGTGACATTTATTTTGCTGCAGGAATGGGGGTAGCTCCTAACTCACAATTGTTTCAAGAATTCTTCCTTATTAGATTCCTCGTACCCCTGAGAAAGTTGTTGATGTTGTATCAATGGAGGATCTGTATTTCATACAGAACTTATCCGATTCTAAGAAGATGAAGATCCTTTATGAGGCCATCTTCACTATAATGAAAACGCCTTTTACTTCGGTTGAAAAAGAGGTCTTACCTCGGTTTTTCAGGCGAGGTAATGAAAGGCTTCATGAAAAGTCTTGGGGTCTTAAATATATTTTAAAACAACTGACGGGTAATGTGTAATAGTCATGGGTTTCATCCTCATGGAGACCCTTTTTGGAATTCTGAAATGACGAAAACACATTTTCCATCGGTTTTAACTTTCAGCTGACGGGTATAAAAGTTTTTCACCTTGGTTTTGACATAAAACCGATGGGTAAAACACTATTGAGTTTATTAAATCTAATGTGGATTTCTTATTTTACTAAACCCTAACTGAACATATAACGTATCAAAATTGGTTAGGAAAATAATTATATGAACAATTGTGTTATATTTGAAGAACAACTTACACTAATCAATGATTTTGAAGCATCGTGTAACTCCTGATTCATCTCACATTCTTTCATGGTTAAAATTTCTTCAATGTTTCAAGTTGTTTATTCAACACTTCCTTTTCTACTAATTCATTCTTGAAAGCATAAAATTTGATTCTTTGAGAAATGAACAAATATTGAAGAAAGTTGAACAAAAAGTAGAAGTATTGGAGAGATTTTGACCATAAAAGAGCATGAGATAAATAATGAGTTGTAAAATGCTAGAAAATGATTAATTAGTGTAAGATATGTTTCTAATACAACATAATCTTTTATATGATTTTTTACAAAATCAATTTAATAGGATATATGTTCAAAAGGGGTTAGTGAAACAAACAATCGACATTAGATATAATCTACTCAACTAGACGTAACAAGATGAGAGTTGGACATAGAATCACAAAAAATATAAACTCAATATCAATAAAAAACTAAAAGTCAAACTAAATAACAACAACAACAATAACATCATCAACAACAATATCAACAACAACAACAACAACATCAACAACAAGATCAAACCTATAACATTAATCTATTTAAGCAACAACAACAACATCAACAACAAGATAAAACCTATAACATAAATCTCTTTAAACAACAATAATAACAACAACAATAACAAGATAAAACCTCTAGGGTTTCAGATCTCAATAATAAGTCTCAACAATAACAACAACATCAACATTAATAAAACTTTAACATAAATATGTTTAAACAACAACAACAATAACATAAAACCTCTATGTTTTAGATCTCGACAATAATAACAATATGAATAGTAATGTTTGACATACTGGATCTCTGAAGAACAGGTGAAAGAAAATAATTTAGATCTCTAAAGAAGAAACGAGAGCCTTAAACACATATCATCTTCAGATTGAAGATGATATGTGTTTATGGCTCTCGTATTATAGGGCTCTCTTGTTAAGGACTCTTTGTTAGGGTTCATTTTGTGTTGCTTAGCAAAGTGAAACTAAAATCTACAAGCTAAAGCTATATAAACAAGAGAAACAAATTCACCTTAGTTAGAAAACAAAACCGAGGTGAAATGGCATATTTTTAGATTAAAAATAAAATATTCAGGAAGACGCCATTTTAATAGAATAAAAACATAATCAAAATTTGTTGGGATTCAAAGCATGTAAACTTAAATAGTTTACCCCTCGATTTTCATTAAAAAATCAACAGAATAAGTTGTATATTTTTTTAAGAAAAAAAAATATGGCGCGTCAAGGGAGTATATCTCGGTTTTTTATATGAGGTAAAATCATTGTCATGAAAAGTAGTTTTTTTTTTGTGCTTCCATACATACCAGACTACTTTTTTGTTTTCCATGACTGCTGCTGGCCGAGGGAACATCTTGGTTGTAGACAACCCTGTTGCACCCCAAAATTCGCCCTCTTTAGTTTAACCCTAATTAAATTATTTTTCTCTAACATAATCATGCATACATATCATCGATTACAGGGTTACATGATTAAATCATTTAACTGCGTCGAGCTACAAAAACAATTGTTCCATCAGGCAGTACAACGAAGCATAAACTCAGGGTTTTCGAGATTTAAGTGCACTCCACATATTTTTCCGAGATATTAAATTAGTGAGTGATTAAGTCATCATCATGCAAAGCTCTCAGGTGTTTCATTATGCCTCAAATTGCAAAGAAAACCGAGTGTTTCAGTTGATTTGAAGCAGTTTCGATTGAATATCAGCATTTCACAAGTTTGTGTTCAAAAATTCATAACTTCCATCCGGAAAATTAATGTTTAGTGGGTCTTTGGCGTTGGAACCGTCTCGACGTACCCTCCATTTCATATGTTCGGGTCGGAAGCCAATTCTGTGAAGAAGATCTCTGAAATTACAAAATACGTTGAAAATCGCATGTTGAAGCGGATTTCCAGTCAACTATTGCGCAATACTGCAAAAATCACAACTTCCTTGATTTTCATCATTTTAGGATGATTCTTTTGGCATGATGTCACAAATTTTGTTAGCTACAAATTTGTTTCAGGGCCTGATTTTGGATTAGGATCATAAGACTTCGGTTTATAGCTTGTTTCTAAAAGTTGTACACTGAAACATGATGCAAAAGCTGCGAAGCCCGAAACAAATAATTTCCTGTCTCCCAATTTCTCGATATTGTAAAAATAATAACTCTCTCGATTTTTATCATATTGGGACGATTATTTCGGAATGACGTCATAGATTTTGTCATCTATGTTTTTGCTTTAAGAGTTGTGTTCGAGCTATGCTCTGAAAGTTATGGTTTGCCGCCCGTTTCTCGAACCGAATGCAAAATTATGATGAAAAATCCACCTTTCTCCAGACAACCTCCCACGCACACCCTCTCTGTCCGGCCTAATCCAAACTGGCCTTCCGCATGCGCCTAGCTTGCTCCACCGAGCTCCTCCGCGTGTGAACCTCTCACTCTGGTCACCATTCTGATTGGATCTCCCTCCTATCCTCTCCGATCAATTCTCTGATTCACCTCGTCGCGTAGATTTAGTAATTAATTTCACGAGCTTGCTTGATTTAAGTGCTTTTTTAAATAAGTGATTTTGTGAATCTTGCATGAGTTGATTAATTTTTTAATTGAGGAGTTAATTGATTATTGAGTTTTGATTATGGATAATTGTGAAATTGAATGAGCATTTGTATAATTGTTTGAACCTCATGAATATCGATGCGGTAATTGTTGTTGATTGTTGATTTTACGCATCGAAGCTTGATTCTGATTTGACAATTGTTGATGATTGTGGAATTTCATGAGTTGGTGAATTTTTTCGAGTTGATTAATTGATATAGACGCATTGATAAGTTTTGTTTCGATGTTCAAAAGTCGTTCTACCGGTGTTGATTTAATGTTTGAAATTTATTTGTGAATTTCAAGCAACGTTCCATGTATTGATGTTCGATGATTTTGTGCGTTAAACGTTTTTTTCCGATCGATTTTTGGTGAACATCGATACATGGAACAATGCTGCCCAGAATTAGAAAATACTTGTAAATGTTGCATTAAATTCTCGGATCATGCATGTTTGGATTTCACTTGATGATTGTTGGCTATCGATGTTCAGGTTTATTAATTTTAATTCGATATTTCGAGAATTTCATGAGTTGATACAATGATCTCCGGAATTGGTAAATGCATATGGAATGTGATTTAATTGTTGCTTAATGCACATTTGGTTTTAATTTGATGGATGTTTGATATCGATGTCAAGTTTGGTTGATTTTAACTTGATTTTTTAGCGTTTCATGAACCAAAATGTTGCTTCCCAGAATTTTGTTTTATGGTTCCGATACTTAACTGAAATTCATTTCTGCATGATTTAATTTCAATTTGAGTTGTAATTTGAATGTTTAACTTCGGTTATATTTCCTTGTTGTTACTAACTCATTTTGTGGACTTGTGAAATTTTCCGAAGGTGCTTCGAATGAGAAATTCGATTCATTTTTCTATCTACATTTAGTCGATTAATAAATTCTTGATTATTCAATTAAAATGTTTCTCATCACTTGATACTTGTGATTCACTTTTATTTGTCGAGATTTAAGTCTTATGCAGGTTTATTGTGTGATATTTGGATATGTTTGATGCACCTTCCGCTTGTGATTTATTTTCACATTAATGATGCTTCGACGCTTATTTCAAGCATTTGATTTCTGACTCTTTTCTTTGATTGGTGAAGTGTTCGCGAAGATATTCAGATTTTTGACTCTATTTTGATTTTGCAATGTCTTTTGATTTCCTTGCCATGAGAAGTAGGACTAGAGATGCATGTCTGGAAATACCTACCCCAGTAGGCATTGCGAACTTGTTTGTTTACTTTCTTGTTTGTGTAAAAGACCTCGAAAAGGGGAAATTACTTGTTTGTGCAAAATACCTCAAAAAGGGGCAATTTTGTGTGTTTATTAAAGTCCTCAAAGAAGGAAATTTTGTTAAAGTCCTCAAAGAATACAATTCCCCTCCCCTTTTACTTTGTGCTTGCAATAGAGCCAATAAAATTGGAAAGGACTCAAAATTGGCCCCCACATATCAAGTCCATTGGTTGTTCTTAGCTCACGTTGTACATTGATGCTTTGAACCGTTCTCCTCTTGTCTTTTGAGTCAATGAAAGTGGAAAGGGATCGTAATCATCCCACATACCTTGTCATCATTTCATTTATATTTAGATCAAGTTTGTAAACGTTGATGCTTTGAGTTGTTACTCGATTTGTGATTGAGCTATTCTAGTGGAAGAAGTGTCTTTTAACTCATCTACCTTTTGATTCATGTACAAATAGCTCATGTTTTATGCTTGTTAGCATCCTTTATTTGTGTTTACTTCCTTTCACCTTTGCATGTTCCCTTAGGATCTCATGTTTCATTTTCGAATCAAGGTAGACATTAGGTTTGTAAACTATGCATGCTAACTTAGGTAGAAGTTTCCCTTTTGTATCCAAACTTTAGGACCACCATTGTATGATAACATTAGGATTTTTAGTCTCCCTTAGACTTTTTCATTCCCCTTTTGCATCCTTAAAACAAAAACCACTTTCTTTAAGAAAACTCAAAACACTTAATGATTGAAGATGTGAATCGTATGTCGTTGAGTCTTGTGGGGTGGAGAGAATCGGTCCAGACTGAATCTTTCACTTCTTTCACTTCCGGACTTTATCACAGTTCAAATTGCAAACTCTTTTGCAAATAAGCAGAGAAGTAGTGGTTGTCCCTCCAGTGGGATCCATTTTCTATTATCCCACCAAAAACACCAACTAATTCAATCTATTTTCCTTCGGGATGCCTTCGAGCTTTTTCTTTTAAAAATCTTTTCTCTAAAAGGATGCATTATTTCCTCTCCCTGCAAATGACGCGTAATTCTCCAAAGATAGGGTGGCACTATGTCAACTGCTGGAGTGCAAATGTAATACTGTCTTCTTAAAAAATGCAAACCAGCCAGCATTTTCTAAGTGAACTACGAGTGCCTTGATCCCCATTGCACGAAAAGTTGTACGTAAGCACAAATGCTCACAACCGAGGCTGGCACGACTAATAAAACCTTTTTGTTCGTATATACACTCTGCATTATTGCATTTTCCCCTTAGCTTGTAAGCTTTAGATACGAACACACCCTTTGATTAGAACAACAAGAGTGGATCCTATTGAGTACCACAGGCGTGAGGGGCACTAATACCTTCCTCTTACGTAATCAACTACTATACCCGATCTTTCGGTTGTAAGATCGTGATTTATCCTTTCTCAGGTTTATCTTTGATGATTTTCCTTTCCCTTTTGTGGGATAAGTAAATACTCAATGGTGACTTCATTGATTTTCTCTCGATGATTTTCCCAGTTGCTTCAGCTGGCGACATCACTGGGGAAAGATTGACCAATTGTTGATCCATCATAAGTGAGACAATCCTAGCTTTTGTTGTTTTGTTTTCATTGGGTGTTTACCTTTATGCTTTATAGCTTGTTCATTTGTATATGTTTATCTGTATATATGTGCATGCATTTCATTTTTATCACTTTCCATATATTGTTTATTGCTGTTGTGCTTGATATTCTGTGTTTTCTTGGTGGGTGGGTGTTACTATTTAGGTAAAAGGCCCAGTACCCAGTATAGAGTTGTAAACGCTAGGAACACATAGGAATATAGTGGAGACATGACGACTACTGGATGTAGATCCTACTAGTGGGGTCATGTGTACCATGCTCAGACGAGGTTCAAGTGAGATACTATTGTTATCATGTAGTTGTAACGATGATAGTATTTTCAGGCGATCTCAAGACTCTGAGTTAATTTGACCTTACCCTGACCTAGACTTCCCCGTGAGTGGGGAAGGATTGATCTTACAGGTACCGTTGGTAACTCTGTGGTTCTTTGGGTCATGTTCTGGATTTCTGATGGGGAATATATGTTTCTTGTGGTTTATGTTACAGACCTTTGATATTGGTATTCTCGGCATATTCAGAAATAGCACAACAAGTACGCAGTGTTGTGGAAGCTTTGATCCTGTATCATGTCACTTGTATCATTGCATTTTTATTTTCATTTTTGTAAAAAAGGGTATAAATAAAGCTAACTTGCATATGTATATCATTTCCAGAATATTCGGAGGTTGTCATTTTCATCAGGAATGGAGAACAACACAGATGTACACAGAGAGCTAACTAGAAATACATTCTGATATCAGTTCCATGGTTTTGTTCTAACTCTTTTAAGGGAAGTGGGAGGTCTTGTGGATGGTCTAAATGATAAATATTTTAGAGAGTGTTATGGGAATTTGTTGACATTGTTGGATGTTGAGTATGAGAAATGGGTTATGGTGTCTCTTTTGCATTTTTATAATCTGCAGTTGCACTGTTTCACCTTCCAAGACTATCATTTGGTGCCAGCACTTGAAGAATACGCTTTCATCCTTGGCATTGAGATCACAAGTCATATTCCTTTTGTCTGCATGCCTGAGGTTTCTGATTACGAAGCCATCGCTAAGGCTCTTTATTTGAACCTTAGTGATGTGAAAGATAATTGGACCGATACGAGTAACACGTGCAGTCTTCCTCTAAAGTTTCTGATAATTAAGGCTAGAGAGTTTTGGTTGTGTTCAATGCATTATTGGCCGCCATGATCTATGGCATTGTCATGTTTCCTAATGTGGAGAATTTTGTAAACTTAGCAGCAATATGTATTTTTATGAACAGAAATCGGGTGTCAACCATACTCGTTGACACGTATTATGATATTCACTCCCGACACGGAAAGAAAGGAAGTGTTGTTTGCTGCATTCCTCTATTATATAAATGGTTCATGTTGCATATGCCCACAAGGGGACCGTTTTGAAGATGCCGAAGATTCGCTCCTTTGGTCGCAAAGGATCATGGCTAGTACTTCTTATGATATCATTTGGCAGAATATAATGGGTGTAAAATAAATTATTGAAAGTTGTAGAGAATTTCCCAACGTTCCTCTCAAAGGGACAAAAGGTTGTATCAATTATAACCCTATCTTGGCACGACTTCATCCAGGATATGTTATGACCGATAAACCCATATACCGGGAAGTGGAGGTGACCATTTATTTTTCCAAAGGTGAGAATCCTTCCTTGCTAGAAAGGGTAAGAGTTTCCTAGGGGCATATTCACAAGAAAGGAAAGGCTTTCTTTAGTCAGAGAGGATGTTTGGCTCTCGATCCTTATGTGTAGTGGGTTAAGAACCGAGCAAAAGTATTATTGTTTCCCTACAAAAGGGAAGAGCCCTTGTATTCGCAGCCTATCTTTGATCTATCAGCCAACGGTTGTAACACTCAAGGCCGAAAAGGGCGAGGAGTGGTTGCACCGCATGTAACACCCAAGGCCTAAGAGGGCAAAGGTGGTCGTAATATCGGAATGAGAGGGATCCTGAGGCTATGCAGGTATGGGACTACATGGTTGAAGGAGGGCTTATAAGGATTAATTGGTACTACCTATACCAATAAGATGCATCTTCTTTTCGGTTGCTCATTCATAAGAACTCCATAGTTAAGAGTGCTTAACTTGGAGTAATTCTGGGATGGGTGACCTTCTGAGAAGTTTCCCAGAAAGCGTGTGAGTGAGGATAAAACACGCTGAAAAGACCCATGTTGGTTTGTGGGGTCAATCGATAATCCTGAAGGTAGCCAGGGGCGTTACAAATGGTATCAGAGCAGGTGGGTCCGTCCGTCCAAGTTGTCGAGTCATAGTTTTGTCTAACAATCGAGTATTGTTAACTTTAGTTCTAACCATTATTTATGTTATAGTGATAAGTTGAGATGGTTGGAAGTAGTAATATAGGAGATTAAATTATGTTATTTCTAAGTTGAAAGTGTAGCATTCCATTTGTTTGTTGGAGATTTTGTAATTCAGATTTTATATACTTCGTTGGGTAGAAATGGAGTGTTACATAAGAGCCATTCCTCTCCCAGTATGATCTGGTTCGAGGACGAACCATGCGGAAGCTGGTAGGAATGTAACACTCAAGGCCGAAAAAGGCAAGGAATGGTTGTGCTGCATGTAACACTCAAGGCCTAAGAGGGCAAAGGTGGTCTCCATATTGGAATGAGAGGGATCCTGAGGCTATGTAGGTATAGGACTGCATGGTTGAAGGAAGGCTTATAAGGATTAATTGGTACTGCCTCTTCTTTTCGGTAGCTCATTCATAATAACTCCATAGTTAAGCGCTTAACTATGGAGAAATTCTGGGATGGGTGACCTTCTGGGAAGTTTCCCGGAAAGCGTGTGAGTGAGGAAAAAACACGCTGAAAAAGTATGTGTTTTTTTGTGGGGTCAGTAGATAATCCTGGAGGCAGCTTGGGGTGTTACAAAGGTCAATTACCATCAGATGCAACTATCAACCGATCATTCATCGAGGAATCATCTCTTCAATAACCCATTCCTGATGTGTCAAAGTTTGTATGACAAGCAGGTCAAAGCTGAGAGTGTCAAGCTACATCCAGAAAATCAAGAGAGAAGTATAGAGTTGTCCTTTGCTTTGCAAGAGAGGAAGAAAATGCTTCACGAAGCCAGAATGAAAGACAAGTTGCTGGAAGATCACGGTTTGCTTGGAAAGTTGAAAAGACCAAGAGTTGAAAGTTCCCGCACTACTCAAGAAAAAGTTATAGGAAAATCTCAGGAAGACGTTGTGAAGACTCAGTAGCATATTAAAAGACTCTTCTTGTCTAAGAATAAGTTGCAAGTGAGTCACATAGAAGAAGTTAAGGCTTTGAAGAAATAGCTTCGAGCAAAGGAAACAAGTGCAAATAGACAAGTTGACCGATAAAGTTAAAGAGTTCAAGATTCAACTCAGAGAGAAAGATGCTCAACAGTTTGTAACAGAGGCTCGACTGAAGGGAAGAGGTATCCAATTGGCTCAAACTATAGAAGAATTGGCAAAGCTCAAAGCGCAAATGGCTGCCATAGGCGAGACTCAGATGGATTTAGGTCCTCTCAATCAGTTGGAATTTGACGAAAATTCTTAGTATTGTTGACTTTTTGTCTTTTGATAGGTTCACCACCAGACTTGTTGGACGAGATCCTTATGGTTTTATCTGTATGAACACGTTTTAAGAAACTCTTTGTATGGATGTTTTATTTCATGATATGAGCAGTCTCTTTCTTTAATAATGATTTATTTCTATCTTGTTGCCTTTTGTTCTTGATGAAAAATCAAGGTTTTCCTGGAAATGGTAAAACATTGCATGCATAATCATGCATTCATTCATATCATATCATAACAGGTTGTTCCAGCACCTCTTCTTACTTATGATCTAGTTTTTTCAGAGATTTCAACTTCAAACTCTCCCTGGTACAACACTAGAGGTAATTCAAAGAGACGAATAGAATAAATATAAGCAGACGTAGCTGCTATAGGTGTCAAGATGAACACTCGTGTTGAACAATTGATAGAGATTATTCAGACTATGTCTCGAGGTCAGGAAGAGCTAAGAGCTCTGATTGTGAAACCTACTGCAACTACAGATGAAGGGAATGGAACTCTGATCACTCCTTAAGGATATGCTGGAAATCTTATGGGGGTTGCTGCTAATCACCTTGCTGGTAATATAGGTGGTGTGAATCCGAATGTGATGCTGATGTTAATGGTGTTAATCTTGGGAATGGTCCTACTGTTAACCTTGGTAATCATGCTAGAAATAATCAGGTTGTCCCTGTGATTCAAGTTATGGGAAATGTTCCTCCACCGACTCCTCCTCGTCAGAATAATGAGCAACCTCTTGTTCAGCCACAAATTGGAAGAGTTGTTCCGATACCGGTTCAACCTCTTGAAGAGGATAATTATGATGACTGGTTTTGTAATCATGAAGAACTCATTGAATTTGATAGGAAGATGTGTGTGCTCAAGGAGTGTATGCAGGTTTTTGAAAATCAAGGAGCTATGGGTCTCGACATGTGTGATATGGGATTGGTGCCCAGAGTGAAGATTCCTCTTAAACTCAAGGTACCAGATTTTGTCTAGTACAAAGGTGTTTCCTGTCCTAAGATGCATGTCAAGTCTTATTATAGGAGAATGTCGGTGTACTCTAGTGATGAGAAGCTGCTCATGCACTTTTCCAAGACAGCTTGGCTGGTGGTCCGGTGGATTGGTATATACAGTTGGACAGTGATCGTATTCGTAGTTGGAGAGAGATAGCTGAAGTTTTTGTTCTGAATTATCAATATAACAACGACATGTCACCTACCATGACTCAGTTGCAAAATTTGACATATGGTCAGAATGAGTCTTTTAAAGAGTATGCGCAAAGATGGCGCAAGATGGAGGCCAAAGTCGAGCCTTCTATGATGGAAAGAGAAATGGTTGATATGTTTACCAGCATGCTGCATGGGCATTATTATATGGTCTGCAGTGCTTTTGATACATTTGCTAAGATGGTAACCTGAGGTGAAAGAATTGAGGTCAGAATCAAGATAGGGAAGATTCAGAATCATGCATCTGGCAACAACTCTGGTAATCCGAAGAAATCTTCCGCTGGCTTTAAAAATAAAAAGGAAGGAGAAGCCGGTGTGTTATACACATGGAAAGGAAAAGCATGGCTTATCAGGAGCCAAGTCACCAGGTTGTCGCTATAATTATTCAAATTGTAGCACCACAACGGTAAGCTTATGCACCTCGTCTTATACTGAACTACTATCTCGTTTAATCGATTTGAAGTTAGTTGAGCGACACACTCGGAATGTTAATCCTAAAAGATTTCCACCAAATTTCGATGCTAATGCCCAATGTGAATTCCACTCTGGAGGACAGGGTTATAACATTGAAAATTGTATTGCTTTTAAGAACAAGGTACATGATTTACTTGATTCCCAATCCATTAACTTTGGGCCGATGTCGGCATCAAATATTCTCCAGCAACCTTTTCTAACTCATGCATCATGGGGGCACGGTTTTTAATGCTATTGTTGAAGATGAAGGTCTGAATCTGGTAATAAATGCGAACCTGCTAACAACTCCTTTATCTTTTGTGTTTGTTTGAAAAATGAAGTACAGAGGTTGATTACTGAAGGGTCCCTACAGTTTGACAGATTAGTTGTTGAAACCCAGGCTGAAAAGGATGAAGTGGATGTGATCACCATTCCCTTTACACCCAAGAGGATTCTTATTCTTGTAACAATTCCTATTCCTGCTAAGCAATCGCTGTTAACGATTACTCTGCCTGGTCTGGTTCCGTATACCAGTGACAAAGCAGTTCCTTGGATCTATGGGGGTGAGTATTACTATCAAGGAAAAAAGCATGTCATTGAGACATCTGAAGAAGATACGTTTGAGGTCCATGATATTGTAGGTGAAACCAGAATCACCAAAAGTGGCCGAATTTTCTCTCCTCATAATCCGCATGAAAGAAGTGTTGATGCCTCAGCCAAGGTCAAAGGAAATTAGATCATGATAAATGATGGAGCACTCATGCGGGGTCCTCCTGTTCCAACTCTGAATGCTGATATAGCCAAAGATGTGGCGGAATTAATGAGATACATCAAGAAGAGTGATTATAAGATAATTGATCAGTTGAGCCAAACACCGTCAAAGATTTTTTATTCTAGCTTTGCTTCGAGACTCCGAGCCTCACCGTAATGCATTGATGAAATTGTTGGGTAGATCTTTTGTTTCCCAAGAAATTTCTGTTAATCAGTTTTAAGGGGTTATAGCCAACATTTCTTCAAGCAATGGTCTTGGGTTTACTGATTTTGACTTACCCCCTATGGGGAGGAAGCACAACAAAGCATTGCACATATCCATGGAGATTGCAGGGACAACTTTATCTTCTGTGCTAGTTGACACGGGATCATCTTTGAATGTTTTTAGAAAGTCCACCCTATTGAAGTTGGACTATAAAGGGCCTGTGCTAAGGCCCAGTGATCTAGTTGTGAAAGCGTTTGATGGATCAAGAAGATCAATATTTGGTGAGTTGACTTGCCAGTGAATATAGGTCCTCAGAATTTCAAGGCAACATTTTTTAATATGGATATAAATCCCTCCTACTGTTATCTGTTGGGACGCCCCTAGATTCATTGGGCTGGTGCCATGACATCCACGTTACACCAAAAGCTGAAATTCTTGATTAATGAGAAAGTTGTCACCATATGTGGTTAAGAAGACTATGTGGCTAGCCACCTGAGCACCTTCCGATATGTAGAAATCAAAGGCGAAGTGGATGAGACTCCGTTTTAGGCTTTTGAGACTGTACAAGTTATCAAATACCCTCACAAAGAGGTCAGAAAGCCATAGGTCTCCATGGCATCTTATAAGCAATCTCAAGTGATTGTGGAATCAGGACACCCTGAAGGCTGGGGAAGAGTTTTGGGTCTTCCAATGAAGAAGGATAAAAGTGGTATGGGTTTCGTGGTAGGGCGAAGTGCACCAATTACCATTCCCAAGGTTCAAGGTATTCCCACCCTGATCAAGTTTATTAGCTCTCGTATCATCCATGGAGAAGCTCATGCTGTGAGTGATGAAGGAGAAAGTGATTGTGATATGTATAATTGGATTTATCCAACTGTTCCAGAACAAGAGCTTTCCAACTGGTTTTTTGAGGACGTCGTCACAGTCACCCGTTATCAAGAGTAATTTTATTTTTTTTAAATCATGCAACAATTCCTACGTTCTGCCCAAGACGTAGTGAACATATTTGTAGGGCCACAATGTTTTTCTTTCTAAAATTTATCATGAATAAAGGACGTTTTACATCCAAATATTTTGCTCCTTGTTTTTCCTCTTATTTTTATTTTCAAAACTGGAAATGTGTTTTATTTTTCTTTTTAAATCTCGAACTAAATTAAAAAATAAAACCATCAATCATGCATATCTAATCCTCCATTTTCCCCGGATTTCATCGATAATGATTCTGCTATGGCTCACTGTGACTTTGATAATCCAATATATCAAGATGAAGAAGAGGTTAAGGAATATTATGAACTCCCTGAAGAGTTGGCCAGATTATTAAGGCAAGAGGAAAAGGTTATCCAGCTGTAACAAGAGACTCTAGAAGTGATCAACTTGGGTACTCACAAGGTCAAGAAAGAGGCCAAGATTGGGGCCGCTTTAGAAGAAAGCGTGA
This sequence comes from Vicia faba, assembly GCA_948472305.1. Taxonomy (NCBI): domain Eukaryota; kingdom Viridiplantae; phylum Streptophyta; class Magnoliopsida; order Fabales; family Fabaceae; genus Vicia; species Vicia faba. The sequence continues at coordinate 1,401,487,582 of OX451741.1, forward strand.
AACTGAGATTGATTGAAATGCTCTTAGAGTATGTTGATATATTTGTTTGGTCCTATGAAGACATGCTTGCGTTGGATACATATATTGTTGTGCACAAGTTGCCTCTCAGAGAAGATTTTCCTTCGATCAAACAAAAGCTTCGAAGAACACATCCAGAGATATCTAAGAAGATTAAAGAGGAGGTTCATAAACAGTTTAATTCAGGATTCTTGAAAGTTATTTATTATCCTCCGTGGGTTGCAAACATTGTTCCAGTGCCGAAAAAAAGATGGGAAAGTAAGAATGTGTGTGGATTATAGGGACTTGAACAGAGCAAGCCCTAACACCGATTTTTCGCTGCCTTATATCGATATTCTGGTTGATAATGCTGCTCAGTCAAAAGTGTTTTCCTTCATGGATGGCTTATCTGGTTACAATCAGATTAAGATGACACCAGAAGACATGGAGAAGATGACTTTCATAACACATTAGAACCTTTTATTGCAAAGTGATGCCCTTTAGTTTATAAAATGCAGGGGTAACATATCAACATGCTATGATCACTCTATTTCATGACATGATACATAAAGAGATTGAAGTATATGTTGATGATATGATTTCTAAATCCCAGACGGAGGAGGAACATCTTGTCCATATGCTAAATCATTTGAAAGATTGAGGAAATTCAGATTGAGGTTGAACCCTAACAAGTGCACCTTCAAGGTGAGATCATGGAAATTATGGGGCTTTGTGGTAAGTGAAAGAGGAGTTAAGGTTGATCCTGCTAAAATAAAAGTGGTTCAAGAAATGCTTGAGCCAAGGAGAAAAAAAGAGGTTTGTGGTTTCCTAGGGAGGTTGGACAACATTTCTAGATTCATCTCTCATCTAACAGCCATGCGTGAACCAATATTCAAGCTATTAAGAAAAGATCAAGTGGTCAGGTTGAATGACAATTGCCAAGCGGAATTTGATTAAATAAAAGAGTATCTACGAGAATCTCCAATTCGTTTGACTTTTGTGGAAGGTCGGCCTTTAATAATCTATCTGACTGTGTTGGAAAATTCTATGGGATGTATACTCGGTCAACATGACGAGACGGGTAGGAAAGAGCATGTTATTTACTACATGAGCAAGAAGTTCACTTTTGCAATTCGAGGTACTCATTGCTGGAAAAGACTTGTTGTGCACTCGTGTGGGAAGCTATGATGACTCAAACTACTCTCTTGATATCCAAGATGGATCTGATCAAGTACACCTTTGAAAAGCCACCTATCACAGCAATAGTAGCCCATTGGCAGATGATTTTAATTGAATAAGACATCTAGTATACTACCCAGAAAGCTATAAAAGGTAGTGTATTGGAGGATTATATTACTCACCAGCCTATGGAAGATGATTATCAGCTGATGAAGTTTGAGTTTCCAGATGAAGACATCATGTACATATGGGATTGTAACATTCTCGTCCTAGAGGAAGGACCCAAACCAGGATCGCATTAGACGATGGTGTTCGATGGTGCCTCAAATGCATTGGGTAATGGTGTCAGTGTTGTTCTTACCTCTCCTGAAGGTTTTCATACTCCTTTCACTGCCAAAATCTATTTTGATTGTACCAATAATATGGATGAGTTTGAAGCTTGTATTTTTTGGGTTGAAGCTGCTATTGGTTTGAGGATTAAGATCTTAGAAGTGTATGGGGATTCTGCTCTAGTAATCAGTCAGATCAATGGAGATTGGGAGACTCGTCACCCTAATTTGATTTTGTATTGAGAGCATGTTATGAAGTTAATCTCGTACTTCGATAAAATCACCTTCAAGCACATCCCAGGGGAGGAGAATAATTTGGCAGACGCTTTGGCTACTCTGTCATCCATGTTTAAAGTTGGATGGGTAAATGAGGCTTTCCTTATCACTATCATGAGGTTGGATGAGCCAGCATTCTGTTATGAGATAGAAGAAGAAGTTGATGAGAAACCTTGGTTTTATGATGTCAAAATGTATCATGAAACGCAAGAATACCCCGAGGATTCATCTTTTACAGATAAGAAGACTTTGCGGAAGTACTCTGATAAGTTTTTCCTAAAAGAAGGAGTGTTGTATAAAATGAACTATGATTCTATTTTGCTCAGATGTTTGGATAGACATGAAGCAAATAAGATCATAGAAGAGATACATGAAGGTTCCTTTGGAATACACTCCAGTGGGCACACCTTAGCCAAGAAAATCTTGAGAGCATGTTATTTTTGGTATGCCTTGGAAAATGATTGTTACATCCATTTCAGAATCTATTACAAGTGTCATATTTATGCTGATAAAATGCAGTGCCACCTAGTCCACTGAATGTATTGACTTCTCCTTAGTCCTTTGCAATGTGGGGCATTAATATGATTGGACGGATTGAACCGACTACTTCCAGAGAACATTATTTTATCCTAGTTGCCATTGATTACTTTACTAAATGGGTCGAAGTTGCATTGTATGCCAATGTCCTAAAGCAATTGGTTACTCGTTTCATCAAGAAAAATATAACTTGTTTTTATGGGGTTCCCGAGAAGATCATTACTGATAATGGATTGAATCTCTATAATAAGGTGATGAAGGAGCTGTGTGAAAGTTTCAAGACAAAGCATCACAATTCTTCTCCATAGCACCCAAAGAAGAATGGTGTTGTTGAGGAAGCAAATAAGAACATTAAGAAGATTATGCAGAAAATGGTTGTGACCTACAAGGACTGGCATGAGATGTTACCATTTGCGTTGCATGGTTATCCTACTTCGGTGTGTACTTTGACTGGGGAAACCCCATTCTCCTTGGTATACGGCATGGAAGCCGTCCTGCCCGTGGAAGTGGAAATTCCTTCTTTAAGGATCATGACAGATGTAGAGCTTGATGAAGCTGAGTCGGTGCAGAATAGACTTGATCAATTGAATCTCATTGATGAGAATATATTGACAGTTATTTGTCATGGGTAGTTATACCAGAGGAGAATGAAGAAAGCTTTTGACAAGAAAATGCATCCTCAGAATTTCCAAGATGGTAACCTTGTGCTGAAAAGGATCTTGCCTACCAATAATACAGATGCTCAGGCAAATGGGCTCCGAATTATGAAGGACCATATGTTGTAAAGAAATTCTTCCCTAGAGGAGCCATGAGGCTTGTAACTATGGACGGAGAAGATTTCCCTCATCCCGTTAAGGCATACGTAGTTAAAAAATATTTCGAATGAAAAGACCCGTTAAGTCGACGGGCTTAGGCAAAAAAGGGCGTCCCAGTGAACCACAAAAAAAATGGTTCGGGCAAAAATTAGGGACAAAAAAGAAGGAAATAATAAAAAATAATTATGTACACCCGCTAAGTTGAAAACCTGAAAAAAGGAGATTTAGGCAAACATGGGTATCCCGATGAATTGAAAACCCGAAAGGGAGATCCAGAAAAAGGTTGGAAACTTGAAGTGAATGACTACGGTCTGCATTGCATCTATAACACCATTCTCATCACAGTTGGTAACTTGGAAGGATAAGGAATTAGTCCAATCATCTTTTAAAAAAGCAAGATATTAAGGAGCTTTGATGTTATAAGAGTCATGAAGATTCACAACCCGATCGAAATCCACCTTCACATTGCCATATTTATATCTCTTTTTTATGTTTTATCTACAATTACCTCATTTTAGGAATTTCTTCTTGATGTAAATGACTACTTACAGGCCAATCAATCAATAAAATTATCTTTTATCCAAAAGTTGCATTTTTTACTTTTACCGTTTTGTTTGCAAAAAATGTACAATATTTTTTATAAACTTTTGCTTCTAAAAATGTTGAGGCTAAACAAATCATGATATAAATAGTTGAAATTACTTGAGATTTTAGGTGTCTAAGGTGATTTCCAAAGGTTTCCAATTCCCACCTGGGACACGTTGTTGTAATTTCGTTTTGTAGGTACCTTAAGTTCACTCATGACAAGCAGGGTACGAGCAAGAAAACAGAAGTCAATGTTCTTGATGGAAATGATGTTTCCGGAAAAGAGTTCCCCAGTGAAGTTTTTATTTTTGTTTAATAGAAGTTTGTCATCTAAGAGGTTTTTCATCATAGATCTCTTCTCTAAAGGAGTACCTCTTATTGGGTTTGATACCGCTGTCTATCTCCCCAATGAGGTTCACATATTTCTCCCCAGTGAGGTATGGTACCGTATTTTATCTCCCCAGTGAGGTTTTGTGCCACTATTTATATCCCCAATGAAGTTTGTATCTACTTCCCCGGTGAGGTTTGCACCCATTTCCCCTGTGTGGTGTGCTTTTGTCTCCCCGGTGTCGCTGGCATTTATCTCCCCAGTGTGGTTTGAATCTCTTAAAGATTATTGGAAGAATTATCATCAAGAGATTATTGACTTATCCCTACGAAGTCGTTTGCTTTTCCCTAGTGGAGCAGGTTTTCTCCCCGGTGAGATTATGAAATGATGGATGTCTTACAGGTTTGGAGTCCCCAGTGTTGTGAATATTGATGTGAGTATTAAGAAATATTTTATCTCTTAGTGACAAAAGAGGTTATATTATCTCCAGTGGAGTTGAAATTTGAGAGTTTCTATTTTGAGATTCCTTTTCTCCCCAAGTAAGGATTTGTACCCCATCGAGGTATGTATGGGTCTCCTTTTCTCCAATAGAGTCGGCACTTGATGCTTTCTTCTCGATGATGATGTTCAAGAAGTCATCTTTGTCTTCTCGATAAAGTTGTGATTGGTTGAAGGCCTTCCGAGGTTTTCTTCCCTAGTATATCTCGCACTTGTGAGAGTTCTCTTAAGAATTCTCTTTTTTTCCTAGTTGTGGAGGGTGTTGTATCATCCCCAGCGGAAAGTTAGCTTGAAGGAGTTCTTGCTCGAGAAGTTCTCCTCTCCAAGTGAATATTTGTTCCCCATCGGAGTTCGTCGTTGAGTTTCTTTTGTTCAAGAATTCTCATTATACACGATAGAAGTTTCTTTCATCAAAAGCTCTACACAAGGCAGTCTTTTTCTCCCAGCGAAGCGTTCCTTATTTTTGGCAGGAAGATAATGGATCTTTTCCCCAGGAAGTGAAGAGCTGTTTGAAGTCAAGATGATTTCTTCTAGTTGGACTATAATTTAATTTTGTAGTATCCTCTTCAAAGTCCACTTTTCAATGGCATACCTCCTCGGAGTTGGAGTGTTTGAATTGCAATCTCGCATCGTAGTTTATACCCAGTGGTCGTTAGTTCAGATTGTTATTCCTTGCTGAAGATCAGTTTCCCAAGGATGACTTCTCAGATGTTCTTGTTTTTCTCAACAGTTCATTTATGATATTGTCGTTATCCAGTGAATCATTGAACACACATCATTACATTTCATCTACCAAAATGTGTAGCATTTCCATTATGTGGAGCATTACGCCATTGAAAAATTCCAACATGCATAGAAGCGTAAGCCAATTTTTGTTGCTTACTCGAAGTAACTGGTTTTTTATATGCTCAGAGATGAATAACCATTACAGTTTATCACTAAGGTTATCCTATCATGTTTCTGCGATAGAGTCTATTATGATTTCTATCCCCTATCAAGACTTGATGTGTCATCTCTTTATCTATAGAATCTTTGGCAACCCCTAATAGAGTACCCTCCTCGATCGATCTCTTTCTTCAGTGTAAGTTCGCTTTTTCTTAGCGTCCTATCGAAGTTAATATCTATATCCCCAATAAGTTCACTTTTAATCAGCGTTCTATCCCCAAGAGTCTATCTTCGGTTAGTATTCCTTGTTAGAACCTTATTCGGTTGGTCTCTACCTTGTTTGTATATGTCTAATTTTACCTAGCGTATAGCCAATATCTTTCTTATATGTGTCCAATACCCTTACTGGACATGTATTTTTGATATCTTCGTTAGAGTCTTCTTTGTTCGATCTCTTTTTTATATGTGTCTGTTGTACCCTAAAATTTTCCCTCTCATTTTCTCAAGTAATCTCTCACGAGATCTCCTTTGATTCAAGACTACACAAGGTTGGATCAACTCAAGACACTTTCTCAAGCACTGATAACTGAAAATTAGGATTTGAGTTTTCACAAGGACAAATGGACTTTTAATGCCCCATATGAATTTCATGGATCATTTTGTACCCTCAAGATTGCTCATGTCAAGTTTCAGGTCTTGGATCACTTTTTTGCTCAGTCAATTGATCAGTTGACCTAAAATCATCTGTATTGGGGAAAAGTCAATTGTGGTCAATTTACAGTCAAACATCATAATTTTTTACCCATATCAACATTATGAACTCATATATGTCATTTTATCAAATTTGGATCACAATTCCTCAAGAAATTTGATCAGATCATAAAAAGGGCAAAATGGTCAAAATTAAGGTTTTGGTTGAGAAGGTTCAATTTCTGATTTTTGACCTAACAAATGACTTATTGGTTTGAGACATGATCTCAAGGATTAAAATGAAATATTTTTACCTAATGACATGTCAAAATATGAAACTTTTTCATCAAGAAATCAAAAAGTCGAGATTTCATTTTGAAAAGTCAAAATTTCTAAACTTAGAATTTTTTCTAAGTGTTGGAAATTCACATTTTTGCACAACTTTGAGCCAAATTTACACCATGATGCAAGATGATTCAAAGGAAACTTCCAACATGAAAGTTTTATATACCAATGGGATCTAAAACATTGTAGAAAATAACTTTTTCTATAAATTCTTAGATTTCAAGTTATGATTTTGTGAAGACATGTTCATGAAACTTGAAAAACTTAGTGAAATTTTGCCCTAGTTTAGGCAGGATTTTGACCTAACTTTATGGAAATTTTCACTTAGTTCTAAGACAAATATTCAAAAGTTTCCAACATAGAGGTTGTATAGTATGTTACAAGCTTTCCAAAATGTCCAAGAACTCATTGAGATCATACTTGAGAAAGGAGAATGGAACGCAAGAAGTTGTGGTTTCAAACTTGAATTATAAGTCATTTCTTGATGAACACATAATCCAATCTCAATGTTAGACTGCATAATCTTGCTTTGCAGGCCTTCTAACTTGTGTATATATCCATCATTAATGGATTACACAAACGTTTGAGCTATAATCCAGGTGGTTTAAGCATTGTCCAATTTAAATTGCCATTTTGGGAAGAAAGTTAACAATGCCATTCTGGAAAAGAAAGCTTTATGCACAAAGTCAATTCTTGAGCCTCTCACTTGTTCCCTCTGATCACACCCCATATACAAAGTCAGAAGCAAGTTTGTTTAAAGCATAACCACTCTACAATAGCAAGTACAAAGGGCATTCAAACTTGATTTCTCAAGAAAATCACATGTTGAGCCTAAACATGTGATTTTGAATTCTGATCAAATACAAGTCTCCAAACTTGTTGCTTATAAATAGAGGCGCTATTTGTGAGCTAAGGCACGAGCTTGAACACCCTGAAACTCTCCCAAACTCCCTCAAATCAGAACTTGCATCAAAACTCCATTGTTGTGCACATTCTGACATTGAAACCTAAACTCACATTCCCTCGTGCATTTTCCTTCCTAATCAATCACAAAGCTTCTATACATCAAATGTTATCCATCTTCATCCCTGTTTCATAACTGTAACTCCATCTTTAACATCTTCCAAATTCAAAAACAGAGTACTACAAGTTGACTTCTCCAGGCCATTCCAGCCATCCATTACTCAAGCTAATCATTGCATTAGCTTCCTAGGAACTCGAGGAAGCTAACATGACCATTGAAGCACCTTGAATCAAGCTCCTTTGCATTTCACGATTTCCAATTTTGAGGTATCTTTTCTGAACTTCTATCTTTTCATTTAGGCATTGTTAGGCTTGCATTTGTGAAGATAAAATGTAGACATCATTGCCCTGAAACTTTACATGTCCATAGATTTCATTTATATTGATTGAGCTTAGAGAATTTTAGGTTTGAATCTCTGAAAAAAGATAGGTCGGAATTTGGTACTTTTAGAAATTCTCATTCATTTTTTATTTATCGGTTATGATATTTATATGGTTGGATTCGTATAAAAAATGGAGCAACTTTCATGTTTGCATCTTTCATTTTTGTTGAGAAATGAGCAAGTTACAGGAACCATGGCTGGAGGTTGAAGATGAAGTCATTTTCAGGACTTGACTTATGTTATGTATTTAATGTTTCACTTATGTTAACGGGTGTATAGCCACCCCAGTGGTAAGGCAACGCGTGTTTCATGCTCAGGGCGTGGGTTCAAGCCCCAGCACTGCCACTTTTCATATTTTTTCACATTTTTCTCTCTTTTTTTGTCACAAACAGGCGCATTGGCCTCCAATCAACGGGCCTTCCATTTTTGCTTCTCCTGACCCCTCCATTTACTTTTGCACCTTATCCAATTATTTTTTATCATTTCATTTTTTTTATTTTGTTTAATTTTTATTTATTTTTTTAATTACTATTATTATTATAATTATTATTAGGGTTAATACCTATTTTCACCCCTGATATATGGGGTGTATTTGAAAAACCTCCCTGCCAAAAAAAAGTTCCAATTGTTACCTTGACAAATTTTAAAAGTTTCAGTTTTTACCTTGAGGATGCCACATCACCTAAAAGTCTGATGTGGCTTATATTTTTGTTATATTTTTATTATTATTTTAATGACATGGCTTGATTAGTTGTCATTTTTAATTAATTTTTAATTTGTAATTCCATATGGCATTTATATTAATATTTTATTAATTGAGTGTTAATTCAAAGTTAAAATTTTTTTGTCCTTCAACAGGAATCAAACCATGGACATACTGTCTGTAGTGAACGCTTCTTACCACTAGACCAATGCATTTTCTTTGTTACATATATGCATCAATATTATGCAGCTTATTAGAATTTTTTGGAAATATTTCTTTATCTCTGTGGACTATTGGCTTAGACAATGGTTTAATTTAATTTTTTTAGCTTATTCAAAAAAATAATAATTAAATTTCCACCATATTGTAGACTTTAAATTGTGAATGTGTAATGCAGCAACATAGAGTAGCATGTAATATGCTGATGTTGGAAAAACCATATATAAGTAATGTTTTTAATTTTAGTAACAAAGAAATATTCATTTCATTAACATATTAACATATATTGTAGAATTTAACTTTAGATACTTTTTTATATCTTTTAATATTTTTAATTTCAAAAGTCATTTTAGTTTTTTAATCATTTAATATGTTAATGATATGAATATTTATTGATGCATATAAGTAATATTAATATGTTAATGATATGAATATTTATTGATGCATATATGTAACAAAGAAAATGCATTGGTCTATTGGTAAGAAGCGTTCACTGCAGACAGTATGTCCATGGTTCAATTCCTGTTGAAGGATAAAAAAATTTTAACTTTGAATTAACACTCAATTAATAAAATATTAATATAAATGCCATATGGAATTACAAATTAGGTTTTTCAAATACACCCCATATGTCAGGGGTGAAAATAGGTATTAACCCTTATTATTATTATTATTTTTATTAATAAAAATCGAAAAATATTTTTTATTTATTATTTATACATTTATATTTTATTTTCTTTATAAAACAAAAAGAAGAAAAACATTTTCTTAACAAATTAATTTCTTTTTTTTTCTTAAATAATTAATAATTAGATTTAGGTTTAATTATTTTTCTTTTTTCATTTAAAATTAATTTGAATTTAGGTTTCGTTTAATCAATTAATTTTCATATTATTTTCATTAACTTAAAACTTTTTCATAAAAAAACCCTAAAAAATGTTTCATACTTAATTTATTTCTTAATTAATTTAAGTTTAGTTTTGTTTAATTTTAATTGACCATTTTTCTTTAATTAGGTCAAGACTAAACCCTTTCATTAAAACCAAACAAAAAAATCATTTCTTTTTCCATTTACATTTGTAAATTTATTTAATTCTTGTATATTATTCAATATGGTTGTAATAGATAATTAGGTTTAATTTTCTTGCAATCTCCATTTGTAAATTTGTACACCCTCTCCTCTAATGATGTAATAGCGTAGTAACTTTACTTTCCGTAATTTATCGTTTTAATATAAATTCTAGTAATTAGGTTTTGTATGGAAAGATAAAATTAACAAGTAGCAAACCCTAATTCAAGATAAAACAATGCATGTAAATCAAACACACTTGCACACTTACACCATTAGGGTAATTCCACTTTGTTGCCTTACAAAAATGACCATGTTATGCATGTGGGATGTCTTAGCAAAAGCAATTAAAAATACAAGATCATAGTCCCTCGATGACGCTACAAATGTTGCCTTTCAAAATGATTTTAGTCCCTCAAAGAGAAATGCTAAGATATCTCACAACATTGCTATCATGACTATACGATGACCCACGCTAGTCCCTTTACATCCAAAGATAAGGTTTTTTACCAACCAATGGTAAGATAGCAATATCAAAGGAAAGGAAGAAATGAATACAAGACTTTTGAGTAGGTAGATTGTTCCTAGTTGCTTGCTCATTTTCAAAAACAAATATCCTTGCTTATTTTCAAAACAAACACCAAACACTTTCCAAACATAAAATATTTTCAAAAGTCCAACACTTTGTATACGTTCTTACGAACGAGAACTATTACAAAGTTTGCCTAAATGATGGCGCATTTTCAAAATACTTTCAAAAACCATACAAAGCACATTTTCAAACAAAAGCAAGTGATCTAGAAATCAACTAAGAGCCCATAGATAATATGGATGAAAAGGGTGCTAACACCTTCCCTTTTCATAATCTACTCCTCCCCCCCCCCCCCCCCCCCCCCCGAACTCAAGAAATAATCTTAAAGGTATTTCCTGTTCTTTTCCACCTTTCATTTTGGTAAAAGAAAAGTCGGTGGCGACTCTTGCTAACCGCAACATTTGTAATCAAACGCAAAACATCCCAAGTCAGTTCTCCCACCGTATCACAGAATCGGCGACTCTGCTGGGGAGAAACTTAAAAGTGGGGTTACCTTAGGGCTATATCACCTTTATTTACTTTCATTGTTTGACTTGCTTGCTTTACAATTTGGTTCCTTGTTTGGGCTCATTTTAATACTCTACCCGGATTTGTGATACCTTATAGGTAAGTAGCAATACGTTGTGGAAACTGTGCCGCATATATCGACATGGTCTAAGCAATAGGTACATTGGTGTGACACATTTATGGGTATCGGTAGCCCATGAGTAGTCAAGGAGAATATGGGGCCCGTGTGTGGTTCCATGAAGCACTAATTGACTTTAGAACCTTTACTTGACCAACTTGGCCATTAGGACGTAGTGAGATAGCCGACTTTGGTGCAATCCGAAGTTGGTTGATACTCGATACTACACTCATTGAGATTTGACTTCTCGGGATATTTCGGTCGCCGTGAAAGAGGCTTGCGCTGAAACAATGCCCGATAAGACAGATCAGTGATATTAAGATCCCTTAGAACCCGATTACTATTTCTTGGATTGGTTTGAGCCAACTAAACTTCAAGAGGGTACTAACCTATGAGACTCCATGCAAGCCTAAACCTAAGGACTTGTTTGTCTTGTTTGTATATACTTACTTGTACATGACATCATAAACATCATAACATCATACTCATTCTCACTAACCATTTCAAGGATTATTGGGATTTATCTTTGTTCTGTTTTGTAGGACATGTCTTCTATCCGCAGGAATACTATCCAAGTCAATCTCGTAAGAATTCCTCCTCAACTCAAAGAGTTAACATCAAGGGTCCCTGAGAATTCTTCATTCACCAAAAGACATGGTCGCATCCTAAACTTGGTTACCTCTAGCACTGATAAAGATATGATGAAGGTGCTTTTCCAGTTCTTTGACCCTCTACAACATTACTTCACCTTTCCTGATTACCGGCTTGTACCTACTATGGAAGAATTCTCCCAACTCTTAAAGATTCCTATTCTCAATCAACTACCTTTCAATGGTATGGAAAGATATCCAAAACCCAAAGAGATTGCCCGAGCACTACACTTGCAACAATCTGATGTCACGACTAATTGGGAAACAAGGAGTGGTGTCAAAGGGTTCTTATCCAAGTTCTTATTTGAGAAAGATCAAGATTGTTGGAACTCTTTGGACTTACAAGCTTTTGAAGAAATCTTGGCTCTTCTCATCTATGGGATAGTTTTGTTTCCAAACCCTGACCAACGTATAGATGTAAATACTATCAAAATCTTCATGACTCGCAATCTGGTGCCTACTTTGTTGGAAGACATCCTACATTCTTTTCAATCTCGCACTATGAGGAACAGATGGATCCTCATGTGTTTCACTCCTCTCTTGGCTAGATTGTTTATTTTGCATCTTCCCCGGTCTGTGTTGAAGAACGAGCAAGGTTTGAGATGGTCCCATAGGCTGATGACGCTCAGACATTCGGATGTTCATTGGTGTTCTCGATCCGTGGAGAATATTACTATCGTTGACCATTGTGGGGAATTCCCTAATGTCCCTTTGCTTGGCATTAGGGTAGGTATCACTTACAATCCTTTCTTAGCCTTACGACAATTTGGTTACGCCCGAAGGGATGGTCCTCATGATATGGTCATCCAAGGAGTGGTATTCGACTACAAGAGCGACGATCAAAGTTACCGTCAGAGGTTTATACGAGCTTAGAGGATGGTAAGAAAAGTGGATAGTAAGACGCTGGGACACAAGAATTCCATTTCCCTTGAGCCTTACCTTAAGTGGGTACGAGCTTGTGCTCAGAAACTTATGATGCCTTATCCCTCCATCTTACCAGTTATCATGGAACCTGTGGTTGAAGGAGATGTCCCGCACACTGTCATCTATCCTGACATGCCAACATCTCTTGAAGACTTGCAAAATGGTTGGATTCAGCTAAAGGAAGAACGAGATACTTTTGAAGCTCAACTCTACGCTAGCGAGAAAAGAGTCTTGGAGCTTACGAAGCAACTACATGAAGAGCAAAGTGTGAACGCCTACCTTGCACCAAAGAGGATGTGTTCAGTCTTTTTATCTTAGAGAGTTATTTTCTAATCCCAAGAGGCATGTTGTAATCATTTCAAACTAATTAATGAAAATTGACGTTTGTTCATTCTTTGTCTATACAAATTTAAATTTCATAAATCCTTGAAATCATTTGCATACACATCTTCCATGCATCATAACATAACAGGTTTTCACACAACAGGTTTCCTTATCTTTCTGCTGTTTATTTCAGCAAGATGGATCTAGAGAAAACTGTGAAGGACCTTCAGGCACAAAACTCTAAATTCCAAGAGACTCTACTGGCCCTAGCCAAGGGGAAACAAGATATGATGGCATTGCTGGAAGCCAAGAAGAAACCCAAGAGGAAAGCCCTGGTCAACATGGGTAAAAGGTTCAAAGAGTCAGTCCGTCAGATCCCGGTAACGGAAGAGTCATCTAAGGAAGATGAGAATCAGATTGGAGAAGCTAGAAGTACCCAAGCTGGGTGCATCAACGATCAAGCGTCTGATGGGGATGATTATTTTGACGAGCAGTATCCTCCCGATGATGTCAAGTATAAGCAGTTAGAAGACAAATTGAAGGCCGTCGAGATCCAAGCTATCCTCGGTTTAGATTTTCATGATTTGGGTTTGATCTCTGGGTTTGTTAATCCCCATAAATTCAAGATACCATTCTTTGCAAAGTACGACGGAGTTTCCTGTCCAAAACTTCACCTGAAATCTTATGGGCGCAAGATACAGCCGCACACCGCTGATAAGAAGCTTTGGGTTCACTTTTTTCAAGAAAGCTTGTTCGGGACGCAATTAGAATGTTTTTATCAACTAGATGGTTCCCGTATCAATACATGGGAAGACCTAGCCACCGCCTTCTACCATCATTACAAATATAACGCTGACTTGGCGCCAACAAGGGTTCAGTTGCAAGATATGACAATGGGGAAGAATGAAGGATTTAAAGAATACGCACAAAGGTGGAGAAACCTTACCAGTAGGGTTCAACCACCTTTTACTGATAGGGAGCACATTAATATGTTTATGGGCACTTTATCTGTTCCATTCTTTAATTTATTGGTTGGCTTCTCTTCTTCTGGTTTCACCGAGTTGATCTTAACCGATGAAAGAGTTGAAAGCGGCATCAAAAGCGGAAAGATTCCCATGGCATCTGCCTCCACTTCCAATCCTGTAAATAAACCTTTTTCCGCAAAGAAAGAAATCAATATTTTGTATGGGGAAAGGGCCCGTACCAAGAAGGTTAACCATCTGTCTGTTAATGTTGTCCGAATCTCCAATCTAACTCATGCTCAAAGACCATCTATAAATCATCAACGGTTTGAAACTCCGAGAAGATAACTCACGAGGATAGGCATGTCACTATCCCAAGCCTTACAACACATGCTAAAGGCTAATTTGGTGACATTGCGCGATCCTCCGACGAATCCAGATACCTCTTCACCAAAGTACAACCCGAACGCCAAATTTGCATATCATTCAAGTAGTCCCGGGCATGATACTGACCAATGATGGGCCCTGAAGAATAAAATTCAGGACTTGATAGATAACAAGACTGTTGAATTTGATCCTCCTCCAACTCCGAATGTAATTATCGCGCCTATGCCGAAACATGGCAAGGATGTCAATGAAGTCAACGCTGTAGGTGATTCTGATGATGAAGTTGCATTTGAAGATTGGGTGTATCCTACTACAAAGGAGTTCAAGAATTGACATGCAAAGGACTTCGTGCCCATCTCCTTCATTGAGGAGTAATCATTTGTTTATTTCTTTCTTTTAATTCAAGAACATTTTTTCTGTAATATTTAACAATGACTTTTATGCCATGTGCCTGGCCCGGGGAACTTTGGTCCATTTTTCAAGGGTTTTATTTATGTCCATCTTATCATATGATCATTCAATATAAACCATTGAAATCTTTTGCATTCAAATCTTTATGTTCATTGTCTTTCTTTTCTTCAAATACATTTCTTCCAATGGCCAGGTGTCTTACATGCAGACACGCACACTCTTGCAGGTCCTCATCCACTCTGAATCTTATTGCTAATGACTCTACTATTGTCGACTATGACTTTGAATATCCAACTAACCAAGCCAAAGACGAAGGTGAGGAAGATTGTGAAATACCAAGAGAACTAGCCAGACTTCTATTAAAAGAGGGAAAAGCTATTCAGCCGCACAAATGTTAGAACAATGTTTGAATCTAGTACCCTATATTTAAGTTTTGATGATAACAAAGTGAAAAGATATAAGTATTTATATGGTTCATGATTAAACTATATGCTACCTAAAATTACTATGCTCTGACTTGCAGATACGCTGATTAAAATAAGCAAGATCACTTCTTCAGCATCAGAACTTGATTTGATACACCAGCATCAGAAGTTGCTGAATCAGAACGTGAAGATCAGATGATCAACTCACATACATGCTGAAGCTTGATGAACAGAACTGCGCGTAAACACTCTGATACAAAAACAATAGTTCATCAGCAGCGAAGCAGAATCAGAATGAGCCAAGCCAGAACGTGCATTGAAGAAGCAACGGTACTGTGCATTGAACGCTAATTAATTCCAACGGCATCATTCTAGACAAGATCTGCTCAAAAAGGAAAGCTTGTTATTAGCATTGAATCAAGAATATTTGCATTCAACGTTCATCTTCTCAAGTGCTATATAAACAAAGCTTCGAAGATTATAATGGCTAATGCTCTCCAATTCTCTACACGCACAAAGCTGAACAATAATCTTCATCTACCAGTTTTGCTAAACCACAAACTCTGATACTCCATTAGTGTTTAGCAATCTAAGTTTCTAAGCTTAATTTGTGTATACATCACAGTTGTGATAAAGTTTTGTAGAAAACATTCACACACATTTGTTTTATACCTTTGTAAGAAAGTGTTGCCTTGACAAACCGGATTGTGGTTTGAATCAAGAAGGCTTTAGCAGTTGTTAAAGCAGATTTGTATTCAGTTGAATATAGTGAATTAAGACCTCGTTGGAGAGAGGCGAAATCACCTTGACGGGTGGACTGGAGTAGTTTGAGATCAAACGAACCAGGATAAAAATATCTTGTCAATTGCTTTAAGATTCCAGTTTTTACAATTCAACCCCCCCCCCCCCCCCTTCTTGTGTTTTTCACCCCTTCAATTGGTATTAGAGCGCCTGGTTCTGAGCTAAAACACTTAACCGTGTCAGTACAAGATCCAGCGTCAGAAAAACACAATGGCAGGAAACAACTCTCATTTCAGCAATGACACCAATGAGGACATAGACAGATTCAGCGGCAAACCTCCAGTCTTTGATGGAGAAAACTTTGATTACTGGAAAGACAGAATTGAAAGCTTCTTTCTAGCACATGATGCTGATCTGTGGGATATGGTGACAGATGGATACACGCACCCTGTGAATGCAACTGGTCAGAAGATTGAAAGAAAATCAATGACTGATCAACAAAAGCGTGACTTCAAGAATCACCATAAGGCCAGAACCATCCTCCTCAGTGCCATCTCCTATACTGAGTATGAAAAGATCTCCAACAGAGACACAGCTAAGAACATATTTGATTCTCTCAGAATGACGCATGAGGGCAACGTTCAAGTCAAAGAAACAAAAGCTCTGGCGCTCATTCAGAAGTATGAGGCGTTCAAAATGGAAGAATCTGAATCCATTGAAACTATGTTCTCTAGATTCCAGATTCTGGTAGCAGGTCTCAAAGTTCTGGATAAAGGATACTCTACTGCTGACCATGTCAAGAAGATAATCAGAAGTTTACCCAAGCAGTGGAGGCCTATGGTTACTGCTCTGAAGCTAGCGAAAGATCTCAACAAAATCACTCTGGAGGAACTTATAAGCTCCCTCAGAAGTCATGAGATAGAGCTAGAAGCTGACGAGCCTCAGAAGCAAGGTAAGCCTTTAGCTTTAAAATCTAACAGAAAATCTGAATCTAAAGTTTTGCAGGCAGTTGAAGAAACATCTGATGGATCCTCATCAGAAGAAGACGAACTTTCCCTTCTCTCCAGAAGAGTAAATCAACTGTGGAAGCAAAGACAAAGGAAGTTCAGGAATCCCAGAAGATCTGATCAGAACGAGTCTTCCTCTGGATACAGAAGATCTGAAGGCTCCTCCAGTAGCAAGAAGCCAAACACAAAAGACATCATCTGCTACGAGTGCAATGAGCAAGGACACTACAAGAGTGACTGCCCAAAGCTTCAGAGGGAAAAGCCCAAAAAGAAGTTTGGAAGAGAGAAGAAGAAAAGTCTCATGGCCACATGGGATGACTCTGACTCGTCTGAAGCTGACTCAGAATCAGATGATGAAAGGGCAAACATAGCGCTCATGGCTAACATTCCAGATGACAGTGAAGCTTCTGAATCAGACTCAGAATCAGACACAGAAGAGGTATTCCCTAACTTCGCTGTTAATTTTACAAAGGCTGAACTTGCTGAAAGCCTCAATGAAATTCTGGAACGCTATCAGCAGATTAGAGCTAAATTCAGAGACCTGAAAAGGAATCTTGAATCTGACTCTAATAAGTCTGAGAGTCTCAAATTGGAAAACTCTGAGCTGAGAGATAAAATTTCAAAATTAGAAAACTCTTTACAAAACTCTCAGAAGGAACCAATTTCTGAAACTCCCAGCAACGCTGATGAGATCATCAAGGAGTATGATCATAGTTTCTAGAAGTTCCTTGCTAAAAGCATAGATAGAAGCAGAATGGCTTCAATGATCTATGGAGTTAGCAGAAACGGCAGGAAAGGAATAGGATACCAAGGTAAGGTTCCTACACCTAAAAATGTCATGGATTTAACCATTAAACACACTCCTCTAAATTCACACTTTGTGTATGGTCACACACACGACATCAAATACACTAGCAGTAAGCACTCTGTGAAACCAAAATTCAACCAGAGTTTTGGTAAAACTAACAAATCAGGACCCAAGAAGATCTGGGTACCTAAGGATAAAATAATACATGTTGCAGATATCTTTAGCAGCAAGTCAGAAACACCAGTCATGGTACCTGGACTCTGGCTGCTCACGACACATGACAGGAAGAAGGCATATGTTCCAAAGCCTGGAACTTAAGCCTGGAGGCCACGTTGGCTTTGGAGGCAATCAGAGGGGAAAGATAATTGGCTCTGGAACTGTAGGTAATGGAAATCTTCCCTCTATTAATAATGTTCTGCTAGTAGATGGATTGATGCATAATCTGTTATCCATAAGTCAATTAAGTGATAACGGTTATGATATAATCTTTAATCAAAAATCATGTAAAGCTGTTAGTCAGAAAGATGGGACTATCCTGTTTAATGGAAAGAGGAAAAACAACATTTACAAAATCAAACTTTCTGAACTAAAGAGTCAGAACGTAAAATGTCTTCTGTCTGTTAACAACGAGCAGTGGATCTGGCACAGAAGATTGGGGCATGTTAGTATGAGAAGAATATCTCAGATTAACAAACTCAATCTGGTCAGAGGACTTCCAAATTTGAAGTTCAATTCAGATGCTCTGTGTGAAGCATGTCAGAAAGGCAAATTTGCAAAACCTTCTTTTAAATCCAAAAATGTTGTTTCTACCTCTAAGCCATTAGAACTTCTGCACATTGACTTATTTGGACCAGTTAAAACTGCTTCAGTCAGTGGTAAGAAGTATGGGTTAGTAATCGTAGATGACTATAGCAGATGGACATGGGTAAAGTTCTTAAGACACAAGGACGAGTCACACTCTGTGTTTGTTACCTTCTGTAACCAAGTTCAGAATGAAAAAGATCTTAGAATCGTTAAAGTCAGAAGTGATCATGGTGGAGAATTTGAAAATAAAGATTTCGAGTCATTCTTTAATGACAAAGGCATTCTGCATGATTTCTCTTGTCCTAGAACTCCCCAACAAAATGGAGTTGTAGAACGAAAGAACAGAACATTGCAAGAAATGGCCAGAACCATGATCAATGAGACAAACGTTGCTAAGACTTTCTGGGCAGAGGCAATAAACACAGCGTGCTACATTCAGAATAGAATCTCAATAAGACCTATTCTGGAAAAGACTCCATATGAATTGTGGAAGAACAGAAAGCCCAACATTTCGTATTTTCATCCATTTGGATGTACTTGCTTTATGTTAAATACAAAGAATTATTTGAACAAGTTTGATTCTAAGGCACAGAAGTGTATTATGTTAGGATACTCTGAACGCTCAAGAGGGTACAGAGTATACAATACAGAAACACAGATTGTGGAAGAATCAATCAGTGTTCGTTTTGATGACAAGCTTGACTCTGAAAAGTCAAAGCAGAATGAAAATCTTGCAGGTATAGAAATTGAATTTGCAGGTTCTGAAGACAAGTCATCAGAAGCTCTCAACACAGACATTCCTTCAACGTCTGAAAGAAGCAATGCTAGAAATCCTACAACTGCTGCTGATCAACCTCAAAAGAGATTACCCAGAAGCAGTTTGGATCACCCAGAAGAGACTATCCTAGGAAGAAAGGAAGATCCAATCAGAACAAGAGCAAGCTTCAGAAACTCTGAAGAAACTCTTATGGGACTTGTGTCTCTGATTGAACCTTCTTCTATTGATGAAGCACTTCTGGACAACGACTGGATTCTGGCAATGCAAGAAGAGCTGAATCAATTCACCAGAAACGACGTATGGGATCTCGTTCCCAGACCAAAAGGATTCAACGTCATTGGAACAAGATGGGTGTTCAGAAACAAGCTTAATGAACAAGGTGAAGTCGTCAGAAACAAGGCACGACTGGTTGCACAAGGTTATAGTCAGCAAGAGGGGATAGACTATACAGAAACCTTTGCCCCAGTCGCCAGGTTAGAATCTATCAGACTTTTAATTTCATTTGCTGTTAATAGAGGCATCACTCTGTATCAGATGGATGTCAAAAGTGCATTCTTAAATGGTTATATAGAAGAAGAAGTTTATGTTCACCAACCCCCAGGTTTTGAAAATACAAAACATCCAGAACATGTTTTCAAACTGAAAAAGTCACTGTATGGTCTGAAACAAGCTCCCAGAGCTTGGTATGAAAGGCTAAGTAACTTTCTGCTTGAAAATGAATTCACCAGAGGGAAAGTGGACACTACTCTATTCTGTAAAACAGTTAAGAGTGACATTTTAGTCTGTCAAATTTATGTTGATGATATTATTTTTGGTTATACTAATCCTTCTCTTGGAAGAAAATTTGCTAAGTGTATGCAGGCAGAATTTGAGATGAGCCTCATGGGGGAACTGAAATTCTTTCTAGGAATTCAGATTAATCAAACTCCAGAGGGAACTTACATTCATCAGAGCAAATACATCAGAGATCTTCTGAAGAAATTTGACCTCTCAGAATGTAAGCCATCAAAGATTCCAATGCATCCCACGTGCATTCTGGAAAGAGAAGAGGTAAGCAAAAGTGTAGAACAGAAAGTCTACAGAGGTATGATTGGTTCTCTCCTTTATCTGACAGCTTCAAGACCTGATATCTTATTCAGCGTATGTATTTGTGCTAGATTCCAATCAGATCCTAGAGAATCTCACTTAACAGCAGTTAAGCGAATTTTCAAGTATCTGAAAGGTACTACTAATCTGGGTTTGTTTTATAGAAAATCTAGTGATTACAGCTTAGTAGGCTACTGTGATGCTGATTTTGCTGGAGACAGAGTGGAACGTAAAAGTACTTCTGGAAGCTTCCAGTTTCTGGGAGAAAATCTGATCTCGTGGTCCAGCAAAAGGCAATCAACAATTGCTCTGTCAACAGCAGAAGCTGAGTACATAGCAGCAGCAGGATGTAGCACACAAATGCTCTGGATGAAAAGTCAGCTTGAAGACTTCCAGATTTTTGAGAGTAACATTCCTATTCTTTGTGATAATACTTCTGCTATTTGCTTAAGTAAGAATCCTATTTTACATTCTAGAGCTAAGCATATAGAAATAAAACATCATTTCATTAGGGACTATATTCAGAAAGGTATTTTAAACTTGAAATTTATAGATACAGACCATCAATGGGCTGATATCTTTACTAAACCCCTTTCAGAAGATAGGTTCAATTTCATTCTGAAACATCTCAGCATGAAAGTATGCCCAGAATGAAAATGTTTTAATTCCATGTATTTATCTTCAGAATGTAATTATATTACTGTGAACTTCTGATCAATCTCCTTTCAGAAAGATAGAACATGCAGATTGTATCAGATGCAAGTCTAAAGATCTGAGAGTCTAATCTCAAAGACAGACGTGCTGATCACTACATCAAACAAGTGTCATCCAATCATCAGCAAATCTCTGAAGCAGAACGCGTGCACGCTTCTGAGAAGGCAAAGCGCTGATTGGGTGCATTGAGACACATGTCTGGTAACCGTTTTTAAGTATCTTTCTCAAATCCCCCAAAATCAGCAAGCATTTAATGCAGAGTAATCACGCTTGTTAATGGCAATCATTATTTTTTTCTCTCTCTTAAAAACGTTTAATTTTTCAAAATAATTTTTGAAAACTCTATTTAAGCACACTAATCCTTCACTCTTATTCTTTACGCTTTCTCATAATCATTCAAGTATTTTCTGCATATTTCTGAGTTTATCTCCTTCAAACCTTTTTTTTCTCAAATCATTCTCAAAGCTTTGTTGTGTGAGAACAATGGCATCCTCCAGCATTTCTGCAGGCAATCAGAAGAAAGAAACCTCTGAACAATATCAGGTGCCCCTCAGAACTCTTCTCACACCGGTAAAGAATCTTGAAGTTCTCTCTGAGTTAATCATCAACTTCGAAAGCTTGAAGGATAATGGATTTGACCTAACTGAGGAAATTAGGGCTCAAAAGTGGGAGAGGTATTTCGATAGGTTGGTTGGACCAACATTCCCAGAGCTTGTCAAGGAATTTTGGATTCACGCCAAGATTCATAAACATCTAGTCATCTCTTCTGTCATGGGAAAGAAGATTGTAATTTCTGAAGACCTCATTGCTAGGTTAATCGGTCAAAGTGGTGGTGGAGTCCGTTGTGTGGACATGGCTGATAGATGCCCTGATATAGGTGTGGTAGCCAACAGCATTTTCACTCTTGGTTTTCCCAGCAGCAAAATTAAGGATCTGAAGGATCATTGCAGAGTATGGGCCAAGATTGTTCTTGGATGCTTCAATCACAGGAAACCAACAAGTTCTCCTGATTATATAAACGTGGATCAGCAATTTCTGATCTACTTTATTGATCAGAGGGTGAAGATCAATCTGGCACACTTCCTGTTCAACCATCTCAAGACCAGGGTCAAAAAAACAAGAGAAGAAGAAAGGACCAAAAGGGACTGGATACCGTTTGGAAGGCTCATATCAGATATTCTGACAGAGAATAAGCTGATAGATTATCTGAGCGAAGCTCAAGTGCTGAGCACTCTTGAACCAACTGTTGGAAAACCGCTGAACGCTAAGAACCTGAAAAAGATGAAGCTGATAGAAAATATTAGGAAGGAACCCAGAGCTACTTCAACTGCTGACATCTCCAGCAGAAGAGTGCCTCTGAGTGATTTCCCAAAATTTTCTGAAATGGAATCCAAACCTGACATGTTTCTCAAGTATCCAGATTCATACAAGGAAGAAGATACAGTTTCAAAGCTGAAGATCAAAGATCTGAGTCAAGTCCAACCTGAAGTGACTCAGAAGAAGACAAAGAAGAGGAAAGCGCCAACAGAAGGATCATCTCATCAGACTCCAAAGAAAAGAGGTATTTCATCTGCTGTCCCTATTTCAATTTCATCTACTATTCCAACATCTGCTGCCCCTCCTAAAACCTCTCACAGAATATCAATCCCAATCCCTACTATTGATGAAACCATACCAGAAGACCCTTCTGAGGCCTTATTACTCAGAAGACCCAGAACAAAGATTCCCAAACAACCAACTGTTTCAACAACACCAGCACTTGATAGAGTGCTAGCTGATATTGAGCGTGAACATGCTTCTGCTCAACCAAATTCTGAACCACCAAATATTCCTCCTCCACAACCTCAACCAAATCCTGAACCAGAAATACAACCACAACCAGAACCAGAATCACAACAACCACTCACAGAAGAACCTCTGATCCCTGAGCAATCAGAGATTCCACCTCCTCAACCAGAAAATAACCCACCTGCACCACAAACAGAGTTTCACCGCTATGAAACCCCTTCTCCTCATCATTCTGACCCCCACTCACCTCAACCTTCACCGCTGGCAATCCAGTTGCCATGTGGAACCACTATTGTCAGGCCCCAGTTGCCATCCTCATTAGAATCAACACCTCCAAAAACTCCAACCACTCCAATAGAAATATCTGACTCTGATTCTGATAACCCTCCTCCAAAACAAACAACCTCTCAGAAAACCGCTGAAAACCCCAGCAGAACTTTCATTGACTTCACAAGTCTTGAACGTCTTGCTGACCTAAGACACAAAATTGCCATACCCAAACCAAAGCAACCAGATGTTGGCTCTGGTATTTTGAATTTTGAAACAGGTATGCTGCAATGGATTGCTTCTTTGAAGCAAGTCTGTCCGGGGATGATCGACCCAGCTGCTTCTGATCAGCTCTGGTCACAGTTCAGACTATGGGTACGTGCTGAAGCACTCAAGCTGCAGGACGTCAACTATGAGCAGGCTCAATAGAACTTTAGCAAGCTGCTGAAGGAAGTTGAGAGTCAGCTGCCTCAAGAAGTTGTGCTCCCTCTGGACAGTGAATCTTGGTCTGAGAAAGAGCAAGCTGCACAGGTGCAACCATCAGAAGAAGACAAGACCCTTCAGGAAGAAAATCCAGCAGAAGATGTAGCTGAAAGTTCTGAGAAGCTTCCTCCTTCTGAAAGTTCTCAAGCTGCCTTGGACAGGCAGGCTCTGGAAGAACTAAGGCTGAATGACTTGCGTCTACAGCAGCGGATGGAAGAGAATGATCAGAAGATGAAAGCAAGAATGGATGTACAGGACAGCAAAATTGACACTGTTGTCACCATGGTTCAGAAGCAGAATGAAACTTCTGAAAAGATTCAAGCAATGCTGGAAAGCCTGTTCTCACGCATGCCCCCACAACCTTAAAAATTTTTTTCATGCATGAAATTCTCTATGTTTTCTTCATTTTCTGATGTACTGTTTTGACTATGTTTTGTAATGTTCTTTTGCTCTGAACTATTTTAATATAATCTGTTTTTCTGATCTAAATTGTTTTAGCACATCACCAACACTTTTTGATTGCTGACAAAAAGGGGGAGAACAAGAATGATATTTAAAATCAATAACGGCTAACTATACAGAAATTCTCAAACATTCTAACTCTATTACTTGAAATGTTTTTCTGTTTTGTTTTTAAGTCTACAGGCACAAGGAAGCTCCTGAACACTATGAAGACTAGAAGCTAGAAGCTCTGATCAAAATGTAGAAGCTCATGTTGCTCTGATCTAATATGAAGTTCTGATCGATCAAATACTCTGATCCAAAAGCAAAGCTCTGAAGCTCTGCTCTCTGATAAGTCAAAGACTCTTCATCTGATGTTCAAAGATAGAAAAAGATCTGATCCTGAAGAACACGCATATCAAAGGGAAGTAACAAACTCAGGGGGAGTATCTCTTAAACTCTGATTTCTCTTTACTTCTTAACTCTGAAACATTTCCCAGATACCTTTTCACGTTATTTTTTCATTTAAAATATCTAGTTTTTGTCATCATCAAAAAGGGGGAGATTGTTAGAACAATGTTTGAATCTAGTACCCTATATTTAAGTTTTGATGATAACAAAGTGAAAAGATATAAGTATTTATATGGTTCATGATTAAACTATATGCTACCTAAAATTACTATGCTCTGACTTGCAGATACGCTGATTAAAATAAGCAAGATCACTTCTTCAGCATCAGAACTTGATTTGATACACCAGCATCAGAAGTTGCTGAATCAGAACGTGAAGATCAGATGATCAACTCACATACATGCTGAAGCTTGATGAACAGAACTGCGCGTAAACACTCTGATACAAAAACAATAGTTCATCAGCAGCGAAGCAGAATCAGAATGAGCCAAGCCAGAACGTGCATTGAAGAAGCAACGGTACTGTGCATTGAACGCTAATTAATTCCAACGGCATCATTCTAGACAAGATCTGCTCAAAAAGGAAAGCTTGTTATTAGCATTGAATCAAGAATATTTGCATTCAACGTTCATCTTCTCAAGTGCTATATAAACAAAGCTTCGAAGATTATAATGGCTAATGCTCTCCAATTCTCTACACGCACAAAGCTGAACAATAATCTTCATCTACCAGTTTTGCTAAACCACAAACTCTGATACTCCATTAGTGTTTAGCAATCTAAGTTTCTAAGCTTAATTTGTGTATACATCACAGTTGTGATAAAGTTTTGTAGAAAACATTCACACACATTTGTTTTATACCTTTGTAAGAAAGTGTTGCCTTGACAAACCAGATTGTGGTTTGAATCAAGAAGGCTTTAGCAGTTGTTAAAGCAGATTTGTATTCAGTTGAATATAGTGAATTAAGACCTCGTTGGAGAGAGGCGAAATCACCTTGACGGGTGGACTGGAGTAGTTTGAGATCAAACGAACCGGGATAAAAATATCTTGTCAATTGCTTTAAGATTCCAGTTTTTACAATTCAACCCCCCCTTCTTGTGTTTTTCACCCCTTCAACAAAGAGTCAGTTGAAGTCATCAGTCTAGGTACCGAGACAGACAAGAAGGAAGTTAAGATCGGTGCTAACCTGGAAAGCAGTGTCAAAAGCAGATTGGTTCATATGTTACATGACTATGTGGAAGTGTTTGCTTGGTCGTATGAAGACATGCCAAGGCTGGATACTGACATCGTAGTTCATCATCTGCCGACAAAAGAAGATTGTCCTCATGTCAAAAAAAAGGTTCGTTGCATGAGGCCTGACATGTCTGAAAAGATAAAAGATGAAGTGATGAAGCAGTTTGATGCAGGATTCCTAGCTGTGACATCTTATCCCCAATGGGTTGCAATGTGGTGCTAGTTCCAAAGAAAGACGAAAAAGTTCGCATGTGCGTAGACTATAGGGATCTAAATAGGGCAAGCCCCAAGGATGCTTTCCCTCTACCTCACATTGATGTTCTGGTTGATAACACTTCTTATCATAAAGTCTTCTCTTTCATGGATATCTTCTTCGACTATAATAAAATTAGGATGGCTCCCAAAGATATGGACAAGACTACTTTCGTTACGCAATGGCGCACCTTTTGTTACAAGGTCATGTTGTTCGGATTGAAGAATGCAGGGCTAACATATCAGAGGGCTATGGTAGCTTTGTTTCATGATATGATCCATCATGAAATAGAGGTATATATGGATGATATGATTGCAAGATCACAAACTGAAGAGGAACATCTCAATCACCTGTACAAAATATTCAAAAGGTTGAAAAGTATAAGTTGAGGTTGAACCTTAACAAGTGCACATTCGGAGTACGATCTGGAAAGCTTCTAGGTTTTGTTGTCAGTAATAAAGGCATTGAAGTTGATCCTGCCAAGGTGAAGGCCATCAAAGAAATTCCAGTCCCCAAATCTGAAAAAGAAGTTAGAGGATTCTTGGTTCGTCTCAATTACATCGCCCGCTTCATATCTCACTTGACTGCTACTTGTGAGCCAATCTTTAAACTCTTGAAGAAAGATCAAGTATTCAAATGGAATGATGAATGCCAAGCTGCCTTCAACAAAATCAAAGAATATCTACAAGAACCTCCTATTCTCATGCCTCCAGTTGAAGGAAGACCCTTGATCATGTATTTGACAGTACTATAGAACTCTATGGGGTGTGTTTTGGGCCAACATGACGAGTCTAGCCGAAAAGAGCATGCTATTGATTACCTGAGAAAAAAGTTTACCGACTGCGAAACCAGATATTCAATGCTCGAGAAAACTTGTTGCGCTCTAGCATGGGCTGCTCGCCGACTAAGACAATATATGTTGACTCATACCACTCTGTTAATTTCTAAGATGGACCCAATCAAGTACATCTTCAAGAAACCTTCTCTTTACGGACGAATAGCTAGGTGGAAAATGATCTTGACTGAGTACTACATTCAATACACAAAGAAAAAGGCCATCAAAGGAAGCTTACTAGTAGATCACTTGGCCCATCAAGTTGTTGATGATTATCAGTCTATGAACTTCGACTTCCCTGATGAGAACATCATGCTAGCGACCGACTGCGCGAAACCTATACCGTATGACAGACCTGAACAAGGATCCCGATGGACTATGGTCTTAGATGGGGTTTCCAACGCTTTAGGAAACGTAATTGGTGTTGTGATCATCCTCCCTGAAGGTTGCCACACTCCTTTCACTGCCAGACTATGCTTCGATTGCACGAACAATATGGTTGAATACGAAGCATGCATTTTGGGTCTAAAAGCTGCCATCGATTTGAGCATCAAGCATTTGAATGTGTTTGGGGATTCTGCTCTAGTGATTATCCAAGTAAAAGGAGATTGGGACACTAAGCACCCTAGTATCATCCCTTACAAGGAACTTGTGCTATTCCCGATACCCTACTTTGAGGAGATCACCTTTGAACACTTCCGTAGGGAAGAAAATCAGTTGGCTGACGATTTGGCAACCATGTCTTCCATGTTCAAGGTCAGATGGGACAACGAAGCCCCTATGGTTACAATTGATAGATTCGATGAACCTGCACATTGTTGTGAGCTTAACACTAACACGGAAAAACCATGGTACCATGAGGTGAAGAGATACCTTGAAGCACAAGAGTATCCCGAAGGAGCATCCATCAATGACAGAAAGTTCTTATAGAGATTTTCAGCCAAATTCTTCTTATGTAACAGAATATTATACAAGCGCAACCATGATTCTACTCTACTCCCATGTGTGGACAAGAAGGAGGCAGAGGAAATTATGGAAGACATGCACGATGTTCTCTTTGGCACTCACTCAAGCGGACATATGATGGCAAATAAAATCCTAAGAGCTGGTTATTATTGGTCAACAATGGAGACTGATTGCCATCAACACTCGAGGACTTGTCACAAATTCCAAATCTATGCTGACAAGGTACATGTGCCTCCTATCCCTCTGAACGTCATGACCGCTCCATGGCCATTTGCAATGTGGGGAATTGACATGATTGGAGAGATCAAGCCCACCACTTCTAATGGACATCGCTTCATTCTGGTCGCTATTGATTATTTCACCAAATGGGTCGAAGCAACCTCATTTGCCTCAGTCACCAAGAATGTGGTATCCAGATTCATCAAACATAACCTCATCTACTGTTATGGTGTCCCCGAAAGGATCATCACCGACAATGGACTAACCTCAACAATGCTATGATTACCGAGCTTTGCACTAAGTTCAAAATCAAGCATCACAATTCTTCTCCATATAGACCTAAAATGAATGGCGCAGTCGAAGCGGCCAACAAAAACATTAAGAAGATTGTGCAGAAGATGGTAGTGACCTATAAGGACTGGCATGATATGTTGCCATTTTCTCTTCATGACTACTGCACTTCAGCTAGGACATCAACTGGGGCAACTCCCTTTTCTTTAGTATATGGCATGGAAGTTGTTCTTCCAGTAGAAGTTCAGATTCCCTCACCGAGGATTATGAATGAAGCAGTCCTAGGCGAATACGAGTGGATTCAAATAAGATTGGATTAGTTGAACTTGAGCGATGAAAAATGACTGGTTGCTGTCTGTCATGGTCAGACGTACCAAAAACGCATGATCAAGGCTTTCAACAAAAAGATCAAGCCTCGAGTATATCAAGCTGGTGACTTGGTGATAAAGCGCGTCATTCTTCCACAAGGCGACCCTAGGGGAAAATGGAATCCCACCTACGAAGGGCCATTTGTTGTCAAGAGAGTGTTCTCTGACGGTGCCATGATGTTGACTACCATGGATGGTGAAGACTTCCCACATCCTGTGAACGCGAACATAGTTAAAAAATACTACGCATAAGAGACCCGCTAGGTTGACATACCTAGGCAAAATAAGGGCATCCCAGAAAACAAAAAGGTTTGGGAAAAAATTAGGGATATATGCAAAAGATTGTACACCCGACAAGTTGAAAACCCGAAAGGGCGACTTGGGCAAATACGGGTATCCTGGTGGGCTGAAAACCCGAAAGGGCGGTCCATGCAAAAATTAAGGATTGCAAGCGTATGACTATGTTCCGTGGAATCACAACAGTCAACTTTATTACCAAGGTCCGAGTTCAAATGATCCAAGATCAATCCAATCAACTTCTGTTAACAGCAAGGGGAATTTGAAGATATTGGGGAAATAGTAGAGTTGGAATGCAATAAGATCATTTCCACATGGCTATTTATTTTGTTTTCATTTTTTTTTCCTTTCGACGATTTCCCCTTACTAGGATCTCTGTC
The DNA here is from genome assembly GCA_948472305.1 of Vicia faba. Lineage (NCBI taxonomy): Eukaryota > Viridiplantae > Streptophyta > Magnoliopsida > Fabales > Fabaceae > Vicia > Vicia faba. The sequence goes on from OX451741.1 coordinate 1,401,516,912, forward strand.
TCTTTGTACAAAAACGCCTATTCATGGGCAAAATATCAATACAAATATACTTTGAAGTGCAAACTTTCTGTTTTTGTTTTGAATGCAAAATTGTCCAATGACTAAAATTGAACAAACATATGCATGTGAACATAATTAAAACTACTTGGCACATGTGTCCTTCTAAGCAGCAGCAAACATCTCTTTAATGAATATGGAATATCCCCACAGAGTTATTTCATTAACATTATCCTCACAGGACCAGCTACAATAAACCAATCCTCAACAAAGTTACCCACAAAGTCTTTTTGCATAGATTGATTCCCAACCAGAGTCTCAAACTCTTGACAGTTCTCTCACCAGCTAAGTTGATCCCACAAGAAGAAGCCTTGTGGATCTCTTCCTAAAAAGAACTCACCTCGTCAGCAGTTCATCAAGTTTTCATCAACAGGGTTTATTTACCCAACATGAAACATACAACATACAACAATCAACGAACAGCAAAATTCCCCAGCATAGTCTATCCTCCCCAGCTGAGTCTGTCTTCTCCAATTGAGTCTATCCTCTCCAGCATGAGTTTTCCTTTTATACTATTACAAATTAGAGGGCCACAACCCCTAATCCACAGTAAAGTCGTCAACAAAACCTTTACTATCTCCAAAAGATACTATGAAGCCTAGACCCAACCAGATGATAGTACAAATTTTTAAATTTAATATGAAGCCTAGACCCGACCAGATAATAGTCAATTTTTCTCAAGTCACTATAGAGCCTGGACCCGAATAGATGATAGTGAAAAACCTTCAGATACTATGAAGCATGGCCCCGACCAGATAATAGTACTACTTTCAGAACACTATGAAACCTGGACCCAACCAGATAATAGTTTAACTCTCTAAAGATATAGAAGAACTTGGACTCAACCAGACCAGGGTTTAACTTCTTTCCCCAGTAGAGTTTACCTCTACCACAACAAGCTATTGTGAAGCCTGGGTCCAACCAGATATCAGTTCTCAATTTCATCCTTTCAAGTAAGTTATTGTGAATCCTGGATCCGATCAGATAGCAATTCCCCTCAGAAGTTCGTTGTGAAACCTGGAATTCGGCCAGATAACAACTAGTTTCCAAGCAAGTTACTGTAAAGCCTAGACCCGACCAGATATCAGTTTAACCCTATCTCTTCATACAAGTTTATTGTGAAGCCTAGACCCGACCAGATGACAATTAACCTCATCCACCTCAAAATCAGCAAAGCTTGGATCCGACCAGAAATCAGTTCAACTTCGTTTATTCAAGCAAGTTATTTAAAGCCTGGAGCCCGACCAGATAACCATTAGCTACAATCCCCAGCAAGACACTATGAAGCATGGACCCGACCAGATAGTAGTTACCACTTCAAGAAATCTGCAAAGCCAGGATCCGACCAGATAACAGTTCAATTTCAAGAAATTTTCTGCAAAGCCTGGAATCCGACCAGATAACAGTTAATTTATCCCTCCCCAGTAAGTTACCGAGAAGCCTAGATCCGACCAGATAACAGTTGACTTCCTCATCCTCAGCAAGTTGTGAATCCTGGACCCGACCAGATAACAACTAACATTCAAGTGATAATCCCCGACAGCAATCCGGGATTCAAAACTCCTGAGCAGTAGTCAGGGATTTATTTTCCCAGACAAGTATGCATCCCACATTCATACATCATGGCATATACATACAAAATTCATTTAGCATGATCGCATTCATCTTGTGAATATCATGCATAAATCTGAATTTCACTAGCCCTTTTTCCACAGGTAAAACATCAAGTTTTCGTATAAATCGACCAAATATTTGTGCTAATACTTCTTCTAGTGGTTACCATCATACCTCCAAATGGCATCTATAAGCCCATTCCCAATACATCTTCGAGTGCAAATTTCTGGGCACTCTAGTGTTCAATCATCTTTCACCTTCAAGTCACGAATGGCGGATCCACCAATCTAACTCTTCAGGTTTAAGAAGATTGAACAGGGGCAGTTGCTGTACCCTAAAATTTTCCTTCTCATTTTCTCAAGTAATCTCTCACAAGATCTCCTTTGATTCAAGACTACACAAGGTTTGATCAGCTCAAGACACCTTCTCAAGCACTGATAACTTAAAATTAGGGTTTGATTTTGCACAAGGACAAATGGACTTTTAATGCCACATATGACTTTCATGTATGATTTTGGACCCTTAAGATTTCTCATGTCAAGTTTCAGGTCTTGGATCACTTTTTTGCTCAGTTAATTGATCAGTTGACCTAAAATCAGTTGTATTAGGGAAAAACTCAATTATGGTCAAAATTAGGGTTTTGGCTGATATATGTCATTTGATCAAATTTGGATCACAATTCCTCAAGAAATTTGATCAAATCATCAAAAGGGCAAAATGGTCAAAATTAGGGTTTTGGCTGAGAAGGTTCAATTTCTGATTTTTGACCTAACAAATGACTTATTGGTTTAAGACATGATATCAAGGATTCAAATGCATCATTTTGACCTAATGGCATGGCTCAAAACATTTCTCAAGATCAACTGATTGACAGTTGAATTTCAGTCAACTGATGAAAAGTCAATTGTACACTGAAAAGCCAAAATTTGACTTTTTGATCAAAATCAAGTTTCAAAGATTACAATTCATCAAGACATGTAAAAATATTAAACTTGTTCATCAAGAAATCAAAAAGTCAATATTTCATTTCGAAAAGTCAAAATTTCAAAACTTAGAATTTTTTCTAAGTGTTAGAAATTCACATTTTGTCACAACTTTGAACCAAATTTACACCATGATGCAAGATGATTCAAAGGAAACTTCCAACATGAAATTTGTAGATATCAATGATGTCTAAAACGTTATAGAAAATAAGTTTTTCTATAAATGCTTAGATTTCAAGTTATGATTTTGTGAAGTCATGTTCATGAAACTTAAAAAACTTAGTGAAATTTTGCCCTAGTTTAGGCTGGATTTTGACCTAACTTCATGGCAATTTTTCACTTAGTTCCAAGATGAATCTTCAAAAATGTCAAACATAGAGGTTGTAGCGTATGTTACAAGTTTCCAAAATTTCCAAGAACTTATTGATATCATACTTGAGCAAGGAGAATCGAAGGCAAGAAGTTAGGGTTTCAAACTTGAATTACAAGTCATTTCTTGATGAACACATAATCCAATCTCAATGTTAGGCTACATAATATTGCTTTTCAGGCCTTCTAACTTGTGTATCTATCCATTATTAATGGATTACATAAACTTTTGAGCTATAATCCACGTAGTTTAAGCATTGTCCAATTTAAATTGCCATTTTGGGAAGAAAGTTAACAATGCCATTCTTGAAAAGAAAGCTTTATGCACAAAGTCAATTCTTGAGCCTCTCCCGTGTTCCCTCTGATCACACTCCATCTACAAAGTCATAAGAAAGTTTTTTTAAGGCATAACCACTCTACAATAGCAAGTACAAAAGGCATTGAAACTTGATTTCTCAAGAAAATCACATGTTGAGCTTAAACATGTGATTTTGAATTCTGATCAAATACAAGTCTCCAAACTTGTTGCTTATAAATAGAGGCGCTATTCGTGAGCTAAGGCACGAGCTTGAACACCCTGAAACTCTCCTAAACTCCCTTAAATCAGAACTTGCATCAAAACTCCATTGTTGTGCATATTCTGACTTTGAAACCTAAACTCACATTTTCCTCGTGCATTTTCCTTCCAAATCAATCACAAAGCTTCTATACATCAAATGTTATCCATCTTCATCCCTGTTTCATAACTGTAACTCCATCTTCATCATCTTCCAAATTCAAAAACAGAGCATTGCAAGTTGACTTCTCCAGGCCATTCCAGCCATCCATTACTCAAGCTAATCATTTCATTATCTTCCTAGGAACTTGAGGAAGCTAACATGATCACTGCAGCACCTTGAATCAAGCTCCTTTTCATTTCACGGCTTCCAGTTTTGAGGTATCATTTCTGAACTTCTATATTTTCATTTAGGCATTGTTAGGCTTGCATTTGTGAAGATAAAATATAGACATCATTTCCCTGAAATTGTACATGTCCATAGATTTTATTTATATTGATTGAGCTTAGAAAATTTATGGTTTGAATCTCTGAAAAAAGTTAGGTCAGAATTTGGTACTTTTAGAAATTCTCATTCATCTTTGATTTATAGCTTATGATATTTATATGGTTGGATTCGTATGGAAAAATGGAGCAACTTTCATATTTGCATCTTTCATTTTTGTTGAGAAATTAGCAAGTTACAGGAACCAAGGCTAGAGGTTGAAGATGAAGTCATTTTCAAGACTTGACTTGTGTTATGTATTTAATGTTTCACTTATGTTAATGGATGTATAGCCACCCCAGTGATAAGGCAGCGCGCGTTTCATGCTCAGGGAGTGAGTTCAAGCCCCAGCGCTGCCACTTTTCATATTTTTTTCATATTTTTCTCTCTTTTTTTGTCACAAATAGGCGCATGGGCCTCCAATCAATGGGCCTTCCATTTTTGCTTCTTTTGACCCCCTCCATTTACTTTTGCACCTAATCCCATTATTTTTTATCATTTCATTTTTTTATTTTATATTGTTTCATTTTTCTTTATTTTTTATTACTATTATTATTATTATTATTATTATTATTATTATTATTATTTATAAAAATCCAAAAATATTTTTATTTATTATTTATACATTTATATTTTATTTTCTTTATAAAACAAAAAGAACAAAAACATTTTCTTAACAAATTAATTTCTTTTTTTCTTAAATAATTAATATTTAGATTTAAGTTTAATTATTTTTTCTTTTTGCATTTAAAATTAATTTAGAGTTTAGGTTTCTTTTAATTAATTAATTTTCATATTATTTTCATTAACTTAAAACCTTTTCATAAAAAAACCATAAAAAATGTTTCCTACTTAATTTCTTTCTTAATTAGTTTAAGTTTAGTATTGTTTAATTTTAATTGATCATTTTTCTGTAATTAGGTTAAGACTAAACCCTTTCATTAAAATCAAACAAAAAAATCATTTCTTTTTCCATTTACATTTGTACATTTATTCAATTCTTGTATATTATTTAATATGGGTGTAATAGATAATTAGGTTTAATTTTCTTGCAATCCCCATTTGTAAACTTGTACACCCTCTCCCCTAATGATGTAATAGTGTAGTAACTTTACTTTCCGTAATTTATCGTTTTAATATAATGCCAGTAATTAGGTTTTGTATGGAAAGATAGAATCAACAAGTAGCAAACCCTAATTCAAGATAAAATAATGAGTGTAAATCAAACACACTTGCACACTTACACCCTTAGGGTAATTCCACTTTGTTGCCTTACAAAAATGGTCATGTTATGCATGTGGGATATCTTAGCAAAAGCAATAAAAAATACAAGATCATAGTCCCTCGATCATGCTACAAATGTTTCCTTTAAAAATTATATTAGTCCCTCAAAGAGAAATGTTAAGATATCTCACAACATTGCTATCATGAATATACGATGACCCACACCCGTCCCTTTACATCCAAAGATAAGGATTTTTACCAATCAATGGTAATATAGCATTATCAAAGGAAAGGAAGAAATGAATACAAGACTTTTGAGTAGGTAGATTGTTCCTAGTTGCTTGCTCATTTTCAAAAACAAACATCCTTGCTTATTTTCAAAACAAACACCAAACACTTTCAAAACAATTTCCAAGCATAAAATATTTTCAAAAGTCCAACACTTTGTATACGTTCTTACGAACGAGAACTATTAAAAAGTTTGCCTAAACGAAGGCGCCTTTTCAAAATACTTTCTAAAACTACACAAAGCACATTTTCAAACAAAAGCAAGTGATCTAGAAAGAAACTAAGAGCCCATAGATAACTATGGATGAAAAGGGTGCTAACACCTTCCCTTTTCATAATCTACCCCCCGAACTCAATAAATAATCTCAAAGGTCTTTCCTATTCTTTTCCACCTTTCCTTTTGGATAAAATAAAAGTCGGTGGCGACTCTTGCTAACCGCAACATTTGCGATCAAACAGAAAACATCCCAAGTCAGTTCTCCCACCGTATCATAGTGTCCAATATCCTTACCGGACATGTATTTTTGATATCTTTGTTAGAGTACGCTTTGGTCAGTCTCTTTCTAATATATGTCTAATATCCTTACCGTACATGTATTTTTGATATCTTTGTTAGAGTTTACTTTGGTAAGTCTCTTCCTAATATGTGTCTAATATCCTTATCGGACATGTATTTTTTATCTTTGTTAGAGCCTGCTTTGGTCGATCTCTTTCTTAAATATGTCCAATTTCCTTACTGGACATGTATTTTAATATCTTGGTTAGAGTATGCTTTGGTCAGTATCTTTCTTATATGTGTCCAATATTCTTATCGGATGTGTAGTTTTGATATCTTTGTTAGAGTCTGCTTTAGTCGGTCTCTTTCTTGTATGTGTATAATATCCTTACCAGGCATGTATTTTTGATATCTTTGTTAGAATCTGCTTTGGATGGTCTCTTTCTTGTATGTGTCTAATATCCTTACCAAACATGTATTTTTGATATCTTTGTTAGAATCTGCTTTGGTCGGTCTCTTTTTTATTTGTGTCCAATATTCTTACGGACATGTAATTTTGATATCTTTGTTAGAGTATGCTATAGTCAGTCTCTTTTAGATATATGTCAAATATCCTTACCTTACATGTATTTTTGATATCTTTGTTAGAGTCTGCTTTGGTCAGTCTCTTCCTGATATGTGTCCAATATCCTTATTGGACATGTATTTTTGATATCTTTTCTAGAGCCTGCTTTGGTAGGTTTTTTTCTTATATGTGTCCAATATCCTTATTGGACATGTATTTTTCATATCTTTGTTAGAGTCTTCTTTGATCGGTCTCATTCTTATATTAGTCCAATATCCTTACCGGAAATGTATTTTTATATCTTTCTTAGAGTCTACTTTGGTCGGTCTCTTTCTTGTATGTGTCTAATATCCTTACCGGACATGTATATTTGATATCTTTGTTAGAATCTGCTTTGGTCGGTCTCTTTCTTATATGTGTCCAATATCCTTACCAAACATGTATTTTTGATATCTTTGTTAGAATCTTCTTTGGTCGGTCTTTTTTATATGTGTCCAATATTCTTACCGAGCATGCATTTTTGATATCTTTGTTAGAGTATGCTATGGCCAGTCTCTTTCTAATATGTGTCTAATATCCTTACCGTACATGTATTTTTGATATCTTTGTTAGAGTCTGTGTTGGCCGGTCTCTTTCTTATGTGTCCAATATCCTTATCGGACATGAATACCTGATATCTTTCTTATATGTGTCAAATATCCTTATCAAACATGTATATCTGATCTCTTTCTTATATGTGTCCAACATCCTTACCCGACATGTATATCTGATCTCTTTTCTTTTGTATGTCTAATCCTAACCTGTCATACATTTCAAAAACTCCACCCATGGGTAACCAAAAAATAGAAAATACAGAAAAAAACCAAAATATCTTACTTTCGTCTGTTCTTCAGAGTGCAAATTATATGGTTCTTTTGAATATTTAATCATCTTTTACATCGATTGTTCTGAAGGCTAGCGCCAATCTCACCTTCGGGTTTAAGTTGATTGAATAGGGGTAGCTATTGCACCCCAAAACTTCCCCTCTTCATTTTAACCCTAATTGGCTTACTTTTCTCTAAAATACTCATCCATACATCTCATTGATTCCATGGTTATGGGATCAAAGCATTTATCTGCATCGAGCTACAAAACTAATTGTTTTATCAGGCAATACAACAAAGCGGAAACTCAGGGTTTTCGAGATTCTAGTGCACTCCGAATATTTCTATATGCTATTCAATCATTGAGTGATCAATTCATCATCATTCCAAGCTCTCAGTTGTTTCATTATGCCTCAAATTACAAAGAAAGTCGGGGGTTTCGGTTAATTTAAAGCAAATTCGATTGAAAATCAGCATTTTGCAAGTTTGTGTTCAAAAATTCATAACTTTCGCCCGAAAAATTATTTTTTAGTGGGTCTTTGGGATTTGGAATCATCTCGACATCCTCTCCATTTCATATATTCGGGTCAGAAGCCAATTTTGTGAAGAAAATCTTAGAAATTTCAAAATACATTGAAAATCACATGCTGAAGCCGATTTCCAGTCAATTGTTGCGCAATATTGCAAAACTCATAACTTCCTCTATTTTTATCATTTCAGGATGATTCTTTCAGCGCGATGTCACAAGATTTGTTAGCTACAAGAGTTCTGATTATGATCAGAAGACTTCGGTTTATAGCTTATTTCTTAAAGTTAAACACCGAAATATGACGCAAAAGCTACGCAGCCCGAAACAGAGAATTTTTGTCTCCCAATTTCTCAGTATTGTAAAAATCATAACTCTCTCTATTTTTATCGTATCGGGATCATTCTTTCGGCATGACGTCACAGATTTCGTCATCTACGTTTTTTCTTCAAGAGTCGGGTTCGAATTATGCTTCAAAAGTTATGGTTTGTGGCTCGTTTCTCGAACCGAACACAAAATTATGATGAAAAAGCCGCGTGTTATACCCCAAAATTTTCTATCTTTATTCTCAAGACATTTTCCACAAAAGATCTCAAATGCTAAAGGATTCTCAAGGGTTTGATCAGACAAGCTCACCTCATAAGCATTAAGCCTCCAAATTAGAATTTTGATTTTCTCAAGGACAATTGGAATTTTGATGCCTCAAATGACTTTCATGGTTCATTATAGGTCTCTAATATTTCTCATACCAAGTTTAAAGTCTTGCACTACAAATTTTCTCAGTCAGTTGCTCAGATGATTGAAAATCAGCTGTATTAGGTAAAAAGTCAAGTGTTGGACAAAATACAGTCAAACTTCATGATTTTTGGCCAATATTAACATTTTTAAGTGATATTTATCAATTAGCCAATGGTTTATCACAATGCCTCAAGAAAAGCACTCAAATCATAAAAGGGGCAAAATCATCAAAATTAGGATTTTGACTGAGAATGACTGATCATTGACTTTTGACCTAGTAGATGACTCAATGAATTGGAGCATAATCTTAAGGACTAAAACACAACATATTGACCTAACTTCATGGCTCAAATCATTTCTCAAGATCAATGAATTGATAGTTGAAATTTGATCAACTGATGAAAAGTCAACTGATACACAAAAAGTCAAACTTTGACTTTTTGGTCAACATTAAATTTCAAAGATCAAAATTCATCAAGATATTCAAAAATAGAAAAATTGATCATCAAGAATCAAGAAATTCAAAAAGTCAATAAAAAAGTCAACATTTCCAAGACTTTGAAAAATTCTAAGTGTTTTAACCCTGATAATTTCAATACTTCATGACAATTTTTCACCAACATGAAAGTTGTAGATCTTGATGAACTCTACAACTTTGTGTTAGAGCGTTGATTTCCAAAAAATGCTTAGATTTGAAGATATAAGCCCATGAAGTCATTACATTTTTCATAAAACACTTGGTAAAAGTTTTGGCAAGTTAGGCAGATTTTTTGTCCCAACTTCTTGGCAATTTTTCACCTAGATCCGATTTGATTTAGCCAAAGTGGTCAAAATGAAGGTTGTAGAAAAATTTTCAAGATTTTCAAAATGTCCAAGAACTTGAAGAGATCATTTTTGAGCTAGGCGAATCGAAGAGAAGAAGTTGAGCATCCATTCTTGAATTACAAGTCATTTTTATGATGAACACATAACCAAATCTTAAACCTATGTTGCATAATCTTGCTTTGCAGACTTCTAACTTGAAAATCACTCCATCATTAATTGATTACACAACTGTTAGCACTATGATCTAAGCATTTGAGCCATTGTCCAAGAGATTTATCCATTTTTGGCACAATGTAACATTTCCATTCTTGTAAAGTTGCTTTAATCACAAAGTCAACTTGTATTGAGCCTCTAACTTGTTCCCTCTGCACACACTCAACAAAAAATCTAGAATCAACATGTTTAAATTGCCTAACCACTTTAGATAGCCTTGTACTATGCATTGGAGCAATGTTTGTCAAGATTGCTTCAAAAACAAGTCAAAAACCATAACATTAGATCTTGTGATTCTGATCCCTTGAACCTTCCAAACCTCTTGCCTATAAATAGAGAGGTCATTTGCAACCTAAGACATGAATTGACAAGCCCTGGAACTCTCCCAAACTTCCTCAAGTCGGAACTTGCACCAAAACTCCATTTTTGTGGCATTTCTGACCTTGAACCTCCATCTCACAATCCACTCGTGTGTTTCCTCTCCAAATCAATCACAAAGCATCTATACATTATAAACAACTCATCCCCACACCTGTTTCCCAAATATAACATCATCTTCCTCATCTTCTAAACTCCAAAATAGAGCTCTGTACATTGACTTCTCTATAACAATACAACCACTCTCAATCCAAAGTAAGCATTGCATTAGCTTCCTGGAGGTTTAATGAAGCTATCCAGATCATCAAAACATCTCAAGGAGTCTCAATCATCAAACACGATTTCCAGTTTTGAGGTAAGTTTTCTCAACTTTGAACTCTCTCTACAAGCATCATTAATGGTTACTTTGTGAATAAAAGATGTAGACATCATAGCCCTTTTGCTAACCACGCCCTTAGATTTCATTTATCTTTCCTGAGTGATGCGAATTTTGAAGTTGAACTTACAGAAAAATTAATTCAAAATTTAGTACCAATAGAAATTCGTGTTCATCTTTGAGTATTACTTAAAGTTATTTACATATTTGAAATCATGATAAAATTTCTAACAAGTTTGATATTTACACTTTTGAGAATGGTTGAGAATTGAAGAAGTTACAGATTTCAAAAATATTGATGAACTATCTGGCGTGAGGAAGAATATGAAGTTACAATCAGGACTGAGTTTGTAATATATTTATTGGTTTGTGTTTTAAACACCGGATGTATAGCCACCCAAGTGGTAGAGCGTGCGCGTATAAGGCATTTCTATGCCTGGTCATGGGTTCTAGTCAGGAATGGGATATTTTGTTATTTTTGTGATTTTCCTTCCTTTCTCACTTACAGTGCGCCTGGGCTTTCTATGCTTTAGGACCAACCTTTTTTCCTTCAGCATACCCCCTGATTATTTATTATACTCAAGCCCATTTCCATTATTTATTTATTTATTTATTTTATTTTCTCATTAAAAAATTTTTTTTGGGCTTAACAAAAATACTTTTTCACACCCTTTTTACTTTCTAACACATAAGCCTAATATTTTTATATTCTTTATATATTTTATTTACTTTTATTTATTTATTTATTTTATTATTTTATTTTAACCAAAAATATAAAATATATTTTTTCTTAAATAACTAGACTAAAAATTTTCTAATTTTACTTTATTTTTACTTCATTTATTTTTATAAATAGAACACTAAAAATATTTTCTTAAATATTTAATCTTTTAGAATTAAAAATAATTAGACTTAGGTTTTATATAATTTTTCTTTTTAATTAAATTATACTTTAGGTTTTGTTAAATAATTAATTAACTTCTCTCATAAATTAATTAGTTATTTAGGTTAATTAAAACCTTTTCCATCAAAAAACTACAAAAACAAATTCTTTTCTCTTTACATTATTCTCGCACATTTTATTATTTCACATTATTATTCATGTACATGGTTTGTAATAGTAATTAGGACTTTATTGCTTTATATCCCCCTATTCAAAAATTGTACCCCCCATTCCCAAAGCGTTGTAATAGCGTAGGATATTTAAATTCCGCAATTTATCGCTTTCCATATTATTTCAAGTAATTAGGGTTTGTATGGCAAGAACAAAATCAAACTATAGACAACCCTAAATTCAAGATAAAATACATGAAAATAACACACTTTGCACACATGCACCTGTAGGGTAACCCCACACTTGTTGCCTCAGATTTAAACAGTCATGTCCCTCGAACGTGAGATCTTTTAGCAAAGACCCTCTATTACAAGATCGTAGTCCCTTACGAAAAATTGCTAAAACATCTTACAAGTTACCTTCTATGATTGTACGATGACCCACGATTATCCCTCACATCCAATGATATGGTCCTCTACCAATCAATGGTAGACAAGCACTATCTAAAGGAGGAGGAAAATAACAAAGACTTTTTGAGTAGGTAGATTTCTTGTAATTAACAAATTACATTTTAAAAAACACTTTTCAAACAAACATTTTTTATACATTCTCAATGATACGAGAATCATTACAAATTGGTCTTACATTGGCATTTTCAAACATCTTTCCAAACACTTCCTTTCAACAAATATTTTCAAAATCAACACTTTGTATACATTCTGAACGATACGAGAATCATTGCAAAGTTTGCCAAACTTAGGCGTTTTCAAAATATTTTCAAACTTACACAAACACAAAGCAAAGTGATCAAGCAATTAAGAGCCTGTAGATAACTATAGGTGAAAAAGGTGCTAACATCTTACCTTTTCATAACCTATCCCCTGAACTCTATAAAATATCTCAAAAGGGCTTTCCTGTTCTTTTCAACCTTTCCTTTATTGGATGAAATAAAAGTCGGTGGCGACTCTTGCTATCCGCAACAATTATGATACAACCCAAAACACTCAAGTCAGTTCTCCCACCGTATCACACCGCGCAACCAAAAAAGAGAGAGATTTATTTTAATTCCATTTTCAAAACAAGTCTTAAGAGCCTCACTATAGATTGATTTTAATTCAAATTGAAACGGACTTTTTCTTATTTTTCACAAAAATCACTCAAAAAACTCAAGTTTTCTCTCAAAGTTCAAGAGCTTCTCTCTCATGACTCTACTCTCTCTCTCTCTCTCTCTCTCTCTCTCTCTCTCTCTCTCTCTCTCTCTCTCTCTCGTCGGTCCCTCTCTCTCTATGCCTTGCTCAACTGACCGGTCATCACCTCTGGTCGGATTTCCGCCTTGCTCTGGCCGACCTCCAGCACACACCCCCTCTGTCCGGCCTGATCTGAACCGGCCTTTCACCCGCGCCTAACTCGCACAACCGAGCTCCTTCACGTACGAACCTCTCACTCTGGTCACCATTACGATCGGATATCCCCCTCTCCGATCAATTCTACAATCTACCTCGTCGCGTTAATTCGTTAATTAATTTCTTGAGCTTGCTTGATTTAAGTGCTTTTTGAATTAAGTGATTTTATAAATCTTGCATGAGTTAATTAATTTTTGAATTCAGGAATTAATTGATTCTTGAGTTTTGATTATGGACAATTATGGAATCGGATGAACATTTGTTTAATTGTTTGAACCTCATGAATGTCGACGCGGTAATTGTTATTTATTGTTGATTTTACGCGTCGAAGCTTGATTCCAATTCGACAATTGTTGATAATTATGGAATTTCATGAGTTGATGAATATTTTTGAGTTGATTAATTGATATCTATGCTTTGATCATTTTTGTTTCGATGTTCGGAAACTGTTGTATCGGTGTTGATTTAATGTTTGCAATTTATTGGTGAATTTCGAGCAACGTTCCAAGTAATGATGTTCGATGATTTTACGCGTTAAACATTATTTTATGATCGATTTTTGGTGAACATCGATACATGAAACAATGCTGCCCAGAATTATAAAATAATTGTAAATGTTTCATTTAATTCTCGGTTCATGCATGTTTGGCTTTCACTTGATGATTGTTGGCTATCAATGTTGAGTTTTATTGGTTTTAATTTGACATTTCGAGCATTTCATGAGTTGATATAATGTTGTCTGGAATCGGTAAATGGATCGAATGTGATTTAATTGTTGCTTAATACACATTTGTGTTGTACCTTCATTTTTTCCCCTAAGATTCCTTCATCATATCATATAATTTCAATGCAACAAAATCACATTAGGGTTGGTTCTTCCTCTTTTTCTATCTCCTCTCTTTAAGTTTTCTCTTGAAGGATCTCCAAGCACCTTGGTGGTATATTTTGTATATGTGTTGTTGACTAACTTCTAATCAAAATAGAAAAAATATTTGTCTTTGTCTTTGCATATTCGTGTTTTATAGGTACCGAGTCAAAGCATCAGACAAATAAAGTTTTTTGGTATTATTTTTCTAAAATCTCTATTTGTAAAGAAAATAAAATAAAAAAATCATTTTTTTCACCGATGCAATTGATTGCTCTTAGAGTGCAATCGATTTCTCTTAGAGTGCAATCGATTGCATAAAGTGTATTTTGTGCCATTTATGAAAAAAAACACTGATGCAATTGTTTGAGCCTGGAGTGAAATCGATTGCACAGAGTGAAAATTTGAAAAAAAAATCAGCAACTTCAAACTTGTCAATTTTGGCTCCAATTTTTTCTTCATTTTTTGAAAGATATATCATTAATTCAAATTTGGCTCCAATTTTATTTTTTTGAAAAATATTCATTAATTCAAATTTTGGCTCCAATTTTTGAAAGATATATCATTAATTCAAATTTTGGCTCTAAGAATTAACTACCAAGCCTAATTTCATTTCCCAAACCAAACTCCAAACCACCACTAATCCAAAGCCTAAACTCTATAAATAGAGCCCTCATTTCTTTCAAATCACAAGCATTTGATAGCCAAACTCATTTTGCTAAAAAATCTCTCAATTCTCTCCATCTACCAAATTCACTCAAAGCTCCATTTCAAAAAAAAGTTAGTAAGCTTTTCATTGAAGCTTACTAATATTTGAGCTAAACCTTCATCAATTCTCTATATCCAAGCTTGGGCAATTGATTCTTAGGGTTGAATTGAAGCAAATTCTTGAAGTTGTTTTGATGATTCTCTAGATCTACCTTTGGTAAGTTAGATTTTTCATCTTTCACAATGTGATCTCTTGTTGATCTTTGGGTTTGATTCATTAAGCATTATTTTGTGATTCCATTGGTGCTATTTTCTCATAATTTGATAGAATTTTCGTGCTCAATTGGATCCATGATCATAAGGTGTTTGATGGAAAATTTGAACAAGAATTTGGCCTTTTGAAATGTTATTTTTCTGATTTTAATAGGGTGCAATCGATTGTTGTAACAATGCAATTGATTGTCACATAAGCATTTTATGTTTTTTTTTAAATGCACTGATGCAATCAATTGTTGTCTGAGAGCAATCAATTGTAACAGTGCAAAAATGCTTTTTCTGCCTTGTTTTGGGGCTGTTTTGATCCATCTATATTTTTCTACTCACTCCTTTTGATTGTTGATTTGGATTGCAATTTTAAATGTCCAATTTCTCTTTAAATTCAATGGACTTTGGGTGTAGATGAAGTTGGATAAATGCTCATTGATTCAAATCTATCAAAGAGTGAGTTATTTAATTCATTATTTGTGCTTTAGATTAATGATATGTTTAGTACTTTAATCCATCTAGATGAGTGAATGAATTTAAAGATGAAATAAATTTGAGGTAGTGATCCAAATTAGCTTATCATTCCCCTCCCTCTTCATCTTATCCCTTTCTTTTTATTTGTGCTACATGTTATGGGATGATGATCTCTATATCATTTATCCAAACATGAAGTACATATATTTTTATTGACCGGCATCAAAATAGGTGTGACTTCTATATAAGTCCACTTACGATTGCTTAACATAGTGCTAAATTTTATCCCGATTCGAGAAAATGATCATTTGTGGCCCAAAACTATGTTTGCAAGCCCAAGTATGTTAATTTGAACCCTTTGATCTAATAACCTTGAGATTCATTGTTAGCAGGCTTTGGTTCTACCAATCCTCCAATGGATCTTCATAAATTTTGGTCAACTCGGATCACT
The DNA here is from genome assembly GCA_948472305.1 of Vicia faba. NCBI lineage: Eukaryota > Viridiplantae > Streptophyta > Magnoliopsida > Fabales > Fabaceae > Vicia > Vicia faba. The sequence goes on from OX451741.1 coordinate 1,401,532,686, forward strand.
TAAACATCGTTCACCATTAGATGTTGCCTTGAGATTTCTTAAAATAGATGATATACTTGACAAAAAACAAATGCAACTTGTTGTTGAGATGCTTTGGTTCTATCAATCCTCTAATGAGTTCCAAATGCCAGTTTCAATATGGTCATCCAACTAACCATTAACTTCTAACAATTGACTTTATTTTATACATTTATTTTATGCTCTTTAATTTATGTACCATTTACTTTAGCATTTACATTTCATACTATTTTCATCTTTGCTCACTTGAGCATTTACTTTTATGTCATTATTATTTTTCTCACTTGAGCTTTTATTTTATTTTTGAAGATACTTAATAATCAACATGAACCATAAAAAACATTAATGATACTTATACTATTTGGTTACTATCCTTGGCATTATGGAGTATTGGAATTCTCGGACTTAGGATTAGAGACCTTGACCTATGTTGGAGACCTTGTGACCTTAATTGATGTTTTGTCTGGAGCTCTTGAGGTTTACCTCAAGACATTGGGTTGTTTGTTTGTTTTGTGTGCAGGTTATTGTTATTACACACTTTGTCTGTAATCTGGAATTCATCTGTATACAGCCGTTACTCTGCCCACTTTTTTTGAAGACTTAATACACTTGAAGTTTGGTCTTCTCAAGAGGTCTAGTATCTTTGTTTGCTCGGTTTCAATCCAAAGAATTGGAATTCTATCTTGACTCATAATGTCAAGTATTGGCTTCTTGTTGGTTAGATGGTTCTTCTCCTTAGCTTTTACCTTATGCTTTAGGATATTCCCTTCATCTCCTCCCATCTTCTTTAATTTCCAAAATCTTCTCCCTCCTTTTGAAAACTCTTTTTGGTTTTAAACTTGAACCACTTTCATAATAAACTTGGACTTAGGTCCATGCATTTTCAAAACATTTTCATAAATAAACTTTAATCAACTTAATATTACCTTGATATTTTTGTGAGAAGACTAAAAGTCAACCAATCTCATTCAAACCATTTTTCCATTTTGGCTTTTTACTTTAATTTTTTTTCCAAAAAAGATTAGACTCTTTTCAATCCTTGTAGTGATGCAAACAACTCTACTTCTACAATATGTAGTAAAGAGAGATATTTTCAACTTGGGTGTTGAGTGAGGCATTGTTGATTTTAAAATCCAAGCCATATCCTCCACTTTGAGATTATGCAAATTCTCCTTTCTCATAATTATGGATAGTAAGTATGTTTTCCACACGGACAATTAAAGGTTCACAACCGCGGCGGGTGTAAAAAGCATAAAAAATACTTCTCTTCTCGCCTCCACCATATATTTTTATACAACATTTTATAGCCAAAAAATACAGATTTTACAAAGAGCTTCCTGCGGAGTACCGTAGTTGTTTAGGGTGCTAATACCTTCCCTTTGCATAACCAACCACCTTACCTTGAATATCTCCCCCTCTTTTTGGATTATTCTCTCTTTTCCCATTCCTTTGGAAACAATAAAGCGCGGTGGCGATTTTTATTTTGATATGTACAAGTCTAGTCAATCCAATGGCTTAGTCTTAACATTTCTACCGCTACAAAAAACATGGCGACTTCATTGGGGAAAGATTGACCTCTTGATGGTCCATCCCTAAGTGGGTTGAAACTATCTTTGTTTATATGTTTATATGTGCTATTATGTGTTATATGTTATATGTTGTATATATGTTTGTCTGGATTTCCTGGTTTTCAGGGTGCTTGGTGATTAATCATGAGTCCTATACCCGGACTTAGGAAAACTTAAGATAGGACGGGAAGTATAGTCATGTTAACTTTAAGGGAGTAATACCAAAAAAGGAGGCATGAGATCCCTCACCCAATGGAGGCCCCTTTGACTGTAGTGTCGTTTACCGAGTTATCGGGAAGACGTACTACTTTCGACCTGGGAACCTGCTAAAACTGAGGACCGTAGAATACCTAATCCATCTTAGTCTTTTAGGTGTAGTGCGGAAGCTATGACAGAGTAATCCGGAAATAGTTGTCATGTGATACTACGCTCGGACGAGGTTTTCTTGAGAATATTACTAATTACCAAGTTAATCAAGAAGTTGGTAATATCCGAAGGAAGGATGTAGACTCTGGGAACCTCTAGAACGTTGTTCGGCAGGTGATAACTTTTAAACCAATATCTTATGGGTAGTACCTTCGACCTCATGTTTGTGATCTTGTGTGATTGTTGCATCATGCATCCATGCACTCATAAGCATCTTTTGAAGAGATTCTATTTCAAGGGACTTAAAAGTTGACCATTTGTGAATATCTCAAGTACTTTTTGACTATGGATTATATAAAAATAAAGACCAAAAAATACAGTTTCAAAGATCCCAAGATAGATGAGTTGATGAGTCTGATTCCCGAGATTGAGTGTTCTGCAGATTTTCAGAGGAAGTATGGGTCCATTATTTCTCTCATGAAGCTTAGGATGAAGGAGGGTATTCTCTCGACCTTGGTCCAGTTCTATGATCCAATGTATCATTATTTTACTTTCCCTAACTATCAGTTGATTCCTACACTAGAGGAGTATTCTTATCTGCTGGTTTTTCCTATTACCGATCGTGTTCCTTTTTATGCCAAACTCTAGAGATTTCCTACAAAGCAGACTTGAAGGAGAAAGACGACTTGATAGAGATTCTTGAGAGTCAGGCTGTAGTGATGATTGAGAGGCAAGGGGATTTATTTTCCCCTAAGCCTCAGTCAGATGCTAGTTGCTCACTTCCTGATTTAGGTGATTGGAAGGAGGTTGCCACCAGATATGCGAAAGAAAACCAGAGGTTGAAGGCTCAGATGGCCAGACTTGCAGGGAAGAGTCAGCGTAGAGAGTGATCTCCATCAGCTTTACTTCTTAGGGTTTTAGACTTTACTTTCATCTTTTACTTGGGATTATTGAAACTTGTAATCTATTTTGAAGTTATAATAAAAAAATTCAGTATTTCAAATGTGTTATTACTTTGATATTTGCAATGTTTTCTGTAAATGTTTAAGTCCCTTGAAATAATAATAATAAAATAAATCATATGCATTTCACATCATGCATCATATTGGTCATGCTTCTTGCATTTTGTTTGCATATCCAGGGGTCTTACCGAGCTTCTTTACTTTGTTCAGCAAGTTGTCTCACCAGTACAATACTCGACCTAATTTCAGAAGGAAGATGGACAACTTAGAATAAGAGAACCGCGAGCTGCGCGAGGAAATTTTTTCTCTGAAGGTCGGCATGGCCAATCTCACTGCTCTGATCGAATCTATGGTGGCTGCTCAGAATCATCCACTGAGTGTTCAGCCTCAACAAACAATGGTTACTACTGAAGCTCCAACTGTCCATGTGTCTGCTGCTCCAACTGTTGTTCAGAATCGTATGCTTCCGAGATATCCTTGGGGGATGCCAGAAAAATTTGTGCCAGAAGGTTTTAATCACGATCCTCATATTTCTCAACTTACTTAGAATTCTATTGCTCCCACACCTCATGTGGTGCATGTTACCCCTGCTGCTAGAAACGAGATTCACTATGCTGCACCACCCTCGGTGAATGTGATCTCTTTTGCTAATGATGATGTGTATCGTCCTATTCCTCCACCAAGTGAAAGCTTGGGCTTCTGTGATAGAATGCATTATTTTCAAGACCAATTTTACAAAATGCAGAAAGAATTGAAGGCCCTCAAGGGAAAGGAGCTGTTTGGGCAGAATGTGAATGACATGTGTCTGGTTCCCAATGTCAAGATACCTGCAAAGTTTAAAGTACCGAAGTTCGAAAAGTACAAGGGTAACACTTGCCCTCATGCTCATTTGTTGATGTATGTAAGAATACTGTCTACTCATATAGATGATCAACTCCCGTTGATCCATTTCTTTCAAGATAGTCTAACCGGTGCAGTGTTAAAATGGTATATAAGCTTGGATATTGCCAATATTCATTCTTTTAAAGACTTAGGTGAAGCGTTCATCAGACAATACAAGTAAAATATGGACATGGCGCTTGACCATGATAAACTTAGGGCCATGGTCCAGAAGGACAAGGAATCATTCAAAGAATATGCACAAAGATGGCGTGAGGTAGCCACCCAGGTGATTCTTTCAATGGAAGAAAAAGAAATGACCAAGATTTTCCTGAAGACACTAGGTGCATTCTATTATGAAAGAATGGTGGCGGGTGCGCCCAGTGATTTTACTGAAATGGTGGGAATGGGCGTTTGTTTGGAAGAGGCTGTGAGAGAAGGGCGTCTCACAAAGAATGAGTGTTCCAGTAATGTGAAGAAGCCATATTTTGGATTTGTTAGAAGAAAGAAGGGGAAACAAATGTTGTTAGTCAAGAGAGAAGGGTTAATACTTATAGAAGAAATCACCAGCGCTATCAACAGGTTGCCTCAGTAACTACAGTTGTGAACACATCTCCCACTACAGTTGCTTATCAAAGACCAGCCCCTCAAGGAAGTCAAGGGCAGAATCAAGGATAAAACCTTTTGACTCTATCCCTGTGAGTTATGCGGAACTACTTCCAGCATTGATCCAGAAAAAGTTGGTCCAGACTAGGCCACCACTTGTTGTACCATCCCCTTTACCTAGGTACTATAAGGCAGATCAGACGTGCGCTTTCCATCAGGGTGCACCAGGACATAATGTGGAAAATTGTTATTCTATGAAATTAGAGGTACAGAAAATGGTTAGATCTGGCCTTTTGTCCTTCAAAGATGTCAGTCCGAATGCAAAAGATAATCCTCTCCCAAAACACGGAGGAACGAATGTTGTTAACATGGTTGTTGGTTATCTAAGAGACTTCTGCATTTATGATATTAACCTAGTAAAAGGGGACTTGGTAAAGATGCATGCAGACCTTTGCGAGTTTAGTTACTACACTTATGACCATGCTGGTTGTGGTACCTATATCACTAATATACAAGGTTGTGATAAGATAAAGGCTGATTTGCAAGAGATGATGGATGAGGGCCTCATCCACAAAATCAAGCGTAGGGCAGAGTATGAAGAAGAAGTAAATATGGTTTCTGAATGTCCAGGAGAGTTCATAGTATTTGGTGTAGAACACATGAATGATGATCTCGTACAAATGCATGCTATTTTCTGCCACATGGCTGGTCAGGTAGAACATCAATATGGATCTTGCCGAATTTGCTGTCGGGACTCTCGAGGATGTTCAATTGTAAGAAAAGGTATTCAATTGTTGTTAGATAATGTAACCATCAAGGTTTCAGGGCAAATAGATAATTACTATGAGGTTAACGAGATTGAGGTTGAGGAAGAATCAAATGATGATGAGTATGCTTCCGCGGATGAATTATTTTTCTCATATGAGGATTTGTTCTCTGGTGATGATTATTTGATGACTGAAGAAGGTGTGAATGTGATTGTGCCGTGTTTCAATGAGTCTGCCCCTATTGAAATTGAATACTGTAGTAAGCCAGTGGTTGCCCCTAGTGGTGATTTGCTTACCAGGGCCCGTTCCTTACAAATCCAACAAAGCTGTGTCGTACAAGTATAATACTACATTTTTAGAGGATGGTGTGGAAGTTCCCATCCAACCAATGTCTAATGTTAAGAATATTTTCGAGACTGGCAGAATGACCCGCAATGGTCATATTTTTGCACCGGTTGTTCATGGGGATGTTAGTACTGGAAATAAGGTTGTGGAAAATGTTAAAGAAAAGAAGGCTACATGTGAATCCAGTGGTGCTACTCTAGAGAAATAGGTGGATGATATTTTGAAGATAATCAAGATGAGTGACTACCGAATTGTGGATCAGTTATTGCAGACTCCTTCAAAAATATCTATCTTGGCTTTATTGTTGAACTTTGCTGCTCATAGAGAATCCTTAATGAGGGTGTTGGACCTAGCCTTTGTGGAGTATGATATGCCGTTAGATCAATTCAGCAGTTTGGTATGGAACATCACATCATGTAATAACCTGAGTTTCTGTGATTGATGAACTTCCCGATGAAGGAAGGAATCACAATTTGGCCCTCCACATCTCTATGAACTGCAAGAATGATTCATTATCCAATGTTCTTATTGATAATGGATTTGCTTTAAATGTGATACCGAGAAGTACACTGATAAATTTGAAATATCAAGGGGCTCCTATGCGCCCAAAAGGTATTATTGTTAAAGCTTTCGATGGGTCAAGGAAGTCGGTTATTGGGGTGGTCGATATGCCTATTCACATAGGCCTGCATCTGTTCCAGATCACTTTCCAAGTCATGGATATTGTACCCGCATATAGTTGTCTACTGGGAAAACCATGGATACACGAAGCAGAGGATGTCATTTCCACTCTACACCAAAATTTGAAGTTCGTGTGCGAAGGCAAAGTGATTATTTTAAATGGGAGCAAGAATTGCTGATATCTCACCTATCATCTTTCATTGTTGTTGAAGCAGATGAGGCTGCTGAAGGGACACACTTCCAACCTCTATCTGTTATTAATGTAAGAGAGAATGAGAACTCTATGGTTTCATTAAAAGATGCTTAGCAGGTTGTGTGCAACGGGCCAAGCAAAGTATGGGGGATAGGTCGTTGATCCTCCGGTAAACAAGAACAGGGTTGGTTTAGGATTCTCTGCAAAGAATGGCAAGAATGAAAGTTTGAAGCTTAAGTCTACTATGAGCAGTTATCATGATGTTTTTCACAACAGAGGCTACCTCCATCCAACTGTATCTAGAGTTAATGCTATTGAGAAGGGTGAAGAAGATCAGGAAATACCGAGTTATGTGACGCCTGGAGTCAGAATCCAGAATTTGGTCACTTATGATATTCCGTCTAACATTCATGTCTCAAAGTAATTTGTTTTTTTCTTTGCAAAAAGCTTTCATTCTGCCCGAAATGAAAGTTAATATTGTATGGGCTTATCTGTTTGTTTGATCATTAAAATCATAAATAAAAGTTGTCTTCGATTCTCAAAATTGTGTCTTTTATGTTTCTATTTTTTTTGGAAAATGGTAATCAGAAAAAAAAAACCTTTTGAATAGAATAATAATTGAAAATAAATCTGCATAATCATTTGATATATGTGTCAGTTTCTAAAATCAATCATAAATCATAAGTAGATTCCAGAAGAGGTCTCACGGTTTCTCGAGCACGAGGAAAAATTCCATTCAGCCACATAAAGAATCACTGGAAACAATCAATTTGGGTTCAGTAGAAGATCCAAAGGAAGTCAAGATTGGAGCATTATTGCATCTTAACGTGAAGAGCAGGTTGAATGGACTGTTGAGGGAATATGTAGACATCTTTGCTTGGTCTTACCAAGATATGCCAGGTTTAGATACAGATATTGTGGAGCATCATTTGCCTTTGAAGCCAGAGTTCCCGCCCATCAAGCAAAAGTTGAAAAGAACTCTTCCCGGCATGGCAGTAAAGATCAAAGAAGAGGTCATAAAACAGATAAATGTCGGTTTTCTTGTAACATCAGTGTATCCTCAATAGATAGCCAACATTGTGAATGTACCGAAAAAAGATGGAAAAGTATGCATGTTCATAGATTACAGAGATCTAAGTAAATCTAGTCCAAAAGATCATTTCCCATTGCCGCATATTGATATGTTGGTTGATAGCACAACAAAATTTAAAGTTTTCTCGTTCATGGACGGATTTTCCGGATATAATCAAATAAGGATGGCTCCTAAGGACATGGAAAAAACAACGTTTATCACACCCTAGGGAATATTATGTTACAGAGTGATGCCCTTCGGGTTGAAGAACGTTGGTGCAACGTACCAGAGGGCTATAACAACCCTATTCCATGATCTGGTGCACAAGGGAATTGAGGTATATGTTGATGACATGATTTCCAAATCACAAACCGATGAAGGGCATGTGGAAGATCTGTTGAAGTTGTTTTGGCGTTTGAGGAAGTACCATATCCGCTTGAATCCAAATAAATGCACCTTTTGTGTTCGACCAGGGAAGTTGTTTGGTTTTATTGCCAGCTAGAAAGGGATTGAAGTTGACCCTGATAAAGTCAAAGCAATTCAAGAAATGCCTGAGCCAAGGATTGAGAAGCAAGTCACAGGGTTCCCCGGGCGTTTGAATTACATTTCCATATTCATTTCCCACATGACTGCAACGTGTGAACTGATCTTTAAGTTGTTAAAGAAAGATCAAGGTTGTGTGTGGACATAAGAATTCCAAAGGGCATTTGAAAGTATCAAATAGTATCTACTTGAACCTCCTATCTTGCTCCCTCCTGTTGAAAGATGACCATTGATTATGTATCTAACAGTGTTAGATAATTCTATGGACTGTATTCTAGGACAACAAGATGAAACATGGAAGAAAGAGTATGCCATTTATTATCTCAGTAAAAAGTTTACTGATTGTGAGTCGTGGTATTCTATGCTGGAAAAGACATGTTACGCTCTATCATGGGCGGCAAAGCGTTTGCGACAATATATGTTGAATAATACTACTTTGTTGATTTCCAAAATGGATCCAATCAAGTACATTTTTGAAAATCCTGCTCTATTTGGAAGAATTTCCCGTTGGCAAATGCTATTGTCTGAATACAACATCGAGTACCACACTCAAAAGGCCATAAAAAGCAGTGTGCTGGAAAATTATCTTGCTCACCAACCAGTTGATGATTATCAGTCTGTGAAGTATGATTTCCCCGATGAGGATGTGATGTTTCTGAAAGTGAAAGATTTTGATGAACCATTACCTGAGGAAGGTCCTGATCTTGAGTCTCATTGGAGTATGATATTCGACGAAGCTGTGAATGCTTGTGGTAAAGGAATTGGTGGTGTGATTGTCACTCCTCATGGATCACACATTCCTTTTACTACAAGGCTGACATTTGATTGTATTAATAATATGGCAGAGTATGAGGCTTGCATCATGGGTCTCGAAGAAGCTATTGATCTCATAATTAAAATTCTAGATGTGTATGGTGATTCAGATTTTGTAGTGAATGAGATTAAAGGATAGTGGGATACTGGTCACCCCGACTTGATCCCTTACAAAGATTATGCTAGAAGATTGTTACCCTTATTTAATAAGGTTGAATTCCATCACATCCCCAGAGATGAAAATCCAATGGAGGATGCTCTGGAAACTCTATCTTTTATGTATCAAGTGAATACTTGGAATCATATACCTCATATTACAGTTCAGTGTTTGGATAGACCGGCTCATGCGTTTACAATAGAGGAAGTAGTAGATGAGAAACCTTGGTATTATGATATCAAGCATTTTCTTTATACACAGGAATATCCGATTGGTGCATCAAATAAAGATAGAAAGACATTGAGAAGATTGGATGGCAGCTTTCTCCTCAATGAAAATGTGTTGTACAAGAGAAATTATGACATGGTCTTGCTCAGATGCATGGATAGACACGAAGCAGACATGTTAATGCATGAAGTTCATGAAGGTTCATTTGGTACCCATGCCAATGGACATTCAATGGCGAAAAAGATGCTAAGGGAAGGTTACTATTGGCTGAAAATGGAATCTGACCGTTACAAGTTTTCTAAGAAGTTCCATAAGTGCCAAATTTATGCTGATAAAATTCATGTGCCTCCGACACTTCTCAATGTTATTTCTTCCCCATGGACTTTTTCCATGTGGGGTATTGATATGATCGGCATTATTAAACCAAAGGCGTCAAATGGGCATCGTTTTATCTTAGTGGCAATTGACTACTTTACCAAATGGTTGGAGGCAGCTTCATATGCTAATGTCACTAAACAAGTGGTGGTGCATTTTATCAAGAACAACCTCATATGTCGGTATAGTGTGCCAAGCAGGATTATCACTTTAACGCCCGTAATTTAATTAATTATTTAATTAAATTATTTTTGGAATATTTATGAAGAATGTGTTATAATATAATTGGATTTATATTATTATGTGGTGAAATGATATTAGAAGTGTAATATTATTTAATGTGGGCTTATTTTGAGAAAGTAGAAGTAATAAGAGGGTGTAGGTTTTGAGCCCAATAAGAAATAAGGAATAATAGAATAATAGGGTTATTTTATTATTTGTTAGAAGGAATAGAAAGAAGAAGCAGTAGAAGGAAATACGGATTTGAGAAGAACGTGAAGCTGTTGGAAAAAGTGGAAAACGACAAGAGCGTGAATTCAACCCAAAAATTATAGAGAAACCTTCAATCCAAGGTAAGGGTGGGGTTCTGACTTTATAATTGGGTTCATGATGTTTGATATGTGGGGTTAGAGAATTGATGTTTCATTCTTGAATTGGATATGTATGATGACGTATGATGAAGATTTGATGAATTCTTGATGAATAATGATGCCATGATGTTGTTTAATCGACGTAGTATTATAGGTTAATGTTAGGTGATGTATTACCATGATTATAATAAGGTTTGTAGGGATGTAATATGAATTCCCGTAGTGAAAATGCAGAGGAAATCGTGGAATTATGCAGGAAGGTATCAGGATGCGTCGACCCCAAACTGGATGCGTAGATACATGAAGGTTGTAAGACTCAGGATGAGTTGATACAAGAAGGGCTTGCGTCGATACATGATAGTTACAAGACTCAGGATGAGTCGATCGGTGAGATGCATGTGTCGATACATGCTGTGTTTAAAGCCAGGATGAGTTGATCCATAGGGTTTCACGTTGACCCATGTTGTACAGGAGAAGCAGTTTGCGTCGATCCATAGGGTTTTGTGTCGACCCATGATGAGTGATTTTGACAGATTCATTTTTAAATTGATGTAACTTGGGTTTTAGGATACTGTTTGAGATGCCATTTGAAGCGTTGATTAGGTAACGCGATGAACTTTATTCTAGATGATTAAATGATGGATAAGGAGTGTAATCCTAGTAACTAATTTAGGATTTAGGATTAATTCACGTGTTGGTCGTTGCGCTGATTTTTGAACAGAATGATGAATATGAGATGTTTAGAGGCTGCTGTTAGAATTATGACAGTAGGATTAGTGACAGTAACGAAGTAAACCTACAGAATAATAGTATGGATTACTGTAGTAGTAATATACAACTGAGTTATTAGTGAGATATGGTTATTAAAGTTGTGTTTGATAATTATGATGAACAAATGACGTTTGATAAATAAATGATGTTTAATAAATTATTTTGAGATGATTATGAGATGCTGTAATTGAGATGTTGTTATTTTGAGATATTAATTGAGATGTTTTGAGATGATTTGAGATGTTGTTAATTTGGGTGTTGATATTACATTCATGTTGAGTCGCATACATTGCATTTTTGAGATGGAGCTTATGCTCGTTGAGATGGCCTGGATTGGCAAATTTTGAGATGAAGGCTATGCCTTGTTGATGCCTCTATTAATTGGCAGATTTTTGAGATGGGAGTTCTGCTCCAATGGTACCACATGCATTTGCATAGTTTTGAGTCGCATTATATGATTTCATAAAGAAGTTTATTTTGATGTTGACGAATGAGTATATATGTTATAATATTGTTGATTATGAGATGAGAAGTGGTGATGTTGTTGATCTAATTTAATATATTAATTATCATGAGCTTTATCATATTGTTAGTTGTCTCACCCCTTCTGTTTGAATGTTTCCCTTATGTTGGTAACGTGCAGGTAATCGAGAGTGAAGGTTGTGTACCTTCAGTAGTTCGAGTCGGTGTCATTGCTCTGATATGTAACACTCGGGGGGATGAACGTTTGATGATTTTTGATTGTTGAGTTTCAGTTTGTTGTACCCCAAAATTTTCCCTCCCATATTTCTCAATACATTTCAAGTGAGATCCTCAAATTGCTCAAGGAAGTCCAAGAGTTGTCCAGACAAATTCTCTCCTAAGGCAGTCTACCTCAAATTAGGGTTTCAGCTTGCATTAAGATGTTTGAATCAAAAGGGTCCCAAATGTTCACTATTGTCCTAATATGTTCTCAAGATCATCCATGTCAAGTTTAAAGCCTTGCAGAGAAAATTTGCTCAGTCAATTGCTCAAAGGCCTGAAAATCGACTGTGCTAGGTCAAAAGTCAATTGTGGCTCACATACAGTCAAACTTCAAGATTTTTGGTTAAGATTCTCATTTTGAAGTATTATTCATCATTTTATCAAGGGTTGATCATGATTCCCCAAGGATTGGTCACAATTCATCAAAATCCAAAAGTTGCTAAATTAGGGTTTTGTAGGAAAAGTCAACTCAACTTTGACCAAGCATAACTTTCTCATACTTTATAAAAAATTACCCATCCAAAGCTAATTTTTAATAGGATGCAATGCCCTACAATTCATCTTCATCTCCCAAGTTCAAAATATGCACTCACAAAAAGATACAAATTTGGACTTTATAGGTCATTTTGAAAAGTCAACAAAAACACCTTTTTTGCCAAAGCTTCATACATGAACATGGAAGACTCAATTGATATTATACTAGAAAGGTTGCTTAGAGGACATCTCAAGCTTTCTAAAAAGTCCAAGAACACATCTCTAGGGTCAAAATTGAAGGAGTTATGCACTGGTGAAGTTGACCCTTTTTGCAAAATAGGCAAAAGTCAAATGTGCCCAAAATTGCAATTTTTGTCAAATGGGCCCAGCTTTTTATGCTTGCATTAAGTTTGTAACATTATCCACGACCCATGATCCTTCCCACTTGTCTTTATTTTATTTTTATCATTTATTTTGATTTTTATTTCAATTAAATCAAATTAAATCAAAATAAAATCATGAAAATATCAAAACTAATCAAAGCTTGAGATTTTGTGCATGTTTAGGCCTCTTATACAGCTGGAAAGAGAATCAAATTGTACAAGCTTCAAATGGACACAAAAATATTGGATTTGGCTTGATTTGGAAATATTTACATAAGAATCAAATCATGATTCAATCATCTTAATTAAGAAATATTTGAAGCAAGTTTGTAACCTAATTCATTCTAGGGTACATATAGGACAAGTGCAGATCAAAAACCAGGGCATTGGAGGCGTGAAAAGAGAAGAACAAATCTCAAAATTTCAAAGGAAAAGTGGCAATCTAATCTCATAGTTACAAGCTTCCTCAAGCCATTCCAAGCACGCCATTCGTTTGCTGGACATCCAGGGACCCTATTCCAATCACTAGCAAGCCTCATAACATCCTAAAACGCGCTGTAAGCATCTCACGGCATTGATACTTTCTTGAAATCAAATATCACGATTCTGGCATTTGTAGCTTGATTTCTTTACATATTCTTGATCATTGAATCATTTGCAAGCTATTGGTTATGTTCAATTGCATTTTTATTAACTGTAGAGCAAGATGCCATAGTTAGGGTTCTTGGCTCGTGTTTGGGGTTTTTCGTTACAGGTACAATTAGCCATGGAGAGTGGTATCATGATGCTCATGAGGTTGCAACGAGTTGTTTGGTACCACTGGTATTGATTTATCATGCGTGCATAGGATTTTGGAGGATCACAGGGTTGTACCTACGCCCATAAAACCGTAGGTAAAAGTTCTGGACTTTTGCCAACGGAGGGAGGAAGAAGAAGCGTGGCGTGGCACTCCCTCATTCGCCTATTCAAACTGCGCACGTTTTTATAATCCATTATTTTGTTTTTCCAATATAATCATTATTTGTTTTTCCATATACACAAAGGCGCGCTAATTCAGATGGTCAGTGTACAAGGAAAATTGCCAAAGGGCCTGGGTTTGATTCCCAGGTCCCCCATAGTTGTTCAATACTATTTTCTTTTACATGATCAGGTGTACAAGCCTCCAGGACATCCACCGTGCATCATCAACATCTCATCATCCAGGCCACCAACAAGCTAGATCCAAGGGCCATCCTTTGGAGGTCCACAATGCACCCTAGTCAAGCAAGCATACAGGATCTGGAAAGTCAACGTGGGCCAAGGAGTTTTGGGCTCAGAAAATGCAATTAACACCCCCTCCATTGCTACTAAATCAGGCCCATCTCATTTTCTTTTATATTTTTTTCTTTTATTTATTTACTTTGTTTAAATTATTTTCTAACACAAAATTAATTCCTTTTTTTGCAAAAAAAATCATAAAATCAATTTCATCAAATTAGAATTTAGGTTTTTTTATTTATTTTGTCAAAATTAATATAATATTAGTTTAACTTAATTTTAGGGTAATTTTAACCTTTTTGTAAATAATTTAAAATCAATTAGAAAATTAGGTTTTGTTCTTGGTTATATTTTTATTTCTTTTCGTAAAATAACAAAAATACCAAAATAGGTCAAATTAATTGTATTTTTATCTTAATTTAAATTAATTAGTAATTAGGTTTGTATTTATTTAATTAAAACCCTATTTTCTCAAAATAACACAAAAACACAAAAATATGATTTTTCTTTCAACTAGGTTAGACGGGGTCAAAACCCTAATTTTTTTCTCGTTCTCGATTTATCGCGCGCGTTTATTTATTTTTACAATATTAATGTAACTGCTCATGGTATGTAATAGTTTAATTAGGATTTTCTTTATTTATCATTTTTACGGGTTTTTGGCTATGTAATTAATCCCCCTCCCCGAAGCCTTGTAATAGCGTAGTTTTATTTCTCGCATTTTTATTTTCGCAAATATTAACTGTTAGATGTATGATAATAGGATTGCATGACAAGACTGTATGTTAATTTAAAATGGCTAGCAAACCCTAATGTGAAAAGATAATAACTGAAATCAAATCACTCGCACATGCGCACTCTTAGGGTATACTCTCACTTCGGTTGCCTTCCGTAAACAATAATTAAGTATAGGGTGTCTTAGTAGTTGCCCTCTTGTATAAACAAAGATCAAAGGTCCCGTTCAGAAATGTTGCCTAGGAAATGTTGCCTCGAATATGATCTTAAGACACTAGGGTTATTACTAAGGCGTCCTAACATTGCTTTAGTGATCGTACGTCCCTTTCGAATTGACCCTTACAACTCCAACAATGGTGCTACCTACTCATTAATAGTGGAATAGCGTTGTCTAAAGGAAACAAGAACAGAAACATTATTTTTTCGAGTAGGTAGATCCTAGTAGGTACTTGCTCAAAATCAAACTCTTCCACACTTACACTCTTTTCAAACAAAGTTTTCAAAACGACTTCGTAACACTCTTTAGGACTGATACAAGGGTTAAAACGAAATAAAACAAAAACTTTTCAAAAACACACAAACACAGAAGCAATTTTTAAAATGATGAGCAAGTACCTAAGAGCCCGTAGAAAACTACGGATAGAAAGGGTGCTAATACCTTCCCTTTCTATAATCTACCCCTCGTACTCAAAATCTCGAAAAAAAGAATTTTTCTGTGCTTTTTTCCTTACCAGTTGGATAAAATAAAAGTCGGTGGCGACTCTTGCTTACCGCGACATTTGCAAACAAAAAACACAAATCAGTATTAAACAGTCGGTTCTGCCAGCAAATCACAGAACTGGTGACTCTGCTGGGGAATAATAAGTGTGGTATACCTTAGGATTAGTTCATCATAAATTACTTTTCTTGTTTGTTTTGGTTGCTTTACTTTTGAGGGTTTTATATTGGGAGTTACTATAGATCCTAACCCAGATCTGGGGGACACCTTTTAGGTAAGTAGCAATAAACTGTGAGGGAACTGTACGACATAGACCGATACAGTTGAAGTAGTAGCTACATTGATGTGGCACATTTATTGGTACCGGTATCCCTTGTGGAGAAACGAGGAGAATACAGGGCTGCTATGCGTGTCGTTAAGCATCAACTGACCTTAGAACCCTTAATAGACCAACTTGGCCATTAGGAAGTAGTGAGATAGCCGGCCTTGGTGTAAAGCTGAGAACTGGTTGATACTCGATGCTACACTCATTGAGACCATACTCTCGAGATAGTTTCGCCCGCAAGAAAAGATTGCGTGAGCTGAAACCATGACCGATGGAGGATGGTCAGTGATATTGAGAACCTCTAGAACCCAGTTACTATTATTAGGACAGGTTGAAACCAACTGAACTTCAAGAGGGTAATACCTAGACCCCACGCAAGCCTAAAACTTAAGGGCTCTTGTGTGACTTGTTTGCCTTTACCATGTCTGTTATTTGCTATACATGTTGTGTCTTATCATGACATCATGCATCATAACATAGCATGCATACTCCATTATACTAACCATTTCAAAGACCGAGGGGATTTATCTTTGTTTTGTTTTGCAGATTATGGCTTTCGTGCGCAGAAACACCATCCGAGTTAACTTTGTGCAAATACCTGCTCAACTCAAAGAATTAGCCTCAAAATTTTCTGATACTTCTCATTCATTAGAAGACATGGTCAGTTTCTTAGCCTGGTTACCTCAAAGTCTGATGAGCAGATGATGAGTGTGCTTTTCCAGTTCTTTGATCCGGTGTATCATTGCTTCACTTTCCCGGATTATCAGCTAGTTCCCACTATGGAAGAGTTTTCTCACTTATTGGGCATATCCATCCTTGAGCAGATGCCCTTCACAGGTTTGGAAGAGACTCCTAGACCAGAAGATATTGCTTCAACTCTACATTTGAAACGGGCTGATGTAGTATCTAATTGGGAAACACGAAGCGAGGTTAAAGGTTTCTTAGCCAAGTTTCTGATAGATCAAGCTCAACTATTCTGGGATAACTTGAATTTTCAGGCTTTTGAAGACATCTTAGCTCTCCTTATCTACGGTTTGGTTCTTTTCCCCAATCCAGATTCCTTCATAGATGTGAATGCGGTTAAGATCTTCCTGTATCACAATCCTGTACCTACTCTTCTGGGTGATATCTTGCATGCCCTCTATACTCGTACTGTGAGAAGAAGAGGGACTCTCATGTGTTGCATGCCGCTGCTGGCGCGGTGGTTTATTTCGCACCTCCCCAAGTTCGTGTTGAAGAATGAGGAAGGTTTAGGATGGTCTTACAGGATAATGTCCCTTGCCCATACAGACATTATGTGGAATTCCAAGGCTATGGAAAGCATTGCTGTCATTGATCGATGTGGGGGATACCCTAATGTCCCGTTGCTTGGAATCCGAGGAGGAATAACCTACAGTCCTTGCTTGGCTTTGCGACAGTTTGGTCATGCTCGGAGAGACAGTCCTCGTGAGTTACTTCTTACAGATAATGCATTTGATTACAAAGAAGACGTTGACGAGCATCACCGAAGGTTTATACGAGCTTGGGGCATGGTGAATAGATCTGACCCTCAAGAACTAGGACCAAGGACTTCCCTCCCTATGCAACCTTATCTCCAGTGGGTTCGAGCTCGTGCTCAGGAGCTTGGGATGCCTTATGAAGCTTTGTTGCCAGTGATTGTGGAGCCCACCAATGAAGAGGGAATTCCTTATACAGTCCTTTATCCCTACATGCCCACTGATCTTGGGGCATTAAAGCAATCTTGGATTCAGCTGAAAGAGGAGAGGGATACCTACCGGGAAAAGTACCATGAGCAAGAAAGGAAGATCTTGAAGCTCACCAGGAAACTCGAGAATGAAAGAACGATCAATGACATGTCAGCACCAAGGGGGAGCGTCCATGGGATTTCTGATTCTGCTTTTTCTAGTTTAGATTTGTTTTTCGTTTATTTCTCTGTAACGCCTCAAAGGCATTGTGGAACCTTTTTACTAGTTAATCTAATAAAGTTTGTTTTATTTCTTGGTTTGCAAATTTAAGTCTCCCAAAGTCTTTGAAATAATTACATACGCATCCCATTATCATGCACACCATTACAGGTACCATTACAGGTTTCTCATCTGCTTCGCTGTTTATTTCAGCAGAAATGTCTTCGGATCAAGCTATCAAAGATCTTCAGACACAAAATGCCCAATTCCAAGAGATGTTATTGAGCTTGGATAAAGGACAAGAGGATTTGAAAGCTCTCATTCTAAAAGAGAAAGAGAAGAAGAAGAAGAAGAAGAAGAAGAAGAAGAAGAAGAAGGTAGTTCTTCTGAGTATGGGCAAAAGTTTTTGGGATAGGTTGAAACAGCAAGTTGATTTGTCATTTTCATCCAAGGGAGGGGAGGACCAAGAAGAAGAAAAGGGGCCCAGTCCTGCAGTTTCTGATAATGATACAAATTATGATGAGGAACAGTATCCTCCTGCTGAGGATAGGTACAAACAACTTGAAGACCGTCTGAGCGCTATGGAGATTCAGAAGATCCCTGGTTTGGATTTCAAATATTTGGGACTAGCATCTAGGGTGGTGATCCCTCCTAAGTTCAAAGATCCGGTTTTTTCCAAGTACGATGGAGTATCCTATCCAAAACTCCACCTCCGCTCGTACGTCAGGAAAATCCAACCTTACACTGCTGATAGAAATTTGTGGGTGCATTTCTTTCAAGATAGTCTGTCAGGGACTCAGCTTGAATGGTTTTATCAATTGGAAGGAGCTAATGTCCGAAACTGGGAGGACCTTGTTGCTGCTTTCTACAGGAAGTATCAATATAACGCCGACCTTGCTCCCACTCGTACTCAGCTTCAGGGTATGTCTATGGGTGCAAGTGAAGGTTTTAAGTACTATGCTCAGAAGTGGAGAGATTTGGCTGGAAGAGTCCAACCCCCTTTGTATGACAGGGAGTTGGTTGACATGTTTCTAGGGACGTTGTCTGGTCCATTTTTCAATCATCTGATCGGCAGTTCGTCATCTAGGTTTACTGAGTTGATCCTGACTGGGGAGAGAGTAGAAGCTAGTATCTGAAGTGGTAAGATACAGAAGGATACGTTGTCAAGTGCAGTAAATAAGCCTTTCACCGGTAAGAAAGAAGCCAGTGCAGTTTACGGCTCGAGGGGCCAAAGCAGACCTGACACCGTCAAGCAGTGAAGGCGGTAGTGATATCAAGACCCACAGTTGCTCCACAATGCAACAATCAACAAAGGGTGGAGAGACCACAAAGACAGTTCACTCGGCTCAATATGACCTTGTCTCAAATTCTACCACAATTATTGAAGACCAACCTGGTAACTCTGAGGGAGGCCACAAAAAATCCCAACATCATATCTCCGCTATATAACCCGAATGCCCATTGCGCCTATCACTCAGATGGCCCAGCTCATGATACAAACAACTATTGGACCTTGAATAATAAGGTACAAGACTTGATCGAAGCTGAAGAGATTGAGTTTGACGCTTCAGAGAAGCCCAACTCATAACTGCTCCTATGCCCAAACATGGTCATGGAGTGAATGTTGTGGACGATGATTTATTTGTGGCCTCCATGGAAGAAATTTCTACTCCTTGGATGACAGTTAAGAAGAATATATTGTTGGCCGGTTTATTTCCGGGTTATGGCGAAGGTTGCCACTTGTGTTTAAATCTACCTACTGGTTGCCACTTTTTGAAATCATTTGTTCAGCGCATGATAGATAACAAAGAAATCATGTTCGATAAGACTATGATTTCGTTGGTTCCAATTCAAGATGTTGCCATCATAACCATTTCCGCCAATCCTTCCAAGGCTTCCTCGAGAAAGCCTGTTAGGATTACACCCGTTCCAAGAATCGCTCCGTTAATAATTACTGTCCCTGGTCCTATCCCATACACTTCGGATAAGGATGTCCCTTGGCACTATGGGGCCGATGTGTATTACCATGGAGTTAAGCAAGACTTAAAGATTGAAGAAGCTAATGTTGATATCAGCAATATTGTCGGGGCTAGGAAGGTCATCAGAAGTGGAAGACTTTTTTCCCCCGAGATTTCCCCTCTGACTGTTCACAAACCCGTTGTCATTCCATCTGCTAGTACATCAACTACTATCCCAGTTCATATTCCTGTTATCACCCCTGTCGCCGAGTCATCCGAGACTCGGGGAAAAGAAATCACAGGTGAGCCTTCCCAGACGGAGGCACCTAAGAAGATCATTGTAGAAACCTCTAAGCAGGAGATAGAGGAAATTCTGAAGATTATCAAGAAGAGTGACTACAACATAGTCGAGCAGCTAGGGAAAACACCGTCAAAAATATCCATGTTGTCCTTGTTATTGTGTTCTTAAGCCCATGTAAAGGCTTTGATTGCTTTCCTCAAAACTGCGCATGTGCCGCAGGAAACCTCAGCCGATCAATTCAAAGACTGCGTAGCTAGTTTGACTGCCGACAATGGGTTAGGTTTCTCAGATGCAGATCTGACTGCTAAAAGAAGAAATCACAATGATGCTCTGCACATCTTGATCGAGTGCAGGAGCACTACTATGGCCCATGTATTGGTGGATACTGCGTCCTCATTGAATGTTTTGCCAAAGAAAGCATTAGACCGTCTAGACTATGAAGGTTTGGTTCTGAAGCCGAGCAATATTATGGTCAGGGCTTTCGACGGGTCAAAAAGGATGGTGCACGGGGAGGTGGACGTCCCTGTTAAAGTTGGCTCTCAGACTTTTGCATCTACTTTCTACGTGATGGATATCCGACCATCAAATTCTTGCTTGTTGGGTCGCCCTTGGATTCATAAGGCTGGGGCAGTGACTTCCACACTCCACCAGATGTTGAAATATCCAGTGAAGGGGAATATCGTCACGGTACAAGGTGAAGAGGAGTACATGGTGAGTCATCTTAATTCCTTTCACTATGTGGAAATGGATGGGGAATTCATCGAAACCCCTTGTCAGAACTTTGAAGAAGTCCCCCAGACTCTGGCGTCAACTGAAGTTGCTGCTGATAAACCTCCGATGAAGATGGCTTCCCTCAAGGATGCCAAGGCTGTAATTGAAAAAGGTGGGTGTGCAAATTGGTGTCAGCTCCCTGATTTCACACACAAGACTGGCAAGTTTAGTTTGGGCTTTACTGCATAGGCTCAAAGGGATGTTCGGCGCGCGAGGATTGGGAGACCTCCTCTGCATATCAGTAATCAGGGAGTGAATGAAATTGAAGATGGTGAAGAAGATTCAAATATCAACAGCTGGATCTACCCTACAACCAATTGTGGCTTGAACAACTGGACGGCGAAGGACTTCATGCCTGTTTCTTTTATCACACAGTAATTTACTTTTGTTTTGAGATTTGTAATAAATAGTTTGAAACTTTACGGCCCGGTGCCTTGCCCGAGGCACCTTGGCTTTGCTTGTGAGGACTTATTATCTGTCATTTCATATATCATCAATAAAACATTGGACATTTCTTGCATTACAAATTTTGCGCTCCTTGTTTTTCTTTTTCTGTCTCTCGCTTTATCAAAAACAACTATTATCTTACACACACTCACGTACCATAATGCAGATCCATATCCACTCTAGATCCCATTGATAACGACTCTGCTATTGCCAATTATGACTTCGAAAATCCGATCAACCAAGCCGAGGACGAAGGTGACGATGATTGTGAGGTGCCTGGGGAACTTGCTAGACTGTTACTGCAGGAAGAGAGGGCCATACAGCCTCATGAAGAGCCAGTTGAATCAGTAAATTTGCGTACAGAGGAAGACAAGAAAGAGGTCAAGATAGGTGCGAATCTGGAGCCTAGTGTCAAGCAACAGTTGATACAGATGCTACGCGACTATGTTGATATCTTTGCTTGGTCTTATGAAGACATGCCTGGTTTGGACACTGATATTGTGGTACACGGCCTACTGACCAAAGAAGACTCTCCTCCGGTAAAGCAGAAGGTTCGTCATATGCGCCCTGAGATGTCTGAGAAAATCAAAGCCGAGGTCATGAAACAGTTTGACGCCAGATTTCTAGCTTTCACTTCTTATCCGCAGTGGGTTGCCAACGTTATTCTGGTGCCTAAAAAGGATGGTAAGGTACGGATGTGTGTGGACTATATAGATCTGAACAGGGCAAGCCCAAAGGATGATTTCCTGCTTCCTCACATCGATGTTCTGGTCGACAACACCGTGCGGCATAAGATCTTCTCTTTCATGGATGGTTTTTCTAGTTACAATCAGATCAAGATGGCTCCCGAGGACATGGAGAAGACAACTTTTGTTACACAGTGGGGCACCTTCTGTTACAAGGTAATGCCTTTCGGGTTGAAGAATGCGGGGGCAACTTATCAGTGCGCCATGGTCGCTTTGTTCCACGACATGATTCACCATTAGATTGAGGTTTATGTTGATGACATGATTGCAAGGTCCCGGACTGAAGAAGAACACCTTGGCCATCTCCAGAAACTGTTTGACTGGCTGAAGATGTACAACATGAGGTTAAACCCGAACAAGTGCACCTTCGGGTAAGGTCTAGTAAGCTGCTGGGTTTCGTCGTTAGTGATAAAGGTATTCAAGTGGATCTTGAAAAGGTGAAGGATATATAGGAGATGCCAGCTCCCCACACAGAAAAGGAAGTTAGAGGTTTTTTGGGATGGATGAATTACATTGCCCGATTCATTTCACATTTAACTGCTACTTGTGAGCCGATCTTCAAGCTGTTGAAGAAAGATCAAGTGGTAAAATGGAATGATGAATGTCAGACCGCTTTCAAAAGGATCAAGGAATACCTCCAAGAGCCACCTATTCTGGTGCCTCTAGTTGAAGGAAGACCTTTGATCTTATATTTGACAGTGCTAGATAATTCAATGGGGTGCGTGTTGGGGCAGCATGACGAGTTTGGCCGAAAAGAGCATGCTATTTACTACCTTAGAAAAAAGTTTATCGACTGCGAGACCCGATATTCGTTGCTCGAGAAAACTTGCTGCACTTTGACATGGGCTGCTCGCTGGCTGAGACAGTATATGCTGGCTCACACTACCCTATTGATATCAAAGATGGATCCAATCAATTATATCTTCGAAAAGCCTGCCTTTTCCGGAAGAATAGCAAGATGGCAGATGATCTTAACTGAGTATGACATCCAATACACAACCCAAAAAGCAATCAAGGGAAGTGTGTTGGCAGATCATTTGGCGCATCAGGCCGTAGATGATTACCAATCCATGAATTTCAAATTCCTAGATGAAAACATCATGTTGTTGACCGACTGTGAAGAACCTGGACCGGATGAAGGACCCAAGGAGGGATTCCGATGGTCTATGTATTTTGACGGAGCCTCAAACGCATTGGGCAATGGCATTGGCGCTGTGATCATATCTCCTAAGGGCTGTCATACTCCATTCACTGCCCGATTATGTTTTAACTGCACCAACAACATGGCAGAGTATGAAGCATGCATCCTAGGTCTTCGAGATGCTATTGACCTGAGGATTAAGTTCTTGAGTGTATTCAGAGATTCTGCTCTATTGATCAGTCAGATCAAAGGCGAGTGGGATACGAAGCACCCAAATCTTATTCCTTACAAAGAATATGTACTGATGTTGCTCCCACACTTTGAAGAGATAACCTTTGAACACTTCCCAAGAGAAGAGAACCATGTAGCGGACGCGCTAGCTACCATGTCTTCTATGTTCAAGGTCAGTTGGGACAATGAAGCTCCCCAGATTACCATCGAGAGGTTGGACGAACCCACACATTGCTGTGATATTGAGACTGAAGAGGTAGTAGATAAACCCTGGTTTTACGAGGTAAAGAGGTATCTTGAGGCTCAAGAGTATCCCGAGGGTGCATCCGTTAATGATAAGAAGTTTCTGAGGAGATTCGCTGCGAAGTTCTTCATCAATAATGGTATCCTTTACAAGCGTAACCATGACTCAACCTTACTGCAATGTGTGGACAAGAACGAGGCAGAAAGGATTATGGAAGAGTTACATGAAGGTACCTTCGGAACGCATTTCAGTGGACATACCATGGCGAAGAAAATCCTACGGGCAGGATATTACTGGTCTACAATGGAAGCCGATTACTATCAGCATTCTCGGACCTGTCATAAGTGCCAAGTCTATGCAGATAAGGTGCATGTACCTCTAGTTCCCTTGAATGTTTTGACAGCTCCTTGGCCCTTTGCAATGTGGGGCATCGACATGATCATAGAAATCGGACCTACTGTGTCGAACGACATCGGTTCATTTTGGTAGCTATTAATTACTTTACGAAGTGGGTTGAGGCAACTTCCTTTGCTACAGTAATCAAGAACGTCATGGCGCGGTTTATCCGACACAATTTGATCTGTCGATATGGTGTATCAGAGAGGATCATCACGGACAATGGAACAAATCTCAACAATACGATGATCACCGAGCTCTGCAGACAGTTTAAGATACAACATCACAACTCTTCTCCTTACCGGCCGAAGATGAATGGGGTTGTTGAAGCAGCTAATAAGAACATCAAGAAGATTGTGAAAAAGATGACGGTGACATACAAACACTGGCACGAGATGTTACCATTCGCTCTTCATGGGTATCACACCTCAGCACGGACATCGACACGGGCGACACCCTACTCTCTAGTGTATGGCATGGAGGCAGTCCTACCCATTGAAGTCCAGATACCCTCTCTCCGGATTATGAAGGATGCAGGTTTGAGCGAAGACGATTGGATCCAGACCCGGCTTGATCAGCTGAACTTAATCGACGAGAAGAGACTTACTGCTATTTGTCATGGTCAAATGTATCAAAAGCGGATGATCAAGGCTTTTAACAAGAAAGTTAGACGAAAAGAGTATCAAGCCGGGGATCTGGTGATCAAACGCATCATATTACCGCAAGGTGATCCCAGGGGAAAATGGACCCCAACGTACGAAGGGCCATTTGTGGTTAAGAACATTTTCTCATGAGGAGCTATGATTCTAACCACCATGGATGGTGACGACCTTCCTCAACCCGTCAATGCAGACATAGTGAAAAAATACTATACATAATCAAAGACCCGCTAGGTTGACTGGCCTAGGCAAAAAAAAAGGACTTCCCGGCGAACCAAAAGGGTTCAGGCAGAAGTAAGGGCTGAAAATGAAAAAAACTGTACACCCGGCAAGTCGAAAACCTGAAAAGGTGGCTTGGGCAAAAAAAAGGGTATCCCGGTGGACTGAAAACCCGATAGGGAGGTCCAGGCAAAAATTAGGGATCAAAGCGTAATACTATGTCTCGTTGGATCATCTTGCAACCAGACTTCGGTATCGACTATCAAGCTCGGACGACGCCAATCAATCTGATCTACCTTCAACCAAGTAGCAAAGTGATGAGACACTCGAAGATATAGAGACAATAGCAGAGTTGGAACCCAATGGGATTGTTTCACATAGCTGTTTTCCTTGGTTTTTCATAAATTATATAATTTATATCTTTCAGCGGCGTCCTCTTTAGGACGTCAGCCTCTTGTACAAAACGCCTATTACCGGCCAACTTCAAAATTAATACAATTCATTTTACAATAAAATTCAAAGTTTTTTTCTTTTCCTGTTTTGTTTTGCAAGAACATCCAATGGTTCATTTTTGATATATGCATTTGAAAATAATTGTTGCTCATAAATATTTACATGCGAAACAAAAGACGATTGCTGGTAATTTCAGGAACAGGGGCAAACAGAAGTGTCCAAACCTGATAGTTGCTCTACCCACCAGGTATAGGGAAAGAGCCAACCTGATAATGTGACTAAAAGTGCATACACTCCCCACAGAGTAAGAAATACCCAAAAACAGTGGTGTTAATTCTCCCCAAGAAGAGTTCATCTATCACCAACAATGGAAGACTATCCCTAGTGGAGTTTATTTCTTCCACAAGCAGAAACTCAATCCCCAACAGGGTCCATTATCGCCAGCAACGGTAATTCATCCCCAGCCGAGGTTATTTCTCCAAATCAGCAGATCTTCTGGCAGAGTATCTCTCTTCCCCACATAGTCATTCTCTCGCTAGTTTATTCTCCAACCGAGTTATTCTCCCGCCAATTTATTCTCAAATCATCTTCGGTCGTTATCCCCAGCGAGAACGAAGAACTCAACTCTTTATATTCTCCAACAGCAGTCCAAGAATTATTCTCCCCAGCTAGAAAACATCACGAGAACATTGCTTATCCATACATCATGGCATGCGCATACGCATCATATAACACAATCTCATTTATTTTGAGAGCATCATTACTCGATACATGTCATACATCATGACATTACATACGACTAACTCTTTACCTTTCAGGGAAAGATACAATCAAATTCTCACAAGTTTCTCTGGTTTAGTCAAACCGATGCTAAGATTTCTATTGCAATTCAAGCTATGAAGCTCGGATCCGACCGGATAATATCTTGATTTCTCCATCATACTTTGAAGCCCGGAGAACGACCAGATAACAGTACCAAAATACCGCGAAGCCTGGAATCGACCAAATAGTGGTTTATTTTAAATTCAAGCTATGAAGCCCGGAAATCGACCGAAAAATAGTTGAATCCCCAGCAAGTTATTGTGAAGCCTGGAGAATGACCAGATAGCAATGCAAGTTACTGTGAAGCCTGGATTACGACCAGATAAGAGTACAAAACACCATGAAGCCTGGAATCGACCAGATAATGGTATATCATAAACACAAGCGGTGAAGCCCGGAAACCGACCAAAAAAAAGCTTAACAAGGTATTGTGAAGCCTGGAAATCGACCAGATAGCAGTACAAGACACCATGAATCCTGGATTCGACCAGATGATGGTATAAGACATCGTGAAGCCTGGATTACGACTAGATAGCGGCAAAAGACACTGAAGCCTGGGACTATGACCAGATAACAGTAAGGGACATTGCGAAGCTTGGATTTTGACCAAATAGCAGTCTACCCGGCCAATTACTAAGAAGCCCGGAATCGACCAAATATTAGTAGGCCTAAAAATCAAACAGAAGCCCGGATGCGACTGGATAACCACTTGATTTTTTCTGAAGCCTGGAACACGACCAGATGAGAAGTAAGAAGTTGTGAAGCCTGGATTACGACCAGATAGCGACAAAGGACTAAAGACTGGAATCGACCAGATAACAGTATGGGACACTGCAAAGCTTGGTTTCGACCAAATAGCAGTTTATCTGGACAATTACTAAGAAGCCCGGAATCGACCGGATATTAGTGTGCCCTGAATTCAAGTTGAAGCCCAGATGCGACCGGATAATAACTTAATTCCTCCTGAAGCCTGGAGTACGACCAGATAAGAATTGAGAAATTATAAAGCCTGGAGAACGAACAAATAGCAAGTTTAATCTCATCTCCCCGTTAAGTCACTGTAAAGCCTGGAGCACGACCATATAGCAGTCAATCTTATCACTATGAAGCCTGGATCACGACCAGATAGTAGTTCATTTTCACCTCTTCGACCAAGAGACGATTCCCCAATAGAATAACAGACAACTGAAGCTCCTAAAATTTAACTTTTACCAAGACAGAGACCATCATTCCCCAGCGAAGTCCTCCTCAATAACAGGTATACAAGCTCTCACAAAGAAATATCTTATGCGATCGAAACTCCTTCGGATGGCATCTTTAAGCCCATCCTCTATCATCAATCTCCAAATGGCATCTATAAGCCCATTCCCGACATCACAAGACAAGTACCACTTCATGCGAGTGCAAATTTTTGGGCACTCTAGTGTTCAATCATCTTCCACATTCAGATCACGAAAGGCAAGCAAGCCAATCTACATCCTCAGGTTTAAGAAGATTGAACAGGGGCAGCTGTTGTACCCCAAAATTTTCCCTCCCATATTTCTCAATATATTTCAAGTGAGATCCTCAAATTGCTCAAGGAAGTCCAAGAGTTGACCAGACAAATTCTCTCCTAAGGTAGTCTACCTCAAATTAGGGTTTCAGTTTGCATCAAGATGTTTGAATCAAAAGGGTCCCAAATGCTCAGTATTGTCCTAATATGTTCTCAAGATTATCCATGTCAATTTTCAAGCCTTGCAGAGAAAATTTGCTCAGTCAATTGCTCAAAGGCCTGAAAATCGACTGTGCTAGGGCAAAAGTCGACTATGGCCCAAATACAGTCAAACGTCAAGATTTTTGGTTAACATTTCTCACTTTGAAGTATTATTCATCATTTCATCAAGGGTTGATCATGATTCCTCAAGGATTGGTCACAATTCATCAAAACCCAAAAGTTGCTAAATTAGGGTTTTGTAGGAAAAGTCAACTCAACTTTGACCAAGCATAACTTTCTCATACTTTATCAAAAATGACCCATCCAAAGCTCATTTTGAATAGGATGCAATTCCCTACAATTCATATTCATCTCCCAAGTTCAAAATATGCACTCACAAGAAGATACAAATTTGGACATTATAGGTCATTTTGAAAAGTCAACAAAAACACCTTTTTTGTCAAAGCTTCATACATGAACATGGAAGACTCAATTGAGATTAGACCAAAAGGGTTGCTTATAACACATCTCTAAGGTCAAAATTGAAGGATTTATGCATTGGTGAAGTTGACCCTTTTTGCAAAATAGGCAAAAGTCAAATGTGCCCAAAATTGCAATTTTTGTCAAATGGGCCCAAATTTTTGTGCTTGCATTAAGTTTGTAACATTATCCACGACCCATGATCCTTACCACTTGTCTTTATTTTATTTTTTATCATTTATTTTGATTTTTATTTCAATTAAATCAAATTAAATCAAATTAAATCAAAATAAAATCATGAAAATATCAAAACTAATCAAAGCTTGAGATTTTGTGCATGTTTAGGCCTCTTATATAGCTGGAAAGAGAATCAAATCGTGCAAGCTTCAATTGGACACAAAAAGATTGGATTTGGCTTGATTTTGGAAGATTTACATAAGAATCAAATCATGATTCAATCATATTAATTGAGAAAGATTTGAAGCAAGTTTGTAACCTAATTCATTCTAGGGTACATATAGGACAAGTGCAGATCAAAAACCAGGGCATTGGAGGCGTGAAAAGAGAAGAACAAATCTCAAAATTTCAAAGTAAAAGTGGCAATCTGATCTCATAGTTCCAAGCTTCCTAAAGCCATTCGAAGAACGCCATTTGTTTGATGGACATCCAGGGACCCTATTCCAATCACTAGCAAGCCTCATAACATCCTAAAATGCGCTGTAAGCATCTCACGACATTGATACTTTCTTGAAATCAAATATCACGATTCTGGAATTTGTAGCTTGATTTCTTTATATATTCTTGATCATTAAATCATTTGCAAGCTATTGGTTATTTTCAATTTCATTTTTATTAACTGTAGAGCAAGATGCCATAGTTAGGGTTCTTGGATCGTTTTTGGGGTTTTTCGTTACATGTTCAATTAGCCATGGAGAGTGGTACCATGATGCTCGTGAGGTTGCAACGAGTTGATTGGTACCACTGGTATTGATTTATCATGCGTGCATAGGATTTTGGAGGATCACAGGGCTGTACCTACGCCCAGAAAACCGTAGGTAAAAGTTCTGGACTTTTGCCAACGGAGGGAGGAAGAAGAAGGGTGGCGTGGCACTCCATTATTTTGTTTTTCCAATATAATCATTATTTGTTGTTCCATATACACAAAGGCGCGCTAGTTCAGATGGTCAGTGTACAAGGGAAATTGCCAAAGGGCCTGTGTTCAATTCCCAGGTCCCCCATATTTGTTCAATACTATTTTCTTTTACATGATCAGGTGTACAAGCCTTCAGGACATCCACCGTACATCATCAACATCTCATCATCCAGGCCACCAACAAGCTAGATCCAAGGGCCATCCTTTGGAGGTCCACAATGTACCCTAGTCAAGCAAGCATACATGATCTGGAAAGTCAACATGGGCCAAGGAGTTTTGGGCTCAGAAAATGCAATTAACACCCCCTCCATTTCTACTAAACCAGGTCCATCTCATTTTCTTTTATATTTTTTTCTTTTATTTATTTATTTTGTTTAAATTATTTTCTAACACAAAATTAATTCCTTTTTTTGCAAAAAAAATCATAAAATCAATTTCATCAAAATAGAATTTAGGTTTTTTTTTATTTATTATGTCGAAATTAATTTAATATTAGTTTAATTTAATTTTAGGGTAATTTTAACCTTTTTTGTAAATAATTTAAAATCAATTAGAAAATTAGGTTTTGTTCTTGATTATATTTTTATTTCTTTTCGTAAAATAACAAAAATACAAAAATAGGTCAAATTAATTGTTTTTTTTCTTAATTTAAATAAATTAGTAATTAGGTTTGTATGTATTTAATTAAAACCCTATTTTCTCAAAATAACACAAACACAAAAATATGATTTTTCTTTCAACTAGGTTAGACGGGGTCAAAACCCTAATTTTTTTCTCATTCTCGATTTATCGCGCGCGCTTATTTATTTTTATGATATTAATGTAACTGCTCATGGTATGTAATAGTTTAATTAGCATTTTCTTTATTTATTGTTTTTACGGGTTTTTGGCTATGTAATTAATCCCCCTCCCTGAAGCCTTGTAATAGCGTAGTTTTATTTCTCGCATTTTTATTTTCGCAAATATTAACTGTTAGATGTATGATAATAGGATTGCATGACAAGACTGTATGTTAATTTAAAATGGCTAGCAAACCCTAATGTGAAAAGATAATAACTGAAATCAAATCACTCGCACATGCGCACTCTTAGGGTATACTCTCACTTCGGTTGCCTTCGGTAAACGGTCATTAAGTATAGGGTGTCTTAGTAGTTGCCCTCTTGTCTAAAGAAAGATCAAAGGTCCCGTTCGGAAAGGGTGTCTTAGAAAGGGTGCTAATACCTTCCCTTTTTATAATCTACCCCTCGTACTCAAAATCTCGAAAAAAGAATTTTTCTATGCTTTTTTCCTTTCCAGTTGGATAAAATAAAAGTCGGTGGTGACTCTTGCTTACCGCGACATTTGCGAACAAAAAATGCAAACCAATATTAAACAGTCGGTTCTGCCACCGTATCACACAGTTGTTGAATTTTAAATTGATTATTATTAAATATGAGATGTTTCGAAGTTGCTGATTTGTTAGAGATGTTATTAAGAATTCCGCTGTGTAGATGTTGATTTATTTAATTAAAGATGTTATGTTGATGGTTCATCCGATGTTTGAAAAAGTTTTATATATCCATGATGAATGCAATGAATTTTGTTAGAAGAATTTGTGACGTCCCGATTCATTTGTATGATTAAAATTTTATAAATCTGATTTATTTATATAATTGCTTGGGGTAGTATTGGGGTGTTACAAAGTTGGTATCAGAGTAATAGGTTGGTCCGACCTTGTCGTCGAGTCGTAGTTGTCTAAAAATCGAGTATTGTTATTTTGAGTTCTAACAGTTGTTTGTGTTGTAGTGAGAAGTTGAGATGGCTGGAAGGAATGATGCTACACTTGTTGCTGCTTTAGAAGCAATGGCTCAT
Source organism: Vicia faba (assembly GCA_948472305.1). Taxonomy (NCBI): domain Eukaryota; kingdom Viridiplantae; phylum Streptophyta; class Magnoliopsida; order Fabales; family Fabaceae; genus Vicia; species Vicia faba. The sequence continues at coordinate 1,401,563,725 of OX451741.1, forward strand.
GCGATGGAAAATCAGCCGAATGCTGACGGGAATGCTGGATCTCTTAGCTTGGCGACTTTCCAGAGAGAGAATCCACCTACTTTCAAGGGAAAGTATGATCCTGACAGAGCATTGGAGTGGTTGAAAGAGATTGAGAGAATATTTCGCGTGATGGACTGCACTCCAGCGCAGAAGGTTCGTTATGGTACTCATATGCTGGCAGTAGAGGCTGATGACTAGTGGCTAGAGACTTGTCAAAAGTTGGAAGCTGCAGGTGAGAATGTCACTTGGGCTGTGTTCCATAGAGAATTTTTGAGAAAGTATTTTCCTGAAGATGTTCGTGGTAAGAAGGAAATTGAGTTCCTTGAGCTGAAACAAGGAAGTATGTCTGTTGTTGAGTATGCTGCCAAGTTTGCGGAGTTCGCTAAGTTTTATCTGCATTACATTGAGGAAAATGCTGAGTTTTCGAAGTGTATTAAGTTTTAGAACGAGTTACGCTCGGAGATTAAGAAGGCAGTTGGATACCAGAAAATCCTTGTATTTGCTGGTTTGGTTGATAGCTGCAGAATTTATGAGGAGGATAATAATGCACATTACAAGATTATCAGTGAGAAGAGGGGTAAGCACCAACAGAATCGTGGTAATCCTTATGATTCCCTAGCTGGTAAAGGTAAACAGAAAGTTGCTCATGGACAGAGGACTAGTGGGGGAGATGCTCTTGCTGGTGTGGTTTGCTTTATGTGTGGGAAACCTGGGCACAAGAGTAATGTGTGCACTGCTGAAGTGAAGAGATGTTACTGTTGTGGTAAGAATGGACATGTTGTATCTGAGTGTGAACACAAGAATGTGATATGTTTCAACTGTAGAGAGGAAGGGCAGATTGGTAGTCAGTGTCCGAAACCGAAGAGGGCTCAGTCAAGTGGTAAAGTGTTTTCTTTGATTGAGGATCAGACAGCTATTGAGGACAGTCTTATTAGAGGTATATGTTTCATTAATAGTACTCCTTTAATTACTATTATTGATACTGGTGTCAGGCATTGTTTTATTGTTATTGATTGTGTTAAAAGATTGGGTCTTATGTTGTCTTCTTTGAATGGAGAAATGGTCGTCGATACTCCAGCCAAGGGGTCGGTGACTACTTCTTTTGTGTGTGCTAAGTTTCCCTTGTCGATCTTCGACGGAGACTTTGTTGTTGATTTGGTTTGTTTATAGTTGAGAGGTTTGTATGTGATTTTGGGTATGAACTGGTTAGAGCATAACTGTGTTCATAATAACTGTTATGACAAGTCGGTGAAGTTTTCTACTCCTGAAGAAGAGGAAGATGGTTTGTTGTCTGCTAGACAGTTGAGGAAGTTGATGTAAGAGGAAGCGCAAATGTTTTCGTTAATGGTGTCGCTATCTGTAGAGACTCAAGCTATAATTGAGGAATTGCAGGTGGTGTGTGAATTCTCTAAAGTTTTCCCTGATGAGATTCCCGATGTACCTCCAGAGAGGGAAGTTGAATTTGCAATTGATCTTGTACCTGGTACCAGACCTGTGTCTATGGCACCATACAGGATGTCTGCATCTGAGTCGTCAGAGTTGAAGAAGCAATTGGAAGAGTTACTTGAGAAGAAATTTGTAAGACCAAGTGTATCGCCGTGGGGAGCTCCAGTGTTGTTAGTAAAGAAGAAAGATAGAAGCATGAGGCTTTCTGTTAATTATAGCCAGTTGAATAAAGTGACGATTAAGAACAAGTATCCCCTTCCTAAAATAGATGATTTAATGGACCAATTGGTGGATGCTCGTGTGTTTAGTAAGATTGATTTGAGGTCGGGTTACCATCAGATTAAAGTGAAGGATGAAGATATTCAGAAGACGACTTTCAGAACGCGTTATGGACATTACGAGTATTCGGTGATGCCTTTCGGTGTTACTAATGTGCCGGGAGTATTCATGGAATATATGAATCGTATCTTTCATACTTATTTGGATCGGTTCGTAGTGGTGTTCATTGATGGTATTTTGATTTACTCTAAGTAAGAAGAAGAGCATGTTGAACACTTAAGAGTAGTATTGCAAGTTTTGAAAGAGAAGAAATTGTATGCAAATCTGTCCAAGTGTGAATTTTGGTTAAAAGAGGTTAGTTTTCTTGGTCATGTGATTTCAGGTAGTGGCATTGCTGTAGATCCGTCGAAGGTTGATGTTGTGTTGCAATGGCAAACTCCAAAGTCAGCTACTGAGATTAGAAGCTTCTTGGGATTAGCTGGTTATTATAGAAGGTTTATCGAAGGGTTTTCTAAATTGTCACTTCCGTTGACTAAGTTGACTTGTAAAGGTAGAGAGTTTGTATGTGATGTTCAGTGCGAAGAAAGTTTTACGAAATTGAAGAAGAGGTTGATGTCAGCTCCGATTTTGACGTTGCCTAATCCATGAGAGCCTTTTGTGGTGTATTGTGATGCTTCTAAGATGGGTTTAGGAGGTGTGCTTATGCGGAATGGTAAGGTAGTTGCTTATGCGTCAAGGCAGTTGAGGACTCATGAGAAGAACTATCCTACTCATGATTTGGAACTTGCTGCAGTTGTTTTTGTGTTGAAGATTTGGAGGCATTATCTTTATGGTTCTAGATTTAAAGTGTTTAGTGACCATAAGAGCTTAAAGTATTTGTTTGATCAGAAAGAGTTGATATGAGGCAACGAAGATGGTTGGAATTGTTAAAGGATTATGATTTCAGTTTGAATTATCATCCAGGAAAGCCAAATGTGGTAGCTGATGCGTTGAGTCGAAAGACTTTACATATGTCAACAATGATGATTAAAGAGTTGGAATTGATTGAGGAGTTCAGAGATATGAGCTTAGTTTGCGAGGTTACTCCACAGAGTGTTATGTTGGGTATGTTGAAGATTAATAATGAATTTTTAGACAGTATCAGAGAAGCTCAGAAGTTGGATGTGAAACTGGTAGATTTGATAGTTGGGATTGATCAATCTGAGAATAGTGATTTTAAGCTAGATGAGCAAGGTGTGTTGAGGTTTCGTAACCGGATATGTATTCCTGATGATGTTGAGATGAAGAAAGTGATACTTGAGGAGAGTCATAGAAGTAAGTTGAGTATTCATCTAGGAGCTACAAAGATGTATCAAGATTTGAAAGGTTTGTTTTGGTGGCCTGGGATGAAGAGTGATGTGGCTCGGTTTGTGTATGCATGTTTAACTTGTCAGAAGTTGAAAGTTGAACATCAGAAGCCTGCAGGATTGATGCAACCGTTGGAAGTTCCAGAATGGAAATGGGATAGCATTTCAATGGACTTTGTGACAGGGTTGCCTAATACTCTAAGAGGACATGATTCGATTTGGGTGATTGTTGATAGGCTTACAAAGTCATCTCATTTTATTCCTATTAACATCAGTTTTCCAGTGTCAAAGTTGGCTGAGATTTATATTAGTGTGATTGTGAAGTTGCATGGTGTTCCTTTATGCATTGTGTCAGATAGAGATCCAAGATTTACTTCTGATTTTTGGAAGAGTTTTCAAGAAGCGTTGGGTTCTAAGTTGAGGTTGAGTTCAGCGTATCATCCTCAGACAGATGGTCAGACTGAACGGACTATTCAATCGTTGCAAGATTTGCTGAGGGCATGTGTTCTTGAGCAGGGAGGTTCGTGGGGTACTTATCTTCCATTGATAGAGTTCACGTATAATAATAGTTATCATTCCAGTATTGGGATGGCACCTTATGAGGCGTTGTATGGTCGAAGATGTAGAACTCCGTTATGTTGGCATGAATCTGGTGAGAGTGTAGTACTTCGGCCTGAACTTGTTCGTGAGACTACTGAGAAGGTGAAGTTGATTCGAGAAAATATGAAAGCTTCACAAAGTAGACAAAAGAGTTATCATGACAAGCGAAGGAAGGATTTAGAATTTTAAGCTGGTGATCATGTATTTTTGAGAGTTACACCTGTGACTGGTGTTGGGAGAGCATTGAAGTCTAAGAAGCTCACTTCTCGTTTTATTGGACCGTATCATATTTCGGAGTGAGTGGGAAATGTTGCTCATAGAGTGGCTTTACCGCCTAATCTTTCGAATTTGCATGATGTGTTTCATGTGTCGCAGCTTCGGAAGTATATTTCAGATTCATCTCATGTGATTCATATGGACAATGTGCAAGTACGGGATAATCTTATGGTGGAGACGATGCCTGTACGCATCGTGGATCGTGAAATGAAGACTCTGAGGGGAAAAGATATTGCTTTGGTTAAAGTGGTTTGGCTAGGAGCTGCTGGTGAAAGCATGACTTGGGAATTGGAGAGCAAGATGCGAGACTCATATCCTGAATTGTTTGATTGAGGTAAATTTTCGAGGACGAAAATATTCTAAGTGGGGGAGAGTTGTAACGCCCGTAATTTAATTAATTATTTAATTAAATTATTTTTGGAATATTTATGAAGAATGTGTTATAATATAATTGGATTTATATTATTATGTGGTGAAATAATATTAGAAGTGTAATATTATTTAATGTGGGCTTATTTTGAGAAAGTAGAAGTAATAAGGGGGTGTAGGTTTTGAGCCCAATAAGAAATAAGGAATAATAGAATAATAGGGTTATTTTATTATTTGTGAGAAGGAATAGAAAGAAGAAGCAGTAAAAGGAAATAAGGATTTGAAAAGAACGTGAAGCTGCTGGAAAAAGTGGAAAACGGCAAGAGCGTGAATTCAACCCGGAAATTGTAGAGCGACCTTCAATCCAAGGTAAGGGTGGGGTTCTGACTTTATAATTGGGTTCATGATGTTTGATATGTGGGGTTAGAGAATTGTTGTTTTGTTCTTGAATTGGATATGTATGATAACGTATGAAAAAGATTTGATGAATTCTTGATGAATAATGATGCCATGATGTTGTTTAATCGACGTAGTATTATAGGTTAATGTTAGGTGATGTATTACCATGATTATGATAAGGTTTGTAGGGCTGTAATATGAATTCTCGTAGTGAAAATACAGAGGAAATCATGGAATTATGCAAGAAGGTATCAAGATGCGTCGACCCCAAATTGGATGCGTCGATACATGAAGGCTGTAAGACTCAGGATGAGTTGATACAAGAAGGGCTTGCATCGATACATGATAGTTGCAAGACATAGGATGAGTCGACTGGTGAGAAACATGTGTCGATACATGCTGTGTTTAAAGCCAGGATGAGTCGATCCACAAGGTTTTGCGTCGACCCATGTTGTACAGGAGAAGCAGTTTACGTTGATCCATAGGGTTTTGTGTCGACCCATGATGACTGATTTTGATAGATTCAGTTTTAAATTGTTGTAACTTGGGTTTTAGGATGCTGTTTGAGATGCCATGTGAAGGGTTGATTAGCTAACGCGATGAACTTTATTCTAGATGATTAAATGATGGATAAGGAGTGTAATCCTAGTAACTAATTTAGGATTTAGGATTAATTCCCGTGTTGGTCGTTGCGCTGATTTTTGAACAGAATGATGAATGTGAGATGTTTAGAGGTTGTTGTTAGAATTATGATAGTAGGATTAGTGACAGTAACAAAGTAAAACTACAGAATAACAATATGGATTACTGTAGTAGTAATATACAACTGAGTTATTAGTGAGATGTGGTTATTAAAGTTGTGTTTGATAATTATGATGAACAAATGACGTTTGATAAATAAATGATGTTTAATAAACTATTTTGAGATGATTATGAGATGCTGTAATTAAGATGTTGTTATTTTGAGATGTTAATTGATATGTTTTGAGATGATTTGAGATGTTGTTAATTTGGGTGTTGATATTACATTCATGTTGAGTCGCATACATTGCATTTTTGAGATGGAGCTTATGCTCGTTGAGATGTCCTGGATTGGAAAATTTTGAGATGAAGGCTATGCCTTATTGATGCCTCTATTAATTGGCAGATTTTTGAGATGGTAGTAACGCTCCAATTGTCCCACATGCATTTGCATAGTTTTGAGTCGCATTATATGATTTCATAAAGAAGTTTATTTTGATGTTGACAAATGAGTATATATGTTGTAATATTGTTGATTATGGGATGAGAAGTGGTGATGTTGTTGATTTAATTTAATATATTAATTATTATGCGCTTTATTATATTGTTAGATATCTCACCCCTTTTGTTTGAATGTTACCCTTATGTTGGTAACGTGCAGGTAATCGAGAGTGAAGGCTGTGTACCTTCAGTAGTTCGAGTCGGTGTCATTGCTGTGATATGTAACACTCGGGGGGATGAACGTTTGCTGATTTTTGATTGTTGAGTTTCAGTTGTTGAATTTTAAATTGATTATTATTAAATATGAGATGTTTTTAAGTACTTATTTGTTATAGATGTTATTAAGAATTCCGCTGTGTAGATGTTGATTTATTTGATTAAAGATGTTATGTTGATGGTTCATCCGATGTTTGAAAAAGTGTTATATATCCATAATGAATGCAATGAATTTTGTTAGAAGAATTTGTGACGTCCCGATTCATTTGTATGATTAAAATTTTATAACTATGATTTACTTATATAATTGCTTGGGGTAGAATTGGGGTGTTACAATCACCGACAATGGCTCAAATCTAAATAACAAGATGATGACAAAACTTTGGGAAGAATTTAAAATTATCCATCATAATTCATCTCCCTACAGGCCAAACATGAATGGAGTTGTTGAAGCGGCTAATAAGATCATCAAGAAGATCATCCAAAATATGGTTGTTACTTATAAATATTGGCATGAGATGCTCCCTTTTGCTCGGCATGGGTACCGAACATCTGTCTGCACCTTAACGGGGGAAGCCCCGTTCTCTCTTGTATATGGAATGGAAGCAGTGCTCCCCATTGAAGTTGAAATTCCCTATTTGTGTGTAATAATGGAAGCCAGGCTATCGGAGGCTGAATGGTTACATAACATGTTTGACCAGCTGAATTTAATAGAAGAAAAAAGAATGACGGTCTTGTGTCATGGTCAATTATACCAAAAGAGAATGAAGAAAGCTTTTGATAAGAAGGTCAAACCTCGTGAATTCAGAGAAGGCGACCTCGTGTTCAGAAAGATCATGTCTTTTAACACTGATTTTAAGGGAAAGTGGACTCCCAATTTTGAAGGCCCATATGTTGTCAAGAAAGCCTTCTCTGGTGGTGCATTGATTCTTGAAAGAATGGATGGTGAGGAGTTCCCACGTCCTGTGAATGCTGATGTAGCCAAGAAATACTTAGCCTAGAATAATAAAAGAACAGCTCGCTAAGACGAAAATCCGAAAGGGCGGCTTAGGAAAAAAAGAGCGCTCGGTAGGCCGAAAACCCGAAAGGGCGGTCTAGGCAAAAATTAGAAACATAAGCAGAATAAATGATTCCCAGTGGGTTGAAAACCGGCAAGGGTAACCTAGGCAAAAGTTAGGGATTTTATGGAAAGTAATTGCATTAGACAAGACTTGGTCAATGGGGCAACAATCTGCTTGGATCTTGCTACTCTTCAACCAAAGTTTCGGCTCAGGAATTCAAAGTTGCTAGAGAGAATGGTGGTCATTGTAATTCAATTTATCTTTTCCAATATATATTAACATGTTCCAAACTTTGTAATCATCTATGGAGTCTTGCCATTTGCAGGCTACCATTCTATTAATAAAATTTGAGCCTTTTATCCAATTCTTTGAAATTCTTATTTTATTCAGCTTATAGAGATTTCATTTATTATTGATAGTAATAATAAAAGCAAACGGATTAAAAATAACAAAATTATTTTTGAAAATAATTTACAAATTGCTTTAAATTTTGTGATACAAGGAGGACAAGATTAGTGATTTCAGAGACGGATAAACTCAAAGGTTTGCGTAATATGAAGCCTTTATCCCAGATTCCCCAAGTGAGGTCTTCACTCATATGACGAAAGTTCATGTTCCCTTGGTATGATGAGATGGAACTATTTGCAAAATGGAATTCTGTTTTTAGTGTTGGCATTATTGTTGGTATTTATTTCCCAGGAAACTAGGCCAGGGCAGTATCTTTTCTAAGAATTTTTGAGACATTTGTCAACTTTTTTTTGGATTTTCACCCGCCAAGGGTTGGGTTTGATTTAAAATCCTCATAAGTTTGACCTCTTGCTATAATGTTAACTTCTTAATTCCCCGGGAAGGCTATCCCAGGGCACTCTTGTTGGAATAAGTATGATCTTCTTGTTTTTCTCAGATAATTTAAGATGATACCAATTGATGTATGGCTCGGTGTGATACGGTGGGAGAACTGACTTGAGGTTTTGCGTTTTATCGCAAATGTTGCGGTTTAGCAAAAAGCACAGGAAAGACCTTTGAGATATTTTCTTGAGTTCGGGGGGTAGATTATGAAAAGGGAAGGTGTTAGCACCCTTTTCATCCATGGTTTTCCATGGGCTCTTAGTTACTTGCTAGATCACTTGCTTTTGTTTGAAATTGTGCTTTGTGTAGTTTTTGAAAGTATTTTTTGTAAAAGAGATCGTTATTTAGGCGATCTTTGTAATGATTCTCGTTCGTAAGAATGTATACAAAGATGTTTGTCTTTTTGAAAATGTTTTCAATATTTGTAAGATGTTTGGAAATGTGTGTGTTTGTTTTGAAAATAGCAAGGATAGTTGTTTGGAAATAGAGAAAGTAACTAGAAGTAATTTATCTACTCAAATGTATTTCTTGTTCATTTTCTATTCCTTTGACATTGTTGTTTTACCATTGATTTGGTAAGCAACCCTACTTTGGATGTAAATGGGACGGGCGTGGGTCATCGTATAACCATGATTAGCAATGTTGCAAAGTATCTTTGGCATTTTGAGGGACCGAGATCATTTTGTAAGGCAACTTTGAATAGCATCATCGTGGGGCTATGATCTTATACATGTTTGTCTTGCCAAGATACTTCGCATGCATAATATGACCATTTTTGTATAAGGCAACCAAGTGGAGAAACACTAAGGGTGCTTGTATGCAAGTGTGTTATTTTCATGCTTTGATTTTGTCTTGGATTTAGGGTTTTCTATTTGATTTGTTTTTATCTTGCCATACAAACCCTAATTACTAACATGGTAAATAAAAGCGATAAATTGCGTAGTTTAAAGATTACTACGCTATTACAACATTTTTATGGGATGGGGGAAATACAAATTTAAATGGGGATTTGCAATAAAGTAAATCTAATTAAGCTATTACAACCAAATCGAATTTGTACGGATATTTGAATAAATAAATATACAATATAAATATGCAATGATATGTACATGCAAGAAAGGATTTTTTTTCATATGCAAAAGAACTTTAACCTAAGCCTAATATTTTATGAAAAATAAATTAATTCTTGAAAAATGGTTAACCCTAATTTCTAATTTAAAAGAAATAAAGTTTCTTTGAATATTATTTTTTTGTGTATCTTTGTATTAAAAATAATAAATAATATTTTATGAAAATATTTAGTTTTTAAATGCAAAAATAAATATTTACAAGTGTGAGTGAAAAGGAATAAAAATAATTCTAATTCTATTTTTATTTACAAGTTTATTAAAAAAGTATATGTATGATATGTAACTAAAATAAATTATTTTTTATGAGAAAAATAAAATAAAATGGACCAAAAATATAACTTAGCATTTTCATATTTTTCATGATTTTTAATATTAAGGAAAATAAATTTAATAAAATAAATATGAAAATAAAAATGAAAAATAAAAAATATGGGCCAATGGTGCTGCAAGCAAGGGGTAGTATGTTAGCAAAAAAATGCTAAGGCCCAAAGGTTGAAGCCCATCCTGCAAATAGCCAAAAATGAAACTGGAAAAGTATGAAAAAAAAACAAAAGGTAGCGCCAAGGTTCGAACCCACGACCAAAGCATTTCCAGCGCGCTACCTTGCCACTGGGGTGGCTGTACATCCGTTAATTTATGTGAAACAAGAAAAACATAACATGAAACCATTCCTAGCCCTGTACTTTATCTTCTTCCTCAAGCTAGCCAGATCCCCTGTAAATCTTTCATATCTCAATAAAAATGGAAATTGATAACATGAATGTTATAGCACTTTGTCTCACGATTCTAACCATGTGTATAACTAAAACTATAAGTCCAAGATTAAAGAGAATTTTAATGGCCCTAATTCTTAACCTAATTTTTCCAGGAACTTCAAGTTCAAAATTCTCTCAACTCAGGCCAAATAAATGCAAGTTATGGATATGTACAGCTTTGTAGCAATGATATCTACATTTTTCTTTCACAAATCGTGGCCAATGGATGCCTGTATGAGGAGATAAAAGTTTGAGTTCTTACCTCTTTCATATGAGATCGTGAATGGAGTTTGAGTGAGATTTAGGAAGGCCTGAAGGTTGCTTTAGCTTGCTTGAACCTCCCTGAGTGTGTTCCAATCCTTGCCTTGCTTTGGAAGTGCCTGGAACTCTCTATCCAAGTCAACCTGTAAGCTTTGAAAACAAAAATGGCAGATGAAGAAGGAGGAATTACAATGCAGGGATGATGGTCTGGATCACTTAGATATGAAGTAGGTAAAGTGTTTGGATGATTAAAACTTGAAACGCACGAGCCAATTTGTGGATTGCTTTGCTTATGCTCAAACTGCAAGTTTTTGACAGTTTTCTGGTGAGAGGGAGTGTTTGAGTGTTTTAGGCCCTTATAAATCGTCTTTTCTGTTGTAATCTATTTGTGTATTAGTATGGAAAAGGTTTCAAGTCAACTCCCCAACAGATTTGTGTGTTGTAGCCTTTTTGCACACTTTCTTGCTTTTGAAGCAAACTGAAGAGACAAGTCTTCTCATGCTTGTACTGGCCTGCTGGGAGTTGGTATAAGATTTGTACAAGTTGTTTTAGGTCTGTAGGACTTGTGTGTGCAAAGAAGACAGGTCAAATTCTCAAGAATTGGAAAGTTGCAAAAGTGAAGCTTTTTCAAAATGGCAATGGCCATTTTATGCCATTTATGGAATTACAACTTGGACAAAGGCTCTTGAGCTTGAATTAAAGCTTTTTCAACTGAGTAAGCATTAAATTATGAAGTGATAAATAAGTTAGAGACCTGTAAAGCAAGGATTAGGCAGCATAGGTTCAAATTTGAATTTTGTTCTTCATGAAATGGCTTGAATTCAAAGTGAGAAATTGCCAACTTTATCTCTTCGATTCTCCCTACTAAAAAATGATCTTGAGGAGTTCTTACACATTTTGGAAAGCTTGAAATGTTATCTATAACTCATATTTGAAATGTATTTCAAGATTCATCTTGGAACTAGGTGAAAAATTTCCATGAAGTTAGGTCAAAAACCTGCCTAAATTAGGACAAAATTTCACTAAGTTATTTAGTTCATGAGCATGTATTCACAAAATTATATCTTGAGATCCAAGCATCTTTAGGGAAAAATGTGTGAATCAAAGTTTTAGATTCAATGTAGGTCTACAACTTTAATGTTGGGAACTTTCTTTGAATCATCTTGCATCATGGTGGAAATTTGGCTTAAAGTTGAGAAAAAATAAGAAATTTTCTATACTTAGAAAAATTTCTAAGTTAAGAAAATTTCCAATTTTAAAACCTAATCTTCAATCCTTGATTTATTGATGAAAAAGTTTCACATTTTAACATGTTTTGATGAATTGTGATCCTTGGCAATTGATTTTGACCAAAAAGTCAAAGTTTGACTTTTCAGTGCACAGTTGACTTTTGATCAATTGACTGCAAATTTTATTTGTCAATCTAATGAAATTGTAATGTTTTGAACCATATCATTAGGTCAAGATGATAAAATTGAAACCTTGAAATCATGCTTCAAACCAATTGGTCATTTGTTGGGTCAAAAATCAGAAATTGCCCTTTCTCAGTCAAAACCCTAATTTTGACCATTTTGCCCTTTTGATGATTTAATCAAATTTCTTGAGGAATTATGGTCCAAACTTGATCAAATGATACATATGAGTTTAAAATGTTGATGTGGATAAAAAATTATGAATTTTGACTGTAAATTGGCCATGGTTGACTTTTTCCTCAATATAGTTGATTTTTAGGTCAATTATCCAATTGACTGGTCAAAAATGTGATTCAAGGCTTGAAACTTGACATGAGTAATCTTAGGGGTCCATGATGATACTTGAAAGTCATATTAATCATTGATAGTCCAAAAATCCTTGTGCAAACTTAAACCCTAATTTTGGGTCATCAGTGCAAGATGAGATGTCTTGAGTTGATCAAACCGTAATCCAGCCTTGAATCAAAGAGATCTTGTGAGAAAATCTTGATATATGAGAGGGAAAATTTTGGGGTACAACACTTGGTGTTGGGTTTATGATCCTGTTTTCCCAACCAAGCTTTGTTTCATTGGAACCTCAGGCTCGCATAAAATGAAGACTCTATCCAAGTTTCCCTAATGAAGACTTCACTCATTTGGTGAAAAGTTGTTTTCTCTCTGTACATGCTGAGATTGGAATCATTACGAAGCTTCTCCTTTCGATAGCATTGGCTTTTTGTTTATTTGCTCGGCAGCCAGGCAAGGGCAACGTTTTATTGAAGAAGTGTTGAGATAGTTATCAACTTTTTGGGTTTTCTCCCGCCGAGTGCTGGATTGGATTTAAAATCCCCATAAGTTTTCTTATTGTAGTGTTTGACTTCTTGAAAATTCCCCAGGTGATGCTGAGACGAGATATTTTTCTGAATTTGTTGCCCCGTGAGGTTTTCGTACTTCTTCCCCAGAGAAGTTGGTGCAATTATCACTCTTATTATTGAGAATGTATCTTGAAGTATTCTTCACCAATATAGTATTATCCTTCCCAATGAAGTCAGTATGTTATCCCCAACTGGTGTCTCAATAAGGTGATATTGTTTTTCCCCAGTGAAGTCAACCCTGGTAGAAGTATGAACTTCAAACATTTTGTTTCCCCCCGAAGTTCGTAAGTTTTCGCAGTAGAAGCTCGGAGGAAGATGTTACATCGTCGTTTTGTTTGATCTTGTCCCTCATCGGCGAAGTTAAGCTATGGAATAAGAATTTGTTTCCTTGGTTGGTGCTTGTAACACCCCAGTTTCAATTATTTGATTTATTTAATTGGGAAATTATTTTATTAGAATTAATAAAATAAAAAGAAATTATTTATTTTGGAATATTTGAAGAAAATAAAAGAAATAAGAAATATTGGGTTTTTAAGTTATTGGGCTTGGATGTTGTTAGTAAAGAGTGGGGGTGCAAAAGGAATAAGGATATGTTTTGAAACTCAAGTTATTTTTCTCATTATTCACGATAACACAGAATTTGGGATATTTGGGAAGCTGAGCTCTGAAGGTACGAAGGACGAAGAACATCGCTCAAGGAACTCAAGCTGCAAATTGATAAGGTAAGGGGGGCTACTACTCGATTTACTTTTGCTTATGGGTTTAGGTACGGTTGATTTGGATAATCGTAGGGAGAAACCCCAATTGTTAGATGTTATTAGGAATCGGTACCCTTAGGATTGAACCTTGTTAGAAAAGGGTTAGGTTCCCAATTTTATGAATCGATTAGGAATTTTAGGTTCCAAATGGTGGATTGGGAGTATGTTTATATGATCGTGAGTTTACCTTAGATGTTCTAGGGATAACCTCAATGTTATCAGATTTCCCCAACAGGACGAATAACCACTTTTAAGGTTACTATAATAATTGTTGGTAATTATGGAATTGATGTGTTGTTTTGGGTTATACAAAATCGATGTTGTTATGTACCGAAATGTGCGTTTTGGCTGGCATTTTCCGCGTTTGGCTGCTGTTCTGAGCTGCTGCAGGTTCAGGAAAAATCTGCCTCGCGCTCATCAACACGGGCCGTGTTGATTCACACGGGCACCCGTGTTGATTCACTGTATTTGCCAGAAAATGTGTTTTCCAGACACATTTCAACACGGGCCGTGTTGATTTACACGGGCACCCGTGTTGATCCCCTGTAATGATAAAAAATGTGTTTTCTGGGCACATTTCAACACGGGCAGTGTTGATTTACACGGGCACCCGTGTTGATGCTGCTGTGTTGATTTTCTGAATTTTGTTTTCTGTGCTTTATTGTGGATTTTATTGTCATGCTTTTAGATAATGTTATCAAGCATGAATTATGATATAACTTGATATGATTGATGTTAAATAGTATGCTGAGTGATTACATGCTATCCATATCCTGTTATGATTGATGTTGTTGATGTTGCATGATATGTTGATTGATGTTAATAGTATGCTGAGTGTTACATACTTTACATATCATGTTGCATTTGTTAATTCCCATTGTGTGGAATTAATATGGTGGCCAATATACGTGTCCGCGATTTAATGGAATGTTGAGGTGGTAGCCGTGTCCGCGATATAATGGAACGGTGAGTTGTCCGTGACCCGAGATTTAATGGGGCGGTAAAATGGTACCACATGCATGGGTGTGTTGCATTATATTGAATATAACATGAATGGAGGATTTTCCAATGTTGTATTTAATTGACTGTATGCATGTATTGCTGTTAAATTATTAATGATGTCTGATGTTAATTATAAGTATGGAAAGTGATATATTATGAATATATGAATTGTAAAGGTTTTCGTAAACTATGAAACATGCTAACTGTTTGGGTGATGCTTATGGTTTCTAAATTTATTGTTATAGACGTATAATCAAATGTATAGTTGAGATGCTCACCCTTACTGTTGAATATTTCAGATTGAGGAGCTCCGTTCAGGTGCTTGGCGAAGGCTCGTTGTTTCTAGTTTATTTCCGTTTAAGTATTGTCCGGGTCATGCTCTGGTAGTTGTAACTCCGGGAACGCTTGTTTGTCGAGCTGCTTTAGTCAGACTCGTTTATTTCCTTATGTTTGTTATAATATGATGTTGATATTTTCCAGGTGTTAATCCCTGATGATTTTGAAAATATTATAACATTGGTTTCGTTAATTAAATTATTCCGCTGTGTAAACATGTATGAGTTGCTTCTATGTTATGCATGACAGGAACTTGTTTTTTTTTTTATTAAAAGAGAGTTGTGACATCCTCGTTATTACATGTACTCTGAAATTATGATTTTAATTATTTGCGAAATTTTGTTCGGGGTTTTAGAGGGTGTTACAATAGTGGTATCAGAGCATAGTCGGTCGTTGTGACCAGAGTCTTGAGTCAGTCATTCCTTTTGTATGCGACTAGTGCAAGGTAACACTGTCGATACTGTATTCTGATGAAGAGTATGTTTTAATTCTCAGGAATATGGCTGGGAGAGGTAACAGAAGAAATGATGTTGCACTAGCTGAGGCTTTGGGGATGTTAGCTGGTGTACTTGCTGGAAACCCAAATGGAGGCGTGATTGGTGCTGATAGGCAATTGGGGAACTTCCAAAGGAACAATCCTCCGTTGTTCAAAGGTACACATGACCCTGAAGGTGCTCAGAAGTGGTTGAAGGAAATCGAAAGGATTTTCCGTGTAATTGATTGTGCTGAAGATCTGAAAGTCAGATATGGTACGCATATGCTGGCGGAAGAGGCCGACGACTGGTGGGTTGCCACAAGGACTGAAATGGTTCAGGATGGAGAGGCACTGACTTGGGCTAACTTCAGAAGAGATTTTCTGAGGAGGTACTTTCCTGAAGATGTTCGGGGAAGAAAGGAAATTGAGTTTTTGGAACTTAAGCAGGGAAATCTGACTGTTAGTGAGTATGCTACTAAGTTCACTGAGCTGGCAAAGTATTATGCACACTACAACAATGATGAGGCTGGAGAATTCTCTAAGTGTATCAAATTTGAGAATGGTCTCCGAGATGAGATTAAGCAGGGAATCAGGTACCAGCGTATTCGTAGATTTTCTGATCTGGTGGATTGTAGCAGGATCTTGGAAGAAGATATTACCAGGACTAGGTCGTCTCACTCTCGTGGGGCTGTTGATAAAAGAGGAAAGCAACGTATGGACCGTGGCAAGCCATATGGTAGAGATAACCAGAAATCAGGTGGTTGGAAAAAGCCTAGTGGGGGAGATTCTAAGGCTCCTATCAGATGCTACAGGTGTGGTGAGTTTGGTCATCATATTCGAGATTGTAAGAGTGATGAGAAGAAGTGCTATAAATGTGGAAAGACTGGTCATTTGTCTATTGATTGCAAAGGGAAGCCTGTCACTTGTTATAATTGTGGCGAAGAAGGTCACATTCGTCCGCAGTGTCCTAAGCCTAAGAAGGATCAGTCAGGTGGAAAAGTGTTCGCTTTGTCTGGATCTGAGACTACTCCAGAGGATCGATTGATTAAAGGTACGTGTTTTATTCATGGCACACCTTTAGTTGCAATTATTGATACTGGTGCAACTCATTCTTTCATTTCTTTGGATTGTGCTGAGAGGTTGAAACTGGACATATCTGGTATGCGAGGTAGCATGGTTGTTGATACTCCTGCATCGGGTTCAGTGACAACTTCACTTGTATGTAGGAATTGTCCTATTGAGATTTTTGGTAGAGGTTTTGGTATGGATTTAGTGTGCCTACCGCTTGAACAAATTGATATTATCCTTGGGATGAACTGGTTGGAATTCAACTGGTTTCATCTGAACTGTTTTGCTAAGACGGTGATTTTCCCAGAGGCAGTTGGTGTAGAGGATTTGACTATGACTGCTAGGCAGGTACAAGAAGCAATGGAAGACGGTGCTAATGTGTTTATGTTACTTGCTTCGTTAGATGCAACAGGAAAGGTCAGGAGTGGCGAATTGCCAGTGGTGTGTGAATTTCCAGAAGTCTTTCCTGACGATGTTGGTGAGTTACCTCCTGAGAGAGAAGTAGAATTTTCTATAGATTTGGTTCCTGGTACGAGACCGGTGTCGATGGCACCATATCGTATGTCTGCATCTGAATTGGCTGAATTGAAGAGTCAGTTGGAAGATTTACTGGAGAAGAAGTTTATTCGTCCAAGTGTTTCGCCTTGGGGTGCTTCGGTATTATTGGTCAAGAAGAAAGAAGGTTCTGTGAGACTGTGTGTTGATTACAGGCAATTGAACAAGGTAACCATTAAGAATCGGTATCCATTACCGAGGATTGATGATTTAATGGATCAGCTAATTGGAGCCAGTGTATTCGGTAAGATTGACTTGAGATCTGGATATCATCAGATTCGTGTGAAAGCGGAAGATATTCAAAAGACTGCTTTTCGAACGAGGTATGGGCATTATGAATATTCTGTTATGCCGTTCGGAGTTACTAATGCACCTGGTGTTTTCATGGAATATATGAACAGGATTTTTCATCCGTATCTGGATAAGTTTGTTGTGGTTTTTATTGATGACATTCTGATTTATTTAAAGAATGACGAAGAGCATGCGGAACATCTCAGAATTGTGTTAGAGTTGTTAAAAGATAAGAAGTTGTGTGCAAAGTTGTCCAAATGTGAGTTCTGGCTGAATGAAGTTAGTTTTCTTGGACATGTGATTTCTAAGAATGGTATTGCAGTGGATCCTACAAAAGTAGAAGCAGTATCCCAGTGGGAAGCGCCGAAGACTGTTTCTGAAATCAGAAGTTTTCTTGGTCTTGCAGGTTATTACAGAAAGTTTATCGAGGGATTCTCAAAGCTAGCATTGCCGTTGACGAAGTTGACTCGTAAAGGACAAGCGTTTATCTGGGATTCTAATTGTGAGAAAGGTTTTCAAGAATTGAAGCGGAGATTGACTAGTGCTCCTATCCTGATTTTGCCGAATCCGGTGGAATCTTTTGTGGTTTATTGTGATGCATCTCTGATGGGATTAGGTGGTGTTTTAATGCAGAATCAACAGGTAGTTGCGTATGCTTCGAGACAGTTGAAGGTTCATGAAAGGAACTATCCTACTCATGACTTAGAGTTGGCAGCAGTTGTGTTTGTCTTGAAATTGTGGAGACATTATCTGTATGGTTCGAGATTTGAAGTGTATAGCGATCATAAGAGTTTGAAGTATCTTTTCGATCAGAAAGAGCTCAATATGAGGCAAAGAAGGTGGTTGGAATTTCTCAAAGATTATGATTTTGGTTTGAATTACCATCCTGGTAAGGCAAATGTGGTTGCAGATGCTTTGAGCAGGAAATCCTTGCATATGTCTATGATGATGGTTCGCGAGTTGGATTTAATTGAACAATTCCGAGATTTGAGTTTAAATTGTGAAAGTACTCCGAAGTGTGTTCGGTTGGGTATGTTGAAACTTACTAGTGGTATTCTAGAAGAGATCAGGATCGGGCAGAAATCCGATGTTAATTTAGTTGATAAATTGACATTGATCAACCAAGGTCAAGGAGGTGAGTTTAGAATTGATGAAAATGATGTTGTAAGATTTGGTGATAGAGTTTGTGTTCCTGATGTTGCAGAAATCAAGAAGAGTATATTAGAGGAAGGACATCGCAGTGGGATGAGTATTCATCCGGGTGCCACGAAAATGTATCATGATTTGAAGAAATTGTTTTGGTGGCCGGGAATGAAAAAGGAAATAGCTGAATTTGTGTACGCATGTTTAATCTGTCAGAAATCAAAGATTGAGCATCAAAAGCCGTATGGATTTATGCAACCGATGTTTATTCCAGAATGGAAGTGGGGTAGTATTTCTATGGATTTCGTATCCGGGTTGCCGAGGACTCCTAAGAATTGTGAAGCGATATGGGTTGTGGTGGATAGATTGACTAAGTCTGCCCATTTTATACCGGTGCGAATGGATTACTCAATGGAGAGATTGGCACAGTTATATATTGAGAAAATAGTGAGTTTGCATGGAGTTCCTTCTAGTATTGTGTCAGATAGAGATCCGAGATTCACTTCGAAATTTTGGGAAGGATTGCAGAAGGCTTTGGGTACTAAATTGAGGTTGAGTTCAGCTTATCATCCCCAGACTGATGGACAGACGGAGAGGACGACTCAATCGTTAGAAGATTTATTGCGTGCTTGTGTTTTAGAGAAGGGTGGAGCTTGGGATAGCTATTTGCCATTGATTGAATTTACTTATAACAATAGTTACCATTCGAGTATTGGTATGGCTCCGTTTGAGGCATTGTATGGTAGACGGTGTAGAACGCCTTTGTGTTGGTATGAATCTGGAGAGAGTTCAGTAATTGGGCCAGAGATTGTTCAGCAGACTACTAAAAAGATCAAGTTGATTCAAGAGAAGATGAGAGCTTCTCAGAGTCGTCAGAAAAGTTATCATGATAAGAGGAGAAAGAATTTAGAATTCAGTGCTGGAGATCATGTGTTTATGAGAGTTACTCCGATGACGGGTATTGGTCGAGCGTTGAAATCTAAGAAGTTGACTCCGCGTTTTATTGGTCCGTTTCAGATTACGAAAAGAGTTGGAGAAGTTGCTTATCGTATTGCTTTACCTCCGAGACTTGCGAACTTGCACGATGTTTTTCATGTTTCTCAGTTGAGGAGATACATTCCAGACCCATCTCATGTAATCCAAGTAGATGATGTACAGGTGAGAGATAACCTGACAGTAGAAACATTTCCTATGAGGATAGAAGATCGGGAAGTGAAACAGTTAAGGGGTAAAGAGATAGCATTAGTGAAGGTTGCTTGGGGAGGTCCAGCAGATGGAAATATCACTTGGGAACTGGAGGGCCAGATGAAAGAGGCTTATCCGGAACTGTTCGCCTAAGGTATGTTTTCGAGGACGAAAACTCTTTTAGTGGGGGAGAGTTGTAACACCCCAGTTTCAATTATTTGATTTATTTAATTGGGAAATTATTTTATTAGAATTAATAAAAAAAAAAGAAATTATTTATTTTGGAATATTTGAAGAAAATAAAAGAAATAAGAAATATTGGGTTTTTAAGTTATTGGGCTTGGATGTTGTTAGTAAAGAGTGGGGGTGCAAAAGGAATAAGGATATGTTTTGGAACTCAAGTTATTTTTCTCATTATTCACGATAACACAGAATTTGGGATATTTGGGAAGCTGAGCTCTGAAGGTACGAAGGACGAAGAACATCGCTCAAGGAACTCAAGCTGCAAATTGATAAGGTAAGGGGGGCTACTACTCGATTTACTTTTTCTTATGGGTTTAGGTAGGGTTGATTTGGATAATCGTAGGGAGAAACCCCAATTGTTAGATGTTATTAGGAATCGGTACCCTTAGGATTGAACCTTGTTAGAAAAGGGTTAGGTTCCCAATTTTATGAATCGATTAGGAATTTTAGGTTCCAAATGGTGGATTGGGAGTATGTTTATATGATCGTGAGTTTACCTTAGATGTTCTAGGGATAACCTCAATGTTATCAGATTTCCCCAACAGGACGAATAACCACTTTTAAGGTTACTATAATAATTGTTGGTAATTATGGAATTGATGTGTTGTTTTGGGTTATACAAAATCGATGTTGTTATGTACCGAAATGTGCATTTTGGCTGGCATTTTCCGCGTTTGGCTGCTGTTCTGAGCTGCTGCAGGTTCAGGAAAAATCTGCCTCGCGCTCATCAACACGGGCCGTGTTGATTTACACGGGCACTCGTGTTGATTCACTGTATTGCCAGAAAATGTGTTTTCCAGACACATTTCAACACGGGCCGTGTTGATTTACACGGGCACCCGTGTTGATCCCCTGTAATGATAAAAAATGTGTTTTCTGGGCACATTTCAACACGGGCAGTGTTGATTTACACGGGCACCCGTGTTGATGCTGCTGTGTTGATTTTCTGAATTTTGTTTTCTGTGCTTTATTGTGGATTTTATTGTCATGCTTTTAGATAATGTTATCAAGCATGAATTATGATATAACTTGATATGATTGATGTTAAATAGTATGCTGAGTGATTACATGCTATCCATATCCTGTTATGATTGATGTTGTTGATGTTGCATGATATGTTGATTGATGTTAATAGTATGCTGAGTGTTACATACTTTACATATCATGTTGCATTTGTTAATTCCCATTGTGTGGAATTAACATGGTGGCCAATATACGTGTCCGCGATTTAATGGAACGTTGAGGTGGTAGCCGTGTCCGCGATATAATGGAACGGTGAGTTGTCCGTGACCCGAGATTTAATAGGGCGGTAAAATGGTACCACATGCATGGGTGTGTTGCATTATATTGAATATAACATGAATGGAGGATTTTCCAATGTTGTATTTAATTGACTGTATGCATGTATTGCTGTTAAATTATTAATGATGTCTGATGTTAATTATAAGTATGGAAAGTGATATATTATGAATATATGAATTGTAAAGGTTTTCGTAAACTATGAAACATGCTAACTGTTTGGGTGATGCTTATGGTTTCTAAATTTATTGTTATAGACGTATAATCAAATGTATAGTTGAGATGCTCACCCTTACTGTTGAATATTTCAGATTGAGGAGCTCCGTTCAGGTGCTTGGTGAAGGCTCGTTGTTTCTAGTTTATTTCTGTTTAAGTATTGTCCGGGTCATGCTCTGGTAGTTGTAACTCCGGGAACGCTTGTTTGTCGAGCTGCTTTAGTCAGACTCGTTTATTTCCTTATGTTTGTTATAATATGATGTTGATATTTTCCAAGTGTTAATCCCTGATGATTTTGAAAATATTATAACATTGGTTTCGTTAATTAAATTATTCCGCTGTATAAACATGTATGAGTTGCTTCTATGTTATGCATGACAGGAACTTGTTTTTTTTTATTAAAAGAGAGTTGTGACATCCTCGTTATTACATGTACTCTGAAATTATGATTTTAATTATTTGCGAAATTTTGTTCGGGGTTTTAGAGGGTGTTACAGTGCTTACTATCTTATGGAATGTCCACCATGTTTGTAATTTAGTCGGGTATTGATTATACGCATTTTTGGTCTTGTGTGTAACCCCAATGTTATATGATTGTTTCGTCAGCATACACATGATAACCTTCATATCAACATCATGCATAATCATTGCTCATTTGTATTTTTTTATATATATCTTGTTGGTATATTGTTCTGTTTTGTTGAGTTATGTTAATCTCTCTCCAATAGAGTGTCAACTTTAAGCAAAAATATATATTCCTTCAACTTCCCCACTGAGTTTCCGTCGTGGAAGAATTTTTGTTTCAACCTTCTTTTCAGATTGTTGTCTAGACGGAATGGGATTCCTTCTTGAGTTTATTTCTCAAGAGATGTATTTTGGTTGACTGCTTCATTCCGATTTATTTATGTTAGGAGTGGATACCCTTAGCAACATTATTATTCGGATTTCGCCAAGCTTTGAGCTTTAGTTTGAGAATATGTATTTATTTTGCACAAAGAGATTTTATCCCTTCAGCAAGAATTTATTGGTATTTCTCTAGGAAATTCCATCTCTTTCCCCAGGGAGCCATATTTTCCTCCTTCAGGAAAGTCATTATTGCATTTCCTCCTCATAGCAGCAAGTGGAAGGTCTCTTTATTTGAGAAACCTGTACTTCCCCCAATGGATTTGATAACTCCCAGAGAAGATTCAGATTTTGCTCCAATGGATGGTAGTCTTGTCATTATGGAAGGTAGTCTGTTGTTGAGATTTTTATTCCAATGGATGGTAGCCTTGTCATTATGGAAGGTAGTTTGTTGTTGAGATTGTTACTCCAATGGATGGTAGCATTGTCATTATGGAAGGTAGTATGTTGTTGGGATTTCTGTTATTTTGATGGATGGTAGCATTGTCATTAAGGAAGGTAGTTTGTTGTGAAGATTTTTGCTCCAATGGATGGTGGCCTTGTCATTATGGAAGGTAGTTCGTTTTGAAGATTTTGCTCCAATGGATGGTAGCCTTGTCATTATGGAAGGTAGTTTGTTGTTGAGATTTTTATTACTCCAATGGATGGTAGCCTTGTCATTATGGAAGGTAGTGTGTTGTTGAGATTTTTGTTACTCCGATGGACGGTAGCCTTGTCATTATGGAAGGTAGTTTATTGTTGATATTTTTGTTACTCCAATAGATGGTAGCCTTGTCATTAAGGAAGGTAGTCTGTTGTTAAGATTTTTGTTACTCCAATGGATGGTAGCCTTGTCATTATGGAAGGTAGTCTGTTGTTGAGATTTTTGTTACTCCAATGGATGGTTGCCTTGTCATTATGGAAGGTAGTCTGTTGTTAAGATTTCTATTACTCTAATGGATGGTAGCCTTGTCATTATGGAAGGTAGTCTGTTGTTGAGATTTATGTTATTTCGATAGATGGTAGCCTTGTCATTATGAAAGGTAGTTCGTTGTGAAGATTTTTATCTAATGGATGGTAGCCTTGTCATTATGGAAGGTAGTTCATTGTGAAGATTTTGCTCCAATGGATGGTAGCCTTGTTATTATGGAAGGTAGTATGTTGTTGAGATTTCTGTTACTCCAATGGATGGTAGCCTTGTAATTATGGAAGGTAGTCTGTGGTTGAGATTTTTTCATTCCAATGGATGGTAGCCTTGTCATTATGGAAGGTAGTCTGTTGTTGAGATTTTTATTCCGATGGATAGTAGCCTTGTCATTATGGAAGGTAGTTCGCTGTCGAGATTATGTTACTCCAATGGAAGTTCACCTGTTCGCCGTTATGAATATTGGATACATCTTGACATTTCCTAGTATTATCTTACCATCTCTTTCTTCGGTGGGTCGACGTTACTTTTTTTGCTATCCCCTCAAAGATTGGATAGTTCACAGTCATCTGTCGGTCACCATTATCCTTTACTCTCTTAAGTTGATGATGCCTTGGATCCTATCTTGGACATTACCCCAACAGAGACTTGTCTTTCCTTCACCAGTGATTTATTTTCCTGGTCAAGTTTTCTTTTTGTTCCTCTTTTACTTTTTACAACCCCAGTGTTGTCTTGTGTCCCCTTTAGATTTGTTCTCAGCATTCATAATAATAAGCATTACACGGTATCTTAGGGCCAAAAATAGGGCTTGTTTTATATTTAAGTATCTTCAATCGCGTCGACACGAAGATTTTAACCTCCGTATCTCCGGATAGAAGACACTTAAAAAAGGGAAGTTGTTGTACCCCAATTTTTTCCCCTAAGATTCCTTCATCATATCATATCAATTTAATGCAACAAAATCACATTAGGGTTGGTTCTTCCTCTTTTTCTATCTCCTATATTTAAGTTTTCTCTTGAGGGATATCCAAGCACCTTGGTGGTATATTTTGTATATGTGTTGTTTACTAACTTCTAATCAAAATACAAAAAATATTTGTCTTTGTCTTTGCATATTCGTGTTTTGTAGGTACCAAGTCAAAGCATCTGACAAATAAAGTTTTCCGGTATTTTTTCCCTAAAATATCTATTTCCAAACAAAATTCATTTTAAAAAATTCATTTTTTTCACTGATGCAATCGATTGCTCTTAGAGTGGAATCGATTGCACAAAGTGTATTTTGTGCCATTTTTGAAAAAATACACTGATGCAATCGATTGAAGAAAAAAAACCAGCAATTTCAAGCTTGTCAATTTTGGCTCCAATTTTTTCTTCATTTTTTGAAAGATATATAATTAATTCAAATTTTGGCTCCAATTTTCTTTTTTTTGAAAAATATTCATTAATTCAAATTTTGGCTCCAATTTTTTAAAGATATATCATTAATTCAAATTTTGGCTCCAAGAATTAATTACCAAGCCTAATTTCATTTCCCAAACCAAACTTCAAACCACCACTAATCCCAATCCTAAACTCTATAAATAGAGCCCTCATTTAATTCAAATCACAAGCATTTGATAGCCAAACTCGTTTTGCTAAAAAATCTCAATTCTCTCCATCTACCAAATTCACTCAAAGATCCATTTCAAAAAAAAGTTAGTAAGCTTTGCAGTGAAGCTTACTAATATTTGAGATAAACCTTCATCCAAACACTTTTTCTTCATCAATTCTCTATATCCAAGCTTAGGAAATTGATTCTTGAGGTTAAATTGAAGCAAATATTTGAAGTTGTTTTGATAATTCTCTAGATCTACCTTTGGTAAGTTAGATTTTTCATCTTTCACAATGTGATATCTTGTTGATCTTTGGGTTTGATTCATTGAGCATTGTTTTGTGATTCCATTGGTGCTATTTTCTCATAATTTTATGGAATTTTCGTGCTTAATTGGATCCATGATCATAAGGTGTTAGATGGAAATTTTGAACAAGAATTTGGCCTTTTGAAATACTGTTTTTCTGATTTTAACAGGGTGCAATCGATTGCTGTAACAGTGCAATCAATTGTCACTGAAGCATTTTACATTTTTTTTGAAAAAAATGCACTGATTCAATCGATTGTTGTCAGAGTGCAATCGATTGTAATAGTGCAAAAATGCTTTTTCTGCCTTGTTTTGGGGCTATTTTGATCCATCTATATTTTTCTACTCACTCCTTTTGATTGTTGATTTGGATTACAATTTTAAATGTCTAATTTCTCTTTAAATTCAATGGACTTTAGGTGTAGATGAAGTTGGATAAATGTTCATTGATTCAAATCTATCAAAGAGTGAATTATTTAATTTATTTTTGGTGCTTTAGATTAATGATATGTTTAGTACTTTAATCCATCTAGATGAGTGATTGAATTTAAAGATGAAAGACATTTGAGGTAGTGATCCAAATTAGCTTATCATTCCCCTCCCTCTTCATCTTATCCCTTTCTTTTTATTTGTGCTACATGTTATGGAATGATGATCTCTATATCATTTATCCAAACATGAAGTACATAGATTGCTATTGACCAA
Source organism: Vicia faba (assembly GCA_948472305.1). Taxonomy (NCBI): domain Eukaryota; kingdom Viridiplantae; phylum Streptophyta; class Magnoliopsida; order Fabales; family Fabaceae; genus Vicia; species Vicia faba. The sequence goes on from OX451741.1 coordinate 1,401,589,282, forward strand.
CCTCAAAATAGGTGCGACTTCTACATAAGTCCACTTATGATTGCTTAACATAGTGCTAAATTTTGTCCTGATTCCAGAAAATGGTCATTCGTGGCCTAAATCTATGTTTGCAAGCCCAATTATGTTAATTTGAATCCTTTGATCCAATAACCTTGAGATTCATTGTTATGAGGCTTTGGTTCTACCAATCCTCCAATGAATCTTCATCAATTTTGGTCAACGTGGATCACTTAAACATCGCTGATCATTAAATGTTGCCTTGAGGTTTCTTAAAATGGATGATATACTTGACAAAAAGCAAATGCAACTTGTTGTTGAGAGGCTTTGGTTCTACCAATCCTCTAATGAGTTCCAAATGCAAGTTTCAAGATGGTCATCCAACTAACCATTAACTTATAACAATTGACTTTATCTATGCATTTATTTTATGCTTTTTACTTTATGTACAACTTACTTTAGCATTTACATTTCATGCCATTTTCATCTTTACTCACTTGAGCATTTACTTTTATTTCATTTTTATTTTGCTCACTTGAGTTTTTATTTTCTTTTTGAAGATACTTAATAATCAATATGAACCATAAAAAACATTAATGATACTTGGACTATTTGGTTACTATCCTTGGCATTATGGAGTATTGGACTTTTCGGACTTAGGATTAGAGACTTTGACCTATGTTGGAGACCTTGTGACCTTAATTGATATTTTGTCTAGAGCTCTTGAGGATTACCTCAAGACATTGGGTTGTTTGTTTGTTTTGTGTGCAGGTTATTGTGATTACACACTTTGTCTGTAATCTGGAATTCGTCTGTATACAGTCGTTACTCTGCCCAATTTTTTTGAAGACTTGATAGACTTGAAGTTTGGTCTTCTCAAGAGGTCTAGTATCTTTTCTTGCTTGTTTCCAACCCAAAGAATGGGAATTCTATCTTGACTCATAATGTCAAGTATTGACTTCTTGATGGTTAGATGGATCTTCTCCTTAGCTTTTACCTTATGCTTTAGGATAGTCCCTTCATCTCCTCCCATCTTCTTTAATTTCAAAAATCTTCTCCCTCCTTTTGAAAACTCTTCCTGTTTCTACACTTGAACCACTTTCATAATAAACTTGGACTTAGGTCCATGCATTTTTAAAACATTTTCACAAATAAACTTTAATCAACTTAACAATACCTTGACATTTTTGTGAGAATACTAAAATTCAACCAATCTCATTCAAACCATTTTTCCATTTTGGCTTTTTACTTTAAAAAATTTCTCAAAAAAGACTAGACTCTTGTCAATCCTTGTAGTTATGTAAACAACTATACTTCTAAATATGTAGTAAAGAGAGATATTTTCCACTTAGGTGTTGAGTGAGGCATTATTGATTTTAAAACCCAAGCCATATCCTCCCCTTTGAGATGATGCAAATTCTCCTTTCTCATAATTGTGGGTAGTAAGTATGTTTTCCACACGGACAATGACGATGATGTCTTATCTCATAAAATTAACCAACATACTTGTGTTTTAAAAATTTTAAAAGTGAACTATGTGTACCCTGATCCCCTATTGCACGAAAGGTGGTACGTAGGCACTAAAGGTTCGCAACCGTGGCGGGTGCAAAAAGCATAAAAATACTTCTCTTCTCGCCTCCGCCATCTATTTTTATACAACATTTTATAGCCGAAATATACAGATTTTACAAAGAGGTTCTTGCGGAGTACCGTAGATGTTTAGGATTTTAATACCTTCCCTTTGCATAACCAACCCCCTTACCTTGAATCTTTCCCCCTCTTTTTGGGTTATTCTCTCTTTTCCCATTTATTTGGAAACAATAAAGCATGGTGGCGATTTTTATTTTAATATGTACATGTCTAGTCAATCCAATGGCTTAGTCTTAACATTTCTACCGCTACAATTTGGTTTTAATTTGATGGATATTTGATATTGATGTCGAGTTTGGTTTATTTTAACTTGATTTTTTGAGTGTTTCATGAACCAAAATGTTACTGCCCGGAATTTTATTTTATGGTTCCGATACATGTTTGAAATTCATTTCTTCATGATTTAATTTCAATTTAAGTTTTAATGTGAATGTTTAACTTCAGTAATATTTCCTTGTTATTACCAACTCATTTTGTAGACTTGTGCAAGTTTCCAAAGGTGTTTCGAATGAGCGGCTCGACTCATTTTTCTATCTACATTTAGCCGATTAATTAATTCTTGATTATTTTATTGAAATGTTTCTCATTACTTGAGGCTTGTGATTCACTTTTGTTTGTCGAGATTTGAGTCTTATGCAGGTTTATTGTGTGATATTCGGATATGCTTGACGCACCTTCTGCTTGTGATTTACTTTCACTTTGATGATACTTCGACACTTATTCCGAGAATTTGATTTATGAATCTTATCTTTGATTAGTGAAGCATTCGTGAAGATCTTCGATTCTCTTGCTTTGTTACGCTTTGCTACGGAATTTTTGTTTGTTTCGTATTTTTATGAATCTATTTGATTTCGCGTTGTATTTTGATTTCCTTTCCATGAGAAGTAGGACTAGAGATGCATGTCTAGAAAGACCTACCCCCATAGGCATTGCGAACTTGTTTGCTTACATTCTTGTTTGTGTAAAAGACCTCAAAAAGGAGCAATTACTTGTTTGTGCAAAAGACCTCAAAAAGGGGCAATTCTGTATGTTTGTTTAAAGTCCTCAGAGAAGGAAATTTTGTTGAAGTCATCAAAGAAGGCAATTCCCCTCCCCTTTTACTTTATGCTCCAATCGAGTCAATAAAAGTGGAAAGGGATCGCAATAGGCCCCCACATCTTAAGTCCATTGGTCGCTCTTAGCTCGCGTTGTACAATGATGCCTTGAACTGTTCCTCTCTTGTCTTTTGAGTCAAAGAAAGTGGAAAGGAATCATAATCATCCCCTATACCTTGTCATCTTTTTAGATATATTTAGATCACATTTGTAAATGTTGATGCTTCAAGTTGTTATTCAATTTGGGATTGAGCTATTCTAGTGGAAGAAAGGTCTTTCGACTCATCTACCTTTTGATTCATGTACAGATAGCTCATGTTTGATGTTTGTTAACATACTTTGATTGTGTTTACTTCCTTACACCTTTGCATGTTCCCTTAGGATCACTTGTTTTGTTTTCGAATCAAGGTAGACATTAGGTTTATAAACTATACAGGCTAACTTAGGTAGAAGTTTCCCCTTCGTATCCAAACTTTAGGACCACCATTGCATGATAACATTAGGATTGTTAGTCTCCCTTAGACTTTTTCATTCCCCTTTTGCATCCTTAAAACAAAAACCTCTTTCTTTAAGAAAACTCAAAACACTTAATAATTAAAGATGCGAGTCGTATGCAGTTGAGTCTTGTGGGGTAAAGTGAATCGGTTTAGACTGAATCTTGCTCTTCTTTCACTTATGGGCTTTATTATGATTCAAATTTCAAACTCTTTTTGAAACTAAGCTGAGAAGTAGTGTGTGTCCCTCCAGTGGGATCCATTTTCTATTATCCCACCAAAAACACCAACTGATTCAAACATTTTTCCTTCGGGCTACCTTCGGGCTTTTTCTTTGAAAACCTTTTCTCTAAAAGGATGTATTATTTCTTCTCTTTGCAAATGACGCATAATTCCCCAAAGGTAGGGTGGCACTATGTCAACTGCTAGAGTGTGAATGTAATAATATCCACTTAAAAATGCAAACTAATCAGCATTTTCTAGGTGAACTATGAGTGCCTTGATCCCCATTGCATGAAAGGTGGTACGTAGGCACAAAGACTTGCAACTGAGGCAGACACAACTAATAAAACCTTTTTCTTTGTATATAAACTCTGCTTTCATGCATTTTCCCCTTACCTCGTAAGCTTTTATATGAACACACCCTTTGATTAGAACAACAAGAGTGGATTTCATGGAGTACTGCGGACGTGACGAGTTCTAATACCTTCCCCTTGTGTAATCGACTATTGTACCTGATCTCTCGGTTGTAAGATCGTGATTTCTCCTTTCTCGGGTTTTTCTTTGATGATTTTCCTTTCCCTTATGTGGGATAAATAAATACTTAATGGCAACTTCATTGATTTTCTCTCGATGATTTTACCAGTTGCTTCAAACCTTACCAAGTAGAAGGATACTTGGTAAGGAAAACATGAAGCATTGGAATATAAGTGTTCTGATTTCCATAAGGAAATTTATGATTTGCAGAGAAGGTCAAACTTTTCGATGCTTTGCAAGAAGAGACAGAATCTAACAACTCTCCTTCAACCTTAGTTGTTAGATTATTAAGTTGTAGCCCTCATTTGAAGCAGAGAAAAAGTGGCGTCAAGAGGTTTCAGACGATATTGTTGAGGAAAACTATGATGCAGAGGAGGCTAAAAAAACTCTTTAGTAGGACACGAATATCCACTCTGAAGCCCTACAGAATCTTGAAGGCAAGGTGGATGGTCTAAAGGACATATTTGTGATTCGTTTTAATGAAATTGGCAGTGAGTGCACAAGGTCCTAGGTTAGGTTGTGGATGAGGAAAAATAATTATGTCCTGATGACCTCATTCCTGTTGAAGGGTTAGACCCCTTCAAGACCGCGCTAAAAGGGAATTTTGGGGGTCCTCCTAGTGCTTCATCTCATGGTGCTGAAACTTGATTATTTCTCCTTTTTATGTAATATTCGCTAGGATATTATGCTTTGGTTGTGATAAAAATATTTACATAAATATATTTTTACCTCAGTTACTTGGAGTTTATTTAACTTTGTGTACTGGATATGTAGTTAGATCCTATTTATCATCGCCCTACGCTTGTGATTGGTTACTAGATGTTACTGCGTCAAGCATGTTCGTTATCCCAGTAATTTAAATTGTATTGCCTCGTGGGTGACTTAGACTTTGAATTCCTCGTGGGTGTTGCTAGTGTCCACTGATCGACAGTAAGTCTATGCCACGGTAGCCATGATGTGTCATTAACTTCAGGTGTAATAACCCTCACAAAGTTCTTTTGAGATAAGTGCCTCGTTGCATTGAGGTGTCCAACGTGCTCTTTAAACTTTGTATTTTTTAATCAAAGTTTCATAGTAACTAGCTTTGATTGAGAAGAGTTGTTGTTATTTTCTACGTCCTTAGGAATGTCCCTGATCAAAGGTAAGGTTCATGGGGCTGCCTCTAGGATATACCTGGTTCGAGGTGGATTTCTATGGGTTCCAATACCTGTGATCTTGGAGTGGCTAACTCCTAATATGGGGTGCGCCAACTACGTTAAGAAGAGTACTCCTTAAATGTGGAATATGTTTTAAAATAATGCCTTGAACCCTCTTGCATTGACTTACCCGACTTGTTATGACCATATTATTTAACAGTTAGAATATTATTTATTAGCATTGATAAATACCTTTAATGAAATTTAATTATATAAAGGGGATCATAAAGTTACAATGTTCTCCTCATTTACCCTAATTCCTAGTGTTAGTTGCGGTGGCCTTACTTTCACCAGCCTGATGGTGTAATGGTCTGCCACGGACAATCGACACCTTCAAAGATGTAACTTGTTGATGCCTATAGATATTCGACCGTCTTTTGGGTAAATAAGTGTTATACCCCTTAAATAATTGGACATAAGTATATTTGCTTCCTTGTAATATGGGATTGTTATAAATAATCAGACTTCGTTATGTGATTATTTTTCAAAAGGAGACAAACCTTTTGTATTGCTCTTATTGAATAAAGTACACTTTTGGTCTTTATATAGACCTAATGACTTTTACAATTCTAAAAAGATAACTGCTACTAATAAAACTATCATAACTTACCAACTTTTGTCCTTCCAAATTACATTGGCTCTTAATCTTCCTACTACCATATTTAATATGAAACTTATTACTAATGACATTTAAAGTTTACTCAACAAAACTCCTCTGTAAACTTAAATGTTTCTTCCATCCAGCATTCCTATCATCTTCTTGCCTCTGTCGAAGATCTCTTTTGATAGTGGTTTTGTGAAAATATTTGCTTCTTGGTTTTTGCTTGCTACATGCCTTAGTTCGACACTTCCCTCTTTCACATGTTCACGAATGAAGTGAAATCGAACATCAATGTGTTTGCTTCGTTCATGATTCACTAGATTCTTTGCCAATTCGATAGATGATTTATTTTCCACTTGTATTATTGTTGGACTTTCCTGTTTTAGCTCCATCTTGCTTATCAACCTTCTGAGCCATACTGCATGACAGACGCACCAGGATGCTGCCACATATTCAGCTTCACACGTCAAAAGTGTTACTATAGGTTGCTTCTTTGATAGCCAAGTAAATGATGTATTTCCCATGAAAAACACATATCCAGAGGTGCTCTTTCGATCGTCTATGTCTCCGCACCAGTCACTGTCAGAATAACCAACTAACTTGTAGTCTTCTATTTTTGAATAAAGCATTCCTAGTGATACTGTTCCTTGGATGTATCTTAGAATTCGTTTCAGTGCCTTCCAATGTGTGTGTATTGGCTCCTCCATGAATCGACTTAGCACGCCAACACTTAGTGAAATGTCTGGCCTTGTGCATGTGAGATATCGAAGGCTACCTACCAAGCTTTGATATTTGCTTCCTTCAACCCGTTCTCCTCCATCAAACTTTGACAGTTTTGTACCTGGTTCCATTGGCGTCGAAGTTGGATTGCAATTCTTCATTTTATATTTTTCTAGGATTTCTTTTGCATATTTTTCTTGTGAGATAAAGATTCCAGCTTCTTCTTGTCGAACCTCCAGACCAAGAAAGAATCTCATCATACCTAAGTCTGTCATTTTGAATTCGCTTGTCATGGTGCTCTTGAAATCTTCGATCATCTGAACATTACTGCCTAGAAAGATAAGGTCATCAACATAGAGAGCAACAAGTAATAAATTACTTCCATTTTTCTTCACATAGAGGGAGGGTTCATAAGGACATTGCTCGAACCCATTCTCTTTGAAATATGTGTCAATACGTATGTTCCATGCCCTAGGTGCTTGCTTCAGCCCATACAGCGATTTCTTCAGTTTCAACACCTTCTTCTCTTCTCCAATTCTCATATATCCAAGTGGTTATTCGACATAGATTTCTTCTTCGATCACACCATTAAAAAATGTTGTCTTGACATCCATTTGAAATATTGGCCATTTGAATTGAGCAGCTTGAGAAATGAGTAATTGAATTGTCTCCATTCTTGCAACAGGCGCAAACACTTCATCATAGTCAATTCCTGCTTTTTGTTTGTATCCCTTCGCAACCAGTCGTGCTTTGAATATTTCGATTTCTCCTTGGGCATTCATCTTTTTCTTGAATACCCACTTTACACCAATGGGTTGACTACCTTTTGGCAATTCGACTAGCTCCCAAGTATTGTTGCATTCGATTGCTCTAATATCTTCGTCCATGGCACTTTTCCACTTCTTGTCTCGTAACGCTTCTTCGACACTGATGTTTTCAGCATCTTCCAGAAGATACACAAGATGCACCTCACTTGTTGAATCATACAAATCATGCAAACTTCTCATTTTGGGTTGTAGAGGTTCATCTTCATCTTCAGTTTCTTCATGTTCTATTGGAATACATGTTGGTACAACTACAGTTGCTTCTTCGACTGCGTCAATATCCTCTGTCGAATTGTTCCAGTCCCACTTGCTTGCTTTGTTCATTCGAACGTCTCTACTCACGATAAATTTCTTACTTATGGGATCGAAAAGCTTATACCCTTTCGTCTTCTCATCATATCCAATGAATATGTACTTCTGACTTTTGTCTTCAAGCTTTATTCTTCATTGATCTGGTACATGTGCATAAGCTATACTACCAAATACCTTGAGATGAGAAATTGTTGGCTTCTGTCCACTCCATGCTTCTTGTTGTGTTTTGTCTTCTAACTTCGAATGTGGACATCTATTCTAAATATAAATAACACATTGTACTGCTTCTTCCCAGAATTCTTTCGACATGTTCTTGCTTTTGAGCATTGATCGAATCATGTCAAGAATAGTTCAATTCTTCCTTTCAGCCACACCATTTTGTTGAGGTGAATATGGTGCATTTAGGAATCTCCTTATGCCCTGTTCTTCACAGTACTTCACAAAGGCCATTGAAGTATACTCACCTCCTCTGTCAGATCGAATTGCTTTGATGTGTCTGTCTGTTGCCTTCACTACCATTACTTTGAACTTTTTGAACACTTCTAATGCTTCAGATTTTTCTTTCAGGAAGTAAACCCAGGTTTTTCTTGAGAAGTCATCAATAAAAGAAATGAAGTACCTTTTTCCACTGAAGGATTCTGGAGTGATTGGCCCATATATGTCAGTATGTATCAATTCGAGAATATGTTTAGCTTGATACTCTGCCTTCCTTTGAAATGAGGTTCTTGTTTGTTTGCTGAGCACACATTCTTCACAGAATTTTCCTTCGAAATCCATGTCTGGTAGTCCATGCACCATGTTCCTTTTCCCCAACCTTCTCAAACAAGCATGATGTAGATGACCAAAGTGCATATGCCATAGTGACGCTTTGTCTTGCACTTCGATTTGCAGACATTTCTCTTGAATGTTCCTCAGGTTCAGTTTGTACATTTGATTTCTTTCCATTTCGACACTGGCAATCACATGTCCTACTTTGTCCTTCAAATGCAGTGTTCGATCTTTCATAAGTATCGAAGCACCTTTTTCTGTAAGTTGTCCCGGACTTAATATGTTTGTCTTGAGATCTGGTACATAGTAAACGTCTTCGATTGATCCAATCAAGCCATCCTTCTGCAAGTAACCTATTGTGCCCTTTCCTTCGACCTTCACTTTTGATGCATCTCCAAAAGACACATTACCATCTTAAATTCTCTTCATATCTTTAAACACTTGTTTGTAACCACACATGTGATTACTTGCTCCTGAGTCAAGATACCAAACATTGTCATTATTGGTGTTGATTTCGTTTTGATCCATCAGGAGAAAGCCTTCATTCGATTCAGCTTCCAAGGCTAGGTTGGTTGTTTCTTCAATCTTCTTTTCGATTCGACAGTCTTTTGCAAGATGTCCCACTTTGTCACAGTTGTAACATTTGTAGGAGTTGCAATCCTTCGCGTAATGACCATACTTCCTACACTTGTAGCATTCGACGTTGGAATGATTCGAACGACCACCTCTTTGACCACGTCCTCTACCACGCCAATTTTGTTGGCTCGATTGTCCTCTTTCGAAGTTGCTACCTCTACCACTTCGACCACTGTCACGACCTCCACGTCCACGTCCTCTTCCTCGAAAGTTGTGAGAAAAAAGTAACTTTTCGTCTTTGTTCGATTCCTTGGTTTGATTTGCTTCTTCGACTGCTTCTTCTTTCTTTTTCATCTTTCGTTGTCCATGTGCTTCGAGAGAACCAGCGAGCTCTTCGACTGAGAGCGTAGAAAGGTCCTTCGACTCTTCTATTGCACACACAATATTCTCAAACTTGTCTGTTAAATATCTCAAGATCTTTTCAACAACTCGTGCATCAGTTACTGTCTCTCCATTCCTAGTGAGTTGATTCACCACCTTTTGCACACGTGTGATGTAGTCAGATACAATTTTTGTATCCTTCATCTGTATCCTCTCCAATTTTCCACGAAGAGTTTGGAGTCGAACTTGCTTCACTCGATCTGCTCCTTTGAACACTTTTTCTAACGTGTCCCACGCTTGTTTCGACGTAGTCGAACCAACAATTTTTTGAAGCCTGATTCATCTAAAGCCCTGAACAACATGTATAATTCCGTTTTGTCCTTCGATCGCGTCTCTTTCAATGCCTTCGTTTGAGCTTCCGTATATCCCCCAACTTCTTTTGGTTCTTCAAACCCTTCATGGGTCACATCCCACGCGTGTAGAGATCCAAGAAGAGCTTTCATTTGGATACTCCAGTTTTCATAATTTGACTTCGTTAACCGTGGCAACGGCATTTGATTCATCATGTTTGCCACGAGCTCTGATGCCAAATTGTTATAAATAATCAGACTTTGTTATGTGATTACTTTTCAAAAGGAGACAAACCTTTTGTATTGCTCTTATTGAATAAAATACACTCTTGGTCCTTATATAGACCTAATGATTTTTACAATTTTAAAAAGATAACTGCTACTAATAAAACTATCATAACTTACCAACTTTTGTCCTTCAAAATTACATTGGCTCTTAATCTTCCTACTACCATATTTAATATGAAACTTATTACTAATGACATTTAAAGTTTACTCAACAGGGATAATATGGGACGATCAGTGCCTCTGTACCCGCCACCTCCTAACGATCGTCGGTGATCGGCCACCTATTGGCATAGTCTAGTATTATACCTCCCGAATAGCTAGACGAGCATTTTGATTTCTCCCATCCACCTTGGTGTAGGGGTTGCCTTCTAGGATCTTCTACAGTGTGGTCGACGATGCATTTATAGGAGTCGTGAGGTTATCCATTGGCGCCTCACTGGACTCTGATCATGCATGTGTCATTGTTGAATAAAGATGAGATTTCTTAAGTATTTCTTTTCTAAAACATTCCTCGATTTCATGGATCGGACCTGGTTTCTTTTTATCCCCTTAACATCTCCTTACAGGTCAGCAAAGTCGATCATGAGGTTAGATGAGAGTGTCGATATGAATCTAAATAGATCTCATTATGCTATAACGTTATTTAGGGTCCGATATGTTTATCCTTTGTGTACTTCTCCTTTTGGAGTGAGCGATTCTTCTTGCTCTGCTACAGTAACCCACAAATTTACTAAATATGGAAGGATCCATGTTATTCTTTATGTTCTACTCTGAGGGGCTGAGATGTAATACTTTGATTGCATTTGGATTGGAAATTGTCGTCGTGATTTTATCATCTACGAGGTATCTCGTAGGGACTTTTGCTAGTCGAGTATATTGTTGTGATCGTTGATAGGTTTATATTTGTGATTTTTGGAGCCTCCTCGTTCCTCTAACTTCTTCGTGCATTTCAATCTCTATTTCTTGAATCTATCCAGAAGTGCTAGGAGGAAGAGGTGCTCTAATCGTCATATTAACATCGAATATGTTAGAATATGCCTTAAATCCTTTGTTGATGAAGAGAAAGAAAACATGTTTCGAGATTGCCAAAAACCAGAAAGCCAAAAAGTAGTAGATCGTTTGAATGAGCTGCGTAAATAAACCTTCATTTTTTCTAGCCTTATTATGTTATATTATCCGTTTATGTATTATTATTGTTGTAGACCATTTATTTTGGTTTCTATTATTTTTTGCTTCACAAATTGATATTGAATTATGTCGTAATTCACAACAAGATTCACAACAATTGGTGCAGTGAGCATGGAGTAAGGAGGTATTGAGCACCATGGGCAGATGGGAGATCGAGAAATTATTCGAAAATAACGTCTTCGGGTTGTGGAAAATTAAGATGTAAGAAATTTTAATTAAAGATAAGTGTATTGATGCTTTGAAGGGTGAAGCCATTGATGTTTGCAGGTCTTACACATGTACAGAAGACCAAGATGGTGGATAAGGCCAGAAGTGCCATTATCTTGTGCCTCAGGGATAAAGTTCTAAGAGAGGCCTCCAGAGAGCAAACCACAGTTTCTATATGGGAAAAAATTGAATCATTGTATATGACTAATTATTTGTCTCACAGTTTGTGTCTGAAACAACAACTCTATTCATTCCGAATGGTGGAGCATAAATCCATAGTTGAGCAGCTTACAGAATTTCACAAGATTATTGATGATTTTGAGAATATTAAAGTGAAGATTGATGATGAGGACAAGGATTTACTACTGTTAAGGTCATTACCTAAATCTTTGAGCACTTTAAGGATGCCCTTCTTTATGGAAAGGAAGTAACTATTACTTTTGATGAAGTCTAGACGGAGGTGAAATCCAAAGAATTTTCAAAGTCAAGAGATTTGAATATTGAAGATAGTGGTGAAGGCTTAAATGTGTCAAGAGGATACTACTACGAAAAACCCAATTAATAATTATTTGGAAAGATATATAACAACGCGGGTCCATGCGTTGTTATATAGAGTGTCATTGAATATATAACAATGTGGGTCCATGCATTGTAATAAACTGGAAAGCGCGCTCCTTATCACAACGGTTTTCCAAACGATCATTGTGATCAATTTAATGGTCTTGGGTTCGATTCCCAGATGCATTGTTTTGATATTTATTTTTTTCTGGAAAGCGCGCAAGATATTATAACGGTTATGACTATAACCGTTGTTAAATATTCTACATAATTAACAGATATTATCCTGCTTTTATAATTCATCCCATTTTTAACTTGTATTATTGTTCACCATATCACAGCAGAATATAAAACTCACATTTGTGATAAAGTTATCTGAATAATATTAATTTTATCATATTCATAATATCACATAATTGTATTATATTCAACTGGACCATAACAAACATCCTACAATTTATCAGAACAAACAATTTATAATTTACATATTACATAACATCACATAATTTTAACTTGGTGTTTTGGTGTCTTGTCTCTAGGTGTCTTGACTCTAAAGACCTATAATTTCAAATAATTATACTTGTTAGTAAAAATACTTGAAAACTATACATACATGAATATATTATGAATAAAGAATAAATTGTACCTGTTAATTTTCCCATATGCCTTCTTCATGATCGATTCAAATAGCATGGACAACATCTCCATCAACTTCATCATAGGAGATAGGAACTTGTGTTGTCTAAGAAGGTGTGAACGAAATATCAAGACTTTCATCAATAAGAGGAATTTGTTTTCCTTGGAGAACGATTGACCATTTCCCCGATATGTCCAATGGCAATGAAGATTAAGCACAATCTCGTTATAGTTACTCTCACATTCTTTGGTAAGATCTCACCGATAGCCACTGGTAGAATTTGTTGTATCAATACATGACAATCATGATATTTTAAACCAATTAACTTGAGATCTTTCATTTATACAAGTTTCTTGATGTTTGATGAGTAACCTTGCGGAACTTTAATACCTTACAAACACTCGCAGAAAATTTTCTTTTCCTTTTTAGATATAGTGTGACATGCTGGAGGCAGATAAGTTCTTTTTCCTTTCTCTATTGGAGCCAACTACTTTCGTATACCCATCGCCTCCATATCAAGACGGGAAGCTTTACTATCTTTAGTCTTGTCTGAAATATTTAGAAGTGTTTCAATCAAACTATACCACGCATTTTTCTCCACGTGCATCACATCAAGACAATGTCTAACATCATGACTTGACCAATATAGAAGATCAAAGAAGATGGACCTCTTTTCCCATATATTTTTTGTAACTACCTCCTTTTCTTTTTATCTCTTCCTGAAGACAACATTAATGTGTTCCTTCTGTTGATAATCTTCATCCCCAGTTAAAGGTTCAAGAGCCTCATCAAACTCTTGCTCTCCATTAAAAGCCTTCCTCAATCTACAATAAGGATGATCGGGTTTTAGAAATTTTCGATGCCTAAGGTAAACGGTCTTTTTTCCAAACTCAAGTTGGTGATAACAAGTATTATCTTCACAAATAGGACACACTTTATGTCCTTTGAAACTAAATCCATCCAAGTTACCGTAAGAAAGAAAGTAGTTGATTATGCAAAATAACATTGCACGCATCTTAAACTTTTCCCAAGAATATGCATCATTAACCTCAACGCCTTCATTCCATAAGAGTCGTAAATAATCAATTAATGGACTTAGATAAACATTGTTGTCGTACCAGGTTTTCATGGTCCAGAAATCATCATACTTAACAATATATACTTGTGCTTCATGCACAACCAAGGAGATAGGTTGTAAATAGTGAGAAGAACATACCATGAAGAATGGTTAGTGCTCAGATTACCAAAGGGGTTCATTTCATCAGTGGAAGGACCAGGCCTAAGGTTTCTTGGCTCAAATCCAAAATCCGGAAACAACGAATCAATTTTCTTCCATTACAACGAATCACATACATGGAAAATGTTTCCATCACGGTTCATTTCATTAGCATGTCGTCTAAGATTCTTTACATCATTCGAATTAGCAAAAAGCCTCTTAAATCATGAAATTATTGGAAAGTACCCTAACAGTTTAGTAGGAGTATGCTTCCTTCTAACATTGTCATAGTCATTGTCATCACCATTGTTGGCCTTCAGCTTGTAATGTGACACACCACATTTCGAACATTGATACAAGTTTTCATACTCTTTCATGTATAATATGCAATCATTAGGGCAAGCATGTATTTTGATATACTCATACCCATTGGACACATTATCTTCTTGGCCTCATAGCAACGATCTGACAATTTGTTATCTTCTGGTAACATTTGCTTTAACAATTCAAGTAATTTCGTGAAACTTTTGTCCAACCATCCATTTTTTGCTTTCAGATTAAACAACTTTAACACCTCCAACAATCGTGTAAAATTTGTGCATGCCTTATATAAAGGGGTGTCTTTATCACTACATATAGTATCATAAATATGGGCATTCTTAAAAGAATATTCCTCGATATCACGAAACATATCCTCTAGTTGATCTTCCATATATTCATCTTCATCCAATCTTTGACTTTGTGGCGCCCGACTTTCCTCTTTATCCACCTCACCATGCCACGTCCATATTATATAATTTTGACATATACCATCACAACAAAGGTGCTGGAATATTTCTTCCTTTATACCCTTACTGATATCCGTGCAAATAACAGAAGGACAATAAAAAATATCATCATTTTTGGGAAGATGTTTATCAGTGTATTCAAGGAATTCAAGAACTCCTTTATCATAAACTGGGCCTAATCTATTGGCTTTGATCCAACTAGGATCCATAACAACTTCAGCAATTTATACATGTATAATAATGTGAAAATCTAATCCTAAAGCATATGAAAAATGTACTGTCATACTGACTTGAGCATATATACAACATAAACAAAGAAAAAAGGAATGAAGATGTTGAAGAGTACCGTACTACGAAGCTGGAGAATTAAATGAAGGAACAGGGTGAAGATTTGAGCATATACAACATAAACCAAGAAAAAAGGAATGGAGATGTTGAAGAGTATCGTACTGTGAAGCTGGAGAATCAAATGAATGAATGGGGTGAAGATTTGAGCATATACAACATAAACCAAGAAAAAAGAATGAAGATGTTGAAGAGTACCATATTGCAAAGCTGAAGAATCAAATGAACAAATAGGGTGAAGATTTGAGCATATACAACATAAACCAAGAAAAACGAATGAAGATGTTGAAGAGTACCATACTGTGAAAGCTAAAGAATCAAATGAACGAAGAGGGTGAAGATTTGAGCTCCAAATGAATGGATACAAATATTTGAGCCACAGCTTTCATCTCTGCCTCGCTTGTTCACCTAGGGCGTCTTATGAAAGAAATACGAAATAATTTTTGTTTTAATTTATGAGTAAACCCTTTAATTGTGGTTGGACAAAGAAACTGTAGTGGAAAATAAAGTCCTATAACAACGGTTTAGGTATTCATCGTTGTTAAATCATTTACAATTTATTTTTTAAATAATGGAAAGAGGTGACACACGCTTAATATATTCTAAAAAATGGAAAAATATGGTTGTTGGGAATCAAAGCGTGCTACACATCATTTTTTACTACGGTGTTTAAAATCAACCGTCATTAATCCAGCAACTCACTGGGTGCAAAAATTTTGACCTATTACTACGGTGTATATTGATGCGTCGTAAGCATGGCGTTGTTGCTTGCGTGTTTTGTAGTAGTGGGAGGAGGTGAGCATAAAGTGATGTCAAAATCAAAGAAGTCTGACAAGTCAAAGGTAAAAAAATTGATTGTCAGAAAATCAGTCACTTTAAAAGAGATTGTCTTGAGAGAAAGGTCAATGAAAATTTTATTCAAGCTGTAGCTTCCTTGGGTGAGGAAAGTTATGAAGATGCCGATGTATTAGTATTACCGATTTTGGAAATCAAAGATGATTGGGTTATTGACTCAGGTTTCTCTTATCATGTGTGTTCAATAATAGAATACTTTGAAACTTTAAAGATGGTTCAAGGTGGAGTTGTTCTCCTTGGTGATAACAAGGCTTGCAAGGTTCATGGTATTTGTACGGTCAGACTTAAAATGTTTGATTATCGTGAACTTCTTATTCACAATGTGAGGTATGTTCCAGAACTCAAGCTAAATTTATTATCTATAAGTATGTTTGATGATCTAAGCTATTGTACTAGAGTTGAACATGGAGTGTTGAAGATTTTGCGTGATGAAATTATTATTGCTAAAGGGTCTAAAGTATGTGGTTTATATATTTTAGAAGGTTAAAATTACGTTCATTAATCATTAACTAGTGGAGGCTTTCATGACAAGGAAGAACTATGAGATTTGAGTTTAAGGCGTTATGAATGCCTTAAGAAAGTTTCAAATGAGTATAATGAATTTTACAGAAATCAAGGGATAAAAATGCATGTTACCGCTAAGTTGTTATAGAGTTTTTGAGAAAGATATGAGGTTAAAACATCTTACTTGGTTGGTATAGAATTTCTTCAGAGGGAGAATAGTGAAAACCAAGGGAGAAACCCTGGAGAAACTATAATGGAAAAAACTCAGTTTGAGGTGGAGTTTCCTACTATAGATACTAGTAATAGTGAGGGATTGACTACAAAGATCTCTTACTATCATTTGACTCATGATAAGGTAAGGAGTGTTATGGTAGAATCTCAAAGGGACAATTATGCTAGCCTTGGATATTATGTTAATGTGGCTGAAGGACTACAAAATAAAAGAAGAAAACCCTTCAGGGAGGCATTTGAAAATAGTTGGAGTCAAGGGTGGTTGAAAAATCATACATGTAGGTTTGTTAAATTACCTAGGAAGAAAAGGGTAATAGGAAACCAGTGGATGCAAGTGGCGAGATCAAGATTCATGGGTGACTTGAATTTGATCAAGGTTAATGATTAGAGTTTCAACACTGGTAGAGAGCAACAATGTTGTTGATTGTTAAATTAGTATCAACACGGTTTAAAGTCAAGGTGGAGATTATTGTAATATGCCTTAAAAACCTTTGTTGATGAATAGAAAGAAAACATGTTTCGAGATTGTCAAAAAATAAGAAGTTGAAAAACAACAAGAATGTTCAGTTTGGGCGTTTCACAGATTTTGGGTTTGACTGGTTCAGTTTACGGACCTGTTATTTATTGTTAGAATATCTAATTTCTTGATCTCACATCTGCCTATGGTGCTCAATACTTATTTGCTTCACGCTCACCGCACCACTTGTTGTGAATGTTGTTGTTAATTATGGCAAAATTCAATATCAATTTGAGAGGAAAAGAATAGTAGCAACCAAAATAAATGGTTTATAGCAACACTAATTCGTACACAAATAATATAACAGAATGAGGCGAAAAAACGAAAAAGGTTTGTTTCTCGAGAGTAGATCGTTTGATTGAACTGGGTATATTATTTGTTATTTGTATATTATTTTTCTCGCATTATTCGGTTAATATGTGTACGAATTATTATTGTTATAGACTATTTATTTTGGTTGCTACTATTCTTTGCCTCATTAATTGATATTGAATTTTATCGTAATTAACAACAACATTCACAACAAAATATAACGTCATCGTGAATCTCAGGTGATGATAATATATGATAGAATAAAACCAGTAGATAGAGCATTTTACGCCATAGCGGTGTATAGCGCAATTCACTATGGTAACTACTTCGTTCGCCGATAATTGTTCGTTTGAAATTCAGTTTACGTCATCGTGATCTGGTGATTTGGGTGTGATACAATCTTTATTACATTGTTCAGAGGTCATTCGTCTCGTAAAGAAGGTGCTCCAGTCTTAGATCCACGTCAGAAGTTGTTATGGTCAAGATCGTATTGATGATGGATAATTGAGGCAATGTGAGGCTAGAAGGTTGATAGGGAACCCTCGCTACGATCTTGGATGTAGTTACCTTAATTCTTAGATAACTTTGATAAGGAATCTAAGTTTAAATGATGTCTGATTGGATCAAATATGATGGATCTTCATGTTTAATTATGAATTAATTTGATGACCTGGTGTCGTACCCCAAATTTTTCCTACCTTGATAATTTCATTCTGCGAGATTAAAATAGAAGAAACATTTAATTAAGGATGGTACATCAGTATCTGATAGCCCATCTTTATCCAACTAAGGGGTGAACCTTAAATTCAGGAGAACGGGACTTGCTTTAATCAGAAAGACTCGTGTAACATGTTGGCCAATGGCCCATTCGATTCGAAAATAAAATTATTCGAACAATTATTAAGCTCTTATTATTAATAGTTGTTATTAGTTTAAAAGAGAGGTTAAAAATTGTTAATCCCATTTTATGTGGGGTTAAACAGTAAATAGGGGGATGTATCAATAATTAAGGCTCATGCAAGTATTACTGTTTTAGTAAAAGAAAGGGGGTGAAGTTGCAATCTAAAAATCCATTAGAATTCATGTTGGCCCATTTTTGTTTTAGTTAGGAACAGTAAAGAGGGGGTATGCTTATCAATGTATAGGCCCATTAAGATTTTTAATAAAACTAAGGCACATTGTGGTCTTGCATTATTACTGCTTTAGAAAAAAGTATTATTTTTAATTGTTCGATATTATTATTTTAATAAAAAATAATATATATTTCTTTATTAAAAAAACGTGATAAATTTTTATTGCTGATAAACTTTTTTTTAATGTTTTCATTTATTATTATTAAAAGATATTGCATTAATTATTATTTATATAATTTATTTATTAAGGATTGTTGTTTAGAAAAATCTGTTGGATTAAATTGTTAAAACCAGACTAGGCCCAGTACGCATTAAAAGGAAAAAACGTGGAATCAATGTTGATTTAATTTGTTTTGCTGTTTTTTAATTTATATCTTGTTGTTTTGAGAAAAAAAACCATTTGGGTTTGGTTGGAAGTTAATTATTTCTTTGTTGTATTAATAAAAAATAATGAACTGGGCTGAGTAAAATGACAAGCGCAGGCCCAGGTTGGAAAAAACAGACATTGTACAAATCTTTTTTAAAATAAAATCATTTTATTGCAGTTAACATAAAATTGACTAAGTAAAAAACTCCAAAATTGAATCTAGAAAGTTACAGTCAAGCAAATCCCCATGATCACGCACATATTTTTGAACATATATTGTTCAAATTAAAATCCATAATGCCCTTTTACAGCACAAAAAAAGTGAGAACAAATAAACCAAATCCTCAATCAAATATTACAAAGCAAAATGTACAGAATCAAATATAAAAATTAAACAAAATCTCATTACGGATTACAAAAATCAAATCTAAGCAAATCTGGAAAATGTTACAACAAATCAATTACAGCAAATACTAAATCTCTAAAACCTAATTCCTAAATCTAAGGCTAATAAACTGTAACAAATTGAAACCCTAAAAACTAAAATTGTATAAATACAGAAAAGGAATTACAAAAAAAGGGAGGATTTAGACAGAAGGCGGAAGAACAGAATTGCAAGAAGAGAATTTGGCGGAAGAATGCAAATACCAGAACCCTTACTTGTTGAAGATCGGAGAGGGCGATTAGGGTTTCAACTTCTGAAACCCTAATCGTGTGACCTAAATCTCCGTTATCCTTGTTTCATCGTTCACCATCATTGGTTCACCATCGCCCGCCGTCTTCAAAGCCTACGAATCAAAGAGACAAGGAGGTATTAGCACCAAATCGGACTGGAAAATTGGAAGTCAGAAAGCAATATCGCGGAGGGTAAACTTAGCTTTTGTTTTTCTCTAGTTATAGATTTGGGGTTTTGTTTGGTTGGGTTTTGATTGAGGGTACCGGGTTTTTGAAGCGTCGCCATGGGGAGGTGTTAGGGTTTAGAGGGTTGAGAGGATGAAGAAAGGGTAAGCGAGGGAGAAAGTTAGGTTACTGTAAAACATGAGATTATGAAATGAAATTAAAACAATATTAAATCGTAGCGATCCCATGCAAGCGCGCCTATGATAATTAGTATGTACCTTTAACTCCCTTCCGTTTGATCATGATTGAACGGCCGTGAGGCCAAGTTCACCATAAACTCCATGCACCCTCGCTACACCAGAATACGCAGATCCTCCCTTCAAACTATAATGGGCCAAGCCCATTCGTATATACACCCCCCTTGCTGCCTGATTGCTAAACTCCAAAATAATTTACACCCCCCTTCCTAGACTCATAATGGGCTTAATCCAACTGTTTTCCACACCCCCTATATTTACTTAAAAACTAGGATTACACCCCCTGCCTAATTAATCATTTTTTTACATTTTCTATATAATTATTTTTTTCTTATTATTATTATTATTGTTATATTATATTATTATCTTTTTTTAATTATTATTTTTATTATTATTAGTTTCAATTGTTATTATTATTACTAGTAATTTTAATTTTATAGTATTATTATTTATTATATGTCAATTTTACTTATTATCATAAATAAATTATGTTTATTTAGAACTCATGAACATATTTTATACATATTTGCATTAAATATTTTTATCATGCATTAACCAAGATATCTTCACAATTAATACGATAAAAAACGCCAACAAATCTCAAACCTTTTTTTTTCGCAATAACCTAAACTAATCAACTGTCTTTTTTGCAAAAGGGTTTCAAACTAGTTTTGACTTACTACGCACTCAGTCAAAATCTCCGCAATCACTACTCCCGACCGAGTGCAAAGTGATTCAAAATAGGTTTGCAAACCCCTAAAAAACACCAACCCATACGAACTACAAATTGAGACTCTGATTCCTCATAAGATGATACGTAGGCATACGATCAAAACTTGTGGCGAGTCTTTCTAATTAAAACTTAAAATCCTGTTTACCCCAAACCTAAACCTAGAGTCTAATATCCTTGTGAACAAGGTAGATGAAAGATGCCTAACACCTTCCTTTTGTCTAATTGAGTATGAAACCTAGAATCTATGTCCGCGAATTAGGGTTTTCTGTTAGATTCCCTTCCCTGGGATAAAAACTAATAGTGGCGACTCTTGATTTAAAAACCAGTTGCTACAGCTGGGGACTCTGTTGGGGAATTCAACTTTATGTTTTAGGGTTTTTTGCTTTAGGGTTTTTATTGCTTTATTTATTTATTGCTTTCATTTATTAATTGCATTTATTTAATTATTGTCTATTGTTTATCATCATATATACTACGTGGCGGGATTTTTCTATCTCAAAAATATTCCTAATATAACCATAGAAAGAAGGTTCGTCTATTAGCTTAGGGGGTACATCATCCCTGTGAGTTTATGTGACGACTTCGCCTAGAGTCGGTGAACTTCCGAAAAAGGAATACTTATCGAGAGATATCTTCTTGATGAGTAGGACTTTGGAAGGTCACCCATGACTCTTTGTAACGACCTTAACCCAAAATCTCATGACGAGACCTTTCACGACTTTGAGACGAAAGTTTCGTTCCGTAAAGAGGCTCCACCTAAGGGAGGCCCTTGTGCCTTTTCCCTCTGGTGTTATTCATGACACCCATAAGAAAGCCATCATTTGGGAGGGTAGATTTACCGTAGGTCAGAACTAAGGAGCGTACCTTATAGGGGTACCCATCACAAAAACCTGTCAGAAAATCCCGTTACTCAACACAACACTTATACATTCATGCATTCATATATATCTCATATTCATCATTTACTTCTTTTATTTGTCTTATTCACAGGGCACAATGAAAAATATAACAAAAATCAAGATTTCTGGTAGCTGTCTTAATAATGGATACCAAAGGGAAACAACTAGTCTGCGTCAATGCCTACAAGCCTGGCCTTTCTGAAATCAAAACTGTAAAAGGGAAATTATCTGAGAGAGCTTTGAAGATGTACGCTCGCCGCTATGGGGACACCCTTTACTTGACTAAAGTAGAGGTTCAAATGGATGTAGTCTCTGCCCTAATTCAGTTTTATAACCCTCCATTGAGATGTTTCACCTTCCAAGACTTCCAACTAGCACCGGCTCTGGAAGAATTTGACAGAATTCTGAATTTTTCCAAAGAAAAGTCCTATGTAGGTATTGGACAAATTGTTGAAGTCAAAGTTTTGGCAAAAGGCTTGGGGATCCCCTACCCTGAGTTAGTGCAAAATTACCGAAGAGAAGGTCCAATACAAGGAATTAAAAGGATATACTTGGAAGCTAAGGCACTAGAATTTGCTAATTATAAGGAATGGGAATCTTGTATTGAATTTTTAGGGCTGTTGGTGTTTGGTGTAATTTTATTTCCTTTGACTGTTGACTATATTGACCCTGTGGCCATTAGCATATTTTGGGGTGCGAAAGTCTTTAATACGGATCCTAGCCCCGCTTTGTTTGCTGACATTTATTACACTTTGCATATGATGTATGAAAAAAGAAAAGGCATGCTAAATTGTTGCATCCCGCTTCTATATACTTGGTTCATGACACATCTTTACAAAGAAGACTATATGATCCCAGAATTGACCAGATACGAGTGGCCACGGAAATTAAGATCTCTCACTGAAAACTCTATATTATGGTATGCAAGGAAGCTGCATATTGATGATATCACTATTAGTTGTGGGGACTTTCCTAATGCCCTTTTAATTGGATCGCGAGGATATATTAATTACAATCCTACTTTGGCCCTACGACAGTTAGGGTATCCTTTGGAAGACAAACCTTTGGACGAACAACTCCGACCATTTATCATCCACAATATGGGTATAGAAGACCAAGGGTTACTCAATAAGGTTATTCGAGCCTGGAACAAGGTTAACAAGAGGAAAGCTGAAAGAAAGAATGCCATAGCAAGAGAACCCTACACCAAATGGGTCCGAGATAGGGTGCGAATTATCAAGCTGCTATTCGAGAAAGATCTGGAGTACAAATCAGAGGTCCTAGAGATAACACCTATATCTTTGGAGGAAGTCGACAATCTGAAAAACGCCTTAAAACAAGCTCAAAAATAAAAAGAAGCGCTGGAACTCAATCTCCTCAATCTGACCAAAGAAAAGAAACAGATGCAGCTTATACTTGAGTCGAAGGACGAACAAATTGAGAAAAGTCTAAAGGAATTGGAGAAAGAAAGTCTCAAATGAAAGCGTACAACTAAAGGGTTGTTGAGCATAACATTCAACCTAGATTCCCATAACCAAAGGTTAGAAGAGGCCGCCATTGAAATCGGAAGGTTAATTAGATGGTATGAAAAGGCAACACATAACAAGAAGGTGCTAGAGGAAAATTTAAGAGCCCAAATCCAAAGTTTGGCACAAGCTTCCTTAGATCAATAAGAGAAAGTAAAGTACTTCGCCACTAAACTTCAAGACAGCCAAGAATCAAAGGTCAAAGCACGCCTTGAAAGGATAGAGGCAGAGAAACTCCTGACTCAGAGAACTCAAGAATATGAGCATGTATGTTTAGAGCTGCAGGGTCTTCAAAAGGATTTCCTCATCCAACGAAGGCTTTATACAGAAATGAGGGGTGAAAAGATGTATTGGGAAGAGCAGTATACCAAGATCTCCCAAGCTGGGAGAGATAACCCTAAGATAATCCCCCATCTTTATTAGGAATACAGGTACTACAAAGACAAACATGAAAATCTCATCTTCCTAGCCAACAATCTCATCGAGGACATCCCTAGAAGTTTAAAGGATGCAGAGAATGTAATGGTTCCTCTCCTGAAGGATGTTGAGGACTTTCTCCAGCTTTGCCGAGCAATGGTTGATAGCTTCAGAGCACACATCTGCAGGCGCACCTATAAGATTTAGTTCCTTTTATTTATGTTTATGCAAACAAGTTTTGATTTCAATTTTTAATATTTTTCAATATCTGGAGTATGTTACTTTCAGTAAAGGTATTTTGTTTCCCTATCTCGACGGCGTGTCTATTTTAAAGCTAGTCACCAAGTAAAATAATAAGTAAAAATACAAGCATATACCCAAGTAAATAAGACATTTAAAACAAGAAATCATTTCATGCATAGCCATTCGCACGCATGCATTTATAAAACACCTGTATGTCATTTCAAAACTCATTTTCTTTAAAAATCTCATCAGTTAAGCCATTGGTAAAAGAAGGCCTCCACCCCCTTGGCCTCCATATCAAACAAGGTCCCATCAACAAAAAGCGATGGAACAAATTGAGGAGACTCATGCTGTGTTCAAAGAGGATCTTGACCAAGTGAAGGGTGACGTAAGCTCAATGAAAGGAGATTTGAGTCAAGTCCTTCTAGCTTTGAAGAACATTATTGATAGGCAGGATCAAATTCCAAGGGTAGCTTTTGAAGAGGTAGCCCAAACCATTGGTGCATCGAGCAGTCACCATCCAAGGAAAGAACCGGAAGAAGGACCTTAAAAGTCCGCCATGGCCCAGCAAGAGGTTGAAACTAAAGGGTTAATATCACCACCATCAAAAGTAGGGGCATCACATACCCTACAAATTCCAACCAACAATGCATATAACTACCTAGACTTGCAATACGAAGATCATGACCCAGAGGATGCTCACCAGGCACCCTTAAAGACAACAGGTACTTATGCTGCAGATAACCCACTGGTAATGAATCAGTATAAAGCCCTGGAAGAAAGACTTAAAGTTATGGAGGGTTTCGACACTTTCGAAGTAGACGCTTTGGAAATAGGTCTAGTTCCTAATGTAGTGATACCGCCAAAATTCAAAGTACCCGACTTTAGAAAATACAAAGGGCCCACTTGTCCAAGGAATCATCTTTCTACGTATTGTAGGAAGATGCATGCCCACGCCCACGATCAGAAGCTAATGATCCACTGTTTCCAAGATAGTTTGAGTGGGGCATCTTTAGACTGGTACATGCAATTGGAACGAACACATATTCGAACATGGATGGACCTTGCTAATGCTTTCTTGAAGCATTACAAGTATAAATTGGACATGGAGCCCACCCACTTGCAACTCCAAAATCAGTCCCAAAAGAAGGAAGAGTCCTTCAAAGAATATGCTCAAAGATGGAGGGAGATGGCATCCCGTGTACAACCACCACTGCTGGAAAAAGAACTCGTAGACATGTTCATGGGAACCTTACAAGGGCTTTATTATGAGAAAATGGTGGGAAGTGTCTCGTCGGGATTCTCAGATCTAGTGACTATTGGCGAAAGAATCGAAACGGGGATAAAAAGTGGGAAGATATCAGGGGGGTCGTCAAATGCCCCTTACAATTCAAAAAGACCGGCTCCAAATTTCCCAAGAAGAAAGGAGGGAGAAGTCAATGTTGTAGGCTCACAACCAAGGACATCACAACCATTGGTAATCCTACAAGGACAAAGGCAAGACAAATTTAAAAGGCCACCCAGAAATTTTAATCCACTGCCCATGCCACCAAGCCAGTTATTACAACACTTGGCTAAGGCATCCTTGATGGAAATCAAGCCTTTAGCTCCTCCAGTCGGGCCACTCCCTCAAAGATACAATGCCGACACCGGCTGTGAGTACCATGCTAACTCTCTGAGGAACACCATAGAACAATGTTGGGCATTCAAGCATAAGGTTCAGGATTTGTTAGAATCTCAAAACATCACCTTTGAGAAGCCTAACATCAAATCAAACCATATGCCTCCGCACGATGGGCCATCAATAAATGCAATTGAGGTGGTCACTGACTTCGGGGCAACCATAAAGACAAAAACCCCTATCAACCTATTGAAAGAATATCTATTCGAATATGGATTCTTGTTAGAGCATAATGAAGATTTTGAAACAACTCTGGAAAAGCTAGTGGATCAAGGGATAGTCCAATTTGGATTGTACCCTGAGGAAAAATATGTAGCCACAATTGGAGGGAAAAGCCACCGGTAATCCCTTGCCAGGGCCTAAGTCTTACCAAGAAAAATCTAGTCATCCCATGGGGAGAGTCAGCATAGATTACAAGAAGGGCACCTAAGAAGACTCTCTTAATACCCACCACTCCAAAAGCCATGATGGTAATTAAGGGACCGTCACCTATCCCTTATGAAAATAATAAGGCAGTACCATGGAGTTATGAATCAACCGTGCACATCAACAGAGTGAAGCAAGAAATCGGGCCATCCCTGAGTCAGGGACCTGCAATTTCAAACATAGCAGGGACAGAAGGTATGACCCGAAGTGGTCGAATTTTTGGATCCGAACTATCAAAAAAGACGGATGTGATTCCAAAAAAGGACAAGGGAAAAGCAGTGGTTGATACAAATCAAGAAACATAATCTCAAAGCAAAGACTTTACCGATCAAGAGGCAGAAGAGTTTCTGAAAATAATCAAAAAGAGTGACTATATAATGGTGGTTCAGCTCCACCAAACTCCAGTAAAAATCTCCATACTCTCGTTACTCATCAACTCTAAAGCACACCGGGATTCTTTAATGAAGGTGTTAAGTTCAGCTCATGTCGCAAAAGAAATCTCAGTAAATCAATTTGATAATGTCGTAGAAATTCTAACGTCTGGATCCTACATGGGTTTCAGCAACAGTGAATTACCGCCACAAGGCCGAGCCCATAACAAGGCACTCCACATTACTATGCAAATAGGTACTACCCATTTGTCCAGGGTTCTTACTGACACTGGTTCCACTCTTAATGGGTTACCAAAGTCAAGTCTCATAAAGTTAACAATAAACGACGTGGTAATGAGACCAAGTTCTACGATAGTAAAGGCGTTTGACGGTTCTCGAAGCTCGGTGTTAAGAGAGGTGGACCTTCCAGTTAAGATTGGTCCGCATATCTTCAATATCACTTTCCAGGTCATGGATATCGAACCAGCATACACTTGCTTACTGGGGAGACCTTGGATCCATGTGGCAGGGGCAGTAACCTCGACCCTGCATCAAAAATTGAAGTTCCTAGTGGAAGGGAAGTTAATCATAATTGACGGCGAGGAAGACATTTTCGTAAGCCACATTGAATCGTACAGGTATATCAGTTCCGATGAAGACTGTATAGCTACCCCGTTCCAAGCCTTGGAAATTGCTTCAATGGTAACATTACCAGTCGAGAAGGGTAACAAGGCTAAAGTAACATCATGGAGAGATCTGCAAACGACTATGGGATGTGATGCCTCGAAACACTGGGGAAAGCTCCCAGAAATTCTTGAGAAGAAGAATCGCTTTGGTTTGGGCTATGAATCATCGAAAGCAACTCCAAAAGGCAAAGCATGTTTCCCTCTGATCCAAGAGACTTTTGTCAGCAAAGGAACAGAGCATGGTAGACATGTGGCGATGATATCAAGCAAAATCAATACCAAGAGGGAAACTGACTTCATCAAAGAGGGCGCCCCAGGAGAAGAGCTCAAAGGATGGACTGCTGTGGAGATTCCTGAGATATTTTTCTTTTCTAAGTAATATTTCTTGTTTTGAAAGAACCTATGTCAAACCCGAGGCATAGGGGTTTCTTGTAAGGGTTTTCCCTGTTTTGCTTTCAGACAAAACTTACAATTAATAAAAGTTATATTATGTTTTCAATCAAGATCCTTGTCTTTCTTTTGCATTTATCTATTAAATTTAAAAATGGCAATACTTTCTCTGCATATGCATTTTCAAATTCCAAGCACTAAAATATGCACCAAAACATGATAAATATGCAGATCCATGCCCAAAATTACCGATAACATTACTGATATGACCCGATACGATTTTGATGCTCTTATCAACCAAGTCGAAGAGGAAGATGACGAACATCTTGAACTCTCCGAGGAAGTGGCAAGGGAAATAGAGTGAAAGACTGACATCATACAACCATATCAAGAGCCTATTAAGACCATTAACCTGGGCACAGAGGAAGATCTGAAAGAAATCAAGCTAGGGGCAATGTTGGAGCAGAGTGCCAAATACAGGCTAATCAAGTTATTACATGAGTATGTGGATATATTCGCTTGGTCCTATAGGAACATGCCAGGGTTGGATACAAACATCGTGCTGCACAGACTACCTCTCAAAGAAGGGTGTTCTCCAGTCAGATAAAAACTCAGAATAACCCGTCCGGATATGTCCAGCAAAATCAGAGAAGAGGTTCTCAAACAGTTTGACGCAGGGTTCCTAGCAGTGGTAGAATATCCATCATGGATAGCTAACATTGTACCGATACCCAAGAAGGATGGAAAAGTACACATGTTTGTAGATTATCAAGACCTAAACAGGGCAATCCCCAAAGACAATTTCTCGTTACCCCACATAGATGTCCTAGTAGATAACACCACTCAAGCCTCAGTATTCTAATTTATGGACGGTTTCTCGGGCTATAATCAGATCAAAATGGCGCCCGAAGACATGGAAAAGACTACTTTCATGACACCTTGGGGAACTTTCTGCTACAAAGTAATGCCATTCAGTCTCAACAACGCAGGGGCAACCTATCAGAGGGCAATGGTCACACTATTCTATGATATGATCCACAAGGAGGTTGAATTATACGTAGATGATATGATTTCCAAATTCCATATGGAGGAGGAACACATCATACATCTTCAAAAGTTATTCGAGCGGCTGCGTAAGTTCAGACTGAGGTTAAATCTAAATAAATGCACATTTGGCGTCAGATCAGGAAAATTGTCAGGTTTCATTGTAAGCTAGCGAGGTATCAAGGTGGACCCCGATAAAGTAAAAGGTATACAAGAGATACCCGCACCAAGGACAGAAAAAGAAGTATATGGTTTCTTAGGGCGATTGAATTACATCTCAAGGTTCATATCGCGTCTAACAGCTACGTGCAAGCCAATATTCAAGTTATTATGAAAAGATCAGACAGTAGTATGGAATGATGATTATCAAACTGCCTTCGAGACAATTAAACAGTATCTGCAAGAGCCGCTAGTCTTAATGTCGCCATTCCCTGGAAGACCACTCATCATGTATTTGACAGTGCTCGAAGGGTCAATGGGTTGAGTTTTAGGACAACAGGATGAAACAGGTAAAAAGGAGCATGCGATCTATTACCTCAGCAAGAAATTCACTGACTATGAAACCAGGTACTCACTCCTTGAGAAAACTTGTTACGCGTTGGCTTGGGCTACCAAGAAGTTAAGGCAATATATATTAACCCATACTATGTGGTTAATAGCAAGAATGGATCCTCTAAGATACGTGTTTGAAAAGCCAGCTCTTACCGGAAGGATCGCACGATGGAAGATGCTACTATCAGAATACGACATCCAATATGTCACATAGAAGGCCATCAAAGATAGTATACTAGCTGATCATCTGGCTCTCCAATCGCTATCCGAATATCAGCCTATGAAGTTCGACTTTCCCGAAGAGGATGGCATATTTATAGCCAACTACGAAATACCAGGACCTGACGAAGGGCCCGAGCCAGGGGCATGTTGGACACTTATGTCCGACAGGGCTTCAAATGCACTAGGTCACGGTGTAGGGGCAGTATTGACATCTCCAAATAATTATCACAAACCCTACACTGCAAGGTTGTGTTTTGACTACACCAACAACATCACTGAATACGAAGCCTGCATACTAGGACTAGAAGTTTCCATCGATTTGAGAATAAAGCACCTCGAAGTATTTGGGGATTCTGCATTAGTCATATACCAGGTTAATGGAGAATGGGATACTAAACACCCTAAATTGATTCCATATCGGGATCATGTTTTAAAGTTAGCCACGGAATTTACAGAGATAACTTTCAGTCATATCCCACGAGAAGAAAATCAAATGGCAGACGCCCTAGCAACCCTATCAGCTATGTTCAAAGTGACTTGGCTGAATCACGAACCACATATTATGATCAGACATTTCGAAGAGCCTGCACACTGCTTTGCTATTGAGGAAGGACCTGACAATAAGCCTTGGTTTTACGACATCAAGAAGTACCTAGAAGGGCGGGAATATCCAGAAAATGCCTCTATCATTGACAAGCAAACCTTGTAAAGGTTAGCTTCAAAATTCTTTCTGGGTAATGGAGTGGTGTACAAAAGAAACTACGACATGGTACTACTCAAGTGTGTGGAAAATCAAGAAGCAGATATGCTCATGAGAGAAATCCACGAGGGTACTTTTGGAACCCATACAAATGGGCACGCCATGGCTAGAAAGATTCTTCGAGCAGGGCATTACTAGTTAACAATGGAAGCTGATTGTTACCACTACACGAAGACATGTCATAAATTCCAAATCTATGCTAACAAGACAAATGTACCACTGACTCCTCTGAACGTCATGATCTCCCCTTGGCCATTTTCAATGTGGGGAATTGATATGATTGGCATGATCGAGCAGAAAGCATCCAACGGACACCGCTTTATATTGGTAGCCATCGACTAATTTACCAAGTGGGTAGAAGCAGCGTCTTACGCCAACATAACAAGTCAAGTGGTTACACGCTTCATCAAACAGAACATCATATGCAGGTACGGTGTCCCAAGCAGGATAATTATAGATAACGGGTCTAATTTAAACAACAAGATGATGAAGGAACTGTGCGATGAATTTAAAATCGAGCATCATAATTCCTCACCATACAGACCAAAGATGAACGGGGTCGTCGAAGCAGCCAACAAAAATATCAAGAAGATCATCCAGAAGATGGTAAATACATACAAAGATTGGCATGAAATGCTTCCCTTCACCTGAATGGCTATCGCACCTTTGTACGCACATCAACAAACGTGAATCCTTTATCACTAGTATATGCCATGGAAACGGTTCTCCTGGTGGAAGTTGAGATACCATCATTTCGGGTCCTGAGGGAAACAAAGCTGGAAGAAGCAGAGTAGGCGCAAACACGATTTGACCAGCTCAACCTTATTTAAGAAAAACGATTGACAGCTTTGTGTCATAGTCAGCTGCATCAAAAGAGAATGAAGAGAGCCTTCAACAAGAAATTCTGCCCTCGAATATTCAAGGAAGGGGATCTAGTGCTCAAGAAGATTTTACTACCTCGCCTCGATTCACGTGTTAAATGGATACACAACTATGAAGGTCCATATGTAGTCAAAATAGCATTCTCCGGAGGTGGTCTCATCCTCACAATAATGGATGGGGAAGAACTACCGCATCCGGAAAATTCAGACGCAGTCAAAAAATACTATGTATAAAAAGCTCTCTAAGCTCGAATCCCAAAAGTATGACTTAGGCAAAAAGGAGCGTACTGGTGGATCGAAAACCCTAAAGGGAGATCCAGGAAAAAATTAGGGGCATATAACAAGAAAATCATCCTGGTGGATTGAAAACCCGAAAGGAAAATCCAGGCAAAAGTTAGGGATTTCATACAAAGAAATAAAGAACAAAAAAATTGCGATCTAAAGAGCTACGACTACGAACCATGAAGGGGAGGATATATTGGAATCATACAACTCAGAAGCAAATGAGATAAGATCATCAAAAGATATGGGGGAACAACAGTAGCGATTATCATTTTTCATTGCCATTTACTATTTTAAAACTTACTGTAATTACCTCTTTCTAGGAATTGCGTCTTGTTTTCTCGCCTACTTAGAGGCATATCAATAAAACATTTGTTTTTTTTACATCAGTCGAACTATGTTTTTTCTTTTCTCAGATTTTTTTACAAAATACTACGATTATTACTTGTGAATATTATCTTGAAATCATTTTGGGGAATTAACAAAGTAAAAGCATTTGAAAAAACATCGGAAAAACATTTTGGTTAGAAAAATATTTGAAAGAAAATCCACGTCTACGTCCATGCACATAGTTGTGCCTACTCCTACATCTACGCGTCCGTACACGAAGTCTATAGCATCTATGCCTACACTTGCAACACGAGGACTACGTTTGCACGCATCCACGCACATGTCTACTCCTACGTCAACAATACAAATTCTATACGCATGTCCGCGTCTACGCCCACGCTTGCAACATAAGAGTCTACGCATATGCCAATATCTACGTCTACGCCTACACACATGTCACTACCTACGCTCACAATACAAAACCATGTTCAAATTTTGCTAACATTGTCCATTATGATAAATATCAACAATGCTACGATAACATACAACGCCAGGAATCAGTAACTCTAAGCCAATGGTTTAAAGGAGAGGATGACAGAAATAGTCTTCAAAACATTTCAAGACATATGTGCATCTTACGCACATTTCATACATACACACATTTTTCATATCGCAAGCGTACATACACTACGCATTCTTGCATATAATACGCATATATTCAGGGTTCCATATCAATGTCAAACATCATACATTTCACATACATCCAAACATCTCGATATCAGACCTCTTACGCATGTACCATGCAGCAAGCAAACAAACAATATTACCCTGTTTACCGTGGTTTTTGGTAAACAGTTATTGATCCTCCAAAAAGGAAAGTCCTTTTGGTTACTCGCGGGATCGATCAGATTGATCCCAGAACATATGCTAACTTTTATACTGGTTTGATGTAAAAATAGATATCCAGGAAGAACACACGTTCGACCAAAGACAAGATGCTTGTAGTTTTGGAAAGTAAGAAAGTAAATAGAAATGCAGGTAAAGATGCAGGAAAAGTAACTTCGCAAAATAAGATCAAAGCAATGTAAAAAGACTTTACTAATGAAAAGTGGTGTTTTTAACGTACATTTCTCAGTTTATCCTTTCACACACAGCGGGTACTTGGACAATGTTTGAGTAATTAGCACAATAGGTTAAACACACGGAAAAACTACACACACTTCCTATTTTATACTAAAACTATGTAACCGTCGAGGGTTGGCTCTACTCTAAGATAAAGACAAGTGTCCTCTGCATGTCCATCGACCTCTAGCTTCCAGCCACGTCGCTTTCCTTTAACTGCTGGCGAAACCGTCTTTACCTGCAAAACTCAAATTCAAATGTCCTTTGCCTTTGGTGTCAACACGAAGGTATGTCCTTCTAGTCGAATGTCATAAGACCTTCTCAATCGAAATCTTGATAGTGATTCCTGGTCGAAGACCAATATGTAACTTAGATATTTTCTCTAAGTTATTTCACCCGTCGAAACATCCTCCAGCTTGGTTTTATTTGTTCCATTTTTGGTCTAAAAGACCAATATATAGTAGGTGTCGAGCCAACAAATTGCCCCCCAAGAATGTCTATTTCGACGTCAAAAGAAATAGTCATTCTTTGATCTTTCTGTTCGACACCTGTCTTTCTTGTTGTCCACAAAGTCCTGACGTGCGCTTTTCGTCTTCCAACAGCTGCCACTTTCGAAACACATTATTACTCTTTTTTCCAAGACGTCTTTTCAAACTGCCGTTACCGTGCTGCCATGATGACCATTACTCCTAGAACCTAGGCATGCATGTCAAAAAGTTTTCCATCATCTGCACGGTAACTGCTTCATGGTCTGCCACGTGCCCCACTACATCCATAGCATTAAATGGATTTGACGAGACACATTCCTCTCTGAAGACTATAAATAGTCTTGAGCCTCTTCATTTGGAACTTTCACAACACTAAGTATTTTCAACTCTTCTGCATAAAACACCTTACATTGTCATCTTCGCTCCTTACTAATCTGCAAAAAATGGCTTTCCTTTCTAACGCACCCAACAACCCTAAACCTAAGAATGCTGCTGATATACAACGCCAACCAGAGATATTTCCTACCAATCCTTCTCCTGCTTCGACTGACGGGTCACGATTCGTTTCTGAACCCACAACCAGCGAAAGACGTGAGGTGTATGACTCCCAGCTTCTCATTCCCATCAGGTACTCTGAATATATATACGCTATGTCTAGCCCTCTGTCCACATGCATCGATAATCCTATGAAGAATCGTGCTTTCTTCCTCACTCACCCAAGACTCATACCTATAGACTGTGCGAAGAAGCTCAGGGACGATCCTGAGGATGCGACTCTATCTAACCAGCAACACGCTCAGACCACGGAGGACATTAACCTTCAATTCATGAACAAAGGGAATAAGATCTTTCGATCATGCCCTAATCTCTCTTCAGAGTATTCAGATTGGTTAAATAAGATGGAGAAGGCATAAACCTTCGTCTGGAAAGAAATGGGGATTTACGATTTGGTGATGCTGTCAAAGACAGGATTGTCTTATTGTCCTCTTATGTTGGTGTCTTCGCTATACTTCTGGGATAGCGCCCACTTCACATTTCATCTTCCCTGTGGGATGGTGACCCCAACCCTCTTCGACATAGCAGTGATCATCGGTCTTCGACCGACTAGCGATTATTTCGACCCAGAGGACCTCTCTGAAGATGTCATTGGGTTTTCAGCTACAAAGCCTACATACACCACATTCATCAACCATTTCCATGATAAATCCTCCAGTACCGTGTCGGAGGTGGAACATATAGCTTTTCTGGCTATGTGGTTATCCTATTTCGTCTTCTGCACCAAGTCGCTTCAGGTGACTAAGAAGATGCTCACGCTCACAACGTAACTTCATCATGGCTACCCCCTCTGTCTGAACGAATTAATTTTGGCCAATCTATATGAGTCCATCAGCAATGGTGTGACTCAACTCAAGGTTATAGGAGATAGAGCAAGCTTGCTTCTTTCTGGCCCTTTTTGGCTTCTTTAACTTTGGCTCAATGCCACCTTCGAATATTTTCTTCCTCATAAGAATAAGATCAATGAAGGGGCCCCAGAAATCTTGAACAAGAGGGTCGAAGGTACCAGACTTGCTTTGCTGACTCCCACTGACGAGGGTCAACAATTTCAAAAGGCCTTCACAAGCTTCGTGATGATGTTTGCGGAGCGCAAACATTTTGTTTCGACCATGGCTCCTTTTGCTAGTCGAATAGTCGGCCCAGAATGGTTTACTAGACCATTTCCTTCGAATGAGGAGGAAGACTTGGATGACGAATATGTGGTCATGTGGGAGTCGTTTCTTTGACCCAGAATCATGCCACTAAGATTCAAAAGCTCAAAGAATCAATTAAGTTTGATTGCTTACCAACCAAATCTTGTTTCTCGAGAATTCGGCATTGTCCAGTCACTCCCATCACCCATTTATTCTCGAGAGAAACTGCTATTATTTTACAATGCAGACTACTCAGAGGATGCTACTAGAAAGCATATTGGTAGGTACGTTGGTCGAACCGTACTAACCATGTTCGACTTTAATCTCAATTTTTTCTGTTCTAGCAATTTTGAAGGGTGGTGGAGGCAGTATTATGATGAGGAGTTCTTCGATGAGAAGGATTTCGCCCACCACCTTCGTGAGGATTTTAAACTGGTCCTTGACAAGATTTAATCATTTGATGCTCGACTTATCTTTGTTTCCTGTGCAGCTGTCAAGAGGACCAGTATAAAGAAAGCTGCTGAAAGCACTAAAGGGAGAGACCCTTTTGTTAACCCTTCGCCCAAGGTATTTACTTTCTGCTATACCTTTATCCTTTACTATCCTCTGATATGGATACTGATTTCTTCGACTTATCTTTCTGGGTATTCAGAAAACTACCCCCAAAAAACGGAAGGTCTAGGAGATCGAGATCTCTAGTGATGAAGAAGAGGAGTCTCCTCCTGTTCCTCTGGAGAGACAAAGGTTAAAGAAACCAGCCCCTGCGCTTGAGCCTCGTCCCAAAACAAAAATTAAGATTACAGCTACGAGGCCACCTCTTGTAGTTATCAGAGAGCCTACTGAGCAAGAAGTACCTGCCAGGCTAAATAATCCCAGCGAGAGCGACAATTCCAGCCCCGGTGCCGAAGTTCAAATTCAGGTATTTGCTTCGACAGACAATCACTTACTTCATGAACTAATCCTTTTCTCTATAAGAATTCAGATAAAAAACTCCTTTTAATCTTCAGGATACTGCTGGCACCTCCAACCAAGTCCCTACTCCTGTCGAAGGATCGGCCACTCTATTAAATAGTGAGGGAGATCCTACTTATAGGCCTTCTTTAGCAAAAGGCTCCTTCGTGAGCTCAGCTGATGAAGTGAACCAAACTTTTGAACCTCAGTATGAGACCATAGAGGTAGTCAATGAAGAAGGCCCTATAGGAGATCATGAAGAAATTAGGGCTCCACTGGTTGACGTATAGAAGTCGAAGAGGAGGAGGCCATCGATGCTGAAGTTGTAATAGAGAGGGAAAATGTACTGGAGGGGGATAATCAAGATGAAAGGATTCCAGAAGCTGATGGAAGGGAAGGTTCTACTGAAGG
The DNA here is from genome assembly GCA_948472305.1 of Vicia faba. Taxonomy (NCBI): domain Eukaryota; kingdom Viridiplantae; phylum Streptophyta; class Magnoliopsida; order Fabales; family Fabaceae; genus Vicia; species Vicia faba. Next base: position 1,401,625,347 of record OX451741.1, read on the forward strand.
GGCCCAAAATCCCACAAACACTGAAGCTTCCCATATTCCAGCACAAGTAGCCAATGTGGTTGCTGCTGTTAATGAAGGTGCCCCTTCGATAGGGTCTCGAACCAAAGAGGACTTGGCCTTGCTGAAACAGCAAAATCCTCTGGGCTATTTAACTGCCATTCTAGAAGGGCGAGATAGTTCTTCTGACCATAGTGTTTCGACTGCGTCCGGAAAGTCTACTTCGACCTCTCCTCTTGATGAGGCACTTCAGAAGGTCAAGGCACAAATCTTCAAAAGAGATTTAATGCTAACCCTGGAGGAAGAACCTACTGCTCCTTCTTTTCTGAAGACTACTCTGAGGGTTGTTGATCTCCTCATTGCTTCTCCAGATGTGGCCAGCGTTATCTTGGATTTAATCTCCATTATTGACCAAGTGTCAGCGGACTATAATCGTCGAAGGACTCTTACTCGTGAAATTGAAGAGGCTAACGATCATGTAGTTGCTGCCTAGCACGCTGCCACTGAACCAACCTCTAAAGTAAAAGATTTGTCGAAGGCCCAAGAGGCTAGGCGGAAAGAGGCTGAGGAGATTGATCAAGACACCGCTAAAATGAGGGCGCAGATCAAAGAGTTGGAGGCTAAAATTGCTGCCAATGATAAAAAGAAAGAAGAGCTTCTCTCCGTTAACACTGAGTCGGAAAGCCAAGAGGAACTGGCTGAAGGGTTAGAACATGCTGATCGGGCCCAATCCCTCAATGGTAAGCTTGAAACCCTCCATCAGTCGAAGGCTTTGTGTGATCGGCTCCTGGAATTACAAAGAATCAAATACCTTCAGATCAAGGTTAATCTCCATTTTTAAATCCTATTTATATTATCTGTATAATCACTCATTGTAATGACTTCAAAGCCATTTTGGCTATTTTTAATGAAATTTAAATTTCCATTTTGGAAATTTCTTTATTCGACTGTGACTATACATTGGTTATTTTGACCTCTTGAAGCATAGGTCTATACTTTTTCAAGTATTTACCATTTACTCTCAGAAGTCTTTGATCTTCACTTAACTCCTAAATCTCATAGGCTTCACCAGAGAAAGTTTGGATAATTCTGAAAGGTCCTTCCCACTTAGGGGACCATTTTCCCAAATTTCTATCTTTTTGATCCATTGGAAGAATTGCCTTCCATACTAGATCCTCAGGCAGAAATGTTTTAGGTTTTACTTTTCGATTATAGGATTTCTCAACCCGTTTCTTCTGTAATCTCAAGAGATCCAAAGCTTTCAACCTTTCTTCGTCCAAATCAACTAGTTCGTCTAACATCATATTCCAATAGAATTCAGAAGGGATATCCTGATGTCTCTGAACCCTCGTTGACTATAGACAGATTTCCACTGGCAACACTGCATCATGACCATAAGTTAGGCGAAATGGTGTTGTTCCCGTAGCCTCTTTAGGAGAGGTTCGACAAGCCCATAAAACTTGATCTAGCGTCTTTTGCCAGTTTCTTGGTTTCTTTCCCACGTGTTTCTTTATTAAATTGATTACTACTTTGTTTGTTGCTTCGACTTGGCCATTAGCTTGCGCATAGTAAGGTGTAGACGTTAACAGTTTGAATCCCATTTCTGTAGCAAAGTCTTGCATTTTTCGACCAGTGAAGACTGATCCTTGATCTGTTGTTATTGTTTCATGGATTCCAAATCTATATATAATGTACTTTTAAATAAATTCAATGACACTCTCTTAGTCTACATTGACTAAAGTGATTGCTTCAATCCATTTAGTAAAATAATCAATGCCCACCAATATGTATTTCTGGCTTTTAGAAGACACAGGTCGAATCTCTCCAATAAGATCTAAGGCCCATCCTCTAAAAGGCCAAGGTTTCACAATTGAGTGAAGTTCGCTTGCCGGCACATGCTGGATACATGTATGCACTTGACATTCTTGGCATCCTTTTGCAAACTCAACACAATCTTTTAACATAATGGGCCAATATAGTCCTTGTCGAAACAACATCCATTTCATCTTATGGCCTACTTGGTGTGCTCCACACGCCCCAGCGTGTGTGGCAGAAAGAGCTATATACGCTTATGTTTCACTTAGGCATTTCAGTAGCACGCCTTCAGGTGTTTTCTTGAATAATTCATTTCCCATTAATATATAGCTCAGTGCCCTATACCTTATTTTTCGTTTTGTCGAAGCCATTGGATTCTCTAAATAATCTACTACAGGCTTTCTCCAATCTTGTTGAAACAACCGGATGAAAATCATCAAACAATGAAGTCGCCATCAAATGTCTTTTATCCCACATGTCGGGAAAGGTAAACATCGAGAAAACCTGAGATGGGAGAAATCACGGTCTTGCGACCGAGAGATAAGGGTAAGGGAGTCTGTTACACGAAGGAAAGGTATTGGCACCACACACGCCCGTAGTACTCTATGATATCCACTCTTGTTATATATCTTATGGGTGTGCTTAATCTATGCTTACTGTTTATTACTGCTAAAGTGAGAATGCATGAAAAATAAGAGAAAAGAATGTAGGGAAAAGAAAAGTTGTGCTCGTTTGGGCCCTACCCCAATGCCTACGTATCCCTTTTAAGGAATCAGAGCAGCCGTAGTTCGGCTCATATGTTTTTGTTGGTTTGTATTTTTTACTGAACAATATTAATTTCGCATTTTGCCGCAACTCGACCTTTGGGACTTGCGCGTCAGCACATAAGTGAATTAACATGCTCTTTCTGAAAAAAGTTTGGAGGAAATGTGACTGGGCGCACAAAAAGGTTTGAATTTGTTTTTGTTTGAAATGAACGATATTAATTTCTCCTTCTGCCGCAACTCGACCTTTGGAGACTTACGCGTCAGCACAAAAGTAAATTAATACGCTCTTTGAAAAGGTTTTGAAAGAAAGGCCCGAAGGCAAAAAGAGTTTGTATTGGTTGGTATTTTTGCTTGTAGATAATAGCTAGTTAATCTCAAGAGAGAGATTTTAGTCATTTCTCCACTTATTCATGAAACGATTCTTTGAGATTTGAACCACGCCGAAGCCTAGAATAGGAGAATAATAAGGTCGAGAAGAAACTCGCTTATCGTCTCACATACTTAATGAAGATATGATTCTCGTTAGAATTTTTGAGTATTTTTGAAGTTTGAAAGAAAAAAAGAAGTTTTTGTTTTAATGTATATGCAAAGGGGAAAGAAAGTCACAGGAAGACTGACCTATTTCTAAACCTAATTTTATCATGCGTTGTTAGACCTATGTCGAAGATGGATGAAAAGGAAACGTCTACCTAATGTTAGCATCCATATGGTTTGCGGTAAAGCCCCTACTTCTCATGATTTCTAGACAAGCGGTAAAGAAACGTGATAAAGTGCGGAAATGAGGGGTAAATTGAGGTTGCGATGATACCGAATGGAGAAGATTCGTTGCCTCTTCGAAGCCACGCTAGTGATAGGAAAACTCTACAGAAGTTGCTCCGCATGAATAATCAAAGAATCAGTCTCCAAGCTTTCCATATCGCGAAAGTTATATCAACATTCTATCACAAAACTTTAATTAAAAAAATGATAACGAAAATGATTTTTAAACACAAAACAATAGAAAACTTTAATTGAAATCATGAAGGGAAATCGTAAAATATTCTAATAATTTTCTTAATCATTTTATCATATAAAAAGAGAAAATTAATAATAAGAAAATTAGCCAAAACAAATTAAAGGAAAATAAAAAAAAGAATTAAAATTAAACATATGGGGGTGTATGTTGGAATTCGGGTGGTAAGCTTGGCAAGTATGGCGCTAGGCCCACATGGAGAGTCCAGAGGCCCCTTTTTTTTCAAAGAACTTCAAAAAATCCAAAAAAAAAGGTCACGGACGGTCTAGTTTGCCCGAGTTTCAGCATTATCACCTTTTTTGTTCATTTGAATAAATAAATAAAAAATTGAAAGGGGAAAAAACGTGATGTTAGGGTTACAATGATTCTTCATCTTGCTTCGAACAACAAGGATATTCCTCCTTCTCTTTGACGGCTCCGTTCTTGACGAACTCGGATCTCTTCCTCTTCTATCGGCGGCGCACACCACCGTCTCATTCTCGCGGCTTCTCCCTCCTCATACTTCCATCACCGCCGTGACACAATCTCTCCGTCTAGACTTCTCCTTCAACATAGCTCCAGTCCCATCTCCGATCTTAATTTGTTCTCACCTTGGTGATGCTCCATCAATTTCGCTATTCGGAGAAACCGTCTAGTGCTTCTTCTATTCAGGTATGACTTTGTTCTCGATTGTTCTTCTCGATTCACACTTCTTCTACGTTCTTCTTTTTGATGCATTCTGTGAGGATATTTTTCTTCCTTCTTCTGACTTTCTACGCGTATGAATTTTGCAGCTTCAATGAAGTGTTGTTGTTGAGATGTCATCACGATGTGGAGAAGGTGTTGTGGATTTATTGCAGCATTGAAGTTGAAGGCTTGTTGATGATGATGTTGCAATGTTGTTGAGTAATGAAGAATGGATGAAGATGACATTGAGGATCATTGAAGTTCTATGGATTGAAGATTGATTCATGATTGATGAACGATGCAGAAAGAGGACGAGAGAGTTTTGGAGTTTCGTGGTTGTGATTCTTGAAGATTGATGATCCAGAGTGAAGGAGTTGCGATGAGGATGAAGATGTAGTGCAGGAGAATTTTTTTATGGTGATTGTCCAAATGATGAATAAAGATGGAGATCAAGATGAATGGATCTGAGAAAGGTTCTTATGAAGATTGATGATACAAAGTGAAGAGGTTGTGATGAGGATGAAAGGGAGGGAAGAATGAAGAGGTTTATGGAAATTCCTCTGCAGAATTCCAGAATTAATATGAATTGGTAAGTTTCTATAGTTAAATCTATTCTATAGAGTTAAAAAATAATGAATCTGAATCCCCCTCAATCTAAAAACTGAAATTCTGTTATATAGACTGCTGAGAGTTAATTAGGCGTTAGTTAAGTGGTTAGGAAGTTAGTAAATATGTTATAAAGCAGTTAGAAAAGTTTGTTTATAGTTATGGATTTTCCGTTAGAAATTGGTTATGACCGTTAGGAGTTTAGAGGGCTGTTTAGAGGTTGTTAGGGATTGGAAAAAATTTGTTAAAAAACATTATCATATTACTAGAATGGTTAGAGGTTGGTTAAGTTAGTTATCTGCTTTGTAATTGGTTATAGGAAGAAGTAGTTATTGAGTCGGTTAGGAATTATGTTTTCTTTTGTTAGCAGTTTCTGTTATCATTGTTAGAGTTAGTTATAGAATTAGTTAGGGAGTTATAAAATTGTTAGGATATGAGCTGGTAATGGGAGATTCAGTTGGAAATCAGTGTGAAGGTTAGTTAGAAATTGGTTAGTCGGTTGGTTGAAGGTTGATTAGAAGTTCGTATTCTATTTGAGTTTTCTGTTTTTTTTTGTAACAAGTCAGTTGTATTTTTCCTCTAGTGAAAATTCTTTCCATTCGGAAAATGCTTCAGCTGCACTTGAATTTGCAAGAGCTGGTATTTCAACCTCAATAACACTCTTAATTTGAATTTCTCGAGACTTAAACTTGAACTGTTTTTGAGCATCATAATTGCTTTTTGATTTAGCATCAACTTTCATTTTCATCCAAAGGCTGGAAAACTCGTCAAAGATTCTTTGCAAAAGCATATAAGATTTACAATCACTTATTTTTGCATTTGCTGTAGGATATGCAATTTGAACAAGAATGTTCCAGTATCAAGCCTGTATGACAGATGCAATTCTAACCCAACATACTCGACATAAATGAACTTGCATGAAGCAGCCCGGGGGAAGCGCATGAGTACATATATCGTTTCCATAACCAGGTTGATGTTTTCATGCCCAACTTTTCTCAAACATTCTTTTTCTAAAGTGCTTTGACAGAACCAGTGATAACCCAAATTTCATCTCATACACAGCAACTTGAATTGGTTGAATAATGTCATCACATGCTGAGTACTCATCCATCACCCGATTAATGAAACACATTGTTGTTTCCTGCCAACTGTGAGTGCTGTCAATAACTTTCCTGCTAAATACCCGCACTCTTTCCGAATTTCATGATTCAAGTTGGAGTTTAATGAATCGGACTGTTGCGTTTTCTGTGTTTGTTTTTGTTATGATATATGCAGGGTAGTTCTTTCTGTTTATACAGGGCAGTAACGCAGGAACAAGGGTAGCACATGGGCACAATTTGTGGTTTTGCCATGAAGTCCAACATTTGGTTATTTGTGGATGCGGGTAATATTGGAAACTAGCGGCATACCGGACAAGAAGAATCTGCCCATCTTGAAATACAGGAACAATGGAAAGAATGATTGCATATGGTTGTAAGAATTCCACTTGCGTCTTGATCTAATCGCTTAAGGAAAACTGGACATGTTGGCTGTTCGGTTGAAGGGGCATGAAGATTGAAGAATATATGAAGATGGCGAACTTTGGCATGGCATGGACTTGGAAGTTTACTCATGGAATTTTAGCACCTTTAGGACTAAAGAATTTTGTTCAAGCGTATTTTGTAACAATTTTTTTCTTTGTGGAATATTGGTGTAATGGGATTGTAATGATTTTATAATGAATTTTTGGTTTGGATGAACTTGAAATTTATAGTGTGAATTATAAATGACTTTGAGCTTGAAATGTCGGGTGATGAATTTTATGGACGGAGTTTAAATGAAAAAGTCTTGAAAAAATGCTTGAAGACATGAAAGCATCAAATTTTCTTGTGGGGTATTGTTACACTTGAATGAAATTGAATGGAATTGGATAGTATTTTCTTGAATCATGAATGAAAGGGTTTGAATAAACTTTGAACACATGTAAACTTGAATCTGGAATAACGATGAACATCTTTGTAATGCGGATGAACTCCGACTTGAAACAAGACCTCGCAGTATGTACTTTACCTTCCAAGAAACTCATATGACCAATACTTAAGGCTCTTTGCCAACTTTAATCCAATCAAACACTTTCGAACATCTTGAATTCAAATCAAACTTCAAATCCAAATCACACTTGCATTCTCAATGAACTCCTAACTTCAATATTGAATCCAAATCAACTTGTATGATAAGTAATTTGAATAGACAATAAGATCTTGATCCTAAAAAAATTCACAACCTTGCCTTTTGTATCATGCCTCATATTCCACGATTCAATCCACAAGTCCCTTATCTCGACAAGGTCCTTCCCTAATTGACGACCTTAAATCATCAAAGATGGACATAAATGATAATGGAAGAATATGATCAAGATTAACATGAAACCTTATTTCCCCTGATCTTCAATTACTTGAACATTTATCAACGGATAGAAACCCTGATTTTTAATGAAATTTTCCTTTTCTTAACTAATGTTTCTTTTCCTTTTTCCATACCATTCTTCAAATGCAACTTGAATGCCTAACACATATTAGATGAAAGTTCAAGGGAGACCTTGGTCCCAAAGTTAATTGTTCAAATCTTACTTTAACCGAAGTTAACAGATCTTATCCACGTATCTTGAACTTGGCCCATGATTATGCATCTCAAGGTCTCATAAGAGCTTGTAAGCCCATCAGCCAGGTATGCCATGTTGAACAAAACCCTGCCTTGAATGCTTTGAACCTTGAACTACTTTGCATGAATTCTTCCATGAGAAGCCTACTTCAATCCAAATCTACTCGCATTGCAGAAAACAAATGACAATGATGAGGACAATAATTTCCTTGGTTAAGGAGAAGTCCACGAGTTCATATCTTAAGTCATGAACCACGCTTCACAATTCAATCCCCAGCCCTTAGAGATCGGTTATTTAAACTTGAAATTAGTGTCATAAGGAACATCTTACAGATGGATGATAAAGTCTGAATCACGGAAGAATTCTCTTGATGTGAAACCCTAGTCGCACAAATGAAAACCCCAGCACTTGCCAGGACTGGATAAAAGCAATTATATCTTGAAGAGAAAGAAATCTTGTTAACCACACCTCACAATCTTGATTCCTGGTTTAGATGCATAGAGAAATATCCGGATGAAACATCTTTGAACCATGATTCAACAAAACCTAAATTGATTAACTGAAGAGTAGATGAATGTCATGTTACAGTCATTAATCCTAATCAAATGATAGACATACTTATAGGAAAAGACGCCATGATTCGGAGCCCACATATGCTAGGTCACGCCATGGAGTTCTTGACCAGAATGACCTACAACCAGTTGTTTATCAGAAGATATTAGCCCTGTAACTTGGTGGAGAAGAAGTCCAAAAATGAACCTGAACCAAAACCTTAATTCCAAAACCTTGTACACCGAGAAGACCCTGGATAATCAAACTTATTTAACACATACACCTCAAATCAGCTGTAAACCCTAGCTCCCTAACTGCTGATCTTTTGAACCTCAGGCGATCTATTTTATGAAAAATGCGTGTTATGCACATGACTTATTGGAATGATGCAGATGGATGCAAAAGTCTAAGCCAGCATAAAAGTGCAATTAGGAGGGACAATTTTGGGGTGCAACAGCTGCCCCTATTTAATCGCCTTCAACCTGAAGGTGAGATTGGCGTCAGCCTTTCGAACTTTCAAGGTGGAAGAAGATTAAATACTAAAAGAACCCAGAAATTTGCACTCTGAAACCAGTCAGGTATACACTATATTTTTGGTTTTCTGTATTTTCTATTATTATTATTATTTTTTGGACCACAGTAGTCAGCTGAGTAAATCTCTTGGATGTCAGGTCAAGGTTAGACATACCCAAGAAAGAGACTGGCCGAAGAAGACTCTGACGAAGGAACATCAATAAAAGGAGGACTTACTGAGGAAAGATACCAAACGAATGGGACTCCCAACAAATGATACTGGTGGATTTTAGGGATTCCAGCCGAAGGTGGACTTTAAGGGCGAAGAAACCAGCCGAAGGGGAATCTTCATCAAGGAATACTATGCCGAAGGTAGATTCCTAAGAAAAGAACGCCGGTCAAAGGCGAACTTACAACTGAAAAGAGACCAGCCGAAGGGGACTCTCAACAAATGGTACCAGCCAAAGGTGGATTTTAGAGGATGCCAGCCGAAGATGGACTTTAAGGGCGAAGAAACCAGCCGAAGGGGAATCTTCATCAAGGAATACTATGCCGAAGGTAGATTCCTAAGAAAAGAACGCCGGTCAAAGGCGAACTTACAACTAAAAAGAGACCAGCCGAAGGGGACTCTCAAAAAAGGGTACCAGCCGAAGGTGGATTTTAGAGGATGCTAGCCGAAGGTGGACATTAAGGGTGAAGAAACCAGCCGAAGGGGAATCTTCATCAAGGAATACTATGCCGAAGGTAGATTCCTAAGAAAAGAACGCCCGTCAAAGGCGAACTTACAACTGAAAAGAGACCAGTCGAAGGGGACTCTCAACAAATGGTACCAGCCAAAGGTGGATTTTAGAGGATGCCAGCCGAAGGTGGACTTTAAGGGCGAAGAAACCAGCTGAAGGGGAATCTTCATCAAGGAATACTGTGCCGAAGGTAGATTCCTAAGAAAAGAACGTCGGTCGAAGGCGAACTTACAACTGAAAAGAGACCAGCCGAAGGTGGTTTTAAGGATGCCATCCGAAGGTGGACTTTAACAAAGGATACCAGCCAAAGCGGGGTTTTAACGAAAGATACCAGCCGAAGCGGGATTTTAACAAAAGATACCAGCCGAAGCGGGGTTTTGAAGGATACCAACCGAAGCAGGGTTTTGAAAGGATACCAACCGAATCGGGGTTTTAACAAAGGGTACCATCCGAAGCGGGGTTTTCAAAGGATACCAGCCGAAGCGGGGTTTTAAAAGATACCAACCGAAGCGGGGTTTTAACAAAGGGTACCAGCCGAAGCGGGGTTTTAACAAAGGGTACCAGCCGAAGCGGGGTTTTAACAAAGGGTACCAGCCGAAGCGGGGTTTTAAAGGATACCAGCCGAAGCAGGGTTTTAACAAAGGGTACCAGCCGAAGCGGGGTTTTAACAAAGGGTACCAGCCGAAGCGGGGTTTTAACAAAGGGTACCAGCCGAAGCGGGATTTTAACAAAGGGTACCAGCCGAAGCGGGATTTTAACAAATGGTAAAGATATGCATGCCTGGTTAGAGTTAGACACACAAGAGCGAAATTGAGCATCAAGAAACAAATGTTTAGAGTTGGTAAGAATGAGACTAACTGAAGAAAACCCCAACAAAAAGGACGTATTCGCCTAAACAAGGATGCCAGACAACTGGACTTTGAAGAGACACTGAAAAACTCTTATCGTAAAAAGTTAGCTAGGCTAACGAAAGGAGGACCCGACTAACGTGGATAAACCAGAACAAGGAACCGACTAAGCAGGACCTTTAAAGAGAACTGATCGAAGGTGAACTTTACAAGAGAAAGAGATTGGTCAAAGCAGACTCTAACAAAGATTACCAAAACACGTTGGGCTTTCGATAGGTTGCAAATACGCAAGGACTACAAAAATCCCTCAGGCCAAATGCGGGGTGTAATTCTTCAAGAGTGGCAATTATCTGAATTACCACACACCAAGTATGGATACTCAAACACTTGATAAGCAAGAAAGGTTATACATCAACTCTTACTCGTACTCTAAGGGCAAAGCAAATGCGGGTAAAATAACCAAAGGCTTGCAAAGGAAAGCGCCAACCATAAACTTACTGGGGAAATGGAGAATTACCAAAGACCCGACTGGTGGTGAATCAAAACAAACTCCGTTGGGGAAACATAATAGAATTGCCTTAGGCTTATTGTGGAGATAAATCAAATCTGAATGCATAACAATCTGGTTACTGCAAGTGGACATAACTGGCTTATACTCATATATGTTTTAAAAAACAAATTTTACTGTAATGCTCCCTATAATGGAAATGCCACGCGTTTTAGTAGATGCAATGTAATGATGCGATGTAATGATGCAATGTAATGATGAAATGTAATGATGCAATGTAATGATGCAATGTAATGATGCATGTTTAGTAATGCATTAGGAAAACAGATCAATAATCAGCTGCCGAAAAGACGAATAATTTTCGGATGATTATTCTGGCACATCTGATCTTCCGTAGATAAAAGGTAATTTATACTTCAATGGGGAACCGAGATTTGGAACCACCAACCTCTAAATATTGATATCACTGGGGAATTAACTTCCTGGGAAGAATGCTGCAAACGCAATTTGCAGTTCAGCGAAAATCTTGAATTCTGATCAAACTCCCCACTTCACGGGGAATAAATTCCTTATCCTCCATTGGAAAGAGAAAAGCTTTGCTAAAAATGGAAACTTCTGGCGTAGAAATTCTTGACGAAGATAACTTCTGTTGGGTAGTATATAAATTCTTAAATAAAAAGAATTCTACTCAGACCACACTGGGGATAACGTTGCTGGGAGGTGAAAGATTCTCACTTGGGGAGGAAACGAACATCCCGAGATAGAAACTCCACTAGGGATATCTCAACAAAATCTTCTACCACAGGTAATGAAAGAGTTATGACTGGAGTTCTCCTGCATACCTCATCAGAGAGATAGGATACTTGCTCCACTAGGGAAGGAAAAATAGCTCCACTGGGGAAATTGGATCTCATTATACGAAAATTCTCACGTTAGTCACACACAGACCCTTCCTGATTCATTTGTTGGTATGCTTCTTATCATAAAAGACCAATAGTACTTGCAAAAATAGAAGTTGGGGCGACATGCCCCTGTTTGGAATGGAAAACCTAACCGAAGAATAGATAATTTGAACTACCAATCATCGGGTAAAAACTGTGATGCAAGATTGAAACTTTAACACGTCGACTCCGAGGAGAAATGCCACTAAAAAGTGGACTTTAGAGAAGATGCTGCAAAAATAAATTGCAGTCCAATGAAAAGGAATCAATCTAGACTTTAGATAGCTTCTACATTTCCAGGGAGAAAGAACATTTCTTCTTCTGCAGAGAAATGAGGATGCTTCACTGGGGAGAAAATATCTTAGAAGAGAAACCCCTTGGCAGATAGGTGTATGTCAAGTAGCAACAAGTCTTTTATTGGGAGGAGGCATCCCCCTAGGGAGCAAAATTTCCATCAAGTCTTGTACGAGTAAACAAACTCCAAATGATCCTTGCGTTACTGCTAATATCCTACTGAGGATAACAATCCCAACTTCAACTGGGGATAATAACCTTGACTTAGGACAAGGATATCAGTAAATGGACTTGAATCTCTGATAAGTTGAGGATAACGATCACGACTTCTCGGCATGATTTTCAAATTCATAGGTCATTTAGCCTGCGTATGGACTTGATCTGGTCAACTGCTAAAGAAGAGAGAAAGCCCTCGCACAAATTCTTGCCCCAGTCTGTAAGGCTTTTGCAAAAAATTGCCTCGAGAGAACTTTTTTGAGATTTATACTATTGAAGACAATTTGCCCCAGTGTTATGAACTTTGGAACATGATGTTTAGATATCCAGAATTGGAGATGATTCCAACTGTGAATGCCCATACATCTTCAGATTCTGGGAAGATTCTTCTCTGATCAACGCATTCTCAGAGAGATTTGTCAAATATCAGTATAACTTCCCCAGTTTGACTGTACTCTGAGGGATAAAATCCCGACTTGAATACCTCAGATTAGTTGACTACCTACTCGACGGAGTATTCGACACGCTTGCCCCTGCTCAACAGAATCTTGACAAACCTTTTCCCTTACCTCATGCTCACTGAGGATTTTTGAAGACAACATAACCTTTAGAATGGTTGGCTTATGTTTTGGAAGCAGGTTACTTCACAACCATACTGCTCGACTTGAACTGCTTCAGTCTCTAATCAGATACTTGAAGAAGTCGACCCCTCGCGACCAACTGAAAGTAATGCACCACTGCTTGACAGTGACTCTAGGCAACCAACTTTTTTTGCAATCTACTTCAGATCATTCCTCAAACTGGTATTCCTTTACTCAACCGAGTCAACATAAGATTAGCCCCAGGTTAAGACCATTCTCACAAATGATTCACCTTTAAACGGTATCCTGAAACAATTTTTCCCTTGAGATGATCAAATTTTCATCTGATGCCCATTATGCGAACTTACTTGATGTTTAAGCACTTGCTCATATGCAAAGAATGTTTATTCTAAGAATGATAATTCTAATGCAAAGCTCATGTTTGTCTTGAAGTTAAAAACTTTTTTTGAAAAGATGTTGAAACATCAAAAAATTTTGTACAAAAGATAGTAAAAAGATGGAGTGATACCAAAAAATTAGCAAGCCTCCTAGGAGTCAGATTACCGTATTCTTGTTATAGTGTGCTTTCGAATTAACCCTTGCTTCAGTTAGGACTTTTAAGGGTTGTAACGTGGCCTGGTTCATGGTTTTTAGAAGAAAAAGGATTTAAGGCTCAATATATTTGGTGCCCACCCATTCTCCATGATATTCTCCAGTCCCACATTCAGTTAAACCAATATGAGCGCTCATCCCTCAAAAGAAGTTTTCCATGAATGAGGAGGATATGGCAGTGACTCACCTCTTTCATTCTTGGTGTTCGATCGCACGACTTTATCCTTTGTGGAGGATCTTTATTTGGTAATCCCCTTTTCTCTTTTCGCGTTTTTTGCTTTCTTTTTGTATTCCCTAACTTTTGCCTAGACAAATTCCTTTCGAATTTGACTTTGGAGTCCAGCGGGATGCCCTAACTTTTGCCTAAGCGGCTTGTCTTTTCGAGTTTTGACTTAGCGGGGCTTTTTGTCTCTTTCTTTTACCATTTATTTTAGTGAATCAGTCATGTGACTTTGAGTCATTTTTTGACTTGCTAAAAAGGTGTAACTGCCTTGTTGTTTGGTTAACGAGGAATAACCATTATGGTGTCTTCATCTTTTGACCTCTTGATGTACGAGAGATGCTCTTTGGGATATAATTCTTGTTGATGCACGTTGCTGTTAGATGAGAGTTAACCATTGTGGTTTTGTTATTTCTCAACCTTTTGAAGGATAACCATTGTTGTATGCTTTGATGCGCCCTCTTAATGAGTTTTGAACGCCCAATCAGATTAACTCAAATCTACCCTGCCCCAGGTTAAATGTGAGGGTTTTTCTGAATAGAAAAGAAACTCCTACTTCAAAGCTCAAATGGGTTGACGAGGGTTTCACTCCCTTATATCTCCAGTGTTTGGGGATTTGAAACAAGGCATGTACATCGTCAGCAGGGTCCTATTCAAAAGCACACCGTTTGAAATTTTGGTATATTACTCATCATCCTCCCTCCAGAGGCATTTTGCTTTAAGAGTTAAGTATCAAAAAGTCAAAGGAAAACATTAATGAGTGAATACGAATATATTAATTCAAGACAAAGAAATTTAATGCATTGTGATTAACATTCAAGAACAGGCAAGTCTTGCATACAAGGAAGTACTGAACAAAAACCAGAAAGATTACAAATGATAATGCAAATGTAATTTGAAAATGCCATGTTGAAGAGACTAGTCTCCGTATGGACTTGTTGCTTCAAATGATGATCTGGTAGTCTTGACATCTACTGAGTCAACGGAGACTTCAAATCTGACTGGCTGGCCTGAAATTAATAGCCTTTGCATCCAGCAGGTATTGCACATCATTTCTGAATGGTTTAATATCTTTAGTTGAATGGGCTAGTGCCCCAGTATGGTAATCACATTGAATTCCTTCACCATATGTGATGAGGTCTTTATCATGCAAACTTGCATAAATTTCATCACAAAGTATCTTCTACCATAGAGAAGAAATACCAACCATCTTCTACTACATAGAAGAGAAATCCAACCGCTGAATGCCGAAGCGTCTCCCATTACACAAAAGAAGCGACGTCTTCTATTACATAGAAGTGACATCCAGCAACCATACTGTTGTACCCCAAAATTTTCCCTCTCATATTTCTCAAGACATTGCAAGGAAAATCTCCAAGTTGCTCAAGTTTGCTCAAGAGTGGGTCAGACAAGTCATCTCCTAAGGCATTCAACCCCAAATTAGGGTTTTGTGTTGCATCAATATCCTTGAGTCCAAATGAACTCAAGTGCTCCCTAATGTCCTAATATGTTCTCAAAATCATCCATGTCAAATTTCAAGCCTTGCAGAGGAAGTTTGCTCCTTCAATTGCTCAAGGGTCCAAAAATCGATTGTGCTAGGGCAAAAGTCAAATGTGACCTATAAACAGTCAAACTTCAAGATTTTTTGTCAACATTCTCATTTTGAAGGATATTTCATAATTTGATCAAGGGTTCATCATGATTCATCAAGGATTGCTCAAAATTCATCAAGACTCAAAAGTTGTTAAATTAGGGTTTTGTAGAAAAAGTCAACTCAACTTTGACCAAGCATAACTTTCTCATACTTTATGAGAAATGACTCATCCAAAGCTCATTTTTAAGAGGATGAAATCAACTACAATCCATATTCATACCCCAAGATCGAAAAATTCACTCACAAGAAGTTATAAATTTGGACATTATAGGTCATTTTTGAAAGTCAACAAAAACACCTTTTTTTCCAAAGCTTATAACTTGAGAATGTAATATCAAAATGAGATGAGACAAAAAGGGTTGGTTAGAGGATATCTCAAGCTTTCTAAAAAGTCCCAGAATACTTCCAAAAGTTCAAAATTGAAGAAGTTATGCATTTTTGAAGTTGGACTTTTTTGCAAAATTGCCAAAAGTCAACTATCCTCAAAACTTCAAATTTTGTCAAATGGGCCCATTCTTTTCCACTTGATTTGAGCTTGGACAGTTGTCCACTTGCCCTAGCTTCATCCATGAGCTGATATTTTATTTTTATTATTTTATTTTATTTTTTATTGAATTTATTCATTTTTAATCAAATTAAATCATATAAAATCTAAAACTTTGATTACATGAGATCTTTTGGCTATTTCAGGATTTGATTATCATCATTATCATCATCAAACTCGAATCTCACCAATTCATGTGCAAAAATATTGAGATTTGGCAAAATTGTCAAGTTTGTAAAGGGTGAATCAAATCAAATTGGCAAGCATTGATGGGAGAAGATTTGAGCCAAGTTTGTTACCCTAACACACTATACAGTACATAAGCAAGCCACAAGGGACGAAATCAGGGTTGACAGTTGCAGAAGGAGGCAGAACAAAAATTGAAAAAAGCACCAAAAAACTTGAGATCGAAACCATAGCTAGAGGCACTTTCAGAGGCTGAGACCGATCCCAATCTCTTCCTGGGTGTTCACACAAGCGATCTGGATCAAAAGCAAGTGTTCTCAGACCTTCACAAGCACTGTAAGTGTCACGATACCTAGCTCTGTTCTTGAAATCGTAACTCCCCATTCTTGCATCATTTGTACAAACTACCTGCATATTTGTAATCCTCACAACATTTCCAAGCTATTTGCATCATTTAGTTTTGTTTATCTAACCTGTAACGCAAAAAGCCATAGCTAGGGTTTCTTGGATATTTTTGGGCGTTTTTGTTTCAGGAATAATTGATCACCAAGAAGGGTATGGTTGTGACCGGGATGATGAGACGAACACAACCATGCCCATGGAATTCATTTTTGTGGTCTGAGGAAGATTTTTTAGATGAACCATATTGTAGCTACGGACTTCTGTCCGTTGGTATAGGCCTGTGTATTTTTAGCCATGGACGAGAGGTTGAAGACGATATGTGGCGTCCACCCATTGCACCATTCAAACCACGCGCGCGTTTTTGTTAATTTCTGGCAATGGTTTTTGTTTTTTTATATAATATATGTTTTGTATTATAGTAACAAAGACAATAAAGCGTCCCAGTGGTGGCCACATAGGCGCTTAGAGACCCAAAGGCTGGAGGTCAGGGGTTCGATCCCTGCCTCCAACAACTTGCATTTTCCAATTTTCTTGCAAGCAATCAGGTACACGCTTAAGTTTGAGGATTATCATGCTCCCTCAGGCATCCAAGGGACAGATGGCCAAAGGCCAGATCTGAGAGTCCAAGCTGAAGGACCACCATAGGCATTGGTCCATGCACGCCCACTGGATTCCAAAAGCCAACAAAGGGCCAGCTGCAATTGGGCTTCAGATTGCTAATCACACCACAAATTTAGGCCCAAACCCCTTTTCTCTTCTATTTATTTACTTTGTTTTAATTAATTGTTTTATTATTTCTATTTAATTTCTAACCAATTAAAATTCAGCCTTTTCATAAAATAAAAACCACAAAAAAAAATTTATTCAATCTAATTTTTATTTTTATTAATAAACACTAATTAATTAATTTAGGTTTTAATTAGAAATAACTTTAACCTATTTTTTGTATATACTTAAAATTAAATTAGATTTAATTAGGTTTTAATTACTAACGTTAATTATTTTATTTTTCTTTCTTAAAATAACAAAAACCCAAAAATAATTTATTTTTATTAATTAATTTATCTAATTTAATTTAGTAATTAATTTAGATTGTTTTTCTTTCTTAAAATAAAAAAACAAAAAAAGATGTCTTCTAAAAAGGGTCAAAATCCTAATTTGCGCTCGATTTAATTTCCCGCACGCGATTTATTTATTTTTATTCAATAATGTACTTGCCTCCGGATTGTAATAGTAAATAGGACCTTTATTTATTTTTTATCGCTTTATTTATTTTCAAAGGTTTTGTCTTTGGCGATGTGAATACCCGACGCCTTGTAATTTAAATTCCGCATTTTATTTTCCAAAATTATAACTGTTAGATGTTTGATAATAGGATGGCATGACAAGACTGAATGTTTTAACCTAAAACCAAATTAGATCACCCTTAACATGTACAAAGATAAAAATAACTGAAAATGACACACTCGCACATGCGCACTCTTAGGGTATACCCCACTTGGTTGCCTTTGTACATGGTCATTGAGTATAGGTCGTTTTAGAGGTCATCCTCTTGTCTAAAAGATCATAGTCGCCTTGAAATGGTTACCTCAGATATTGTCCCCTCAAAAAAATGATCTAAGACATTAGGGTTACCGCTAAGGCGTCCTACCATTGCTTTGATGACCGTAAGTCCCTAATTCGAATTGACCCTTAAACTCCAACGACGATGCTACCTACTCATCAATAGTGGGATAGCATTATCTAAAGGATGATAGCATAGAACGATTCCTTTTTCGAGTAGGTAGATGGTTCTTAGATACTTGCTCTTACAAAAACAATAACTTTTCACACTTACACTCCTTTTCGAACAAAGTTTTCAAAAACACTTCATACGCTCTTGAGGACAGAAGCAAGAGTTAAATCGAAGTTTCAAAACAAAAACTTTTTCAAACCCACAAACACAAAGAAAATATTTTTGAAAACAATTGAGCAAGTACCTAAGAGCCCGTGGATAACCACAGATAGAAAGGGTGCTAATACCTTCCCTTTTTATAATCTACCCCCCGAACCCGAGAAATATCTCGAAAAAGGAATTTTTCTGTGCTTTTTTCCTTTCCTTGTTGGATAAAATAAAAGTCGGTGGCGACTCTTGCTTACCGTGACATTTTGCGAAAACAAACGCAAAATGCAAACCAGCATTCCAAAAAACAGTCTGTTCTTCCCACTGTATCACAGAACTGGCGACTCTGTTGGGGAGTTAATAAGTGGGGTGTACCTTAGGATTAGTTCATCGTATTGTTTTCTATTGTCTGAATTGTTTGCTTTATATTTGTGGGCTTTGTATAGGAGTTACTATAGATCCTAACCCGGATCTGGGGGACACCTTTTACGTAAGTAGCAATAAATTGTGAGGGAACTGTACGGCGTAGACTGATACGGTTGAAGCAGTAGCTACGTTGGTGTGGCACTTTAGTATGTAGCGATATCCCTTGTGGCGCAACGAGGAGAATATGGGTCTGCTAAGGGGTCATTAAGCACCAACTGACCTTAGAACCTTTAAATTGACCAACTTGGCCATAGAACAGTAGCAGTATGCTACACTCATTGAGACTAAACTCTCGCGATGATTCTGGCCGCAAGAAAAGGTTGTTAAACTGGAATTATGACCGATCGAGGGTAGTCAGTGATATTGAGATCCTCTAGAACCCGGTTACTATTTTTAGGACAGGTTTAAACCAACTAAACTGAAAGAGGGTAGTACCTAGACTCCTTGCCAGCCTGAAATCTAAGGGCTCTCTGTGTGACTTGTATGCCTTTACCATGTTTGCTATTTGTGGATACTTGTGGTGTGTTTTCTATCATAACATTGCATGCACCTTGCATTGGACTAACCTATTTCAAAGACCGGAGGGATTCATCTTTATTTTGTTTTGTAAGTCATGGCACCCATGCGTAGAAACACCATTTGGATCATCTTTGTCCAAGTTCCCACTCAGCTTAAGGAATTGGTTACTAAGATTTCAGATACTACCTCCTTCATCAGAAGACATGGTCACCTCTTGGGTTTGGTCACTTCCAAATTGGACCAGCAGATGATGAGTGTCTTAGTCCAGTTCTTTGATCCACTATACCATTGCTTTACTTTTCCGAACTACCAGTTGGTCCCTACCTTGGAAGAGTTCTCTGATCTGCTTGGTATCTCTATTCTGAAGCAGACCCCGTTCACAGGTTGGGAGAAGATCCTTAGGCCGGAAGAGATTGCTTCAGCCCTTCATCTGACAAAGGCTGAGGTAATGTCTAACTGGGAGACTAGAAGTGGGACAAAAGGCTTCTTGGCTAAATTCTTGGTTGATCGAGCTAATCAGTTCTGGGACAGTCTAGACTTTCAGGCATTTGAAGACATTATGGCTCTTCTCATATATGGTTTGGTGTTGTTTCCTAACTCAGATTCTTTCGTCGACGTGAACGCGGTAAAGATCTTCATATCCGGTAATCCTGTACCCATTCTCTTGGGTGACATTCTTCACTCTCTTTATGCACGTACTGCTCGGAAGCGGGGAACCCTTATGAGTTGTGCAACATTGCTGGCGAGGTGGTTTATTTCTCACCTCCCCAAATCAGTTTTGAAGAACTAGGAAGGCATGGGTTGGGCCTACAGGATTATGTCTCTCTCTCATAATGACATCATTTGGACTATTAAGGGTATGGACGAGGTGGCTATTATTGATCGCTGTGGGGAATACCCCAATGTTCCACTGATAGGAACCAATGGAGGAATCACTTATAATCCGTGCTTGGCCTTACGTCAGTTTGGGCGAGCTAGAAGGGAAGGACCCCATGAGTTGCTACTGCCTAGTATTGTCTTTGAATTCCAAGGGGATAGTGACGAGCAACGCCGCAGATTCATAAGAGTTTGGGATAGAGTACACAGGTCTGATCCGCACGAGTTGGGTGCAAAGACTTCTCTTCCAATGGAGCCATATCTCTGATGGGTTCGTATCCGTGCCCAAAAGCTGGGAATGTCGTATGAAGCCGTCTTGCCTATAATTGTTGAGGTTGCTGATGAAGAAGGGGTTCCACCTACCATCCTCCACCCTTACATGCCTACTGACATTGGGGCATTAAAGAGGTCTTGGATTCAGCTGAGAGAAGAGCGGGATACTTACCAAGAAAAGTATCACGAGCAAGAGCAGAAGATTCAGAAGTTGACAAGGCAGCTGGAGAATGAGCGGATCCTCAATGACTATGTCCGCACCGACAAGAAACGACCATGGGAGCACTGATTATTTTCTGTTGATTATTTCTAGTTTTGATTTACTTTTTAGTTTTCCATTCTTGTAACGCCTTAAAGGCATTTGTTGAACAATTGAATTTTAAGTTTATCTAATAAAAATGTGTTTCGTTGTGGTTTACGAATTTGAATCCCTAAAGTCTTTGAAATCATATCATACGCATTTCATTCCATGCACCTCATAACAGGTACCCTTACAGGTTTTCTCATCTGCTTCGCTGTTTATTTCAGCATCATGTCTTATGAAGCATCAACTGAACAAGCAATCAAGGCTCTGCAAGCCTAAAACGCCCAGTTCCAAGAATTGTTCATGAATATGGCTAAGGGTCAGCAAAATCTGAAGGCCCTTATCTTGAAAGAGAAGAAGAAGAAGAAGAAGAAGAAGAAGACAGTCCTATTTAACATGGGTCACAGGTTTGGAAACAGGATGCGAGATGAAGTTGATTTGTCCCACTCATCTGGAGGGGGAGAAAACCAGGAAGAAAGGAGGGCTCCTAGCCCTGTGGTTTCAGACAACGAGACTGACTTTGATGAAGACCAGTATCCTCCGGCTGAGGATAGGTATAAGTAATTGGAAGACCGGTTAAGTGCGATGGAAGTTCAGAAAGTGCCTGGTCTGGACTTTAGAGACTTGGATCTGTCATCTGGGGTGGTAATTCCCCACAAGTTTAAAGCACCAGCCTTTTCTAAATACGACGGGGTTTCTTTCCCAAAGCTGCACCTCTGTTTGTATGTTAGGAAGATTCAGTCGTACACCGCTGACAAGAATCTCTGGATCCACTTCTTTCAAGACAGTCTCTCAGGGACTCAGCTTGAATGGTTTTACCAGCTGGAAGGAGCTAGTATCTGTAATTGGGAGGATTTGGCTGCTGCTTTCTACAAGCAGTACCAATACAATGCCAACCTCTCTCCCACGCGTACCCAGCTCTAGGGTATGTCTATGGGTGCGGGCGAAGGTTTCAAAGATTATGCTCAGAAGTGGAGGGATCTTGTTGGAAGAGTGCAGCCTCCCTTGGCTGATAGAGAGATAGTGGATATGTTTCTGGGGACCTTGTTTGGTCCATATTGCAACCATCTGATTGGAAGTTCATCGTCCGGGTTTACAGAGCTGATTATGACCGGGGAAAGGATTGAGGCTGGTATTAAATATGGCAAGATACAAAAGGGTGATTCATCAAGCACCGAGAAAAATCCTTTTAAGAAAGAGTCAAGTGTTGTCTACAGTTCATAAAGTCAGAATAGACCTGAGCACCGCCAAGCTGTTAATGCGGTTGTTATTTCAAGACCTACTGTCTCCCCTCAACACAACAATCAGCCAAGGGCCGAGAGGCCACAAAGATAATTCACTCAGCTCAACATGACTTTATCCCAAATTCTTCCACAGTTATTGAAAACCACCTTGGTGATTCTGAAGGAGGCCCCGAAGACTCCCAACACTGCATCACCCATGTATGATCTGAATGCCCGTTGTGCTTTTCAATCTGGTAGCCCGGGGCATGACACGGATAACTGTTGGGTCTTAAAGAACAAAGTACAGGACTTAATTGATGCTAAGGAGATTGAGTTCGAAGCACCTGAAAGACCTAATGTTGTGACTGCTCCTATGCCCAAGCATGGAGTGAATGCTATAGATGAAGACTCGTTTGTGGTTTCTGTGAACGACATTGTTACCCCATTGATGACTGTAAAGAAGAACCTTTTGTTAGTTGATTTATTTCCGGGCTGTGACGAAGGTTGCGTATGTGTTCTGTCCTACCTACCGGTTGCCATATTTTGAAGTCAGGTGTCCATCGCCTGATGGATAGTAAAGAAATTCTGTTTGAGAAGACTATTGTTACTTTGGTTCCTATTAAAGAAGTTGCTATAATCACCATTTTCGACAATTCTTCCAAGGCTTCCTCGAGAAAGCCTGTTAGAATTACATTTGTTCCAAGAATCGCACCATTGATCATCATTGTTCCTGGGCCTGTCCCCTATACATCGGATAAAGTTGTCCCGCGGCATTACGGGGATGACGTATATTATCACGGAGTTAAGAAAGACTTGAGTGCTGAAGAGTCTGATACTAACATCAGCAATATTGTTGGACCTGCTAAAGTCACCCGCAGCGGAAGACTTTTCTCCCCCGAGATCTCTCCACCAGTTGTTCGGAAACTTGTTGTCATTTCTCCTGCCAGTGTACCTGCTACTATTCCTGTTCAAGTTCCCATTCTTACCCCTGTTGCCGAGTCATCTGACGCTCGGGGCAAAGGGACCACTGATGAGCCTGCCTGGGTGGAGGCACCAAAGACAATTACAGTTGAAGCCTCTAGACAAGAGATGGAGGAAATTTTGAAGATCATCAAAAAGAGAGACTACAATGTAGTCGAGCAGCTGGGGCAAACCCCATCCAAAATCTCTATGTTGTCATTGTTGCTATGCTCAGAGGCCCATGCCAAGGCTCTAATTGCTTTCCTGGAGACTGCACACGTACCGCAAGAAACATCAACTGATCAGTTTAAAGATTGTGTGGCTAGTCTGATTGCTGATAATGGGTTGGGTTTCTCTGACGCCGACTTAACTGTTAAGGGGAAGAATCACAATGACGCCATGCATGTCTCCATTGAATACTACTCTAGCTCATGTGTTAGTGGATATTGGGTCTTTGTTGAATGTGTTACCTAAGAAAGCTCTGGACCGGTTAGACTGTGAAGGGTTGGAGCTAAAACCAAGTAACATTGTAGTTAGGGCTTTTGATGGGTCCAAGAGAATGGTACATGGAGAAGTGGATATTCCGATCAAGGTTGGTTCTTAAGTTTTCGCATCTACATTCTATGTGATGGACATTTGGCCATCTTATTCTTGTTTGTTGGGTCGTCCGTGGATCCACAAAGCTGGGGCAGTAACGTCTACGCTCCACCAGAAGCTAAAGTACCCGGTGAAAGGGAAAATTGTGACAGTGCAAGGAGAGGAAGAGTACATGGTGAGCCACCTCAACTCTTTCTGATATGTAGATATGGATGGGGAGTTCATTGAGACTTCGTTTCAGCATTTTGAAGATGTTCCCCAGACGCTGGCATGAACTGAAACTATTGTTGAAGATCCTCTAATGAAGATGGCTTCCCTCAAGGATGTCCGGGCTGTTGTTGAGAAAGGTGGGTGTGCAAATTGGGGCCAACTCCCTGATTTTGCACATAAGACTAACAAGTTTGGTTTGGGTTTCACTGCAAAAGCTCAAAGGGCTGTTCAGAGTGCATGAATCGGAAGACCTCCTCTGTTTATCAGCAATTCAGGAGTAAATGCCATTGAAGACGATGTTGAAGAATCTGAATTTGACAGTTGGATCTATCCTACTACTGATGGTGGACTAAGCAACTGGACGGCAAAGGACTTCGTCCCAATTTCTTTTGTTACCCAGTAATAAAACTTTTGTTTTGAATTTGTAACAGACAATGTTTTAAACTTTACGGCCCGGTGTCTTACCCAGGGCACAGTGGCTTCATTTATGAGGGCTTTATGTGTCTCATCTACATATATCATTAATAAAAGCATAGGACGTTTTTTGCATTTCAAATTTTGTGCTCCTTGTCTTTCTTTTATTATATTTTGCAAAACAGCTACTTTACACACACTCACATACACAGGTCTACATCCACTCTGGATCTCACTGGTAACAACTCTGCTACTGCCAGTTATGACTTCGAAAGTCCGATCAACTTAGCCGAAGACAAAGGTGAAGATGATTGTGAAGTGCCTTGTGAACTTGCTAGACTGCTACTTCAAGAAGAGAGGGCTATTCAGCCGCATGAAGAGCCCGCGGAATCAGTAAATCTGGGTACAAAGGTAGACAAGAAAGAGGTAAAGATCGGTGTAAATCTGGAGGCTAGTGTTAAGCAACGGCTGATTCAGATGCTGCGTGACTACTTTGAGATCTTTGCCTGGTCTTATGAAGATATTCTTGGGTTGGATACCGACATTGTGGTTCACCGATTGCCTACCAAGGAAGACTGTCCTCCTGTGAAACAGAAAGTTCGTCGAATGCGCCCGGATATGTCTGAGAAAATCAAGGCTGAAGTTATGAAACAGTTCAATGCCGATTTTCTAGCAGTTACTTCTTACCCTCAGTGGGTTTCCAACGTGGTTCCAGTGCCGAAGAAGGATGGTAAGGTTCGAATGTGTGTTGAATACAGGGATCTGAACAGGGCTAGCCCCAAGGATGATTTCCCTCTGCCTCATATCGACGTTCTGGTTGACAACACCACATAGCATAAGGTCTTCTCCTTTATGGATGGTTTCTCCAGTTACAATCAGATTAAGATGGCTCCCGAAGACATGGAGAAGACAACCTTTGTTACTCAATGGGGTACCTTTTGCTACAAAGTCATGCCCTTCGGATTGAAGAATGTTGGGGCAACGTATCAGCGAGCCATGGTCGCCTTGTTCCATGACATGATCCATCATGAGATTGAGGTATACGTTGACGACATGATTGCAAGATCCCAGACTGAGGAAGAACATCTGGACCACCTTCAGAAGCTGTTTGACAGGTTAAAGTTGTACAAGCTGAGGTTAAACCCGAACAAGTGCACCTTCGGGGTGAGATCTGGTAAGTTGCTAGGTTTCGTCGTAAGCGATAAAGGTATTCAGGTGGATCCTGCAAAGGTGAAGGCTATACAGGAAATGCCAGCTCCCCAAACATAAAAAGAAGTCAGAGGCTTTCTGGGACGTCTAAACTATATTGCCCGATTCATCTCACACCTGACTGCTACTTGTGAGCCAATCTTCAAGCTACTGAAGAAAGATCGAGTGGTAAGATGGAATGATGAATGTCAGGCCTCTTTCGAAAGGATCAAAGAGTATCTCCAAGAGCCACCTATTCTGATGCCACCAGTTGAAGGGAGACCTCTGATCCTATACTTGACAGTACTCGACAACTCAATGGGGTGTGTGTTGGGTCAGCATGACGAGTCTGGCTGAAAAGAGCATGATATTTATTACCTTAGCAAAAAGTTTACCGACTGTGAGACCCGATACTCGTTGCTCGAGAAAACTTGTTGCGCTTTGGCATAGGCTGCTCGCCGGCTGAGATAGTATATGCTGACTCACACTACTCTATTGATATCAAAGATGGATCCAATCAAGTATATCTTCGAGAAGCCTGCCTTATCCGGAAGAATAGCAAGATGGTAGATGATCTTGACTGAGTATGACATCCAATATACGACCCAAAAGGCAATTAAGGGAAGTGTGTTGGCACACCATTTGGCACATCAGGCAGTGGATGATTACTAGTCTATGAACTTTGAATTTCCAGATGAGAACATCATGTTGGTAACCGACTGTGAGATACCTGGACCGGATGAAGGACCTGAGGAGGGATCCCGATGGTCTATGTACTTTGATGGAGCTTCGAACACTTTGGGCAATGGCATTGGCGCCGTGATCATATCTCCTAAAGGCTCTCATACTTCGTTCACCGCCCAACTATGTTTCAACTGCACCAACAACATGGCGGAGTATGAAGCGTGCATTATGGGTCTTCGAGCAGCAATTGACCTAAGGATTAAGTTTCTAAGTGTCTTCGGAGATTCCACTCTCGTGATCAGTCAGATCAAAGGCGAGTGGGATATGAAACACCTAAATCTTATTCCTTACAAGGAGTATATATTGACGTTGCTTCCGCACTTCGAGGAGATAACCTTTGAACACTTCCCTAGAGAGGAGAATCAGTTGGCGGACGCGCTAGCTACGATGTCTTCTATGTTCAAAGACAATTGGGATAACGAAGCTCCCTGAATTATCATTGAAAGGTTGGATTAACCTGCACATTACCGTGACATTGAGACTGAGGAGGTGAGAGAAAAGCCCTGGTTTCATGAGGTGAAGAGGTATCTTGAAGCTCAGGAGTATCCCGAGGGTGCATCTGTTAATGACAAGAAGTTTCTGAGAAGGTTCACGGTGAATTTCTTCATCAGCAATGGCATCCTTTACAAGCGTAACCATGATTCGACCTTACTGCGTTGTGTGGATAAGAACAAAGTAGAAAGGATCATGGCAGAGTTACATGAAGGCACTTTCGGAACTCATTCCAGTGGACACACCATGGCAAAGAAAATCCTACGGGCAGGATATTATTGGTCCACAATGGAAGCCGACTGTTATCAACATTCTCGGACCTGTCACAAGTGCCAAGTCTATGTTGATAAGGTGCACATACCTCCAGTACCTCTGAACGTCTTGACAGCTCCGTGGCCTTTTACAATGTGGGGCATTGACATGATCGGCGAGATCAGACCTACAGCGTCCAACGGGCATCGTTTTATCCTAGTAGCCATTGATTACTTTACGAAGTGGGTTGAAGCAAATTCCTTTGCTACAGTAACTAAGAATGTTGTGGCACGGTTCATTCGGCACAATATGATTTGTCGATATGGTGTACCAGAGAGGATCATTACAGAAAATGGTACCAATCTCAATAATAAGATGATTACCGAACTCTGCAAGTAGTTCAAGATACAGCATCACAACTCTTCTCCTTACCGGCTGAAGATGAATGGGGCTGTAGAAGCGGCTAATAAGAACATCAAGAAGATCGTGCAGAAGATGACAGTGACATACAAAGACTTGCACGAGATGTTGCCATTTGCACTTCATGGGTACCGTACCTCAGCGGGGACGTCAACAGGGGCAACACCCTATTCCTTGGTATATAGCATGGAGGCAGTCTTGCCCATTGAAGTTCAGATACCCTCTCTTCGGATTATGAAGGATGCAGGTTTGAGCGAAGATGACTGGATCCAGACCCGACTTGATCAGCTGAACTTAATCGACGAAAAAAGACTTACTGCTATTTGTGATGGTCAGACGTATCAAAAACGGATGATCAAGGCATTTAACAAGAAAGTTAGACGACAAGAGTATCAAGTTAGGGATCTGGTAATCAATCGTATTATACTACCACAAGGTGATCCCAGGGGCAAATGGACCCTTACTTACGAAGGGCCATTTGTGGTTAAGAACATTTTCTCAGGAGGAGCTATAATTCTAACCACCATGGATGGTGACGACCTTCGTCACCCCGTCAATGCAAACATAGTGAAAAAATACTACGCATAATCAAAGACCCGCTAGGTTGACTGGCCTAGGCAAAAATAAGGGCTTCCCGGCGAACCAAAAGGGTTCGGGCAAAAATAAGGGATGAAAATGAAAAAATTTGTACACCCGGCAAGTCGAAAACCTGAAAAGGCGGCTTGGGCAAAAAAGGGTATCCCGGTGGACCGAAAACCCGAAAGGGCAGTCCAGGCAAAAGATAGGGATCAAAGCGTAACACTATGTCTCATTGGATCACCTTGCGACCAGACTTCGGTATCGACTATCAAGCTCGGACGACACTAATCAATCTGATCTACCTTCAACCAAGTAGCAAAGTGATGAGATGCTCGAGGACATAAAGACAATACCAGAGCTGGAACCTAGTGGGATTATTCATATAGCTGTTTTGTTTAGTTTTTCACAAATTGTGTAAATTCTATTGTTCGGCGGCATTCTCTTACTAGGACGTCATCCTCTTGTACAAAAAACACCTATTTACAGGCCAAACTTCAACATCAATACAATTCGTTTTCAGAGAAATTTCAAACTGTTTTTCCTTTATCTGTTTTGTTTTGCAAAGAATGTCCAATGTTCATTTTTGATATATGCATCTGACATTAATCGATGCTCATAAATATTTACATGCGAAACAAAAGACCATTACTGGTAATATCGAAAACAGGGGCAAATAAGAATTGTCCAAACTATACAGTTGCTCTGTCCACCAAGTACAAGGTAGATTTAGCTGAAGAATATGGCTGAAATACTTTCACTCCCCGCAGAGTAGGACAGTAATGATAGCTCTCCTCAGCTGAGACTCGTAACTGTAAGTAAATCGGTAATATTCTCCCTAAGCAGAGTTTATCTACCATCAACATTGAAGGCGCAATATCCCCGGCAGTCTTAATATTCCCCAACGGAGTATGAGAATATTCCCCGGCAGAGTACAAGATATCCCTAGTGGAGCCTGAAATTTTTCCCAACGTAGCCTGAAAAAGCTTCCCCAGCGGAGTTTAGAGAATCATCCCCAGTAGACTTTGGAAGATTTTCCCCAGCAGAACTCAAAGGATTATCCCCATAAGAGTCTAAAAGGTTATCCCCAATGAAGTCGCAGCTGAAAGATCATCCCCAATGGAGTTCTTTCCTTTCGCAAACAGGAATTCAATCCCCAACAGGATTCAGTATCACCAGCAGCGGTAATTCATCCCCAGCAGACTTTATCGGTGGAATCCTCAGCAGAGCATCTCTTCCCCACAGAGTAATCTCCTCATAAGTTTATTCCCCAATAGAGTTATCCTCTCCTGTAGGTTTATTCTCATAATCATCTTCATTCGCCATCCCCGGCGGAAACGAAGTATTCAACTCTTTTCTCCAGCAGCTATCCTGGATTTATTTTCCCCAGCTAAAAACATTACACTTCCATACATCACGACACATGCATATACGCATCATACAACACAATCTCATTTATTTTGAGAACATCATTGTTTGATATATACCATGCATTGCATACGACTTACCTTTACCTTTCAGGAAGGATGCAGTTAAGTTCTCAGCTATGAAGCTTTTGCCCAAGTCAGAGTACTGACCGGTTCTTAAATCTCAACTAAATTATCCTTGGTTGAATTACAGATAAGGTTCTAAATCTCGACAATTTTCCTCCGTCGAAGTGTGGACGAGTTCTTAAATCTCAACAGAATTATTCTCCGTTGAAGTACAGACAATCCTAGATCTTGATGAAGATGTTTCCCTCAGTCGAACTACTGACCGGTTCTTAAATCTCAACTGAATTAGTCTCGATTGAATTACAGATAAGGTTCTAAATCTCGACAAGTTCCTCCGTCGAAGTGTGGACGAGTTCTTAAATCTCAACAGAATTATTCTCTGTTGAAGTACAGACAGTCCTAGATCTTGATGAAGATGTTTCCCTCAGTCGAAGTGTTGACCGGTTATTAAATCTCAACTGAATTATCCTTGGTTGAATTATAGATAAGGTTCTAAATCTCGACGATTTTCCTTCGTCGAAGTGTGGACAAGTTCTTAAATCTCAACAGAATTATCCTCGGTTGAATTACAGAGAGTTCCTAGATCTCGATGAAGATGTTTCCCTCAGTCGAAGTGCTGACCGGTTCTTAAATCTCAACTGAATTAGTCTCGATTGAATTACAGATAAGGTTCTAAAATCTCGACAATTTTCCTCTGTCAAAATGTGGACAAGTTCTTAAATCTCAACAGAATTATCCTCCGTTGAATTACAGATAGTTCCTAGATCTCGATGAAGATGTTTCCCTCAGTCGAAGTGCTGACCGGTTCTTAAATCTCAACTGAATTATCCTCGGTTGAATTACAGATAAGGTCCTAAATCTCGATAGAGTTCCCCTAGTTGAATTACGGACAAGTTCTTAAAACTCAGCAAAGATGTTCTCTCAACTGAGGTACAGGAAAGTTCCTAAATCTCAACAAAGATCAGACTTCCCCAGCGGAATCTTCTACAACGACAGGTATGCAAGTTCTCGCTAAGGAATCTCTTATGCGATCGACACTCCTTCAGATGGAATATTTAAGCCCATCCTCCCATCAGCAATCTCCAAATGGCATCTGTAAGCCCATTCCCAACATCACAAGACTGATACCACTTCATGCGAGTGCAAATTTCTGGGCACTCTAGTGTTCAATCATCTTCCACCTTCGGATCACGAAAGGCACGAAAGCCAATCTACATCCTCAGGTTTAAGAAGATTGAACAGGGGCAGCTGTTGTACCCCAAAATTTGCCCTCTCATATTTCTCAAGGCATTGCAAGGAAAATCTCCAAGTTGCTCAAGTTTGCTCAAGAGTGGGTCAAACAAGTCATCTCCTAAGGCAGTCAACCCCAAATTAGGGTTTTGTGTTGCATCAAGACCCTTGAGTCCAAATGACCTCAAGTGCTCCCTAATGTCCTAATATGTTCTCAAAATCGTCCATGTCAAATTTCAAGCCTTGCAGAGGAAGTTTGCTCCTTCAATTGCTCAAGGGTCCAAAAATCGACTGTGTTAGGGCAAAAGTCAACTGTGACCTATAAACAGTCAAACTTCAAGATTTTTTGTCAACATTCTCATTTTGAAGGATATTTCATCATTTGATCAAGGGTTGATCATGATTCATCAAGGATTTCTCAAAATTCATCAAGACTCAAAAGTTGCTAAATTAGGGTTTTGTAGGAAAAGTCAACTCAACTTTGACCAAGCATAACTTTCTCATACTTTATGATAAATGACCCATCCAAAGCTAATTTTTAAGAGGATGCAATCTCATACAATCCATATTCATACCCCAAGATCAAAGAATGCACTCACAAGAAGTTATAAATTTGGACATTATAGGTCATTTTTGAAAGTCAACAAAAACATCTTTTTTGCCAAAGCTTATAACTTGAGAATGGAATATCAAAATGCGATGAGACCAAAAGGTTTGGTTAGAGGACATCTCAAGCTTTATAAAAAGTCCAAGAACACTTAAAAAAGTTCAAAGTTGAAGAAGTTATGCATTGTTGAAGTTGGACTTTTTTGTAAAATTGCCAAAAGTCAACTATCCTCAAAACTTCAAATTTTGTCAAATGGGCCCATTCTTTTACACTTGATTTGAGATTGCACAGTTGTCCATGTTCCCTAGCTTCAGCCATGAGCCCGTATTTTATTTTTATTATTTTATTTGATGTTTTATTGAATTTATTCATTTTTAATCAAATTAAATCATATAAAATCTAAAACTTTGATTACATGAGATCTTTTGGCTATTTCAGGATTTGATATCATCATTATCATCATCAAACTCGAATATCACTAATTCATGTGCAAAAAGATTGAGATTTGGCAAAATTGGAAAGTTTGTAAAGGGTGAATCAAATCAAATTGCCAAGCATTGATGGGAGAAGATTTGAGCCAAGTTTGTTACCCTAACACACTATACAGTACATAAGCAAGCCACAAGGGATGAAATCAGGGTTGACAATTGCAGAAGGAGGCAGAACAGAAATTGAAAAAAGCACCAAAAAACTTGAGATCGAAACCATAGCTAGAGGCACTTTCAGAGGCTGAGACCGATCCCAATCTATTCCTAGGTGTTCACACAAGCGATCTGGATCAAAAGCAAGTGTTCTCAGACCTTCACAAGCGTTGTAAGTGTCACGATACCTAGCTCTGTTCTTGAAATCGTAACTCTCCATTCTTGCATCATTTGTACAAACTAACTGCATATTTGTAATCCTCACAACATTTCCAAGTTATTGGCATCATTCAATTTTGTTTATCTAACCTGTAACGCAAAATGCCATAGCTAGGGTTTCTTGGATATTTTTAGGCGTTTTTGTTTCAGGAATAATTAACCACCAAGAAGGGTATGGTTGTGACCGGGATGATGAGACGAACACAACCATGCCCTTGGAACTCATTTTTGTGGCCTGAGGAAGATTTTTGAGATAAACCATGTTGTAGCTACGGACTTCTATCTGTTGGTATAGGCCTGTGTATTTTTAGCCACGGACGAGAGGCTGAAGACGATACGTGGCGTCCACCCATTGCACCATTCAAACCACGCACGCGTTTTTGTTAATTTCTGGCAATGGTTTTTGTTTTTTTATATAATATATGTTTTGTATTATAGTAACAAAGACAACAAAGCGTCCCAGTGGTGGCCACATAGGCGCTTAGAGACCCAAAGGCTGGAGGTCAGGGGTTCGATCCCTGCCTCCAGTAACTTGCATTTTCCAATTTTCTTGCAGGCAATCAGGTACACGTTTGGGTTTGAGGATTATCATGCTCCCTCAGGCATCCAAGGGACAGATGGCCAAAGGCCAGATCTGAGAGTCCAAGCTGAAGAACCACCATAGGCATTGGTCCACGCACACCCATTGGATTCCAAAAGTCAACAAAAGGTCAGCTTCAATTGGGCTTCAGATTGCTAATCACACCACAAATTCAGGCTCAAACCCCTTTTCTCTTCTATTTATTTACTTTGTTTTAATTAATTGTTTTATTATTTCTATTTAATTTCTAACCAATTAAAATTCAGCCTTTTCATAAAATAAAAACCACAAAAAATATTTTATTCAATCTAATTTTTATTTTTATTAATAAACACTAATTAATTAATTTAGGTTTTAATTAGAAATAACTTTAACCTATTTTTTGTAAATAATTAAAATTAAATTAGATTTAATTAGGTTTTAATTACTAACATTAATTATTTTATTTTTCTTTCTTAAAATAACAAAAAACCAAAAATAATTTATTTTTATTAATTAATTTATCTAATTTAATTTAGTAATTAATTTAGATTGTTTTTCTTTCTTAAAATAAAAAAACAAAAAAGATGTCTTCTAAAAAGGGTCAAAACCCTAATTTGCGCTCGATTTAATTTTCCGCACGCAATTTATTTATTTTTATCCAATAATGTACTTGCCTCCGGATTGTAATAGTAAATAGGACCTTTATTTATTTTTTATCGCTTTATTTATTTTCAAAGGGTTTGTCTTTGGCGATGTGAATACCCGACTCTTTGTAATTTAAATTCCGCATTTTATTTCCCAAAATTATAACTGTTGGATGTTTGATAATAGGATGGCATGACAAGACTGAATGTTTTAACCTAAAACCAAATTAGATCACCCTTAACATGTACAAAGATAAAAATAACTGAAAATGACACACTCGCACATGCGCACTCTTAGGGTATACCCCACTTGGTTGCCTTCATACACGGCCATTGAGTATAGGTCGTTTTAGAGGTCGTCCTCTTGTCTAAAAGATCATAGTCGCCTCGAAATGGTTGCCTCGGATATTGTCGCCTCAAAACAAATGATCTAAGACATTAGGGTTACCGCTAAGGCGTCCTACCATTGCTTTGGTGACCGTAAGTCCCTAATTCGAATTGACCCTTAAACTCCAACGACGATGCTACCTACTCATCAATAGTGGGATATCATTGTCTAAAGGAAGATAGCATAGAACGATTCCTTTTTCGAGTAGGTAGATGGTTCTTAGATACTTGCTCTTACAAAAACAAAAACTTTTCACACTTACACTCCTTTTCGAACAAAGTTTTCAAAAACACTTCATACGCTCTTGAGGACAGAAGCAAGAGTTAAATTGAAGTTTCAAAACAAAAACTTTTTCAAACCCACAAACACAAAGAAAACAATTTTGAAAACAATTGAGCAAGTACCTAAGAGCCCGTGGATAACCATGGATAGAAAGGGTGCTAATACCTTCCCTTTCTATAATCTACCCCCCAAACCTGAAAAATATCTCGAAAAAGGAATTTTTCTGTGCTTTTTTCCTTTCCTTGTTGGATAAAATAAAAGTCGGTGGCGACTCTTGCTTACCGCGACATTTTGCAAAAACAAACACAAAACACAAACCAGCATTCCAAAAAACAGTCAGTTCTTCCCACCGTATCACACATACCAAAGAATCTTCTACTACACAAAAGAGAGTAAACTTCATCTCCTACTTCACAAGAGATAAGTTTTAACAACCAAATTATGGAGAATCTCCTACTTCACAAAAGAGTCTTCGTCTTCTACTACACAGAAGCAAAATTCAGAAACTGTAACAAAGAATCTTCTACTACACAGAAGAAACTAAACTCTGAATATAGCATTCGACCTTTGAGGTATTTTTCTTCTACACAACAGCAGATGTCCAAGAACTCGATATCTTATACTTCTTCAACACAGAAGCATCACCCCATCTTATACTTACACATAAGAAGCATTCAGCTGAGGAAAAAGAGCCTGAAATGGTTTTCCAAACATGGACTGAACCTTGGAAAAGAATCCAAACAAGTGCCAAACATCATACTTCAACCCCTTGCAGTATTCAATATCCTAACTAAGTGCCCCAGAATGGGAGACACATCTAGAATTTGTATCGAAGTAAGGAGAGAAATTTGTTGGAGGATGAGCCAAAGCACGAAGCTTAAACAACTGAGCTTCCAACACATGAGGAAGTAACTGGATACAAGGCATTGAGATTGTATCAATCTGCTTCTTAAGCTTTTTCTGTCTCTACTGGTAAGTTTCACCCCATGGGTTCACTTGGAGACCAGAAACTAGCTGCTAGCAAGAAAATCCGAGAACACGAAGCTCTGGGTGAGACCCACAAAGTATCTCATGATTCGAAAAAAAGTCCCATAGGCTGGGGATGAATGACAGGCTCTTGTTGCAACACTGTATATAAGATCACTTTTCTTTGCCGACACCATACTCGACTCAACTAAGTCTTTAATTGGCTATTTTTCTCTTTGAGGATTTCTGACTACAGGCCATTGTTTGCATATCCCTAATAAACAGCCCTATCTGATTCTTTTTATCTCACCCAATTCCTCACAAAGTTGTTTCATAACTTGAATCTGATAACGAAGCGGCAAGAAGTCAAGATTGGCAGCTCTGAAAAGAAAATACTGAGTCCGAATAAGGATTCCCCATTCTGAGTACCTTCTGAGTATTTGCTATGGATGCATGAAGGTGCATGAAGATGCATGAGGTGAGTGAGAGAATTCCTCTTCTGATGTGATTTGGACACCACAGTCTCCGAATTAATCTCATCTTGGACCTTGTCTCTAGATGAGGTACCATCTTCACTCGAATGATCAATTGCCCCAGAATAATATGCGTAGAGGATTCTTTCAGGAGAACAAATGAATGCTTTTCCAAGCGAGTCGATATAAACTACATTATCAGGAATACTACGCCACAAAAAAAACTAATACAGTCTGTCCTCTGTCAAAACAAAAGAGACATCCACCTGGTGATAAAGAATGTGGTAATTGGCCAAAAAGGAATTGGACCTTTGGGAGAGACGCCAAACAGGTGCTTGGCTTTATATTTCAGCTCCTTTGTAGTCTTCAATATCAAAACCGAAGTGCCCCAGAAGGGATGTATCTAGCATACATATCGTAATAAGAAGAGATGTTTATGGGAGGAAGACCTCAAAGATCCGAGCTGGGAAGAACTGGGAATAATATGATGTAATGCATTGGGCTCGCATCAGCATGCTCATCACGATTTTTGTGTCTTGGCTTAAAAGCTTTTCCCCATGAATTCACTTGGGGAATAAAGACTGGCTCTTGTTGAACAAATTAGGGAACACAAAGTTATGGAGGATGCCCCTGATTAAAAAGTCTGATGCCCCGGTGTGGCAACCACATCTGACGTTGGTCAATAAGAACAAAGCACTGTTATAAGATCACATAGTAAATGGGAATCATCTCCTGATAAGATGTTCCAAGAACTCAGGATTGCGTAGCACTCCATGGTTGAAAGAAATTCCCAAAAGGTGAGGAGAAGAGAGAACCTTTACTATGACAGTAGGTGCAAGATTGTTGACATCATCATCAGAGCTTTCATGACCTGGCTCATCCGAGTTTTCAATCAATTATCTTCCTGCTTGAAGAGATTTCTGACCACGGGCCGAAGCTTGCATGTATACCCGGAGTTATTCCATAACTGATCTCTGAGCACGTGATAGTAAGAATCAAGTTGAACCTCTGAAGAAAACACATGGTCTGAGCAAGAATCATCAATCTTCGAGTACCTGTTATGAATGCATGAATATACATGGGATGCATGAACGGATGCCATGTCATGTCCCGTCATTTCCAAGGAATTTGCGTGTTTTGATTTTGATTTTACGTAAGTAAGGATGGAAAAGTTTGGCACAAGGCTTACAAATATGATTCCTTGGAAATAACAGAACATGTATGTTAAGTATGTGGTTAACCATGTTATGTATGTAAAGACATGGGATCAAAGAGGATTAAGGTTCCATCACTTCTGAATATGATTGTTGTGTTTCTTCTGAACCATATGAGTATCATCAAGTCAAAGGTTCATCATAGCTTCCTCACATATAAGAACCAAGTACAGTGTAGATCTCCCATTGTATGAGGTTAAGGCTTCCGGAACATCAGATACTGTTTGAGCATTTTCTGAATATGCTGGGAGTGCCAAGATCAAAGGCTCGAATGAACTTCCAAGTATACAAGTCAGGAGCTCAGAAAATAAATCTGAGAACTATATAGTCACCAACAGAATACCACATGCATAAGTCACCAACAAAAATCCAGAACATAATCATTAGAACCAATAGTCACTGTCTGATCATAGCCATTATCTGAACATGAGTAACCATCTGAACATAGTCACCATCTGTACCTGTGATAAAATTCCCTCCCCACTCACGGGTGAAGACTAGGTCAGGGTAAGACAATGGTAACTCAAAAATCACGGGTTCGCCTGAAAGTGCTACGGGCTTACCCACAGACGTGGGTGCCGATAGTAATTCATTTGAACCTCATCCGAGCGTGGTATATGACATGACTGCACTAATCGGACCACGTCCTATAGCCTTCATGCCCCCACTCTATTCCTAGTGTCCTAATGCACTCTGGCCTGGGTACTGGTCCTTTTACCTCAATAGTAACATCCCCACCCAACATGGAAAACCAGAATCCAGCATAATAGATAACAAATAGGGAAAGAAATAAAATGCAACGCAAACTTATGCTCAGATAGACATGTACAAATGAGTAAACTGAAAGCATAAAAATAAACACCCAAAGAAAAGAAAACAAGAGCTAGGAGCGACTAGGGGATGGACCAGCATTTGGTCGACCTTTCCCCAGTGAAGTCGCCAGCTGAAACAACCGTCTGAAAATCATCAAACAATGAAGTCGCCATCGAACGTCTTTTATCCCACATGTCGGGAAAGTTAAACATCGAGAAAACCTGAGATGGGAGAAATCACGGTCTTGCGACCGAGAGATAAGGGTAAGGGAGTCTGTTACGCGAGGGGAAGGTATTAGCACCCCACACGCCCGTAGTACTCTATGGTATCCACTCTTGTTATCTATGTTATGGGTGTGCTTAATCTATGCTTACTGTTTATTACTGCTAAAGGGAGAATGCATGCAAAATAAGAGAAAAGAATGTACGGAAAAGAAAAGTTGTTCTCGTTCAGGCCCTACCCCAATGCTTACGTATCCCTTTTAAGGAATCAGAGCAGCCGTAGTTCGGCTCATATGTTTTTGTTGGTTTGTATTTTTTTACTGAACAGTATTAATTTCGCCTTCTGCCGCAACTCGACCTTTGGAGAGTTACGCGTCAGCACAAAAGTGAATTAACATGCTCTTTCTGAAAAAAGTTTGGAGGAAATGTGCCTGGGCGCACAAAAAGGTTTGAATTTGTTTGTGTTTGAAATGAACGATATTAATTTTGCCTTCTGCCGTAACACGGCCTTTGGAGACTTACGCATCAGCACAGAAGTAAATTAATACGCTCTTTGAAAAGGTTTTGAAAGAAAGGCCCGAAGGCAAAAAGAGTTTGTATTGGTTGGTATTTTTGCTTGTAGATAATAGTTAGTTAATCACAAGAGAGAGATTTTAGTCATTTCTCCACTTATTCATGAAACGATTCTTTGAGATTTGAACCACACCGAAGCCTAGAATAAGATAATAATAAGGTCGAGAAGAAACCCGCTTATCGTCTCACATACTTAACAAAGATATGATTCTCGTCAGAATTTTTGAGTATTTTTGAAGTTTGAAAGAAAAAAGAAGTTTTTGTTTTAATGTATATGCAAAAGAGGAAAGAAAGTCACAGGAAGACTGACCTATTTCTAAACCTAATTTATCATGCGTTGTTAGACCTAAGTCAAATATGGATGAAAGGGAAACGTCTACCTAATGTTAGCATGCATATGGTTTGCGGTAAATCCCCTACTTCTCATGATTTCTAGAAAAGCGGTAAAGAAACGTGATAAAGTGCAGAAATGAGGGGTAAATTGAGGCCGCGATGATACCGAATAGAGAAGATCCATTGCCTCTTCGAAGTCACGCTAGTGATAGGAAAACTCTATAGAAGTTGCTCTGCATGAATAATCAAAGAATCAGTCTCCAAGCTTTCCATATCGCGAAAGTTATATCAACATTCTATCACAAAATTTTAACTAAAAAAATGATAACGAAAATGATTTTTAAACACAAAACAATAGCAAACTTTAATTGAAATCATGAAGGGAAATCGTAAAATATTCTAATAATTTTCTTAATCATTTTATCATGTAAAAAGAGAAAATTAATAATAAGAAAATTAGCCAAAACAAATTAAAGGAAAATAAAAAAAGAATTAAAATTAAACATATGGGGGTGTATGCTGGAATTCGGGTGGTAAGCTTGGCAAGTATGGCGCTAGGCCCACATGGAGAGTCCAGAGGCCTTTTTTTTTCAAAGAACTTCAAAAAATCCAAAAAAAAAGGTCATGGACGGTCCAGTTTTCCTGAGTTTCAGCATTATCACCTTTTTTGTTCATTTGAATAAATAAATAAAAAATCGAAAGGGGAAAAACGTGAAGTTAGGGTTACAGTGATTCTTCATCTTGCTTCGAACAACAAGGATATTCCTCCTTCTCTTTGACGATGTCGTTCTTGACGAACTCGGATCTCTTCCTCTTTTATCGGCGACGCACACCACCGTCTCATTCTCGCGGCTTCTCCCTCCTCATAATTCTATCACCACCGTGACACAATCTCTCCTCCTAGACTTCTCCTTCGACATAGCTCCAATCCCATCTCCAATCTTAATTTGTTCTCACCTAGGTGATGCTCCGTCAATTTCGCTATTCAGAGAAAGCGTCTAGTGCTTCTTCTATTCAGGTACGACTTTATTCTCGATTGTTCTTCTTGATTCACACTTCTTCTACGTTCTTCTTTATGATGCGTTCTGTGAGGATATTTTTCTTCCTTCTTCTGACTTTCTACGCGTATGAATGTTGCAGTTTCAATGAAGTGTTGTTGTTGAGATGTCATCGCGATGTGGAGAAGGTGTTGTGTATTTATTGCAGCATTGAAGTTGAAGGCTCGTTGATGATGATGTTGCAATGTTGTTGAGTAATGAAGAATGGCTGAAGATGACATTGAGGATCATTGAAGTTATATGGATTGAAGATTGATTCGTGATTGATGAACGATGCAGAAAGAGGACGAGAGAGTTTTGGAGTTTCTTGGTTGTGATTCTTGAAGATTGATGATCCAGAGTGAAGGAGTTGCGATGAGGATGAAGATATAGTGTAGAAGAATTTTTTTATGGTGATTGTCTAAATGATGAATAAAGATGGAGATCAAGATGAATGGATCTGAGAAAGGATCTTATGAAGATTGATGATACAAAGTGAAGAGGTTGTGATGAGGATGAAGGGGAGGGAAGAAGGAAGAGGTTTATGGAGATTCCTCTGCAGAATTCCAGAATCAATATGAATTGGTAAGTTTCTATAGTTAAATCTATTATGTAGAGTTAAAAAATAATGAATCTGAATCCCCCTCAATCTGAAAACTGAAATTCTGTTATATAGACTGCTGAGAGTTGATTAGGCGTTAGTTAAGTGGTTAGGAAGTTAATAAATTTGTTAGAAAGCAGTTAGAAAAGTTTGTTTAGAGTTATGGATTTTCCATTAGAAATTGGTTATGACCGTTAGGAGTTTAGAGGGCTGTTCAGAGGTTGTTAGGGATTGGAAAAAATTTGTTAAAAAATAGTAGCATATTACTAGAATGGTTAGAGGTTGGTTAAGTTAGTTATCTGCTTTGTAATTGGTTATAGGAAGAAGTAGTTATTGAGTCGGTTAGGAATTCTGTTTTCTTTTGTTAGCAGTTTCTGTTATCACTGTTAGAGTTAGTTATAGAATTAGTTAGGGAGTTATAAAATTGTTAGGATATGAGTTGGTAATGGGAGATTCAATTGGAAATCAGTGTGCAGGTTAGTTAGAAATTGGTTAGGCGGTTGGTTGAAGGTTGATTAGAAGTTTGTATTCTGTTTGAGTTTTCTATTTTTTTTGTTACAAGTCAGTTGTATTTTTCTTCAAGTGAAAATTCTTTCCATTCGGAAAATGCTTCAGCTGCACTTGAATTTGCAAGAGCTGGTATTTCAACCTCAATAACACTCTCAATTTGAAGATTCTTTGCAAAAGCATATAAGATTTACAATCACTTATTTTTGCATTTGCTGTAGGATATGCAATTTGAACAAGAATGTTCCAGTATCAAGC
Source organism: Vicia faba (assembly GCA_948472305.1). NCBI lineage: Eukaryota > Viridiplantae > Streptophyta > Magnoliopsida > Fabales > Fabaceae > Vicia > Vicia faba. The sequence goes on from OX451741.1 coordinate 1,401,666,080, forward strand.
CTGTATGATGGATGCAATTCTAACCCAACATACTCGACAGAAATGGACTTGCATGAAGCAGCCCGGGGGAAGCGCATGAGTACATATATCATTTCCATAACCAGGTTGATGTTTTCATGCCCAACATTTCTCAAACATTATTTTTCTAAAGTGCTTTGACAGAACCCGTGATAACCCAAATTTCATCTCATACACAGCAACTTGAATTGGTTGAATAATGTCATCACATGCTGAGTACTCATCCATCACCCGATTAATGAAACACATTGTTGTTTCCTGCCAACTGTGATTGTTGTCAATAACTTTCCTGCTAAATACCCGCACTCTTTCCGAATTTCATGATTCAAGTTGGAGTTTAATGAATCGGACTGTTGTGTTTTCTGTGTTTGTTTTTGTTATGATATATGCAGGGTAGTTCTTTCTGTTTATACAGGGCAGTAACGCAGGAACAAGGGTAGCACATGGGCGCAATTTGTGGTTTTGCCATGAAGTCCAACATTTGGTTATTTGTGGATGCGGGTAATATTGGAAACTAGCGGCATACCGGACAAGAAGAATCTTCCCATCTTGAAATACAGGAACAATGGAAAGAATGATTGCATATGGTTGTAAGAATTCCACTTGCGTCTTGATCTAATCGCTCAAGAAAAACTGGACATGTTGGTTGTTCGGTTGAAGGGGCATGAAGATTGAAGAATATATGAAGATGGCGAACTTTGGCATGGCATGGACTTGGAAGTTTACTCATGGAATTTTAGCACCTTTAGGACTAAAGAATTTTGTTCAAGTGTATTTTGTAACAGTTTTTTTCTTTGTGGAATATTGGTGTAATGGGATTGTAATGATTTTATAATGAATGTTTGGTTTGGATGAACTTGAAATTTATAGTGTGAATTATAAATGACTTTGAGCTTGAAATGTCGGGTGATGAATTTTATGGACGGAGTTTAAATGAAAAAGTCTTGAAAAAATGCTTGAAGACATGAAAGCATCAAATTTTCTTGTGGGGTATTGTTACACTTGAATGAAATTGAATGGAATTGGATAGTATTTTCTTGAATCATGAATGAAAGGGTTTGAATAAACTTTGAACACATGTGAACTTGAATCTGGAATAATGATGAACATCTTTGTAATGCGGATGAACTCCGACTTGAAACAAGACCTCGCAGTCTGTACTTTACCTTCCAAGAAACTCATATGACCAATACTTAAGGCTCTTTGCCAACTTTAATTCAATCAAACACTTTCGAACATCTTGAATTCAAATCAAACTTCAAATCCAAATCACACTTGCATTCTCAATGAACTCCTAACTTCAATATTGAATCCAAATCAACTTGTATGATAAGTAATTTGAATAGACAATAAGATCTTGATCCTAAAAAAATTCAAAACCTTGCCTTTTGTATCATGCCTCATATTCCACGATTCAATCCACAAGTCCCTTATCTCGACAAGGTCCTTCCCTAATTGACGACCTTAAATCATCAAAGATGGACATAAATGATAATGGAAGAATATGATCAAGATTAACATGAAACCTTATTTCCCTTGATCTTCAATTACTTGATCATTTATCAACGGATAGAAACCCTGATTTTTAATGAAATTTTCCTTTTCTGAACTAATGTTTCTTTTCCTTTTTCCATACCATTCTTTAAATGCAACTTGAATGCCTAACACATATTAGATGAAAGTTCAAGGGAGACCTTGGTCCCAAAGTTAATTGTTCAAAGCTTACTTTAACTGAAGTTAACAGATCTTATCCACGTATCTTGAACTTGGCCCATGATTATGCATCTCAAGGTCTCATAAGAGCTTGTAAGCCCATCAGCCATGTATGCTATGTTGAACAAAACCCTGCCTTGAATGCTTTGAACCTTGAACTACTTTGCATGAATTCTTCCATGAAAAGCCTACTTCAATCCAAATCTACTCGCATTGCAGATAACAAATGACAATGATGAGGACAATAATTTCCTTGGTTAAGGAGAAGTCCACGAATTCATATCTTAAGTCATGAACCACGCTTCACAATTCAATCCCCAGCCCTTCGCGATCGGTTATTTCAACTTGAAATTAGTGTCATAAGGAACATCTTACAGATGGATGATAAAGTCTGAATCACAGAAGAATTCCCTTGATGTGAAACCCTAGTCGCACAAATGAAAACTCCAGCACTTGCCAAGACTGGATAAAAGCAATTATATCTTGAAGAGAAAGAAATCTTGTTAACCACACCTCACAATCTTGATTCCCCGTTTAGATGCACAGAGAAATATCTGGATGAAACATCTTTGAACCATGATTCAACAAAACCTAAATTGATTAACTGAAGAGTAGATGAATGTCATGTTACAGTCATTAATCCTAATCAAATGATAGAGATACTTATAGGAAGAGACGCCATGATTCGGAGCCCACATATGTTAGGTCATGCCATGGAGTTCTTGACCAGAATGACCTACAACCAGTTGTTTATCATAAGATATTAGCCCTGTAACTTGGTGGAGAAGAAGTCCAAAAATGAGCCTGAACCAAAACCTTAATTCCAAAACCTTGTACACCGAGAAGACCCTGGATAATCAAACTTATTTAACACATACACCTCAAATCAGCTGTAAACTCTAGCTCCCTAACTGCTGATATTTTGAACACCAGACGATCTATTTTATGAAAAATGCATGCTATGCACATGACTTACTGGAATGATGCAGATGGATGCAAAAGTCTAAGCCAGCATAAAAGTGCAATTAGGAGGGAAAATTTTGGGGTGTAACACTTATTCTGTTAGATTGTCTATGAACGAAATTTCAAAGTTTTCATGACCAGTGCATCCCAACGTTGTAGTCTTCAAATCCAATGGAGACAAATTAGTGGATGCCTCTCTTCCTCTAACTTCGATTGCTTGTTTTAGTTTATCTTTCAAAAATTTATACCCGGAAGTGATCTGCGCTAAATCATTAACCACTTGATTTTCCAATCTGGGTATATGTCGAATGTTAACCACTTCGAAATTCTTCAACAAACGCATGGCTATTACGAAATACATGATAAGATTTTCCTTTATGCATTTGTATTCTTTTGTAACTTGTTTTAGGACTAACTCTGAGTCTCCCATTATTTCGACTCGAGTTGCCCCCAATTCCAACAAGATTTCAAGGCCTACGATTAAAGCTTCGTATTCAGCCTCATTATTTGAACAATATCCGTCTATCTTGTACTTAAATGTTGTTGTAATTTTGTTTGGAGAAACAATGAGAACCCCTACTCCAGTTCCATCTTTATAACTAGAACCATCAAAGTATAACTTCCAAGGTTCAATCTCCAAATAATTCAGTGATTCCTCTTTTATAGAGTGGACGACTATAAAGTCTGTTATCACTTAACCTTTCACAGCCTTGAGAGGCATAAAGGTTAATGAATACTCAGTTAATGCAAGTGCCCATTTGCCAATTCTACTGTGCGAAATAGGTTTCAACAACATATATTTGAAAACATCAAAATGAGACGAAACATAAACATCATCTGGTTTAATATATTGCTTGAGTTTTGTACATGAGAAATAAAGACATAAGCATAGTTTCTCAACTTCGTTATATCTAGTTTCTGCATCATTTAAAACTCTACTGAGGTAATAAATAGGTCTTTCGACACCATTCTCATCCTCTTGAGCTAACATGCTCCCTAAACTTTTATCAGATGCAGCTATGTACAATCTCATACTTCTACTTCTATAAGGAGGTACCAGAATAGGTGGCTTGGTGAGGTAGTCTTTGATTTTGTCAAAGGCCTCTTGTTGTTCTTGCCCCCACTCAAATCCTCCTTTGCTGAGTCGAAGTAGTGGTGAGAAGGCTTGCAATTTCCCACTGAGGTTGGATATAAATCTCCTTAAGAAATTTATCTTCCCAAGTAGATACTACAATTCCTTCTTGTATGTTGGTGCTTTGGCTTCCAAAATAACTTTGGTATTGTTCTGGTTTATCTCGATTCCCTTTTTATGGACCACAAAGCCTAAGAAATCTCCTGCTTTGACACCAAAAGCGCACTTTAGAGGATTCATCTTCAGACTATAGCGTCTCATCCTCTCGAAGGATTGTCGAAGATGGTCCATGTGAGTCTTCCCTGAAACAGATTTGACAACAATATCATCAATATAAATCTGCATAAAAGTTTCAATAAAATCATGGAAGATCAAATTCATGGCTCTTTGATATGTTACCCCTGCATTTTTAGGCCAAAAGGCATCACTACCCATTTGTAAGTGCCTAAGGCCCCAGGGCAACGAAATGCTGTTTTTGACACATCCTCTTCAGCAATAAAAATTTGATTATATCCAGAGTAACCGTCAAGCATACTCATGTAATCGAAACCAGCGGCAGAACCGACAAGCATTTCCGCCACCGGCATTGGATATTCATCTTTGGGTGTTGCAACATTCAGATCTCTGAAATTAATGCACACCCTTAAGGTACCATTTTTCTTTATAACAGGTACTATATTTGCGATCCATTCGACATACCTGGTCGTCCGGATGAACTTGCATCTCAGCAGTCTTTCGACTTCCATTTTGATTTTCGACAGAATCTCTAGTGCAAAGCACATTGGAGTTTGTTTGACGGGCTCCTTTCCAGGCTTTATTGGTAATTGTAGTTCCACCAAACTTCTGTCGAGACCAGGCATTTCGTCATAATCCCATGCAGAGCAATCCTTGAACTCTTTTAACAATTGGATCATTTCGACCCTGAGTTCTGGATCTATCTTTGCACTGATATACGTTGGCTTTTTCACAGGACCTTCGCCTAGGTTTACTTCCTCCAAGGGGTCTTGTGCTAACATTTTAACATTGTTTGCCAACAGATCCTTTTCAAAACCCGGAGGTTCATCATCATAGATGGCGTCTAACCTCTGATCTCGAAGGTCTTTTACTTCCAAGTCGGGAGGTTTTGGTTTGAAATATTTCCCAGGGCCTTTTTGAGAAGAGACCTGTTCATTGGCTTCAAGAGCCATATACTTAACCTCATCCTCCAAGGCCGCTATCATTCTATTTTCGGCTACATATGCCGAAATCTTTTGCAGAGTTTGTGAATTAGTCATCGTCACCAAACTCACTTCCCCATCCTGTTGGTCGTATATCATCAACTCCTCCATAGTCGATGTTTGACAAGTCTTCTCTATCCCACTGAAAACCATAGTCAGAGTGTAGATAAAAAGAGCAGGAGGCGTTGGGTGCTGGAGTCAGATCGAATTCAGGAGGGTTACATGGCCCTATATGAGCCAAATTTCTGTCGAAATTATTCTTCCCGATGTTGTTGACTTCGCCTAAGTAATAGCTTTGATCTACCTCAATGTTTTCCACGATACCATCAGGACGCCATATCGTGACCCTCTGATGCATCGAGGATGGAACTGCACCGATGCCATGTATCCACTCTCGACCCAAGAGTAGATTATAGTTTGGTTTTGCTGAGATCACCATGAACATGGTGGGTCGAAGGATTGATCCCACCTGGAGATCTAGTTGTATGACTCCCATTGTGGTTCCAATGCCTCCTTCATAATTGGATAGGACCATGTTATGGGGTTTGATGTCAGCATCTCCCTTTCCTAGTTTTCCCATCATGGATTGTGGAATTATGTTTATGGTCTCCCCACAATCAACCCAGGATTTTGTTTATAGTCACTTCCCCTACCTTCGCTCTGATGAACAGGGGCTTGAGGTGATTTTTCATCGCCTCCGTTGGTGGCTCGAAAAAAGCATTATGCTCTTCCAAGCAGCCATTATTCATTACATAGTAACACATTGGCCTGTGTCTAGCCATCTCTTGTTTGACCATCAATTGAGTTTCCTCAACTTCGACCTGACGGTTGTATTCTCTAGGCAGCACCGATATGACGTTCACCATGATGTCTAAAGTGTCGTCAGAGTCGAAGTCACCCTCGTCATTCGACCCACATTCTTCTGGCCACGCCAGAGGTTTCCTCTCTAGAGGTTTCCTTTGCTTTATTTGCACATTGGTGCTAGCCTCTGGATGAGGCTCTGCTATTTCCTCTTTTTCGGCTTTTCGTCGTCTTTGGAATCTTCTCCATTGTGAATGGGACATAGGGTTTTTCCCTTTGTAATTGCTCGATATATGAGCCATTTTATTTGATGTAGAGGCATGGTACTCTTTTCTGTAGTCCAAAGAGGAACCCCTTGGCACGTCGAGCGTCTGCCATTTTTCTTCATTGGGCCTCTTTCTGCCCATGGTGTTAAGCCAAGTATCTATAGGTACATTAGTTGGAGGCAGAAAAGTTGGTGGCCTCTTTACCTGACTCATGGATCCTTTTTGGTGTCTCCTCTTGGGACCGAATCTAACTTATGTACCCATTTTTGGTTGGGCATTGGTGCCCCATTTTGCTTTCATAACTCTCATACCTTGTATGTGTTCTGCGGCTTTTTTGTCGAAAATAGAGTTGCGCCTGGGACACAGCATCACTTCCGATTTTTTCTTCTGGAATCTGTGTAAAAAGTCTTCCAGATCTTCATTCTCCTTTGGAAATGTCGTTTTATTCACTTCCTCCTGTCGAATAACTTCTTCTGAAGCCTTGGCGTCAGAGACTTCGACCATGTTGACCTCCATGTTGCTCTTGGCAACGAGATTCATTTTCTGCATTTTGGCCTCCAAGTTCTCTATCGAACCTTTCACAACAGCCAAGTAAGAACCTGTGGTGGTTCTTTTGTTGGAGCTCTCAACAACTCCTTTATTTCTGTGTTGGTCTTCAGTAACCCTTTTACTCGAGCCTTCAACAACTCTTTTATTCAGTTTCAGGCCTTCAGTGGCCTTTTTGTTTGAGCCTTGGGCAACTCCTTTGTTCAGATCTAGGCCTTAAGTGGCCTTCCTCACTCCTTCGATAGTTTTCTTGGATATGTTTCCAGTAAAACTACCAAACATGGGCTTAGTAATGAAGTCTTCGGACACTTCCACCATGTGAATACCGACTGGCTCAACATAATGTGGCTCCATCTGCAGCGGGTTTGCGTCAATTTTCATCGCCGGCTTATCAACAAATTTTAGCCTTCCTTCTTTAAGTGCTTGTTGAACAAGATCCCTGAAAAGGAAACATTGTGAGGTTTTATGGCCCAAAAAATTGTGGTATTTACAAAAACCTCTTTTCTTTCTTTGTTCTAAAGGAGGAAATTTTTCCCCTGGGGGCACTATCATTTGGCCATCTTTAACTAATAAATCAAATATTTCATCACATTTGGATATGTCGAAACTATAAGTTTTCTTAGGGAATTTGTCGTTGTTTCTCTCAGACTCTACAGGATTTTTCCCATTTGATGGCACTAGCAATTTACAAGAATATGGTGGTCCTTGTTTTAATTCTTCTAAGTCTATCTCGCCTTCTTCGACATTTATAGGATCACTAGATGTCTCTGGATCGTCATCATCCATTTCTACATAGTTTACCCTTTCTCTTCGATGAGTTTTGGTAGCTTTAGCTTTTTCGGCTTTAAGGCGTTCTACCTGTCGAACTCTATCGGCCAGTTGGGCCATGTCTCTCAAGTATTGGGTATCTAACTTTTTCCTAATTGAATAAACCAGGCCCCATGCTGCCATTTCGACCAATTCATGTTCAGGCACTTGGGTAAAGCATCTGGCTTTCAGTAATCAAAACCTATTTAGATACTCATCGATTGGCTTAGTGAATCTTCTCTTCACACTAGCCAATTCTTTTAGACTTATTTTGGTCCGTCCCATGTAAAATTGTTCATGGAACAATCTTTCCAATTGATTCCAATTATGGATCGAATTGGTTGGGAGGGTAGTGAACCAAGTGAAAGAATTCTTCGTTAGAGAACTTGGGAAATATTTGATCCTAAGGTTTTTGTTGTTCGCTATTTCCCCAGTCTCTATCAAATATCTAGCCACATGTTCGATAGTAGATTCTATCGTATCCCCTAAGAATTTGGTAAACTTGGGGACCTTTCCCCTAGGGGGTAAGTCTGTTTGCAGAATATATTCTGGCAATGGAGATGTGAAGTTTGGTCTGTGAAATCATAATTCTTTCGATCATGGCAGTCAGATTATTGTCTGTTCCATAATTTTGGTGTCGAACTTGCTGCATCAATTCATCAGCATTTTGGTTTCTATTCACCATAATCACTCCTTGATCGATTTCTCTAGGGATTGGTGGGGAATTTCGAAGTATTTCGACCCTAGGTTGTTCCATTTCTACTCTAGGGATCTGAGGATTTTGATTAACAGTCAAATCCTCTAATATGATTACCTCTTGGTTTACTCTTATTGGTATTCTTCGGGGTTGTCGAATAGTTTGGGGTACCCCAAAGAATTCAGCCATGCGCGTCATTTATGCTGTCATTTGTTGGTTCGACTGGGTAGTATTTTAAATTAGGGGGTTTAGCAATGTACTTAGATTTTGTGCCAACATTTGCACCATATCATGATTACTTTCGTCCATCTGTTGCCTCAAAATTGTTATGGAAGCATTTGTGAGGCTTGGTATTGTATGAGATGGCCCTCCCAAAAATTGGTTTCTACCCAAATTTTCCATACTGGCCCCAGATCCCTGTAATGGCGATGATGCACTCATCAAAGGTTCTGAAAAAGTAGAAGCAGTGTTCATAAGGCTAGCCATTTCAGTGGTTGGCATGCCGTATGGTTGTTCTCGACCCATCCACGCTGTCGAAAATCCTGGGGGCACGTACGGTCGAGATCCTGGATTTGCCCTTGGTGGGGGCGTTCCTAATGGACCTCTGCGACCTACATACGAAAGTAAGTGTCCTGTTTGATTTGTGGTTAGCGTTGGTATTGAGCCAACGAAAGTTGAGATATTTTCTCCAACTGTGGTAATAACCGTTGTTCCAGTAGTATTTGATGGAGGTATTTCTCCATGATTTGGCTCGTTAGCCATGCTACTTTTGCTATTTTTCTTCCTAACAGTACACTTGTTGGTTATTCTACCACTTCTTAATAACATGCAACGTTATATATGTACAAAAGGAAAACAATAACATGAACAAGATATGTGATAAAAATTAGCAACGTCCCACCAGGTGTGCCAATTTGTTTACCGTGGTTTTTGGTAAACAATCGTTAATCCTCCAAAAAGGAAAGTCCTTTTGGTTACTTACGGGATCGATCAGATTGATACCAGAACATATGCTAACTTTTATACTGGTTTGATGTAAAAATAGATATCCAGGAAGAACACACGTTCGACCAAAGACAAGATGCTTGTGGTTTTGGAAAGTAAGAAAGTAAATAGAAATGCAGGTAAAGATGCAGGAAAAGTAACTTCGCAAAATAAGATCAAAGAAATGTAAAAAGACTTTATTAATGAAAAGTAGTGTTTCCGACGTACATTTCTCAGTTTATCCTTTCACACACAGCGGGTACTTGGACAATGTTTGAGTAACTAGCACAATAGGTTGAACACACGGAAAAACTACACAGACTTCCTATTTTATACTAAAACTATGTAACCGTCGAGGGGTGGCTCTGCTCTAAGATGAAGACAAGTGTCTTATGCATGTCCCTCGACCTCTAGCTTCCAGCCACACCGCTTTCCTTTAACTGCTGGCAAAACCTTCTTTCCCTCCAACAATTCAAATTTAAATGTCCTTTGCCTTTGGTGTCGACACGAAGTTATGTCCTTCTAGTCGAAGGTCATAAGACCTTCTCAATCGAAATCTTGATAGTGATTCCTGGTCGAAGACTAATATGTAACTTAGATATTTTCTCTAAGTTATTTCACCCGTCGAAACATTCTCCAGCTTGGTTTTATTTGTTCCATTTTTGGTTTAAAAGACCAATATATAGTAGGTGTTGAATTCAGGAGCCAACATACCCTCGATTCAATCATCTAAGGGTCCATTAACCAAACACTTCTCCTGTGATCCAACCCTTCGTCTAAGTCTCCATGTCGTGACGCGTTAAGCCCATTACCTAAGTCTCCATGTAATAATGAACGAAACTCAAAACATTGCCTCTAAGCCGCAATGTATTTGCAAAACTCAGAATGTTGCCTTTAAGCCGCAATGTATTTTCAAAACTCAGAACATTGCCTCTAAGCCGCAATGTATCCTCAAAACTCAAACACATTGCCTCTAAGCCACAATGTATTCACAAACTCAAACAATGCCTCTAAGACGTAGTGCATTCCCAAACTCAACACATTTCCTCTAAGCCGCAATGTATTATCCAAACTCAACAGACTGCCTCTAAGCCGCAATGTATTATCCAAATCAACACATTGCCTCTAAGCCGCAATGTATTATCCAAACTCAACACATTGCCTCTTAGCCACCATGTATTATCCAAACTCAATGCATTGCCTCTAAGCTGCAATGTATTATCCAAATCAACACACTGCCTCTAAGCCGCAATGTATTATCCAAACCAACACATTTCCTCTAAGCCGCGATGCGTTCTCCGAACTCAAACACATAGCCTCTGAGCCACAATGTATTCACACTCGACTTATCGCCTCAGACTTCACACAGCGACCCACGAGCATAACCTGTGGCATCAGTCTTCAAGCAGCCATGCACCATCAAGTGCCGTTCATTCTCCAAATAGGTGAATAAGCCAAGACATACAAAACTACGTTTTTAAGATTAAAGACTATCTGCTGCCCTGTTATCAAACTCTGGTAAGAGATATGTCGTCAGCTTTACCTACTTTCCCAAAGACTCGTAAGGGTATGCTATATCAGTCTAACCTTATGTTTTTCGGACAATTTTGGGATACTTCAAGTATTCAATGAACTTCCAATCAGAATGCGCAAGACTCAAGTTTTCTCTCGCTATTCGACTGGAAGATAATTGAATAGGGGCAGCTTTCGTACCCCAAATTTGTCCTACCTTGATAATTTCATTCTGCGAGATTAAAATAGAAAAAACATTTAATTAAGGATGGCACATCAGTATCTGATAGTCCATCTTTATCCAACTAGGGGGTGAACTTTAAATTCAGGAGAATGGGGCTTGCTAAAATCAGAAAGATTCGTGTATCCATTCGCTAACATGTTGGCCAATGGCCCATGCGATTCGAAAATAAAATTATTCGAACAATTATTAAGCTCTTATTATTAATAGTTGTTATTAGTTTAAAAGAGGGGTTAAAAATTGTTAAGCCCATTTTATGTGGGGTTAAACAGTAAATAGGGGATGTATCAATAACTAAGGTTCATGCAAGTATTACTGTTTTAGTAAAAGAAAGGGGGTGAAGTTGCAATCTAAAATCCATTAGAATTTATGTTGGCCCATTTTTGTTTTAGTTAGGAACAGTAAAGAAGGGGTATGCTTATCAATGTATAGGCCCATTAAGATTTTTAATAAAACTAAGGCACATTGTGGTCTTGCATTATTACTGCTTTAGAAAAAAATATTATTTTTAATTGTTCGATATTGTTATTTTAATAAAAAAAATAATATATATTTCTTTATTAAAAAAAAGTGATATGTTTTTATTGCTGATAATGTTTTTTAATGTTTTCATTTATTATTATTAAAAGATATTGCATTAATTATTATTTATATAATTTATTTATTAAGGATTGTTGTTTAGAAAAATCTATTGGAATCAATGTTGATTTAATTTGTTTTGCTGTTATTTAATTTATATCTTGTTGTTTTGAGAAAAAAAGCCATTTGGGCCTGGTTGGAAGTTAATTGTTTCTTTGTTGTATTAATAAAAAATAGTGAACTGGGCTGAGTAAAATGACAAGTGCAGGCCCAGGTTAGAAAAAACAGACACTGTACAAATCTTTTTTAAAATCAAATCATTTTTTTGCAGTTAACATAAAATTGAGTAAGTCAAAAACTCCAAAACTGAATCTAGAAAGTTACAGTCAAGCAAATCCCCATGATCACGCACATATTTTTGAACATATATTGTTCAAATTAAAATCCAGAATGCCCTTTTACAGCACAAAAACGTGAGAACAAATAAACCAAATCCTCAATAAAATATTACAAAGAAAAATGTACAGAATCAAATCTAAAAATTCAACAAAATCTCATTACAGATTACAAAAATCAAATCTAAGCAAATCTGAAAAATGTTACAACAAATCAATTACAACAAATACTAAATCTCTAAAACCTAATTCTTAAATCTAAGACTAATAAACTATAACAAATTAAAACCCTAAAAACTAAAACTATATAAATATAGAAAAGGAATTACAAAAAAAGGGAGGAGTTGGACAGTAGGCAGAAGAACAGAATTGCAAGAAGAGAATTTGGAGGAAGAACACAAATACCGGAACCCTTGCTTGTTGAAGATCGGAGAGGGGCGATTAGGTTTTCAACGTCTGAAACCCTAATCACGTGACCTAAATAGTCGTTATCCTTGCTTCATCGTTCGCCATCGTTGGTTCCCCATCGCCCGCCCTCTTCAAAGCCTACGAATCAAAGAGACAAGGAGGTATTAGCACCAAATTGGACCGGAAAATTGGAAGTCATAAAGCAATATCGCGGAGGATAAACTTAGCTTTTGTTTTTCTCTAATTGTTGATTTGGGGTTTTGTTTGGTTGGGTTTTGATTGAAGGTACCGGGTTGTTGAAGCGCCGCCGTGGGGGAGGTGTTAGGGTTTAGAGGGTTGAGAGGATGAAGAAAGGGTAAGCGAGGGAGAAAGTGAGGTTATTGTAGAATATGAGATTGTGAAATGAAATTAAAACAATATTAACTCGTAGAGATCCCATGCAAGCGCGCCTATGATAATTAGTATGTACCTTTAACTCCCTTCCGTTTGATCATGATTGAGCGGTCGTGAGGCCAAGTTCACCATAAACTCCATGCACCCTCACTACACCAGAACACGCGGATCCTCCCTTTAAACTGTAATGGGACAAGCCCATTCGTATATACACCCCCCTTGTTGCCTGATTACTAAACTCCAAAATAATTTACACCCCCCTGCCTGGACTCGTAATGGGCCTAATCTAACTGTTTTCCACACCCCCCTATTTTTACTTAAAAACTAGGATTACACCCCCTGTCTAATTAATCATTTTTTTACATTTTCTATATAATTACTATTTTCTTATTATTATTATTATATTATATTATATTATTATCTTTTTTATTATTTTTATTATTATTAGTTATAATAATTATTATTATTACTAGTAATTTTTATTTTATAGTATTATTATTTATTATATGTTAATTTTACTTATTATCATAAATAAATTATGTTTATTTAGAACTCATGAACATATTTTTATACATATTTGAATTAAATATTTTTATCATGCATTAACCAAGAGAGCTTCGCAATTAATACGATAAAAAATGCCAACACATCTCAAACCTATTTTTTTCGCAATAAACTAAATTAATCAATTGTTTTTTTTTGCAAAAGGGTTTCAAACTAGTTTTGACTTACTACGCACTCAGTCAAAATCTCTGCAATCACTACTCTCGACCGAGTGCGAAGTGATTCAAAATAGGTTTGCAAACCCCTAAAAAACACCAACCCTTACGAACTACAAATTGGGACTCTGATTCCTCATAAGAGGATACGTAGGCATACGATCAAAAATCGTGGCGAGTCTTTCTAATTAAAACTTAAAATCATGTTTACCCCAAACCTAAATCTAGAGTCTAATATCCTTGTGAACAAGGTAGATAAAAGGTGCCTAACACCTTCCTTTCGTCTAATTGAGTCTGAAACCTAGAATCTCTGTCTGCGAATTAGGGTTTTATGTTAGATTCCCTTTCCTAGGATAAAAACTAATAGTTGCGACTCTTGATTTAAAAATCAGTTGCTACATATGCGAATATTTATAAGTAGGGAATTGAAGAGCAAACGTGAAATTGTGAAAAGTGCATGAATCAAAAGTCGATTTCCACGTATGGCATCATTTTTTCGTCTTGAAACCAGAAATAGTTAAAGTTGGTGGTGAAGAATCTTGACATGATGGTGATGATCTCTGATACAGTGGTGCGAGGAGAAACTTGTAAGGTTAGCACTCCCTCAAATCAGTTCAAAATCAAATATAGTGTAGTGTAAAGTAGAGATCTATAAGTGTACATTGCTTTTCGTGTGAAATGAGTTTTATATCTTGAGTATTATGGAATGGATTTGAATTAATTTGAATCTTTATCCTGTCTAGAGCAATTATCATACTCGAGGATGACACGACAATAATTTGAGACATCCCTAAAAAGAACCCACTGTGAAATTGAATATATCTCTGGATTGTTCTTGTCCATTGTTCACAAGTAGGTAGGTTTAGAGTATGTTTTGCAAATATGAGTGGAGAAATTCTGGAAATGACATCGGAAGAATATAGGTAAATGCATGGCTAAAAGAATATTGACAAAGAATATATAATGACATGCTATAATTGACAAATAATATTTCATTACCATTCTTTTATTATTTGCATTTGGATAAATTCTTTGTCGGAGATATCAAAAACTGTAAAAAGAATAATAGATTCACCTGCGGTGTATGCATGTCTCTTAGTTGTTGTCTGCTTTCTTTGATATTGAGCAAGTTTCTTGGAAACTCATTTTATATAATTGTTAATGAAAGTGAACTTAAGTTTCTTAGTGTTGGTTAAATTCAAATCTGCATTGGGTAGTGCAAAAGACAGATTATCTTTGGGCAGTGGGAAGTTTATTCCTTAGGGACCTAGTAATAGTTAATGTTGTAACATTTAATATTCTATATTGTGATATCTATATAAATCACTTTGTATTCATATTAAAAGTTATTTGGACATTTTATAAAAGAAAGCAAGTTTAAGTTCACTCCCATTGTCTCCTCAAATTGGTATCAGAGCGCATGGTAAATATGATGGGTCAAATGCCACTGCCATGACAATCAAAGTCAAATTATGAGAACTGGAGTATCCAGATGAAGGAGCTTCTGGGATCGTTAGATGTATGGGAAGTAACTAACGATGGGTTTGAAGAACCATCAAATATGATGGCAAACACAACTACTCAGAATAAGGCGTTGAAAGAAACGCGGGCAAAGGATAAAATAGCATTGTACATGTTGTTCAGAGCAGTCGACGAATCAGTTTTCAAAAAGATTGCTGGTTCGACTACGTCAATGGAAGCGTGGGACACACTAGAAAAGGTTGTCAAAGGAGCAGGTAGAGTCAAGCAAGTTCGCTTGCAGACTCTTCGAGGAGAAATGGAGAGAATGAAGATGAAGGAAATAGAGTCCATGTCAGACTACATCACTCGTGTACGGACGGTGGCAAATCAACTCAATCAAAATGGAGAAGCAATGACTGATGCTCGTATTGTCGAAAAGATTATGAGATCTTTGATAGATAAGTTTGAAAATATAGTATGCGCAATAGAAGAGGCGAAGGATCTTTCGATAATCATTGTCAAAGAAGTCGCTGGTTCACTTGAGGCACATGAACATCACAAAATAAAGAAGAAGGAGTAGACACTTGAGGATGCAGAACCCAACAAAGACGGAAAGGAACTTTTCTCTCAAAATTGGCGTGGGAGAGGACATGGCCGTAGAGGACGTAATGGTGGTCGAAGTTACCAAAATAACAACTTCGACAGAGGACAGTCAAGCCAATAAAACTGGTGTGGCAGAGGACATGGCCAGAAAGGTGGTAGGTCGAATTACAATAATATCGAATGTTACAAATGTAACAAACAGTGGCACTATGCGAAAGATTGCAACTTCTACAGTTGCTACAATTATGGTAAATGGGGACATCTTGCAAAATATTGTCGACTCAAAAGAAAGATAGAAGAAACAACAAATCTTGCCCTAGAAACAGAATCGAATGAAGGATTTTTGTTAATGAATCAAAAGGAAGCAGATACAGAAAATGACACTATGTGGTACCTGGACTCAGGAGCAAGTAACCATATGTATGGTCATAAGCACTTGTTCAAAGAAATAAAGAAAATTGAGGATGGTCATGTTTCCTTTGGAGATGCATCGAAAGTAAGGGTCAAAGGAAAAGGAACAATCAATTTCTTGCAGAAGGATGATTTGATAGGATCAATCCAAGACGTGTACTATGTACTAAACCTCAAAGAAAATATTTTGAGTCTGGGACAACTCACAGAAAATGGATATTCGATACTCATGGAAGATCGAAGTTTGCACTTAAAAGACAAGTCAGGACGTCTGATTTCTCAAGTCGAAATGGGGAGAAATCGAATGTACAAGTTGAATTTGAGAAGCGTTCAAGAAAAGTGTTTGCAATTCATTGTCGAAGACCAAGCATCCATGTGGCATCTAAGTTTTGGTCATCTACATCAGGCTGGACTAAGGAGGTTAATAAAGAAAAATATGGTGCATGGACTGCCAGACGTAGAATTAGAAGGAAAGTTCTGTGAAGAATATGTGTTTGGCAAACAGACGAGAACCTCATTTCAAAGGAAGGCAGAATATCAGGCTAAACAAATTCTGGAATTGATTCACAGTGACATATGTGGACCAATTACCGCAGAACCTTCAGTGGTAAAAGGTACTTTATATCCTTTTTTGATGATTTCTCAAGGAAAACTTGAGTGTATTTTCTGAAAGAAAAGTTAGAAGTCTTCAAAGTATTCAAGAAGTTTAAGATAATGGTGGAGAAAGCAATAGACAGGCACATCAAAGATCTTCGATTAGACAGAGGTGGGGAGTATACTTTGACAGCCTTTATGAAGTACTGTGAAGAGCAAGGCATAAGGAGATTTCTTACTGCAGCATACTCACCTCAACAAAATGGTGTGACGGAAAGAAATAATTGAACAGTCCTCGACATGGTTCGATCAATGCTTAAGAGCAAGAACATATCGAAGGAATTTTGGGCAGAAGCTGTACAATGTGCAATCTACATTCAGAATAGATGTCCACATTCGAAGTTGGGAGATTTAACACCTCAAGAAGCTTGGAGCGGAGAAAAGTCAACCGTGTCTCACTTCAAAGTGTTTAGAAGTGTGGCTTATGCACATGTACCTGATCAAAGAAGAACAAAGCTGGAAGATAAGAGTCAGAAATACATACTCATTGGGTATGATGAGAAAACGAAAGGTTACAGACTTTTCAACCCAATAAACAAAAAGGTGATAGTGAGTAGAGATGTTCTAGTAAATGAAGGAAGAAAGTGGGACTGGAACAACTCGACTCGAGTTATGGTTGAATTACCATGTGCTATATCGAAAAACACTTCGACAGAACCAGAAAACTCTGATGATGAAGATGGACTCTCATAGCCCAGGTTGTGAAGTTTACAAGAGTTGTATGAAAACACAGAAGAAATGCATCTCGTATGTTTGTTGGCAGACACTAAAGATGTCAGTTTCGATGAAGCAGTAAGAAACAAAAATTGGAAGGATGCTATGAATGAAAAAATTAAGACCATCGAACGCAATGATACTTGGGAACTAGCAGAGTTACCAAAAGGAAGTCAAACAATTGGTGTGAAGTGGGTGTTCAAGAAAAAGATAAATGCATAAGGTGAAATCGAAAGATATAAGGCGCGACTTGTGGCGAAGGATACAAGCAGAAAGCAAGAATCAACTATGATGAAGTGTTTGCACCTGTTGCGAGAATGGAGACAATTCGACTGCTCATATCTCAATCTGCTCAATACAAATGGCAAATATATCAGATGGATGTCAAGTCATCTTTTTTGAATGGCGTGCTTGAAGAAGAAGTTTATGTCGAACAACCACCTGGATACATGAAAGTCGAAAATAAAGGAAAGGTGCTAAAGCTAAAGAAGGTACTTTATGGGCTGAAGTAGGCACCACGAGCATGGAATACACGAATTGACACATACTTCAAATAAAATGGATTTAAGCAATGTCCCTACGAACATGCCCTATATGTGAAGAAGGAAAAAGAGAAAATATTGCTTGTTGCTCTATATGTCGATGACTTAATTTTCTTGGGCAACAATAATCAGATGATAGAAGAACTCAAAGGCACAATGACACAAGAATTTGATATGACTGACTTAGGCCTGATGAAATACTTTCTTGGTCTGGAGGTTCGACAAGAAGAAACAGGAATCTTCATCTCACAAGAAAAATATGCAAAAGATATCCTGTTTAAAATAGAAAGTTGCAATCCAATTTCGACACCAATGGAACCTCGAGAAAAGCTTTTGAAATTTGATGGGGGGAGCGTGTCGAAGCAAACAAATTTCGAAGCTTGGTGGGAAGTCTTTGATACCTCACATGCACAAGGCTAGATCTTTCGTTGAGTGTTGAAATTGTGAGTCGTTTCATGGAAGAACTAGTTTTTGCACACTGGAAAGCTCTGAAGAGAATCCGTCGATATGTCCAAGGAACTGTGTCACTTGGAATGTTTTATTCAAAAGCAGAAGAATACAAGTTGACTGGGTACTCTGACAGCGATTGATGTGGTGACATAGTTGATCGAAAAAGCACTTCAGGATATGTGTTCTTCATGGAAAACACTGCATTTGCTTGGCTGTCAAGGAAGCAACCCATAGTAACTCTTTCGACATGTGAAGCAGAGTATGTGGCAGCATCTTGGTGTGTATGCCATGCAATATAGCTGAGAAGATTGCTGAGCAGGATGGAGTCGAAACAGGAAGATGCAACAATAATTCAAGTCGACAACAAATCTGCAATCGAACTGGCGAAGAATCCAGTCAACCATGAAAGAAGAAAACACATTGATGTTCGATTCTATTTTATCCGAGAACATGTGAAGGATGGAAGCATCGAACTGAAGCACGTTGTAAGCAAGGATCAAGCAGTATACATTCTTACAAAACCATTGTCGAAGGAGCTATTCGACAGAGGCAAGAAAATGTTAGGCATGATGGATCGAAGAAATATTTGAATTTATAGGAGAGTTTTGTTGGTTAAATTCAAATCTGCATTGGATAGTGCAAAAGACATATTCTTTTTGGACAGTAGAAAATTTATTCCTTAAGGACCTAGTAATAATTAATGTTGTAACATTTAATATTTTATCTTGTAATCTCTATAAATCACTTTCTATTCATATTAAAAATTAATTAGACATTTTATAAAAGAAAATAAATTTAAATTCACTCTCATTTTCTCCTCACTTAGGTCTATAGATTTATCACATATGTTTTTATTGCAAACAGTACCTCAAAATGGTTAGTCAAAGGTGTGTTCACGCGCAATAGCTAATATTAAAATTCAAATACACATGGCTTTTAGCTTTATATTAAGGTTGGAATCAATTTTTAAAAAATAAGAAGCTCTTCTCATTCAACTTTGATTTGGTAGTCGAAGTGCCACTTATTAACATGATTAAGAATAAATTGATTTTATAATACGACTTTAGTTTCTTAATTAGTATCGAGCGTGTTGAAATTAAAACACATGAAAAAACGGTCCCCTTCCAGGGTAGCTTTTGACTTGTAAAGAATCATCATTATATACTTCATTAATTATCTCACCATCAAACTTCAACCTAAATGCTAATTAATTTTATACAGTACTGCCGTCTTACTCTTTTTTTCATTATTTTTCATTATTTTTCATAAGTTTTGTTTAATTCTGTTTTTCTTTAATTAATTTTACTCACTATTTTGAAGTGACGGTGAACATTGCTCGAAGAGTATTCACATTGTTTGTCAGCCATTTCATATTTTATCATGATATTTATTAGGTTGGCAGCATGGGTTATGGTTGCCAAAAGAACGATTTTTTTTTTTTAAGAAAAGAAAAATTTAAAGATAAAAGATACAATAATAATCAATTCAAAAATATAGAAATTTAAAATAAAAATCTATATTCGACTAACGGTAATTATGATAAACTTGCATCTTTCAATCTAATTTGAGCAACGATTTAATTCATTGTACCAATTCTATTCCAATTATTCGGTCTTATTCAAAATCCAAAATATTTTGAACAATCACTTTAAAATCTATATGAATCTCGATAGTTCGAAACTCAAACCCTTTTGCTAATCTTAATCATTCTAGCACACTCCAAAAATTCATATATATATATATATATATATATATATATATATATATATATATATATATATATATATATATATATATATATATATATATATATATATATATATATATATATATATATATATACTACAAGAACTCAAATATCTTGCGAAACCTCCAAGCCACTCACTCATACATGTTAGATATGTTCATAACCTTATAATTTCTATCAATGTAGAAATCAAGAACATAACTCTAAACTAATCTCGATGAGTCAAACATGTCATCGACTCACATCCCTTAAACTCATATCAGAATTCAATCAGAGAATAAAGTAAAAAAACGTATCTGAGTTTGCCATTGAAATTGTTGAAGGTTGCAGGTATGTGATTTTCTGATTTGTAGAGTTTCTTATAGTTCCTTGAATCTCATTTGATGGGGGTGAAGAGAGAAAAACGGATATATCTTATTTTGATCATACTCTAGAAATATGGATTATAAGCTATATAGATAATCATATGTTATTTCTTTTATTTTCAATATTCTAATGTGACCCCTCATCAAAATAGATACTGACTTATGGTATCTACACAATAACTTGATATTTCATGACATTTAAGCTTTTAGCCACAAACTTAATATTATATTAATTAGATTCCTTTAAGTCTTAATTAATTAAAATAATGACACTAACACCTTAAATGTTACATTTGTGACCTAAAACTCTAACAATCTCCCACTTGTCACATATATAATTTTACACGCGTGTTAGATTTTATGAGCTCAAAAAATTATTAGTATATACTTCAAGCATATCCAAATTATCTTGTCCACTAATCATGTCACTATAAAAATCAAAGTGATTTTTGTTATATAATCATAACTAAAACCATAAGTGATCACTAATAGTGATAACTCAATGACATAGATTCATCATGAAATGTATAACATGAAAATTACATAAAGTTGGTATGTACATGTCGATTTTCAACTGATCCCACTTTACTTTAGTGAGAACATTCAATAACGTTAGTGTACAAAGTATAAATAGCTTAATGTCAAACTTAATAAACCAAAGTATGCATACACAATACCAAACATAGAACATAAATTTTATATTTGACTAACTCTCACTAAACTAAAGATTCCTCTAACTGTAAAATACCCATGTGAGTAGTGTGCTCATGAAACACCTTGGGTGGAATACCTTTTGTAAGAGGATTTGCTATCATGGAGTTTGTCCCAAAGTTCTATATGGAAATCTATCCACTTTGTACCTTTTCCTTAACAACTAAGAACTTGATGTCAATATGTATTGACTTATTCGAGCTCCTATTATTGTCACATTATAACTTAAGTGGTCTTTCAATTCCTTCCATAATTTGCAGTCCAGTGACAAAGTTCCTTAGCCAAACCCATGGTTAGATGCCTTAAAACATGCTATAAATTTTGTTGTCATGGTGGATGAAGCTATACAAAATTGCTTGGCATTGCGCCAAGAAATTGCACCACCAGCCAACATGTAGATATAGCCTGAAGTGAATCTTTTACTATCTTGGCATCTAGAAAAATCAGAGTCAGAGTATCCAGTGATCTCCAACTGGTCTGACCTCCCTAACTTCAAATAATACTCATGCACAAAGTACACAACAATAATAAAAGACACGAGCATTTTTATTCTAGTTCACTGTTAACTAGGTTAGTCTTGTCCATCCATCAAAGTTATTTTTCCTTATAAATAAGGACTTAATACATTAATCAATTCTATGATTACAACAATAAAGATTAATCGTAAATGTCTTTTCGAGGATCCTGACTAAACCTTTAGTCCCTCAAGAAATTACAACTCAGAGACAAACTGTCAATGACATCTTGAGTATTCTAACTAAACTTAGTCACTCAAGGAAATCCTCAATAGCATTTTTTATTGACATATCAATGATTCTAACCAAACTTGGTCCCTCAAGAAAATCCTCAATAACAATTATTATTGATATATCAAGAATTCTGACCAAACTTGGTCCCTCAAGGAAATTAACCAACTGGTTAAATACAAAGTTTGTGTGTATACATGATTGCTTCTATAAAAAATCTGATTACACAAAATTAAGCTGGAAAGGAAACACTTAAAATAATTTAGAACATAAAGCTCTACGTGTTTGTCTTGATGTTCTTGAAGATCTTCTTAACATTTTCTCTTTTCTTCTTGTCGAATCTTCTTTTTTGCTTCCATTTGCAATTGTTAATTTTTTCCTTTAGCTCCATGTAAATCTTCGATGCTAATCTTCTTTGATCTTATTGAGATCTCTTCTATACTTTCATGAAGTTTTACACATATTCTTCTTCTTGTATTTGTCTTCTCATTGTATTTGTCTTCTTCTTCTTTACGAAGTTTATTCTTCTCTTTCTGTGTCCCTCACTCTCTTGTGTATATTTTGTCTACATCATGTATTTCTCTCTTGATTTCAATCTTCCAAATTTCTCTTTAAATAGATAGAGAAAATATATCATTTGGAGGAGGAGAGATTTAGTAACTATATAAAATATAGATGTTGGAGACGTTAGCTAATCCAAGAGTAGAGTGGCGCTAGTGTCATACCCCCAAATTGACCCTCCTAATCATCATTTTAAATATTGTAAGTACATACGTACTGATGAGTTTTTTAATACACTGGTGCATAATATCATTTAATATATATATATATATATATATATATATATATATATATATATATATATATATATATATATATATATATATATATATATATATATATATATATATATATATATATATATATATATATATATATATATATATATATATATATATATATATATAGTCATTAGGGCTTAGCTTGCCAATAGCTAACCCCATTTTGTTTCAGTTTGAGTGGCCCAACAAAAAAAAGGTTGTAAGTAAAACAAGGATCGATTGAAGCCCATTTAGGTGTCATCTTGTTCTTGACTTGTTCTAAACATTATCATTAGCATGTATATTATGTTTTGGGTTAAGAATACCATTAATAATATTAATTATTAGTATTATAATTTATTGTTAATATTGTAATTAATTTGTTATGAGAGTTGACCAAAAGTCGGAGTTGGGGTATAGGTTTCATGAGGTGTGTTCATTGCCTCTTTGCCAAGGGGGTTTATCATGCAAATTTATCGACCCATATCAATTCGTTTTGGAAATCCCAATAGCTGCATTTTGACCAGAAGTCAATTTCTGATTTTTTTGGTCAATCAACTATATAATTATTATTACTAATATAATAATAATTTTTATTATTTTGATTATTGCTTACACTATTATTATTATTATTTTATTAATATTAATAGTGAATATTTTATTGTTATCGCTAGTATTTTTATTTCTATATACCCAAAATAAAAAATGTAAACAAATCAAAATTCATTCAATCCAAAATCAAATCTTAAAAATTGTATCAATTACAGATCAAATATTTCCTTAACTTACAAATCTAAATAATTTCTAATTGAATCTGATTTCTCAATCAAACGAATTCTAACACCAAATCTAAATCAATCATGAGTTATAACTGCAAATCATATAAGATTTCATAATCTACCTCTAAAACTAACCTATAAAAACCCTATAATCTAAGAGAAGAAGGGAGGAGAATTTGAAAGAAGAAAAGAAAAGGAGACACTGAATCAGACCATTGAACAGAAGCCCCTTGCACATAGATCTAGCATTTCTGAACAGAAACCCTAAGATCTTTGTTGTAGTCACCGCCGCTGCCCTCAATCCCTTCAAATTTATTGTTGTCGCCGTCATCATCCTTGTCTGGTACCTACAAACAAAAGAAGAAAGGATCAGAAGCAGATCCGGGAGGAAATCAGAAAGAGAATATCAACAAAATCACGGTGAAATAGGTAAGATTCAGAAACTTAGCTCTGGTTTTTGGTTGTTGAGGTTTAGATTTTGGGGGTTTGTGGGAAAGATAGTCGCTGCTGTTGTTGGGTTCTTGGTTAAGGTTTCGGTCGGGTGGTGTTTTATTGTTGTGTTAGCGAGAGAGACAAAAGAAGAACGAGAGAACGAGAGAGGAGAGATATAAGATCAGTTGAAATGATTTAAAATGAGTGTTGCCTTGGTAAATCTTGAGGGATTCAAGTGCATGTGATAAATGAAAATACTTTCATAAGTTAAGAGGCACCCTCCAAAATAACGGATTTTGGGGGAACAGGAGCCAATATATGAAAAGTTGATTTTTTTATTAAGTCGGAGTTAATGTTAGGAATGAGCCATGTTGAAATTGTCGAAAATTGGATCACGTCGACTAGGAAGAAATAATAGAATGTGTCAGGAGGATCGAATTGGTTTAGTCGACCAAAAGGGTAAAAGAGAAGGACTTGGTTGAAGGTGGTATTAGTCGACGGAGAAGGGTATCTTGGACTTAGAGAAAGCGTGATTCTTCTTTTCCAGAAAGAAAGCGTCGAAGCAAGGAAGAGGCAGTTTATGTTCAAGAAGCTTAGAGGAAACGTGGGCAGTTACCAACAACCCACGACGTGTTCAAGCGCCAAATAAATAGAATTTCAAAGATATGAGTGGTTACTGGAAATCCACGACGTGTTTTGAGCACCAAAGAGGTGGCAGCATCTAGTGGGGCAGTTACCTCAAGATGTTAATATTAGCCGTAGATTTTATGTAGGTAGTTACTTTTGTAAACACTATAAATAGGCAGATTCTGTGTAATTCAGGGGTGTTCACTTGTACTCTCAAATCACTTGGAAAACTCTCTCATTCCAAGCGTCAGGAAATCAAGAGTGAAGAGTGCTTGATGTACGTGAATCACCATCTTTATTTCAATGCAAATCTTTTATTTTTCAGTTATATCTCTTGAGTATTTTATATGTTTTCTCTTTGCTATTGAGTAAGATCTATACGTTGTCTTCTATTTCGCATGAATAATTCGACACTATCTGTGGGTCATGAGTCACCTACCAGTTAGTTTAGTGAGTCTCGTTTTGTATAAATATTTTCTGTCGGACATGAGTTACCAGGTAGTCGATTAAACCATAGTGTGGAAAACCATTGCACCCGTTTCCCCAATCAAAAGAAAGTTGTTTCTCTTGACTGACATTTCAACGGAATAGGTGTGATAACAAAAATCTTAGCATGCGTCTTGAGCTCAACTGGTCGATCTCGTAAGTTACCCTTGGCTTTAGGACTCTGGAAGGACCAGCGGTTGTTTACCATTTTCCGCAGTAAACAAATTGGCACACCCGGTGGGACTCAGTGCTAAGAATTGGTCTTGAGCATTTATAAGTGAATGCAACTTAGAAGTGGGAAGTTAACCAAACAGTACAATAAACCATTATCTAGGGAGAAAATACTAACAATGACAAGTCCTGATAACCCAAACATAGACGAGATATTGTCACGAACCTTAAACACTACCGATCCAGTAGTGTCACAAGTAGCATTTTTGCTTCCAGTAGGGTCGACTGTTGCGGTTTCTGTGCAAATGTCTCAAGCTCCACCGGGAAGCCCAAGACCAGTAATGACTACGACTACTATACCTAACGTGGCTCGTTTTGGTAATGTAGATCCTGCTTATGGAATGTTGTTTCCCATGATTCCAGGATATCAGTCGACATCGAATACAGCAGTGGCGACAGATAATGTTCAAATTTGAACTCTCCCTTACAAGGATTTGCGCCAGGAGGAAATAATAGAGGCAAACAAAATAGGGTAGCACCTTCTCAACCCTTAGTACCGCCTCTTACTAATACGTCAGTAGCGGTATTAAGGCAACAAATGGATGATAGTAACCATGATTTGGTTAATATGTTAACTAACCAGATGGGTAATGTATTTAATCCCATAGTACAAGAGTCGGCTGAGACTAATAGACAGTCCGCTGAAACAAATCGACAGGTAATTGCCCAATTAACATGTTTGTGTAACTTTTTAGGTGCTCCTCTAGCGCCTATTCGACAGGCACCACTTGTTCGACTAGATGCCCCTGGTCAAATAGACATGGGGGCAATATAGTATGAAATTATCCATCAGGGACAAATGGTAGTGCCTCCAAGGAATTTGATGGTCGATCCACCCGGGGTATTAGTAGATCGACATCAAGAGGCTTACCAAATTGTCGAGCATATGCGACAAGAAAACTTAGCCGTTAAAAATAATTTAACCACCAATGTCGAAAGAATTATGGCCATAAATGGCATGGATACCGCACTCCAAAGGCCAACATATTCCTCCCCTTTGTCTGAATATATTTTACAGACTGAAAACCCTAAAGGTTGGAAAATCCCTAAGTATACAAAATTTGGGGGAGAATCTAGAGAGTCGACGGTGGAACATATTTCCAGATATCTAACTGAATCTGGGGATATGTCGAATAATGAAAACTTAAGGGTAAAGCACTTTCCTTCTTCCCTTACTAAGGCGGATTTTACATGGTTTACCACTTTACCCCCAAATTTGATTGACTCATGGACGAAGTTGGAAAAACTTTTCCATGAACAATTTTATGAGGGTCATTGGAAAATTAGTTTGGTCGAATTATCAAACATTAAAAGAAGGTTTGTTGAAACCATTGATGATTATCTAAACAAATTTAGGTCTTTAAAATCAAGATTCTTTACTCAAGTTCCCGAACATGAGCTGGTTCAAATGGCTACTGGAGGTTTAGATTATTCCATTAGGAAGAAGATAGATCCAACCTTCGTGAAAAGTATGTCACAGATATTTGATAGAGTTCGACATCTAGAACGCTTGCGACTAGAAAAAGTTAGACATACTAAGGCTAAGAATAGAAAAGAAAAAGTAGCCTTCATAAATTATGATCACACGGATCCCATTTGTGAGGCCGACTATACCTCACCAACAGAGGCAGAAGTTAACTTGGCTAAAATGAAGCCAGTTCCAGCCTATGAATGTAAATCATTATTTCCTGCTAAGGGAAATAATACGGTCGAAAATAACCCAAAATTCCCAGCAAAAAACTTATACGTTTGATGTCACTAAGTGTGAAGAAATTTTTGATTTACTGGTTAAAGATGGTCAAATTTTAGTACCCCCGGGTGCTAAATTATCACCATTAGAACAACGACAGAAAATAGGTTTTTGTAAATTTCATAATTATCTTGGTCATACAACCTCTCAATGTTATATTTTCAGGGATCTCGTGCAAAAGTCGCTGCAAGAGGGTAGGCTGAAGTTTGCTTCCAGAAATATGAAGATCGATACAGATCCTCTCAGGCAAGAAGAGGCTTTGTTTCTCGACCTAGTTAGCATCAATATGGTGGAAATCACTGAATTCCCTGAAGACAATATGGTGGAAGAGGACACTGGAGAGAGTCCTGATGTCGGCCTAGCTGATGTGTACCCAAGTCCTGAGGAATATTTATTGGACTTCCTTTACCGCTATAAGAATAAAGGTTCACAAGCTTGCTTGTGTCCTAGATGTGGTGCTTTGACCGACAAGATAGCTGCGGAAAATTTCCAGAAGCTATAGTTAGAAAAGAACAGGACCAAGCCCCACAATCAAAGGTTCCCTGCAACTAGAGTTGCAGGGACCCAACGAGAACTATAGGAAACTCGCATGTTAATCCTAGGAGTTATATTCCCTCAGCGAAAGCTCCTAACGGGACCTGGATTAAACCCCAGTATAAAAAAGGCACACCAATTGAGGGGACACCAAGCAGGGGGAAGTCGGCGATTAATTACCGACATAAATTCAAGTCAGGGAAGAAAAGCCACATCTCTGAAAACTACATGGGGAAGAATCCCATGACTAGGACCCAATGGAGACGCTTCCAGCATCGAAAGAAAGCTGAGAGGCAAGCGGCTGTGTTTACCGTGGTTTTTGGTAAACAACCGCTGATCCTCCAAAAAGGAAAGCCTATTTGGTTACTCGCGGGATCGATCAGATTGATCCCAGAACATATGCTAACTTTTATGCTGGTTTGATGTAAAAGTTAATACCTAGGAAGAACGCACGTTCGACCATGGATATGGTGTTTGTGGTTTTGGAAAGCAAATAGAAGTGCAAGTAAAATGTAGGAAACATAAACTTTGCAAAAGAAGATTAAAACAATGTAAAGTATTTGATTAATAAAAGGTGGTGTTTCCAACGTACATTCTCAGTTATTCTTTCACACACAGCGGGTACTTGAATAATGTTGAGTGACTAGTACAATAGGTTGAACACCCAGAAAATACATAAACTTCCTATTTTTATACTAAAATTAAGTAACTGTCAAGGGGTTGCCTCGCTCTAGGATGAAGACAAGTGTCTTCTACATGCCCCTCGACTTCTATCTTCCAGCCACGTCGCTTTCCCTTAACTGTTGGGCGAACTGCATTTCCCTCCAATCTTCAAATTCAAATATCCTTCGTCTTTGGTGCTGACACGAGGGTTTGTTCTTCTAGTCAAAGATCACATGACCTTTTCAATCAAAGACTTGATGGTGATGTCTGGTCGAAGACCAATTTGTAACTCAGATATTTTCTCTAAGTTTTGCTCTATATTTTTTGGCCCATAAGGCCAATATATCTTGGGTGTTGAATTCAAGAGCCAACAAATTTCCCCCCAAGAATGCCTATTTTGACGTCAAGAGAAATAGTCATTCTTTGATATTCTTATTCGACACCAGTCTCTCTTGTCCACAAAGGCTTAACGTGTACTTTTCGCCTTCCAACAGCTGCCACACTCAGAACCATCATCACTCTTTTCCCAAGACGTCTTTTCAGTCAGCCGTTACCATGCTGCCATGATGACCATTACTCCTAGAACCTAGGCAAGCATGTCAAATGTTCCCCATCACCTGCACGATAACTACTTTACTACTTTCCATGTGCCCCACTATGTCCATATCATTAAATGGCCTTGACGAGAAACACTTCTCCCTGGACACTATAAATAGCCTTGAGCCCTCTCTTTTGGAACTTTCACAACACTTAGCATTTTTCATCTCTTCTGCAGAAAAACATCTTACACCATAGTGACTCTATCATCTTCGTTCCTCACCAACTCATAACAATGGCTTTCCTCTCCAATGCTCCAAACAAACCTAAACCCAAGAATGTTTCTGACGTACAGCGTCAACCATAGATTTTCCCCACAAGTTCTCCTCCTGCTTTGGTTGAGGGGCTAAGGTTCGTCTCCGAACCTATGACTAAAGAGAGGCGTGAGGCGTACAACTCCCAGCTCCTCATCCCCATCAGGTATTATGAGGATATATATGCCATGTCTGGCCCTTTATCTGCATGCATAGAGAATCCCATAAAAAATCGTGCTTTCTTCCCCACTCACCCTAGGCTTAAGCCTATAGGTTGTGCGAAGAAACCCAGGAATAATCCTGAGGATGCAACCCCAACTAACTAACAACATGCTCAGACGAAGGAAGATATTAATCTTCAATTCATGAATAAAGGGAATAGGATCTTTCGATCGTGCCCTAGTCTTTCCTCAGAATATTCAGGCTGGATGAATAAAATGGAGAAGGTACAAACCCCAATCTGGAAAGAAATGGGGATCTATGACCTGGTGATGCTGTCAAAGACAAGGTTATCTTACTTCCCTCTCATGTTAGTGTCTTCGTTATACTTCTGGGACAGTTCCCATTTCACGTTTCATCTTCCTTGTGGAATGGTGACCCCAACCCTCTTTGATATAGCAGCAATTACCGGTCTTCGACCGACTGATGATTACTTCGAACCAGAAGATTTATCTGAGGATGCCATTGGGTTTTCAGCTGTAAGTTTAAGATTGCGCCTAAGAGGGGGTGAATTAGGTGGTGGTCGATTTTTTATTTATTTTACACTTTCTGGTTTTGTTTTAGTGCTACGGAAAACGGTAAAGTGCATAAAGTAAAGAGACACGGAGATTTATCCTGGTTCCTTCCACACCCCGGAAGTACATCCAGTCCCCTTGCAAACACACAAGAGATTTCACTATTTTGTTAGAACTTTTACAAGACTCTTCCTAGTCTTATCAACTAAAGACACTAAAAAATACCAAGAACACCCTCTTAGATTTCCAATAAGTCTCTTGAGAACAATCCTCTCAAAAGATACCTCTTGTTTCCAACAATGGACAACAAGGTACAAAAGTATTCTAATACTTAATTCCAACAATCCTGGAAATAGTTACACTTAGTATAATTCTATGAAATATGATTTCTTGAAAGATGTTGATCACATAAAGTGACTTCAATGAAGTTTCTTCTTTCTTCTCTTGTAAGTAATTCAAACTGTAACACAATGGTTAGAAAATGCTCAAAGATTTCTGTTCTTATATGTGTGAAAGTGCAGAAAATCTTTGTTCTTAAAAAATAAGAAATATGAAGTTTGAATATTTTACGAAGTTCATAATTATTGCATGAGAGAAGAGTTGTTTTATATTTTGAAAGATTTAGTATTTAAAGCAATCAAGATACCTTTCCAAATGGATACCACTTTTCTGTTTGTAAAACTTGAGAAGATGCAATGTATGACCATGCAACCATTGGAGAAAAGGTGTGAAGGATATCTTGAATCAAGTTCAGATTTTTTAAAAATTACAACGTGTAAATCGATTAGCATTAGATGTAAATCGATTGCACGGGTTTGTAACGTTCTTGTTTTCAAAAAATTTGAAGTGTAAATCGATTTACATGATGTGTTAATCAATTTACTAGTGTTAAAAAATTAACTCAGTTCAGTAATCAATCGATTTACACTCCATGTAAATCGATTGCTGCCAAGGGCAATCAGTTTTTAAAAAAAAACATGTGTAAATCGATTTACATGATGTGTTAATCGATTTACATTAGTGAAAAACTTAGAATTTGCTTTAAACTTTAAGTGAAGTGTTGTGGTAAGTGTGTATATCATTTTTGAGCATTTCTAATCAATTTAGTTCAAATGAGAATTGATATACTTGTTTGCTTGCCATGACCCTTGAAGCTTTGAGTGAATGATGCTTTAAGCTAATTTCACTTCTTTTCCTTCTTGCCATAGTGCTTGTTTGTCTTTCATCAAAACTAAAGTTGAGTTGAGGCTTGAGATTACATTCTCCCCCTTTTTGATGATGACAACCCATCTTTCTTTATGAGTTGTTCAGAATTGGAGCAAAAGGAGTTTTCTCCCCCTAAGATAGATTTCTCCCCCTATGGAGAAAAAGATTTGAAAACTTGCCCTGAAAAGAAAACTAAAACAAACAACCATAAAGTGCTATCACATCCTTCTCCCCCTTTGACGCTATCAAAAAGAAGGGAAAGATGTAACATAAGATGATACTTATAACAATTTGAAACAGATATGAACATAAACTAAAACACAAATTTCTAAAAATATCGTACGAAGTTCAAATACACATAATACAAAACTAACACTTGAAGCAATTATCAAACAAAAAACATAATGATAAAGAACAGGAATTTAATAATATTGGCCAGGAAAATATTAGAAGGGTCCTTGATATGGAAACTGTTGTTGTAGAGGTGGTTCGGTGTATTGAGGAGGCAGAGGTGCTGGATTGTTTGGATCGTATGGAGGAATATGGAGATGTGAGTAGAGGTATGAAAACTGTTGGTTCACATCGTTCTGAAAATCATTGATGCGAGAGGAGGTAGAATCATTAATCGCGGTCCATTGAGCATTGATGTTAGTGTTGAGAGATGCAAATTGTTGGGTCATATAATCCATAACATCTTGGTTGGTTGGACCAGAAGAGGCAGCAGGAGGAGGAACTTCATTTTCTTCTTCATCCGCATTATTGCCTTCATCACCTACAACATCCTCTCCAATATATGTGATGGTTTTTGCTTCAGAATCGAAATGAACACTCATCCGAGAATCAACATTTTTGATGGAGATCCTATTACTGATTTGATCCATTTCAACCCTCTCAAACCCAGTAAAATCAATATCAAATGCTTCCAAGATCCTTGTGATGAAGTATGCATATGGCAGAAAAGTAGCCCTTGTGGCAACTCTTAGCATATGCACCACAGTCAGTTTAGCCCAGTTTACCGAAATGCCATTTTTCCTTGCATAGAGAATTTGCAATTCTAGATCGGTTACAGTACAGTGATTTCCTGCTCTAGGAAATAAAATATATACCAGAAAATAATGGAACAATCTATTATCAATGTGAAAATTACCAGCACTCCAAGTGTCCCGAGCCGGAATAACACCGCCAAGACTACGGATCCGCTTTGCACGGTATTCTGCTTCTGACAACCGGCCAATGCTGTAGAAGAATTCTCTCTTCCTATAATTTTCCCAGTTAGCATCCTTTGGGTCATAGAGAGAACTTCCAGTATATGGGATGTTCAAAATTCTGCCTATTGTTTTTGAATGCAGAGAAATACTTGTTTCGAGCACATGGGTATAGCATTTGTTGTTATCATAATGCATGTTGCTGTAAAATACTCGAACTAGATCCGGATAATAGTAACCACGTGATGATATTAACGGTTCTAACCCATAAGCAATCAAATCCCTATGAAAAGTGAAGCATTCATCGGGAAAGGTAGATAACATACCGAATTTGGGAGCTGAAATTATTTTCCTTTGAAAGTGCTTGATGAATCTTTCACGTTGTGTATCCGAGAGGTACTCGAGCAATGAGTTTTCAGAGGCTGCAACAGTTTTCTTATTTCCTTTTTCTGAGGCTGTTGCTTTTCTTTTGGGAGCCATGGCGATGGTTAGGGTTTTGAGTAAGGAAGATAGAGATTTTTTGGTGTTGTTATGAGATAGTGAGTGAGTTTTGGTGTTATGAGATAGTGAGGGAGTTTTGGTGAGATTAAATAGTAGAGTAGGGTAAGTGAGGTCTTTATGAGACTTAATTGAGTGGGGTTGGTCAAGGTTACATGATTGGTCAAAAAGAAGGTGGGAGGTTGAGAGGCAAGGTAAGGTTGACCAATATATTAAAGACTCATAAAAATATCACATGCTGAACAGGTGTAAATCAATTGGTGTGTAGGATCAATCGATTTGCATAGTGAAAAATTAAATAAAAACACTTCAGTTTCAGTGATAAATCGATTTTCCCATTTGATAAATCGATTTACACAAAAAATATTTTATTAAAATTGATTTTGGTTCAGTGGTAAATCGATTTACATACTTGGTAAATCGATTTACTCAAAAAGATTTTATTAAAAAAGAGTTTTGCTTTAGTGGTAAATCGATTTACACACTTGGTAAATCAATTTACTTCTAAAAAAAATTTTAAAATTTTTTTTTAACATTTGAAACATTTTCTAAGCCCATATATATATGTATATTAATGTATAATTAAGGATAGAGTGCACCTTATATATCTTGTTCATCTAGGATTCCGAGTTTACGACGAATTTTGAAGAATGCATCCTTTGCAAGTGGTTTTCTTCCTTTGTAAATCTCATATGGAGTTTTCTTTAGTATAGGTCTTATGATCACGCGATTGCTTATGTAACATGCCATGCTTACCGCATCCGCCCAAAAATATTTAGGCAAACTTGAGTCACTTAGCATGGTTCTTGCAAGTTCTATCAAAGACCTATTTTTCCTTTCAACTACTCCATTTTGTTGTGGAGTTCTTGGTGCTGAAAAATTGTGGAAGATCCCATTTTCTTCACAAAATTCTTCAAACATACTGTTTTGGAACTCTCCACCATGATCACTTCAGATTGATGTTATCTTTAATGACTTCTCATTTTGAACTTGTTTTGCATATCTCTTGAATGCCTTGAATGTGTCATTTTTGTGCACTAAAAACAAAGTCCAAGCAAAATGGGAAAAATCATCTACAATAACTAAAGCATAAATGTTACCTCTGAAGCTTCTTGTTCTAGATGGACCAAAAAGATCCATGTGCAACAATTGAAGTGGTCTTGTTGTTGAAACCACATTCTTTGATTTGAAAGTTGATTTGGTTTGTTTGCCCTTTTGGCATGCACTACATAATTTGTCTTTGATGAATTTCATCTTTGGTAGACCAATAACTAAGTCATGCTTAACTAATTTGTTCAAGTGCTCCATGTGTATGTGAGTAATCCTCTTGTGCCATAACCAAGCGTCATTGTTGTTTACCATGAGACATTGTACCTTCATAGACAAATCATCTAAAGTAATCATAAAAATATTGTTAGATCTTATACCTTTGAGTTTTACCTCATTGGTTGCCTCATCCATAATTAGGCATTCTTCTTTGTTGAATTTAATTTTGAACCCTTTATCGCAAAGTTGACTTATGCTAAGAAGGTTGTGCTTTAATCCTTCAACATAGAGAACATCCTCAATTTGAATGGATGGAGGTGTGTCAACTATTCCAACTCCAAGAATCTTTCCTTTGGTGTTGTCTCCATAGGTGACATACCCTTTGGCTTTATGTACTAGATGTGAAAATTGGTGTATATCTCCTTTCATATGCTTTGAACATCCACTGTCAAGATACCAAAGGTTTGATGTGGATTTCAAGCATACCTACAAAAACAAATTATTTCTTGTTAGGTACCCAAGTGGCCTTGGGTCCTTCATAGTTAGTTCCCTTTTTCACCCATGCATAGTGTCCACTAGCCATACTGAAATTTCTAATATAGCATGCATTAGGTGTGTGTCCAACAATACCACAGTAAAAACAGTTTGGAACAAATTTGCTCTTGTATCTAGGAATTTGTTTTCTTTTAGATACATTAAGCTTTTTCCTTTGATGATTATGAACAACTTACTTATTTTCTACTATCTTGGGATTGGAACTATTACTAGCCTTTACAAAAACAGTGGGATTGTTACTTGGTTTCTTAGTATTCACATAACCAAGACCTCTTTTATCATTTGGATAACGTTGTTGACTTAGTAATCCTTCCAATCCTATTTTTCCTTTTTCATATCGTTCAATGACTCTTTTCAATTGAACAATTTGAAAGACATTTGATTCACACTTGGTGCATGCAAAGTTTTCCTTTTCTTTTATAAAATTCTGTTTTTGAAGATCAAAATCTTTAGTCATGGTGTCAATTTTTTCGTGACAAATTAGAAGTTCTTTTTCTTGGCTTGACACCTTTTTGTATAAACTTTTGCATTCTTTCAAGAGTTCATCAATGGCACCTTGAACATCATCATCAAAAAGATTAAATTCATTACTAACCTCTTCTTCGTCGTCGGAGTGATGCGATGCCATTAAGGCTAAATTTGCACATTCGTCGCTTTCCGATTCCGATGTACTACTCATATCATTATCTTCCCATGCTATGTAGGCTTTCTTGTGTTTTGAGTCCTTTCCTTTGAATCCGTTTTTCTTTGGGAGATTTGGACAGTTTGGCTTGATATGTCCTTGCTTTCCACATTCATAACATGAGACATATTGTGTTGATGTGGAGTCTTCTCTTTTCTTGAAGTGCTTTCTCTTATTTGCATGAGATCCGCCCTTGTCATTTCTGCCAAAAAACTTCCCAAGTCTTTTAACAAGAAGCATGAAATTTTCATCTTCTTTCGGATTGTCTTCTTTTACTACTTCCTTTGAATCAATTTTTAAAGCAATGTTTTTGGATTTCTTTTCTATATTCTCATGTTTTTCAAGTCTACCGAGTTCCGTTTCATATTCTTGAAGTTTGTCAAATAATGTAGCGGAAGTCATTGCGGAGAGACTCTTCTTTTCCGAGATTCCCGTTACCTTTGGTTGTCATTCCCTAGTCAATGATCTAAGGACTTTAAAGTTGAGTTCATCATTTGTCAAGGTTTTAACAAGAGCATTTAAGTGATTTGTTAAGTGGATGAATCTCTTTTGTAGGTCGAGAGTGGTTTCTCTGGGCTGTATTCAGAATAACTCGTATTCTTGACTTAAAGTATTCAGCCTTGATCTCTTAACTTCAACAGTTCCTTCATGTGTTTGTACCAAGGTGTCCCATATTTCTTTCGCTGATTTACATGCTTTTGTACCCCAAAATTTTCCCTCCCATTTCCTCAACATTTTCTCATCACAAGACCTTTGAAGATCAAGATCCAGTTAGGGTTTCCTCTGCTCAAGACTTCTCCTTGCACTGTTAACCCAAATTAGGGTTTGTGTTTGCACAAAGATATTTTGACCTAAAATTCCTAAGATGACTTTCATGCTTCATGTTGGACTCCCAAGTTTATCCATACCAAGTTTCAAGTCTTGATTCCAAGTTTTGCCCAGTCAATTGGACAGATGACCTAGAAATCAGCTGTATTGGGGAAAAAGTCAACTGTGGCCAATTGACAGTCAAATCTCATGAAAACTGACCCACATCAACATTATGAACTCATATGGACCATTTTATCAAGTTTGGATCACAATTCCACAAGAAATTTGATCAGATCATCAAAAGGGGCAAAATGGTCATTTTTAGGGTTTTGACTGCACAAAGGCAATTTTTGACTGTTTGACCTAGCCAATGGCAAACCAAGATCACATATGGACTCAAAGACCCCATGGAATTATCTTGACATGCTCAACAAACTCAAAAGATCCCAAGTACACAAGGTTGACAGTTGAATTTCCCAGTCAATTGATCAATTTTGACTGTATACTGAAAAGTCAAACTTTGACTTTTTGGTCAAAATCAAGAGTCAAGATTCATTTTTCATCAAAACATGCCAAATCATGAAACTTGTTCATCAAGAAACCAAGAAATTCAAATTAGGGTTTGAAATGGGAATTTTTCATAGCTTAGAATTTTTCAAAGTTATGGAAAACCCTAATTTTTTCCCAACTTTGCCCCACTTTCTCACCAAGATTCATTTGGATTCAAACAAAAGTCAAAACATGAAAGTTGTAGCTTGTTGCATAATATACAACTTTGATTCACAAAGTTTTCCCAAATGAGGCTTGTATCTCAAGTTACAAATTTTTGAATAAGGGCACTAAACCATTCATAACTTAGTGAAAATTTGACCTTTTTGACAAGGTTTTCTACCTAACTTCAAGGCCATTTTCCATACACTTCCACTTGGAATTTCCATTTTCATTTCAAAGATGGATTGTAGTACACATTCCAAGCTTTCCAAAATGTCCAAGAACTTCTCAAACAACCTCATGGTTAGGGAGAATCGAATTTTGCAAAATGGGAAAAAGTCACTTTTGTTCTTGGCCATGTACATGTTCATAACACTATGCATTTCAATCTCAGCATGCTTAAGCTACATTATAGGTCCTAAAACCCTTTGACACTCATAAATTTAATGCAAAACCATTGTGCCAAGTTGTTATTCTAAGCATTTGGACATTACATGGAGAATTAACCTTAAACTAGAAAAAGCACTATTTCCATTTTTGAAAAGTAGAACTTTATGTCAAGTTTGCAATCCAAGTGGTACAGTCCAAATCTTCTTGGCACAAGTTTGTGAGCAAATTGCACTGATCAAGGCCAATGTATGCAGCATAGTGTGAGGGCCTGTACAGGCTAGAATCATCAAGTGGCCATTGCTTGCTTCAAGTTCAAGTAAGATAGCATAACTTGTACCAACTATCATATCAGCTTACAAACACTTAGACAAACTTATCAAACACATTACACACATCTCAACCAAGCTATTGCACGACCCTAATACCTCTCATACGCTCCCAATCTCAGAATCACCTTAAAACTGCAAAAACAGGGCCAGGCCTGCAGTTTGAGTGCCATCTTCCATTTCCCTCAAGCTCTCTTGCCCAAACCAGTTCATACACCTTCCCTACCATCTATACAAGCTAACCAAAAGCTAAAACACGACCTGTAATCCCTCTAACTGGTTCCACCATTTTCACTTTTCTGATTTGCAGGTGGAGTGCTATAGCTCGATTCAAAAGGTTTCAAAGCAAAGTAACACTTGGAATAGTATCCCTGGACCTCAAGGAAGCTATACCAATCATCACTTTGCACTGAGAGCTTCTACATTGCCAGATAGAACTTCAACTGAACAGGTAAGTTTTTGAATTCGTATCTCTCTTATTAGGCATCATTAGCTTTAAGTTTGTGAATAAACAATGTTCTACTCATGCCACTGAACATGTACATGTCTTTACTTTTCATTTCTTTTACTTGAGCTGAGAGAATTTAAGGTTTGAAAATGGCAGAAAATCTAGGTTAGGATTTGGGGGAGAAGAAATTATCCCTCATCTTAGAGAGTTAGGACAAGTTCTGCATATGGTTGGATTCGTCTCTTGATGCTGAACATTTTTTATGTTATGAGTTTTCATTAATAAGCCAGGAATCAGGATGTTTGAATGTTGGAACCAAGCGCGCGTTTTCTGAACGTTTTTTGGCTGGAGGTTGAAGAAGGGTCTATTGGGCTGGGCTTGTTTCATATTTCTTATTCACACCATGTTTTTGGTTTTGCACCCCCCCAAGCCCATTTCATTCATTTTAATGTTTTTTTTTACTTTTCTTTTTTTGGCCTGATTTATTTATTTTTCCTCATCATATATAAAACATAAAAATATTTTTTTTATACCATTTTCCTATTTATTGGATATTTATTTAGTTAGACTAGTTATTTGAATATAAATAGGTAAATAAATATACTTTTATTTAAAAAATGTTAAAATGGTGTAAATACATTTTTATTTTTATTTTATTTTATTTTACCTTCTGAAAATACTTTATATAAAAAATACTTTTTTACAAATATTAAATATTATTATTATTTATATATATATAATACATATTTAAAATAATACATATATACATATATTTATTAATATATTTAGGGTAAATACAAAATATATACACTTTTATTTTTTTTCTTATTAATATTTAATATAGAAATACATTTTTGACAAATATCTCATTTTATTTTATTTTTGTATATATAAATAAACATTTGTACATAATAAATGAATAATGTATTTTATTTAATAGAATTAGGGTTTACCCTAAATATGAAAATACTCCAAAAATAATACCTTTTTATTTTCTTTTCATTCTACATAAATAATACTTTTTTTTTCTTCATACATATAAAAATTCTTTTTGCATTCTTGCATATTTGTTTTTATTTTATTTAATTTATGC
Organism: Vicia faba; assembly: GCA_948472305.1. NCBI lineage: Eukaryota > Viridiplantae > Streptophyta > Magnoliopsida > Fabales > Fabaceae > Vicia > Vicia faba. The sequence continues at coordinate 1,401,704,973 of OX451741.1, forward strand.
AAATTGATCACCTTGTAAATGATTCAATATTGATGTAATAGTTTTAGGTTTAAATTCCTTGTCAAAATCCCCATTTGAACATTTGTACCCCCCTTCCCATATTTGGTTTTGTAATAGCTTAGTAAATTTATTTTCGCACTTTATTTCTTTCTAATTATACCATGTTAGAATTAGGGTTTGTATGCGAAAAAATGACAAAATAGTTATGACCTAATCTCAAGACAAACAAGCATGAAAATGAACACACAAATCACACTTGCACCCCCTAGGGTATTCCACTTGTTGCCTTTCAAAATTGGGCCATATTGCATGTTAGGTCTCTTTGGGCAAAACAAACAAATCAAATGATCATAGTCCCTCGATAACACTTTCAAAATATTGCCAAAACAAATGATCAAGTCCCTTAAAGAAAATGCCCAAAGATACTTGGCACCATTACAATTATGGTCTAAATGATGACCCGCGCCCGTCCCTTTCACATCCTAACATGAGATTGTCCACCAAATACAATGGTGGAACAAACTTATTAAAAGGGTTAAAACATAGCAATAAACTTTGAGAAAATTTAGGAGTAGATAACCTCTTAGTTACTTGAATCGAACTTGCAAAACAAAAACACTTGCTTATTTTCTAAACCACACATCACTACACTTTCAAAACAACTTTCAAAAACAAATGAAAACCTTTTCAAAAGACATACACCTTTGTATACATCCCCACATGGATCATTACAAAGGTTGCCACCACAATGGCTTCTTTTTAAAACATTTTTTAAACCCACACACACAAGCACCATTTCAAAACAATTGAAAACAAAAGGCAAGTGGTCTAAGCAAGTAACTAAGAGCCCATGGACAACCATGGATAGAAAGGGTGCTAATACCTTCCCTTTCTATAATCTACTCCCCGAACCCAAGAAAACATCTCAAAAGGTTTTTGCTGTGCTTTTTAACCTTTCCTTAGGATAAAATAAAACGTCGGTGGCGACTCTTGCTCAACCGAAACATTTGCGAAAACAAACGCAAAACCTCAAGTCAGTTCTCCCACCGTATCACACATGCAGATACACGAAAGAACTCATCCATGCATAGTGCACCTTGAAGTAGATTTACGGCCTTTTTATCATAGAAGACTTTTTTCTTGTCGTCATCATCCCATGCAGTTTTGGGTTTAGCCGTGCCGACACCGTTGATAACTGTTATAGGAATGAATGGACCAGTTTCTACGGTATCCCAGATTTCTTCTCCTTGTGATTCTAGATGCGCCCTCATGCGTATTTTCCAAAAATCAAAGTATTCGCCACAAAATAGAGGAGGCTTGTTGTTACTACCACCATCTCTGAAAATGGCTTGTTGATTTGCGGAAGCCATTCTGGATCTCTAGGAGCAGGTTACCTATAACCTGCTCTGATACCAATTGTAAGTTTAAGATTGCGCCTAAGAGAGGGGGGGTGAATTAGGTGGTGGTCGATTTTTGATTTATTTTACACTTTCTGGTTTTGTTTTAGTGTTATGGAAAACGGTAAAGTGCAGAAAGTAAAGAGACACGGAGATTTATCCTGGTTCCTTCCACACCCCGGAAGTACATCCAGTCCCCTTGCAAACACGCAAGAGATTTCACTATTTTGTTAGAACTTTTACAAGACTCTTCCTAGTCTTATCAACTAAAGACACTAACAAATACCAAGAACACCCTCTTGGATTTCCAATAAGTCTCTTGAGAACAATCCTCTCAAAAGATACCTTTTGTTTCCAACAATGGACAACAAGGTACAAAAGTATTCTAATACTTAATTCCAACTGTTGTACCCCAAAATTTCACCTCTCATTCTTCAAGGCCTTTCTCACAAGGATTCTCAAGGTTCAAGCTTGCACAAGTACTTTGGAATTTTCCAGTACCAAAATTAAAAGGAAACTGTCAAAAAGGGAGAAAGCAGATAAAAATAACATTTTGACAATTTTGAAGGAAAATAGGTCTCCTTCGATCCAGCACCCTTCGACTGACTCTAAGCCTCCTTCGAATGCAAGTTTAGGTGCATCCTTTGTTTGGATTTGAAACCTCCTTCGAATGCAACTTGGATTACATCCTTAATTTTGAACTTAAAATCCTCCTTCGAATGCCATTTTAGGTACATCCTTCGTTTGGATTTGAAACCTCCTTCGAATGCAACTTAGGTACATCCTTCGTTTGGATTTGAAACCTCCTTCGATTCAGCCTTTTGATTGGACAAGTGTGCTGCCTACATGGTTGCAATCAAAGGCCATGACATGTTGGCCACACATTCCCCCTATAAGGAAACCTTTTCGATTCACCAAGCGTGCTTCCTGCAAAGCCTACTTCGATTTGGACAAGTTTACTGCCTACAAGCCTGCTTCGACTGGACAAGTTTGCTGCCTGCATGCTTGCTTCGTTTGGACAAGTTTCGATGGGACAAAGTAACCATCTCTATGAATCCTTCAAATCCACTTGCACCAAGGGCCTCTTGCATACTTTGCTTCATACAAGCTTTGTTTGATCCAAGAATTGTCTTCATACAAGATGTGACTAAGTTCTTGCTTCCCTTGAAAAAGCGCCCTTCAATTCATAAGCCAGGAACTTCCCTCATGCTAAAAAAGACACAGGGAAATGACTCCCTTTATGTTTGGTTCGATCCACATGCTTCGATTGGGCAAAATGTTTCCTTCAAGCATGAGCTTTCGATTTGGAAATATGTTTTCTTTGATATAAGCTTCGACTGGGCATTAGCTTATTTCAACCACAAGTTTCGACTGAGGGAAAGGCTTCCTGTTGGTTTTCTTCAATTCAAAAGTCAATAGTCTTCTAAAAGCTTCTTTCAATTCAGAAGTTAATAACCTTCTGAAAAGGGCCATTCGAAGAACACACAGTTGGTCCATTCGAAGGACACACAGCTGGTGAAAATGAATGGCGTGTTATCCTAGTCTGGTCGAAAGGTGTAGAAAGATGGAGGATTCGACTCAAAAGATCAAGTTGAACATTTAGACCCATAGGCTAGGCTACGTGTTTTCCCTTTTTAGGCCTTTACCCATTTGTTGTCTAAGACCACTTGCACTTAATGGCACAGTACTACCTTTTAGAAAAGTTTGTCTTGAGCCTTGCGCCTATTTTCCTTCAGAAGGAAGCAACCCATCTGAACCATTCATCTTGCTTTTGTGGCACAAGTGGACATTTACTTTCCAGTTGAGCCTTATTTTATTATCTTCTGCACCCCAACTGCCAAGAGGCCCCCACATGTACTTTCAGGTTACATTATTTTATCATTTATTTGCAAGGCTGGCTTTGGACAACATGTCCATTATTTCTTTATAAATAGAGGAACATTTACAAAGCTAGGAGGATCTTTTGACCAGAGGAAGGAATCCCCCAAATTTTCTCAAACACAATAAAACTCTCAAAGTTCATAAACACTTGAGAAATCACAAAAAAACCCAGAATCACATTCATCTCCTTCGACTCTGAAGAACAACCACACTTCAGTCTCCTTCGAATCAAAGAAGCATCATACTTGCTATTTCTTTTCCTTCAAAACCAGCATTCCAAAACAGTCAGTTCTCATTCCCACTGATCACAGAACTGGCGACTCTGTTGGGGATATACTTATAAGTGAGGTGTACCTTAGGATTATATCACTATGTTTTCAATTGTATGCTTTGTATGCTTTAAATTTTGTAGGCTTGTATCGGAGTTCTATAGATCCTAACCTGGATCTGGGGATACCCTTTAGGTAAGTAGTAATAAACTGTGAGGGATCTGTCCAGCGTAGACTGACACGGATGAAGCAGTAGCTACATTGGTGTGGCACCTTGGTCTGTACCGATATCCCTTGTGTTGGAACGAGGAGAATATGGGTCTTCTAAGGAGTCATTAAGCACCAACTGACCTTAGAACCTTAAATTGACCAACTTGGCCATAGAACAGTAGCAGTATGCTACACTCATTGAGACTAAACTCTCGCGATGATTCCGGCCGCAAGAAAAGGTTGCTAAACTGGAATTATGACCGATTGAGGGTAGTCAGTGATATTGAGATCCTCTAGAACCCGGTTACTATTTCTAGGACAGGTTTGAGCCAACTAAACTCAAGAGGGTACTTATCTACAAACCCCGTGCAAGCCTAAACCTAAGGACTTGTTTGCTTTGTGTGAATATGATTACCTGTATATACACTTGCTTACTTTTGCATACATGTACATATCATCATAACATCATACCATAGCATTTTCAATAACCATTTCAAGGATCTCGAGGGTCTTTCGATGCAGGGTCACGTTGAACCAGATGTCTACCAAGGGGCAAGAGGGTTCTCCTCTAAACAAACGCCGTCAAAGATCAAGTGCAACAACTTGAATCAGGGGCTATGACCCACTTGACATGTTGAGCTTGATTCTCGTGGAAAGACATCCACCAATACAAAGTTCTCAAATCAAAGATGTTGGTCAAAATTCGACCTCTAACATTTTCTTGTGTTTACCCCGTGAGATCCTTGAAAATATGCATCCACATATCATATCATGACAGGTTTCTCCCATACAGGTCTCCTTATCTTCCTACTATTTATTTCAGTAAGATGGATATGGAACAAACGGTGAAAGATCTCCAAGCTCAAAACTCTCAGTTCCAACAAATGTTTCTGGCTATGAGTAAAGGGCAAGAGGACCTAAAAGCTCTCCTTCTCAAAGAAAAGAAGAAAAAGTCCAAGAAGTCAGTAGGCGTCTTAAACTTGAGAAGAAGACATAAAACCCTAGATCTTTCAACTCCATCCAACATAGGGGATAGTCGTGAAGAAGACCACAATTTGGAGATTGATGAAGTTGAAGCTGACTACTCCGAGGAACAATATCCTCCCGCTGATGACAAGTACAAACAGTTGGAGGATCGCCTCAGTGCTATGGAGATTCAACAAATACCTGGCTTGGATTTAGGAGACATGGGTTTAGTTTCTGGATTGGTCATCCCGCCAAAGTTCAAAGCCCCTACTTTTTCCCTGTACGATGGAGTATCTTGCCCTAAGATGCACTTAAAGTCTTATGTCCGCAAGATTCAACCATACACAATTGATCCGAAGCTTTGGATCCATTTCTTCCAAGAAATCCTAGTAGGGACTCAACTCGAATGGTTCTATCAATTGGAGAGTTCTCACATCCACACCTGGGAGGATTTAGCTGCTTCTTTCTATAAGCAGTATCAATACAATGCTGATCTTGCACCAACTCGTGTGCAATTGCAGAACATGACCATGGGTTCCAACAAGAGCTTCAAAGGATACGCCCAAAAGTGGAGAGATCTGGCTGGTAGAGTGAAACCCCCTTTAACTGACAGGGAGCTGATTGACATCTTCATGGGAACATTGACAGGGCCTTTCTTCAAACACTTGATCGGAAGCTCTTCAGTCGGGTTCACCGAGCTAATACTGATCGGCGAAAGGGTCGAAGCTGGCATCAAAAGTGGGAAGATTCAAGAAGCTACACCTTCTGATGCTCTGAAAAAGCCTTACAGTGGGAAGAAAGAGTCTAATGTTGTGTACAGTCAAAAGAGTCGCCATGACCAACACGTAGGGGCAGTCCTGATCTCTGGTTCTGCGTCACACCGACAACAGCAAAGGGGAAATCAACGAAGGCCAGACGAGCCTAAAAGACAGTTCACCAACATCAACATGCCGTTGTCTCAAGCGCTGCAACACTTGTTGAGGATGAATCTGATTACATTGATAGGACCTCATCCAAACCCTAAAACTTCTTCTCCTAACTACAATCCTGATGCAACATGTGCTTATCATTCTGACAGTCCCGGGCATGACACTAATGATTGTTGGGCATTGAAGTACAAAGTTCAGAATTTGATTAACGCCAAGGAGATCGAGTTTGATCCTCCGGAGACTCCAAACGTGACATCTGCTCCTACGCCGAATCATTGAGAGTGTCTTGTTCATTTTGAATTTTCAATTGTAATTCCTTTTGTCGTTCAAACAATTATCTATTAATGTCAAACTTTGTTTCATTAATGCATTGCATATGTCATGTCTTGAATTAATTCATTCGTTGTCATTTCATTTAAACTATGCTTTTTACCCACTTTATGACATTTAACTCTTGCTAAAAGTTACAAGCCTTTAGAGGGAGGATGACGAAACAATGCCATAATCTCATACGGTATGCTTTTGGGCAGACCTTGCTGACGATGTACAGGCGTTTCTTTCAAATCCTAAACACTGGAGTTATAAGGAAGATAATCCCTAGTCAACCCCTTCGAGCCAAAGAAGTAGGAGTTTTATGTTTTAAACACAAATTGAAACCTTTAATTTAAACTTGGGGCATGGTAGTCTCTCAGTTAATTCAAAAGATGCACTTTAAGCCGCAAACTCTCACTTTGTCATACAACGAATGACATCAAAAAATATTCCTCTGGAATCAAAAAATGGTGATGGTTCCCTATCACATAGGCAGTCATTGTATCTCAAAAAAGTAAAGCCCACTGAGCCAAAACCTATAAAGGAGGCTTAAGAAAGTTGGGGCATCCCGCTGGCTGTAATCTCGAAAACAGGAACAGTCAGGCAAAAGTTAGGGATAACAAATCAAAAGAACGAGGTCGCTACAAATCCTCAACAACATGAAAAATGTTGCAAAAATTACTGCCTTCCAACAAATTCAACTTGTGTGAACCATCACCAAAAACGTCGTTCCAGACTCATTTGGAGTTCAAATGCACAATTAACTGAGTTTAGGATTGAAGAACATCACGAAGAACGGGTGGGTACAAATACACTTTGAGCCTTTATCCTTTATTTCTTAAACCATGAACCAAGCCACGTTACAACCCTTCAAAAGTCCTAATTGAAGCATGTGTTAGTTCGAAAGCATATTGTTACCAAAGGTATCCTGACTCCTGTAAGGCTTTGCTCTAAATCCTGAGTTGAATTTTTCTTACAAAATTTCTTTACTTACATAAACGCATTTTTCAAAACTTTAAGACAAACATAAACTTTGCATTACTTGAATATCATTGTTTGCATATGACTATTTGTTTAACAGCGGAGAAATTCACACAATGAATATTCAGTGAACAAAAGCTCTCTCAGTGAACAAAATCAATTCAAGTGGGATGACACTCCCGTTACAAAAATCTCCTATCAACAGAAGGGGATTTGATATGGTATTATCCGGTGAACCTGGGGCAGTCCAGTCAAGGTTTCAACAAGTCTTTCAAAGATAACCTGGGGCAGTCCAGTCAAGATTTCAACAAATCTTTCAAAAAACCTGGGGCAGTCCAGTCAAAATGTCAAGAAATCACTCAATTACAGGATAACAAGGGGCAAGTCTCCATCTCCGACACTTGGGGCATTGAACGTCAATCCCGACAAAGGTTTACATACAGTCAAACATTTCCAGACAGTGCCACAAGCACTTACTACTAGGGGCATTGGCAAATCTCCCTAAAATCCTTCTCACTGGATGATTCCCCAGCCAGAGTTTAATCTCTAAAAACCTTTCCCCAGCTGAGACAACTTCAAGAATCCTCGAGGACTTCCCCAACGAGTTCATCACCTCTCTAGCAAACCGACCACAGGGTTTATTTCCCCAACAAACTACAGATTCCCCCAATTTGAATTTGCCTCTCCAAATCCAAGGACCGCAACTCCTCTTCTCCAGTAGACTACTCTACAATGCCCAGCAAGTTACTGTGAAACCTGGATCCTATCAGATATCAGTTCAACTTCGACTCCCCGGTAGAGCAACAGACAATCAAGACTCATGAACTCTTTTCCCAAGCAGGAATAAACGTCCTCCCCGCAGAGTTTTCAATACTCCCCAGCGGAGTTTCTCCTCAAACAACAAAACAGGAATCCCTAGTGGAAACATTCTAAGCGAAATTTGAAGACACACATACTCTTCAACAACAGTCCAGGAGTTAACAAACTCCCCGACATTTGTCAAGGATTTATTTTCCAGACAAAAATACATTCATAAACATTTCACATTTAATACCTCCTATTTACATACATGATAAGTGCATACGACACAATCTCATTTATTTTGAGAACATCATGACATCATGCATTTCATGCATCACGACATTGCATACAGCTAACGTTTTGCCTTTTTCAGGAAAAGGATAATCAACAGATGGCTACCAGCAACCTTTTCAAGTTCCCGATTAATACCTGTAACAAGCCAGGAAAACTAGCTAGGGACGAATGATTGTAGATTAATACCTGTAACAAGCCATGAAAACTATCTACACGAAGAGATTGAAGATTAACACCTGTAACAAGTCAGGAAATATGTCTTTCTTTCTCAGGTCAAAGATTAACACCTAAAATCAGACAGGGCAAATATCTACTTGACCATCATGAAGTAACCCTACACAGGTTCCTTCTCAATTCCAGATGCAGTTTTACACGGACTCATCATCAGGAAACCCTACACAGGATGAAGTTTTACACGGACTCATCATGAGGCAACCCTACACAGGTTCCTTCCTTCCAAGATGCAGTTTTACACGGACTCATCATGAGGCAACCTTACACAGGTTCCTTCCTTCCAAGATGCAGTTTCACACGGACTCATCATCGGGCAACCCTACACAGGTTCCTTCCTTCCAAGATGCAGTTTTACACAGACTCATCATCAGGCAGCCCTACACAGGTTCCTTCCTTCCATGATGCAGTTTCACACGGACTCATCATCAGGCAACCCTACACAGGTTCCTTCCTTCCAAGATGCAGTTTCACACTGACTCATCATCAGGCAACCCTACACAGGTTCCTTCCTTCCAAGATGCAGTTTCACATGGACTCATCATCATGAAACCCTACACAGGATGAATTTTTACACGAACTCATCATCAGGCAACCCTACACCGGTTCCTTCTCTTTCCAAAGAGGAAGTTTTACACGGACTCATCAGGAAGTAACCCCACACAGGTTCCTTCTCAGGAAATTTCAGATGCAGTTTTACACGGACTCATCACCAAACAACCCACCTTTTAATACAGTTCAGATACACTCCAGACATGGATGCCATTCTGATACTCATTCTTTCAACTTAAAAATTACAATTCAACAAGCATTCTTGGATGGCATCTATAAGCCCATCCTCCTACCAACAATCTCCAAATGGCATCTGTAAGCCCATTCCCGACATCACAATGCTAATACTACACCATGCGAGTGCAAATTTTTGGGCACTCTAGTGTTCAATTATCTTCCACCTTCGGATCACGAAAGGCTCGAAAGCCAATCTATATCCTCAGGTTTAAGAAAATTGAACAGGGGCAACTGTTGTACCCCAAAATTTCCCCTCTCATTCTTCAAGGCCTTTCTCACAAGGATTCTCAAGGTTCAAGCTTGCACAAGTACTTTGGAATTTTCCAGTACCAAAATTAAAAGGAAACTGTCAAAAAGGGAGAAAGCAGATAAAAATAACATTTTGACAAATTTGAAGGAAAATAGGTCTCCTTCGATCCAGCACCCTTTGACTGACTCTAAGCCACCTTCGAATGCAAGTTTAGGTGCATCCTTCGTTTGGATTTGAAACCTCCTTCGAATGCAACTTGGATTACATCCTTCATTTTGAACTTAAAAGCCTCCTTCGAATGCCAGTTTAGGTACATCCTTCGTTTGGTTTTGAAACCTCCTTCGAATGCAACTTAGATACATCCTTCGTTTGGATTTGAAACCTCCTTCGATTCAGCCTTTTAATTGGACAAGTGTGCTGCCTACATGGTTGCAATCAAAGGCCATGACATGTTGGCCACACATGCCCCCTGTAAGGAAACCTTTTCGATTCACCAAGCGTGCTGCCTGCAAAGCCTACTTCGATTTAGACAAGTTTACTGCCTACAAGCCTGCTTCGACTGGACAAGTTTGCTGCCTGCATGCTTGCTTCGTTTGGACAAGTTTCGATGGGACAAAGTAACCATCTCTATGCATCCTTCAAATCCACTTGCACCAAGGGCCTCTTGCATACTTTGCTTCATACAAGCTTCGTTTGATCCAAGAAGTGTCTTCATACAAGATGTGACTAAGTTCTTGCTTCCCTTGAAAAAGCGCCCTTCAATTCAGAAGCCAGGAACTTCCCTCGTGCTAAAAAAGACACAGGGAAATGACTCCCTTTATGTTTGGTTCGATCCACATGATTTGATTGGGCAAAATGTTTCCTTCAAGCATGAGCTTTCGATTTGGCAATATGTTTTCTTCGATACAAGCTTCAACTGGGCATTAGCTTGTTTCAACCACAAGTTTCGACTGAGGGAAAGGCTTCCTGTTGGTTTTCTTCAATTCAAAAGTCAATAATCTTCTAAAAGCTTCTTTCGATTCAGAAGTTAATAACCTTTTGAAAAGGGCCATTCGAAGAACACACAGTTGGTTCATTCGAAAGACATACAGCTGGTGAAAACGAATGCCGTGTTGTCCTAGTCTGGTCGAAAGGTGTAGAAAGATGGAGGATTCGACTCAAAAGATCAAGTTGAACATTTAGACCCATAGGCTAGGCTACGTGTTTTCCATTTTTAGGCCTTTACCCATTTGTTGTCTAAGACCACTTGCACTTAATGGCACAGTACTACCTTTTAGAAAAGTTTGTCTTGAGCCTTGCGCCTATTTTCCTTCAGAAGGAAGCAACCCATCTGAACCATTCATCTTGCTTTTGTGGCACAAGTGGACATTTACTTTCCAGTTGAGCCTTATTTTATTATCTTCTGCACCCCAACTGCCAAGAGGCCCCCACATGTACTTTCACGTTACATTATTTTATCATTTATTTGCAAGGCTGGCTTTGGACAACATGTCCATTCTTTCTCTATAAATAGAGGAACATTTACAAAGCTAGGAGGATATTTTGACCAGAGGAAGGAATCCCCCAAATTTTCTCAAACACAATAAAACTCTCAAAGTTCATCAATACTTGAGAAATCACAAAAAAAACCCAGAATCACATTCATCTCCTTCGAATCTAAAGAACAACCACACTTCAGTCTCCTTCGAATCAAAGAAGCATCACACTTGCTTTTTCTTTTCCTTCAAAACCAGCATTCTAAAACAGTCAGTTCTCATTCCCACCGATCACACCAACAATCCTAGAAATAAGTTACACTTAGTATAATTCTATGAAATATGATTTCTTGAAAGATGTTGATCACATAGAGTGGCTTCAATGAAGTTTATTCTTTCTTCTCTTGTAATCAATTCAAACTGTAACACAATGGTTAGAAAATGCTCAAAGATTTCTGTTCTTATATGTGTTAAAGTGCAGAAAATATTTGTTCTTAAAAAATAAGAAATATGAAGTTTGAATATTTTACAAAGTTCAGAATTATTACATGAGAGAAGAGTTGTTTTATATTTTGAAAGATTTAGTATTTAAAGCAATCAAGATACCTTTCCAAATGGATACCACTTTTCTGTTTGTAAAACTTGAGAAGATGCAATGTATGACCATGCAACCATTGGAGAAAAGGTGTGAAGGATATCTTGAATCAAGTTCAGATTTTTCAAAAATTACAACGTGTAAATCGATTAGCATTAGATGTAAATCGATTGCACGGGTTTGTAACGTTCTTGTTTTCAAAAAATTTGAAGTGTAAATCGATTTACATGATGTGTTAATCGATTTACTAGTGTTAAAAAATTAACTCAGTTCAGTAATCAATCGATTTACACTCCATGTAAATCGATTGCTGCCAGGGGCAATCAGTTTTAAAAAAAAACATGTGTAAATCGATTTACATGATGTGTTAATCGATTTACATTAGTGAAAAACTTAGAATTTGCTTAAGTGAAGTGTTGTGGCAAGTGTGTATATCATTTTTGAGCATTTCTAATCAATTTAGTTCAAATGAGAATTGATATACTTGTTTGCTTGCCATGACCCTTGAAGCTTTGAGTGAATGATGCTTTAAGCTAATTCCACTTCTTTTCCTTCTTGCCATAGTGCTTGTTTGTCTTTCATCAAAACTAAAGTTGAGTTTAGGCTTGAGATTACATCAGCTACGACTCCCATATACCATATTCATCAACCATTTTCATGATAAATATTGTAGCACAGTGTTAGAGGTGGAACATATAGCTTTCTTAGCTATGTGGCTATCTCGCTTCGTCTTCTGTACTAAGTCATTTCAAGTGACTAAGAAGATGCTTACGCTTGCAACACAGCTTCATCATGGCTACCCTCTCTGCTTGGCTGAATTGATTTTGGCCAATCTGTATGAGTCCATCAGCAATGGTGTGACTCAACTCAAAGTCATTGGAGACAGGGCAAGCTTGCTCCTTTCTGGCCCCTTTTGGCTTCTTCAACTTTGGCTCAACGCCACTTTCGAATCTTTTCTTCCTCAAAAGAATAAGATAAATGAAGTGGCCCCAGAAATTATAAACAGGAGGGTCGAAGGTACCAGGCTAGTTTTGTTGACTCCGACTGACGAGGGTCAGCAATTTCAAAAAGCCTTCACCAGCTTTGTGATGACGTTTGCAGAGCGCCAGAATTTTGTTTCGACCATGGATCCCTTCGCCAGTCGAAAAGTTGGTCCAGAATGGTTCACTTGACCATTTCCTTCGGCTGATGAGGAGGACTTAGAGGACAAATATGTGGCTATTTGGGAGCCGTTTCTTCGACCCAGAATCATGCCGCTGAGATTCAAGAGTTCGAAGAATTAACTAAGTTTGATTGCTTACCAACCGAATCTTGTCTCTCCATAGTTCGGTATTGTTCAGTCACTTCCGTCTCCAATTTACTCTCGAGAGAAGCTGCTATTGTTTTATAACGCAGATTACTCATAGGATGCTGCTACCAAGAACATTGGTAGGTACGTTGGTCGTACCGTAATAACTCTGTTCGACTTTAATCTTAATTTTATGTGTTCACCCAATTTTGAGTGGTGGTGGAGGCAATATTATAATGAGGAATTCTTCAACGAGAAAGATTTCGCAAACCACCTTTGCGAGGCGTTCAAGCTGGTCTTTGACAAGATCAAGAAAGGTAATATTTTCTTTCTCTTTGTCTCTTTGTCTTAGATTCAATCATTCGACATCCAACTTATATTTGTTTCTTGTATAGCTGTCAAGAGGACCAATACTAAAAAGGTTGCTGAAAGCACCAAAGGGGGAGACCCTTCTGTGAACCCTTCACCAAAGGTATTCACTTTCTACTATACATTTCTCCTTTACTATTTTTTAGTATAGATGTTAATTCCTCCGACTCTTATCTTTCTGGGTGTTCAGAAAACCACTCCCAAAAAACGAAAGGTTCAGGAGATTGAAATCTCTAGTGATGAAGAAGAGGAATCTCCTCATGTTCCTCTGAAGAGACAAAAATTAAAGAAACCAGCTCCTATACCTGAGCCTTGCCCAGAGACAAAAATCAAGATTCCAGCTACCAAATCGAGGCCTCCTCTTGTAATCATCAGAGAGCCCACTGAGCAAGAGGTAGCCGCTAGGCTGAATAATCCTAGTGAGAGTGACAACTCCAGTCCCAGTGTCGAAATTCCTCTTCAGGTATTTACTTCGACAAACATCTTCTTACTTCCTGAACTAGCCCTTTTCCCTAATAATTCTGAGAATAAAACTTCTTAATCTTCAGGATACTGCTGGCACTTCTAAACAGGCTCCCATTCCTGTCGAAGGATCTGCCACCCTGTTAAATAGTAAGGGAGATCCTACTTATAGGCCTTCTTCAGCAAAAGGCTCCTTTGTGAGCTCAGCTGGTGAGGTGAACCAAACTTCTGCGCTTCAACATGAGGCCATAGAAGAAGCAAATGAAGAAGGCCCTATAGGAGAGCAGGAAGAAATCAGGGCTCCACTGGATGATGTACAGGAAGGTGAAGAAGAGGAGGCTACCGATGTTGTAGTTGGAACAGAGAGGGGAGGTATGCTGGAGGGGGAGAATCAAAATGAAAGAATTCTAGAGGCTGATGGCAGAGAAAACTCTTCTGAGGGGGCCCAAAATCTTACAAACACTGAAGCTGCCCATGTTCCAGCACAGGTAGCAAATGTGGCTACTGCTATTAACGAGGGTGCCCCTTCGACAGGGTCTCGTAACAAAGAAGATTTGGCGTTGTTGAAACAGTAAAATCCTCTGGGTTATTTGACTGCCATTCTCGAAGGGGGAGAAAGTTCTTCTGATCACAGTGTTTCGACTGCATCTGGAAAATCTACCTCAACATATCCTCTTGATGAGGCGCTTCAGAAGGTTAAGGCGCAAATTTTCAAAAGAGATTTAATGCTAACCTTAGAGGGAGAACCTACTACTCCCTCCTTCCTAAATACCACTTTGAGGGCTGTTGATCTCCTTGTTACTTCTCCAGATATAGCTAGCATTATTTTGGATTTAACTTCCATCATTGACCAAGTGTCAGCAGACTACAATCGTCGAAGGACTCTCACTCGCGAGATCGAAGAGGCCAACGGTCACGTAGCTGCTGCCTGGCATGCTGCTACTGAATCAGCCTCCAAAGTAAAAGAGTTGTCGAAGGCTCAAGAGGCTAGGCAGAAAGAAGCTGAGGAGATTGATCAAGATACAGCTAAAATGAGGGTGCAGATCAAAGAACTGGAGGCTAAAATTTCCGCCAACGATAAAATAAAAGAAGAACTTATCGCCATTAATACTGAGCCTGAAAGCTAGGAGGAACTTGTTGAAGGATTAAAACATGCTGATCGGGCTCAAACGCTCGATGCTAAACTTGAAACCCTTCATCAGTCGAAGGCTCTGTGTGAAAGGCGTCTGGAATTACAGAGGATCAAATACCTTCATATCAAATCCAATCTCCCCTTTTAAATTCTATCTCTGTATTTGTATAATCATTTATTGTAATGACTTAAGGCCATTTTGGCAATTCTTAATGAAATTTCCATTTTGGCTTTTTCCTTATTCTGACTATGACTATACATTGGCTATTTAAACCTCTTGAAGCATAGGTCTATACTTTTTCAAGTATTTACCGTTTACTCTCAAGAGCCTTTGATCTTCATTTAACTCCTCGATCTCATAGGCTCCACCAGAGAAAGCTTGGATAATTTTGAAAGGTCCTTCCCACTTAGGGGACCACTTTCCCATATTTCTATTCTTTCGATCCATTGGGAGAATTACCTTCCATACTAGATCCTCAGGCATAAATGTTTTGGGTTTTACTTTTCAATTGTAGTATTTTTCGACCCTTTTCTTTTGTAATCTTAAGAGGTCTAAAGCTCTCAACCTTTCTTCGTCCAAATCAACTAATTCGTCCAACATCATATTCCAATAAACTTCAGAAGGGATATCCTAATGTCTCTGAACCCTCGTTGACTGTAGACAAATTTCCACTAGCAATACCGCATCATGACCATAAGTTAGGCGAAATGGTGTTGTTCTTGTAACCTCTTTAGGAGAGGTTCGACAAGCCCATAAAACTTGATCTAACGTCTTGTGCCAGTTCCTTGGTTTCTTTCCCACGTGTTTCTTTATTAAACTGATTACTACCTTGTTTGCAGCTTCGACTTGGCCATTAGCTTGTGCATAGTAAGGTGTAGACGTTAACAGTTTGAATCCCATTTCTGTAGCAAATTCTTGCATTTTTCGACCAGTAAAGACTGATCCTTGATTTGTCGTTATTGTCTCGAGGGTTCCAAGCCTATATATAATGTACTTTTGAATAAATTCAATGACATTCTCTTGGTCTACATTGACTAAAGGAATTGCTTTAATCCATTTAGTAAAATAATCAATGTACACCAATATGTATTTATGGCTTTTAGAGGATGCTGGTCGAATCTCTCCGATAAGATCTAAAGCCCATCCTCTAAAAGGCCAAGGTTTCACAATCGAATGAAGTTCGCTTGCCGGTACATGTTGGATGCTTGTGTGCACTTGACATTCTTGACATCCTTTTGAAAACTCAACACAATATTTTAACATAGTGGGCCAATATAGTCCTTGTCGAAACAACAACCATTTCATCTTATGGCCTACTTGATGTGCTCCACATGCCCCGGCGTGTGTCATAGAAAGAGTTATGTATGCTTCTGTTTCACTTAGGCATTTCAGTAGCACACCTTCAGGTGTTTTCTTGAATAATTCATTTCCCATTAGTATATAAATTAATGCCCTATACATTATTTTTTGCTCAGTCGAAGCCACTGGATTCTGTAAATAATCTACTATAGGCTTTTTCCAATCTTGTTCTGTTAGATTGTCTATGAACGAAATTTCGAAGTTTTCATGATCAGTGTAACCCAATGTTGTTGTTTCCAAATCTATTGGAGACAACTTAGTGGATACTACTCTTCCTCTAACTTTGATTGCTTATTGTAGTTTTTCTTTGGAAATTTTATACCCAGAAGCGATCTGTGCTAAATCATTAGCCACTTGATTTTCCAATCTTGGTATATGTCGAATGTTAACCACTTCGAAATTCTTCAACAAACGTCTGGCTATTACGAAATACATGATAAGATTTTCTCTTATGAACTTGTATTCTTTCGTAACTTATTTTAGGACTAACTCTGAGTCTCCCATTATTTCAACTCGAGTTGCCCCCAAGTCCAACAAGATTTCAAGGCCTACGATTAAAGCTTCATATTCAGCCTCATTATTCGAACAATCTCCTTCGATCTTCTACTTAAATGTTGTTGGAATTTTGTCTGGAGAAATAATTAGAACCCCCACTCCAGTTTCGTCTTTATGACTAGAACCATCGAAGTATAACTTCCAAGGTTCAATCTCCAAATAATTTAGTGATTCTTCATTTATTGAGTGGTCGACTATAAAGTCTGCTACCACTTGACCTTTCATAGCCTTTAGAGGCATAAAGGTTAATGAATACTCAGTTAATGCAAGTTCCCATTTGCCAATTCTACTGTGCAAAATAGGTTTCGACAACATATATTTGAAAACATAAAAATGAGACGAAACGTAAACATCAACTGGTTTAATATATTGCTTGAGTTTTGTACACGAGAAGTAAAGACATAAACATAGTTTTTCAAATTTTTTATATCTAGTTTATGCATCATTTAAAACTCTACTGAGATAGTAAATGGGTCTTTCGACACCATTCTCATCCTCTTGAGCTAACATGCTCACTAAGGTTTTATCAGATGTAGCTTTGTACAATCTCATACTTTTATTCCTACAAGGAGGCACCAGAATAGGTGGCTTGGTGAGGTACTCTTTGATTTTTTCGAAGGCCTCTTGTTGTTCTTCCCCCCATTCAAATCCTCCTTTGCTGAGTCGAAGTAGTGGTGAGAAGGCTTGCGTTTTCCCACTGAGGTTAGATATAAATCTCCTTAGGAAATTTATCTTGCCAAGTAGAGACTGCAATTCCTTCTTGTTGGTTGGTGCTTTGGCTTCCATAATAGCTTTGGTCTTGTTTTGGTTTATCTCGATTCCCTTTTTATGAACCACAAAGCCTAACAAGTCCCCTTCTTTGACACCAAAAGCGCACTTTAGAGGATTCATTTTCAGACCGTAGTGTCTCATCCTCTCAAAGGATTATCGAAGATGGTCCATGTGAGCCTTCCCTGAAACAGATTTGACAACAATATCATCAATATAAATCTGCATAAAAGTATCAATAAAATCATGGAAGATAGAATTCATTGCTCTTTGATATGTTGCCCGTGCGTTTTTTAAGCCAAAAGGCATCACTACCCATTCGTAAGTGCCTAAGGACCCAGGGCAACAGAATGTTGTCTTCTACACATCCTCTTCAGCGATAAAAATTTGATTATATCCAGAGTATCCGTCAAGCATACTCATGTACTCGAAACCAGCGGCAGAATCGACAAGCATTTCCGCCACGGGCATTGGATATTCATCTTTAGGTGTTGCAACATACTTAGAAAAATTTCTAAGTTAAGAAATTTCAAATTTCAAAACAAAATCTTCAATCTTTGATTTCTTGATGAACAAGTTTCACATTTTGACATGTTTTGATGAATTATGATCTTTGGCACTTGAATTTGACCAAAAAGTCAAAGTTTGACTTTTTAGTATACAGTTGACTTTTGATCAGTTGACTGAAAAATTCATTTGTCAATCCAATGAATTTGTAATGTTTTGAACCATGTCATTAGGTCAAGATGATGCAATTTAACTCTTTAAATCATGCTTCAAACCAATTGATCATTCGCTAGGTCAAAAATCAGAAATTGCCCTTTTTCAGTCAAAACCATAATTTTGACCATTTTGCCCTTTTGATGATTTGATCAAATTTCTTGAGGAATTGTGGTCCAAACTTGATCAAATGATACATATGAGTCTAAAATGTTTATGTGGATCTAAAATTATGAAGTTTGACTGTGAGGTGGCCATGGTTGACTTTTTCCCCAATACAGTTGATTTTTAGGTCAACTGTCCAATTGACTGATCAAAAATGTGATTCAAGGCTTGAAACTTGTCATGAGTAATCTTGGGGGTCCATAATTGTCTTTAAAAGTCATATGAAGAATTGATAGTCCAAAAATCTTTGTGCAATCTCAAACCCTAATTTTGGGTCATCAATGCATGATGAGATGTCTTGAGCTGGTCAAGTCCTAATCCAGTCTTGAGTCAAAGAGATCTTGTGAGAAAAATATTGATAAATGAGAGGGCAAACTTTGGGGTACAACAGCATGCTACTGCATGTGTTTATGATCTGGTCTTGAAAGTTTATTAGCTATTGATGGTTGATTCTCTTGTGTTCCTTTCAAGAGTTGTGAATGGATTACTATGGTGGTGTCTCCAGAACCATAGTTAAGGGTGAAGTCCATATGATTGAGATTGATGTCAGAAGTTATAATGGAACATCACCTTAGTGGTTTGCTTCCTCGGAAAAGGAAGCTATTTTGAAGATGATGGGGTGAGTATTGTTGATCACCATTGGATTCCAAAATTGGAATGTCTAACTATGATGGAGTGTGAAGGTTAATCCACTGGCCTAATCTAGTATGGTATGTTATATGAATGATTATCATGATTGTTTGTCATGAAGAAGAATCCATTGGTTCCAGATGTGTGTAGAAGAAGGATGTCAGATCAAGTGTCCTAACATTTATGGAAGGAGGGCATCATCTTTTTTTTGGTTGTGAGGAAGTTTTTCCTCTGATGACAAATACCTTGTCAAGAGCTGGGTAGTAATCTGATCTAGTGAAGATGAGCATGCGACTGATGATAAAGACCTTGTCGGGAATTGGGTACTTATTTGATGTGTGTGTGTGTGTGCAAGTCTGCTTTCTCAACTCTTTACTTTAGAAATTGTTTGAGAGTTTATTTCTCTCCTTGGTATTCAGGTGTTTGTGCCAACTTGATGAGCTGAAGTGGCTATTTTTTTGGGAGATTCTTGAAGTATGTCTATGCATAATGATTCATTTGGATGGTGATTTAAGAACCAAAATGATTGGGTTATGTGATGATAAGTTGATGTCTCAAATGATGTTGGAACATCATTTTTTAGGGTTTATTTGGAAGATGCATGGGTTGTGGATGTGGATTATGGTGCCCGTCATTATGTCAGAAAAAGAATACCTAACTGGGTGAGTTAGGATGTGAAGATTCTGATCCTTGTTTATAGTAGTATATTCTGGCAATGCATGACTACTATCAATTTGAAGACTCCACTAGTATCAGCTATTATTAGTGAAGGTAAGGGCGGCAGAATGTTGTCAGATAGTGTGGTATGGTAATGTTTTTTGGAGGTGTTTTCTTCTTCTGCAAGTAACCCTATGAGTTTTTGGGTTAGTCTGTCTCTCAGTAAAGCTTTTAAGCAAACTGCGATATTTTTGGAGAAGAGTGCATGATATCTTGGCCCCCTAAGAATCATGACATTAGGAATAGATCTGTAAGGAAATTTATCAGAGATGTCCTTGTTAAAGTGAAGAAGTCAGAAGGCCTGAATGTACTATAAATGAGCTAGAGTATACGGTTCAGGATTGTTTTCACTATGTGTGAATGCATTCAGCAGATGTGCGAGGTTACAACTTTTCACCATGAGAATCTAAAATCCTTCAGGTGATTTCATCTGGTGTTTAAGTTCTCTTCTTCAGTAGAATCACTGGTTATCCATGACAGGGGGATTTAGTACTTGTCTATGGGATATTGTTGCAATGGTGCAGATTCTTTAAAGCTTGCATGTTGTTTAAGCTTGTGGAGAATTTATGCCTCTTGTGAGGTTATGATGTCAGACAACATGTTGTGACATTGGGCTACTGAATGTTATTATGGTTGGTTCTAGCTTTGTGAATCTAGGTGTTTGAATCATATGCACACATTCTTCTTAGGAGGATTTTGAAGGGCAGTTTTGTTTGTATCTAGGAGAATTTATTTTTCTCTAGTTTTTTGAAGGACTCTATCAGAGGTTTTGGTTGGATGGAATATGTCACACTTATGAAGCTCTGGTGTCTTGGTGCATTTTACTTATTCTAAGTAAAGGTAGTGTACTTAAAATCTAGTGGAGTATTACTTCTCCTTACTGCCTTTGTCATTTCTGGATAAAAAAGGGGGAGACCATATATGATGCACAGTCATGAAGATACCCTATTGGTTGGTATGTGTTGGACAGTCATGAAGGTGTCCTATTGGTTGGTGAGTATGTGCATGACTTTCATGAAGAAGTATTGACAAGTGAAGACAGTAAAGACTAGAGATTATCAAATATGTGAAGACTGGAGACTAACTGCTCTGATATTTCCATTTTATGGTTGCTGCTGATTTGTATTGTTTAATCTTTGATTTATGTTCCTATGTATGTGTGCAAAGGTTAGGTAAACTAGTTTTAGCCAAAATAAGTCAAAGGGGAAGATTATTAATTCTCTATTTTTATGGTTGGCATTATGTTTGGTAAAACTAATATAGTAGCAATATGTTAAATAGGATGTGTTGACTTGTTAAGAAGAACAGGTTGAGCACGAAGTCCTATTTTATGTTGAGACGTGTTGAGATGAAATGTTTCATCATCTGTAGAAACAATGTCAGATAAGATGTTCTATGTAGAGTCATTCGACATCGCGCCTGTGCTGAACTGGATAGTTGGATTCTGTTAAGATTTAACAGATGAAAAATATTTTGGGAATATTATACAGTCCTATGTGGCACTAATTTACAGGTCTGGAAGATTCAAGCTGGAATCAAGAATACTATTGACTTTCTAATAATGGAGATAAATTAGGAAGGTTATGATTGAAGACCTATTTTGTAGCAGAAGATTTTGCTTATTTGTAGCAGCTAATATATTGTGATTTGAAGCCTGAATCCAGTTGATAAAAGGTTATATATAAGTGTTTGTAACCTAGAAAAAGCACGGGCCCAAGATATACATCATTGGGGCTTTGTCTATGTGCCATTCTCTAGGAGAGTTGGCTGTGTGTTCCACTTGACATGTGAGTTGGAATGATGTTATAGAGTTGCAGTCTCTATTATTGTTCTCCTCAAAGCTGTGAAGCAAGAGTGAGTATTATTCTTAGAGAAACCTTTTAAGTAACTCCAAGTTATGTTCTTAGTTATGACAAAATTTGTAAACGATGGAGTTTAGCTTTGAGTCTTGACTAGGTATTGTCATGGAAGTGTGTCTTCTAGCTTTGGATAATGGAAGTGTTTATTCATGTATTTTTTATCCAGGCGATGTCTATGATTGATGAGGGATTGAGGAGGGTCTCATATATAGGTAAGTCTTAAATAGAAGTATAGCACGAGTAGGGATTAAATGAGTAGATCATAAACTGGTATGTTTTTTGTAAGGTGTATGAATTGATACTATCATAGTGGATTTGTCCTTGGCTTGGTATGCCCCTAGAGTAGGAGAGTTGCTTCGAACTGGGTTAACAATTCTTGTGCGTTGCTTATGTTTTTCAGTATTGTTTTGTATGTTTATACTTTACCTGTGTTGTTCAAGTCAGGTCAGATGTCTCAACATGTCATAGGACATCTGAATTCTAACATATCAGAATTTCAATAAAGACTTATCACCTCAGTGTTTAAAATACCGAGGTATAATTTTATTAGTGCATGAGTTTGAACCACAACTTCTGCACTTTTATTATTTACAAAACTAGCGCCTTTTTTATCTCAATTTATCAAGAAAACCTGAGGGGTTATTTTTTTAATAAAAATCGTTACATTGTTTACACAAAGCATTAATAAAATAATTTATTTATAAACTACAGTATTTACCCAGAATATTACATTTTTTACACAAAAAAATTATTTGTCCATGAAGATCATATGTTGGATCTTCAATTCCTTGATATTATGGGCAAGATCAAATGCTGGGAAACTTTTTTCTCCTATAAAAAAAGGTTAGGTTAATTAATTTCCCTAAGATATAAATTTTAGATCTTCAAATCATATAATTTTAGGGTAGATCAAATGATGGGTTTAGGATATTCTCTATGGCTTTTGATTGCATTTGTTTCTTATATGAACAAAAAAAAGGGTTAGACAAAAAAGGATTAGATAAATAAATAGTTTTCTTCTCAAATAAATATTTAAGAACATAAACCTTAAACCCAAATATTTTTATGCTCTTGCAATCGATCATAGAGGACTATTCATGGCAAACACTCTTGCAAACCTTAAACTCTTCATGATGTTGAACCTTCAAATCCTTGATATCCTGGGAAGATCAAATGCTGGGAAGTAGTATATTCTCAATTTTATTTTGTTGCATTTGTTTCTGATATGAACTAAAAAATGGTTAGATAAATAAATAACTTTCTCTTCAAATGAATATTTAAGAACACAAACCTTAAATCCAAATATTTTCTACTCTTGCAATCCATCGTAGAGAACTCTTCATGACAAAAACTCTTGCAAATTTTAAAGTGGGTGATGTTCCATTACCAATTTTTGATATTCATAATGCTTTTATAATAGAAGTTATGTATGTTTCATATGGATCACTAATGGTAAAATATCTTGAGCGTTGATAGTCATGAAATAGACGACAAAAATTTAATTAAGGATTTGATAAATATTCTCAATTTTAAAGTTAAATGTTCCCTCGGTTTTTAGAAAAATCGACGGGTTATAACATTTAATTTACAAATAAAAAATAGAATTAAAATAGTGGTTTCAATTTTAACTCTCAATTTTCCCTTGGCTTTTAGGAACACCGATGGGTTAGAGCATTTAATTTACAAATAAAAAATACAATTAAAGAGAGGTTAGAACACCAACGTGATGCACATGCATTAGAATCATATCACTAGAATAGCATTGATCAACTATATTTAAGTCGTAACGTCTCTTTTGAATTATCAAAGAGGCTTTTGAGTTATTTAAACGTCTAATTACCAACTAGTTGTGTCTTCAAATAATGTTTCAAAGTCTTTTCCTATTTTAAACATCTCCTTACCAACTCTCTGTGTCTTGTTTTAGAGTCCTTTTTTTCTTATAAAAAATGGATGCAAGTATGTTGTTCGTTATCAATGAAAAGTATGTTGATTTCAATGATTTTGATCGTTTTGAACTAAGAAAAGATGTTAAGAAAC
Organism: Vicia faba; assembly: GCA_948472305.1. Taxonomy (NCBI): domain Eukaryota; kingdom Viridiplantae; phylum Streptophyta; class Magnoliopsida; order Fabales; family Fabaceae; genus Vicia; species Vicia faba. Next base: position 1,401,728,415 of record OX451741.1, read on the forward strand.
AAAGGTTGAATGGTTACTTTCACATTCTTCACGCCCCCCTATACATTAATCTCGTTAAAGAGTTCTAGATGAATGTCTCGGTTGTGCCAGCTGGTCATGATGAAATTATCTAGTCCTATGTCAATGGCTCTCAACTCTGAAGAGTTTGGTAGTTGTGTTTAACATTATGAATTCAACAATGTCTACACAAAACGCCTTCACCGACTTTATGCCAAATAAAATAAGCTCTTCAACCCTACTTCACTACTCCCAATTGAAAAAATTTGGTTTCGACTTCTAGTGTCAAATTTTTGCCCAAGAGAGAAAGACCTGAAAACGCTTACTTGGTATGAAAAACATCTCTTGTTATTTCTGACCTACTGCATCTGAGTTAATCTTCCTCTTACCATTTTTAACTTCTTGAAGGAAATGATAAAGACTTCTCGGGAGGAAATGAACTTCCTCATACCTTATGGAAGAGTTCTTTATGAACTTTTCTCTAAGTTAGAGATAGTTAGGAGTAATATTGAAGTTTAGTGGATTGAGAAGTTTGAATTTGTCGAGTAGTTTTCTTTTTTGTGTTTTTTTTATTATCAATGAAATATTTCCTTTTTCTATTATTTTCTATTCTTCTTTATTAATAAGTTTTCTGAGAATTACTAATTAACAAAAAAAAACATGGCATCTGGAAAAAACGTCAAGTGACAAATCATTGAAAAAAGTTTTAAATACGACAACAAGGATTCGAAGCGAGGTTCCTTATAGCTATATTACACTGGTTCTCTAAAAATCGAGATAACAAGTTTATTATTTTTTATGGATAAAAAAGGCACTAACTTATAGTTTTGTTACCTCGGTTTTTTATAACACCGACGTAACATGTTTTTTATTTTATTAAAAAGTCAAACATTGCGCTCCCATGGCATATCCTCTCGGTTTTTAGCATGTTGGAGATGAAGGTTTCGTCATAAAAAGTGTTCTTCATTGTAGTACGACGTGAAATACCATGTTTAAATAATTTTTGTTATAACTTGTTTTTTTGTTTTTAATCAGCAAAGCCTCAAATTTGTTGAAAAATTCGGAATCTTCTTCATCAGCATCAACAATTTGTTGGCTGGGAATTTCGACCAGGATAATAAAGGAATCATTCATTTATATTTCCACAAGATGGCTTGAAAAAGCTATAGACGAAGTATGTTGTTACTGGATCTGAGTCGAAGAAGACAGTTCTGAGTCGAAGAAGACAGTTTGAACGGACAAGTGTTTTTGTTTTGTCAAAAACACGCGTTTCGACGGCCACGTGAGAAAGTTGTTGCTGAAGGCTTGAGCGGGAATGTTTGAAATTCGAAATGGTTTCTTTGGATAAGAAAGACACGTGGAAGCCTTAGAGTGTCGAAAGACATGCAAGAAGCGACGTGGCTTTTCATTAGAATATTACCGTTATGGTTAGAACATTATAAATAGTTCCTTAGTGTTAGGGAGAAAAGAAGGATCATAATTCATACAAGGTTACTCATAAAATACTCAAGTACCAAGTTACAGAGAAAGAGTTCATTGAGAATGTACGTATGAACTCACACATTTTATCTTTGAAATGCATTTATCAATATAATATCTTTTGAACCATTCTTTTACGTACTCCTGCAATTGTTCTTAATTTCTTTATGTTCTGTCGAATTGCTTCATTTTCCTGTAAAGCTTTATGTATCAAGTTTCTTTTAAAAATCTCTTTCCTTTACAATCAAGTCCTTTAATTCCAGTGTTCTGTCGAATTGCTTCATTTTCATGTAAAGCTTTATGTATCAAGTTTCTTTTAAAAAGCTCTTTCCTTTACAATCAAGTCCTTTAATTCCAGTGTTCTGTCAAATTGCTTCATTTTCCTGTAAAGCTTTATGTATCAAGTTTCTTTTAAAAGGATCTTTCCTTTACAATCAAGTCCTTTAATTCCAGTTTTAAGTCTTTTCATTGTCAAGTATTTACATTCAAACCTTTTTTGATTAAGACGTTTCGTCCAAACCTTTACATTTGAATTTAATTCCAGAAGTCTTTGTATTTTAAGCCTTTACACAAACACATGCACAAACACTACGTCGTGTTTAACATAAATCGTCAAGTAAGTGTTACAAGTTAATGTTAAGACACATGTCCTAGGATCAATCTAGTCGATCCTGCGAGTAACCATACATATCAAATTTGTTTGGAAGACTAGTGGTTGTTTCGCCAGAAATCACTGCGAACAAATTGGCACGCCCAGTGGGACAGTGTCATAACGTTTTAAGAAAAAACCAGTTGTAATCATAACAGGCGGTTTAAAAGACTATTTTCTGGTAAAATATGCAAAAGCGTTGTATGAACCTTAGGAGTGGCAGAATTATTAGTGAATCTCAACCAATACCTAAGAAAAAACATACCAGAAGAATGGTTAACACAACTAATGATCAAGGAGGACAAAATCCTCCACAAGGATCAGGAACGGTTGGTACAGATTCGACAACTAGTTCCCAGGCCATTCCAACATCAATAGGATCAATGGCCGCAACTAATTCGAATCCACCTTACACAGGAACTGCTTCTGTGGCTAGTTTGACCAACGTGCCCCCCTTTGGGGTTACATCAGAGTCTCTTTCGAATACTCAAAATGGCCCTATTTTGACATATGTAGGAGGCCAAGTACCACCTTCGGCACCCCCCAGGCCACCAAGATTCGAAAATTTTAGGCCTTGGACAGAACAATCATATGGAGGGCCCTCATCATCATTCATGTGTGGTTTACACAATGGCACTTCCGCATATACGCAACCTAACGTAAGTACTTTTTTACCGATTCAAAATGTTGGTTCAATTGGTCGAAGCGCCCAAAACCAAGGCCTGTCAGCCCAGATGCCTGCTTTAACAACAAATACCCAGGCAACACTTAGACAACAAATGGACGCTAGTAACCATGATATGGTTGGAATATTGGCGAGGGAAATGAATACTATTTTTTCTCCTCTAATCCAGAATATAAATAGAACCAATTAAGAAAGCACCCAATCATACCAACAGTTGTCAGCGCATATGGCGCGAATAGAGAATTTCTTTGGGAACCCCCAACCACCTGTTCGATGCAGGCAGAATATCATAGGAGTTCAAGAAGAACCCACCATAAACCAGGTTCAACAACCTAGACAAAATATTTTCGAAGAACCAAGAGTTGAACCAATAGGTATTCGACAGCCAAATCTTGAGGAACCACCCAGAAGAATAGCCATGGTCAATAGAGGCCAAGATGCATATGAAGTTGTTCATAGAATGAGACAAGACAACCTGTTGGTCGAAAATAATATAAAAAATATAGTTGAAAGAATCATGGCTAATAATGGTTTAAACACAGGGTTTCGATGCCCCAACTACACTTCCCCTATAGCGGAATTTATTCTGCAAACAGAATTGCCAAGGGGTCACAAGATCCCGAAATTCACCAATTTTCCAGGGGATACAAATGAATCCATTATTGAGCACATAGCCAGATACTTGACAGAGTTAGGAAACTTGGAAAACAATGAAGACCTAAGAATAAAATATTTCCCTAGTTCACTAACCAAGAATGCTTTTACATGGTTCACCACATTACCTCCTAGTTCCATAGATACGTGGTCTTACTTAGAAAAACTGTTCCATGAATAGTTTTATGTGGGACAAACGAAGATAAGTTTGAAGGAATTGGCAAGCATAAAAAGGAAATTCACAGAACACATAGATGACTACCTGAATAGGTTCCGTCTTCTGAAATCTAGATGCTTTACTTTGGTGCCTGAGCATGAGTTAGTCGAAATGGCTGCAGGTGGATTAGATTATTCCATTAGAAAGAAGTTAGATACTCAACCCTTGAGAGATATGGCCCAGTTGGAAGATAGAGTTCGATAGGTCGAACGAATGAAAGCTGAAAAGGCCAGGGCAAGTAAAAATCATAAAAAAGAAAGGGTGGCCTATGTCGAAGCCGAAAATGAAGAATATGAGCCGCATAACAACCCTTATGGTGTTGAAGAAGTAGAAATAGATTTGGCTGAATTAAAAGAGGCACCCACTTACTCTTGTAAAATGTTAACACCTTCGAATGGCAAGAACCCCGTCGAAGAGGAAAAGAGTGATAAATATCCTAAAAGAACTTACACTTTTGATGTCACTAAATATGACGAAATATTTGATTTACTGGTAAAGGATGGCCAAATGATAGTGCCTCATAACACTAAAGTTCCTCCGTTAGAACAACGGAAGAAAATAGGTTATTGCAAATACCATGGTTTTCTTGGCCATAAAACATCAGCTTGTTTTCTTTTCAGGGATTTAATTTAGAATTCTATCAAGGATGGACGTCTGAAATTCGCTGATAAAAGAAAAGGCCCTATGAAGGTGGATGCTGATCCTTTGAATGTGGCTGCCACCAACTACACTGAACCTTTGGATATCAATATGGTGGACATAGTCAACACTGACCAAGAAAAGATCGTGGAAGATGGAAAGCAGGCTACTGATAGCCTAAACACCAGAGGATCCTTCGACACTGACGTTGAAGACCCCTAGGCTGGACAAATCAAATTTAGGACTACTGAGGGTTCTTTGAAAATTACTAATGAGACTACTGAAGGTCTCAGAGTTAGGTTCGAAGAAATGGAAATTTCTGAAGTACCCATGGGAGTCAACATGGTCAATCTGGACCAACCCGCTTCAGAGATGAAAGAATTGGAAAACTGCCTACTGATGGAACAAAAGAAGAAGAGTTTTAGCTACCCAAAGGCAAATGAGAATCTGCGCGAATACTTGTGGAGATGCCATGAGAGGAATGCCCACAAGATGTTGTTGTGCCCAATGTGCTCCATTATGTTGAGTCGAAGAATGGCTGAAAATTATGAGAGGGTCCAACACATCAACACCCAAGGAAATTGGCGCCAAGAAAGTCAACTGATAAGAGTATACCCAAGGCCAGGAGAAACGCTTTTGGTTTTCATACTCCGATGTTACAAAGTAGAATCATAAATCCTGATGTGCCCAAGGTGTGGCGCGGTATATGACAAGGAGATTGCTGAAATGTTTGAATGAATCCCTTTCCATGGTAGCTGGGAGCCAAGGGAAGCAAACCTAAGGATGTACGTGTTTGACAAAAGGGGATGGTCGAAAAGGCCAGATAGCCCACATCCCAAGGCAAGAAGAGCTTCGTTCAAATTACCTGCTGAGATACCAACTGAACGATGGATGCATGTTAATGATGAGAAATCAAAGTGGAGGAGTTTCGACAAGGTAGGCAGAACAACTTTCGCCTATAGAAGGCAATTCCAGGCATCAACAAGGGAGGCTCACAGGCTAGACAATTACAAAGAAAAAAACCCCATGTCAAGATCCCAGTGGCGTAGACACCAGAGAGCAAGGAAAACAGAAAGGGAATCAAAGCAGAAAGAGGTAGGTGAATCAAGAAATACCAAATCAGTATCTAGAACATCGACATCCGTCAAACCGCCGGTATGACGAAGGTTGTTCACTGAGGAACAACAGAAAATGAAAGAAGTGACTCAAGAAAATCCCATAAAATCTGAAGATATGTTGACAGACGATTTCGACTCTGATGGCGTGTCGTCTCTGAACATGAATTGCAACGTGGTATCCGTTATCCCCCATGAGTACTATCAGGAAACTGAATTTGAAGACTGCGAAGAAGCTGATAAAGAGGAGATGGCGAAACACAGACCAGTGTGTTACTACATCCTCAATAATGGAGCAGTTGAAGAGCAAAATTTCTTCTTCGAAAGGCCTGTCGGAGCTATGAGAAACCATCTGAAACCTTTGTATATAAGGGCCAAGATCGAAGACACTGGTATTAACAAAGTACTGGTGGATGGAGGGGCTGCAGTTAACTTGATGCCTCATTATATGTTGAAAAGATTAGGGATGTTCGACACGGACATTAAACCTCACAATATGGTGATGTCTAACTATGAAGGGAAAATAGGTCACACCCTGGGGGTAATTCAAGTAAACTTGACAGTTGGGTCTGTGACAAGACCAACTATGTTCATGGTGATTCCTGCAAAAGCGAATTATAATTTACTGCTAGGGAGAGAGTGGATACACGGGGTGGGGGCAGTGCCATCGACCATGCATCAAAGATTAATCATATGGAGAGAGGATGGAATTGTAGAAAACATCAAAGGGGATCAAGGTTACTACATGTCGGAGGTAAACACGGTAGACAGAACCAGCTTTGACAAAAATATAGCAAACATTGGACCATGTGGGGTGGTAGGAGATTGCTACGTACCAAACAAGAATGCGTTGTATTATCTAACTTTGCTCCCAAATGGATTTCATTGGGACATAGAAATTATGGGAGAACTGGACGACCAGGAGAATGTCGAAAGAAGTTCTCCAATACGGCCAACTGGCTGAGACGCAGACATTGACCATGTATGAACCCTCTTTCTTTGAAAGACTTTAGGCTTATGTAGCTGAGAATAAAAGACAGGCGGTTGTTGAAGCTGCAACAACAAATATGGCTGGCGAAGCCACTACCAAAGCAACCAAAGTGGAAGAATCTGGAGCAAACCTCAACTCAGAACCAACTAATAAACAAGTTCAAGGTGAGCAGGTAAGTCAAATATTAGATGCTTGTAACTCTGAAAGAGATGTCATGATGATATCATTAAAATACGAAAAGATTCTCTTTGCTGGTCGAAATAACGTAAATCACAAGAAATGCGCATTTCTGCACATATTCGAAACAGACATTTATTGGGGGCAATTTGTTGGCTGGGAATTTCGACCAGGATAATAAAGGAATCATTCATTTAAATTTCCACAAGATGGCTTGAAAAAGCTATAGACGAAGTATGTTGTTACTGGATCTGAGTCGAAGAAGACAGTTCTGAGTCGAAGAAGACAGTTTAAACGGACAAGTGTTTTTGTTTTGTCAAAAATGCGTGTTTCAACAGCCACTTGAGAAAGTTGTTGCTGAAGGCTTGAGCGGGAATGTTTGAAATTCGAAATGGTTTCTTTGGATAAGAAAGACGCGTGGAAGCCTTAGAGTGTCGAAAGACATGCAAGAAGCGACGTGGCTTTTCATTAGAATAATACCGTTATGGTTAGAACATTATAAATAGTTCCTTAGTGTTAGGGAGAAAAGAAGGATCATAATTCGTAAAAAGTTACTCATAAAATACTCAAGTACCAAGTTACAGAGAAATAGTTCATTGAGAATGTACATATGACCTCGCACATTTTATCTTTGAAATGCATTTATCAATATAATCTCTTTTGAACCATTCTTTTACGTACTCCTGCAATTGTTCTTAATTTCTTTATGTTCTGTCGAATTGCTTCATTTTCTTGTAAAGCTTTATGTATCAAGTTTCTTTTAAAAAGCTCTTTCCTTTACAAGAAAGTCCTTTAATTCCAGTGTTCTGTCGAATTGCTTCATTTTCCTGGAAAGCTTTATATATCAAGTTTCTTTTAAAAAGCTCTTTCCTTTACAATCAATTCCTTTAAATCCAGTATTCTGTCGAATTGCTTCATTTTCCTGTAAAGCTTTATGTATCAAGTTTCTTTTAAAAGGCTCTTTCCTTTACAATCAAGTCCTTTAATTCCAGTTTTAAGTCTTTTCATTGTCAAGTATTTACATTCAAACCTTTTTTGATTAAGACGTTTCATCCAAATCTTTACATTTGAATTTAATTCCAGAAGTCTTTGTATTTTAAGCCTTTACACAAACACATGCACAAGCATTACACCGTGTTTAACATAAACCGTGAAGTAAGTGTTACAAATTAACATTAAGACACATGTTCTAGGATAAATATAGTCTATCATGTGAGTAGCCATACATATCAAATTTGTTTGGAAGACTAGCGGTTGTTTCGCCAGAAATCACTGCGAACACAACTACAACAATAACAACAACAACAAAAAGCAATTGAGTTATTAAACATTAAACATCAACAACTACAACAACTACAACAATATCAATATAATCGTTAAAACATTAAATCACTACAACAACAACTAATAAATAAAATCATTATAATCATTAAACATTAAATCTCAACAACAACAACATTAAACATTTTACTTGATACAACAACAAATAACATTTCAAAGTTACATGCATGATTTTATAACTAACATTAAACATTTTTAACAAGAAATATAAGAGAAGAGTGTAAGAACAATATTGTTTCTGCATCTGACCTTAAGTTTTGATGATAACGTTACATATTATCTTAGAGAACAATTGTGTACTCTAATGGATTTTGTTTAGTGTGTAGCTTTTGCTAAACAAGTTCTGACTCTGGTAGAAGGCGTGTGACATCATCAGGTTCTGAACTCAGCACTATGGAAGAATACCTTAGGAGTGTTACAAAGCTATGTCAAGATTCTGGAATGCTTCTCATGCAACGGTTCTAAGGAATGTTAGTACAAGAGCTTCTTATTGTGACTTTACAAGGAAGCTTTGAAGGCCTTCTAAAGCTTTGCTTCTATTGTCCGAAGTTCTCAAGATGTTAAAGACAAGGTTATGCTGAACAAGTACTGAAGATCTAAAGACTTTACTTCTGAAGACCAAGTGCTGAAGACTCTGAAGACAGGGTTATGCTGAAGAAGTTTTGAAGACTCCAAAGACTTAGGCTAAGAAGATTCAATTTCTGGTCATTCTACAATATGCTTCATCAACATACATCAGAAGCCTATGGAGAAATAGAAGATAAATATCAAGACTGGTTTGCGTGAGATGGTGAGTATAAAAGTACAAAGTACAATGTGACCACTACTCTGATTGGGTGGTATAAGGACAGTCTTTTTATACTATGTTGTCTAACATTCCCACCATGATCGTTAGGGACAAACAACTGGTTTTATGTTTCCTATTCTACCCTCCAACGGATCTCTTTTTCAGCTATAAAAGGACGACTTGGAAGAATTAGAAGATAACACTTACTGTTCTACAAAACAACTCTAAAGCACTGCACAAACTCTTTTTAGATATTCTTTGTATAGTTTTGTATTTTAGCAAAGAATTTTTGTTCATATCTGGCTATCAACACTTTTGTATTGTTGTACTTAAACATTGTGTTATCTCCTTGTTAGAAGCATCTTTTGTATACACATCAACGATTGTTGATAGGTTTCTTGAGTGACTATGTGTAATCAGGATTCTCAAGAAGACTTTGGTTGCGATCATTGTGGATTGGAAATAAGGACCGAAGGACTTGTTGTGGTTGTCAAAAAGGTTGATCAGACTTATTGTAGTTGTCTGTAATCGGTTGATAATGGTGGATTAAGGACTTGTGGATAAGGCAAATCACATTGCGGGATGGATTGGAGTAACTTAGTTAATAATGAACTAGGATACAAAATAATTGTGTTTATTTATTTTTATTCTCTTGTTAGCTTTGTATTTGAGTTGAGAAAAGATTATATTTGGTGCAACCCAATTTAAACCCCATTTTCTTGTGTTTCTCGCACCTTCAAAGAGATCACATTACATAACCAACCTAGAAATATTTTCTTACTCTTGTAATGCATCATAGAGAATGGCATGTACTTCATGCAACTACTTTCATTATGATTGTTTTCATTGTGTGTTTATATTTCACTACTTTGCATCTAAGATTGATAGTTGTTCCATTCACGTTCTGATTGGCTAGTGAGAGTTTGACTCAGATTGCTAATATTTTATATAGATTGGTAACTTGTCAATGTCTTGACCATTGTTATTTTATAAATGGAATATAAAGATTTGTTACTTGATTTTTTCATCAAATTGGATAAAATACGCTAAAATATAGTTATATGTACTTTACCCCTCAGTTGTCAGATTAACTGAGGTAATTAGCTATAAAAACATTTGAAAAAAATTAAAAGGTATTAAAATACAGTTGTTGGAACTTGAAGGCATGTCCCCTCAATACTTTACCCCTCGGTTGTCAGCTCAACCGAGGTAATAGGTCGTAAAAAAAAATTTAAATTAAAAGGTGATAAATGGAGTTGTTGGGTTTCAAAAGCATGTTCCCTTTATACTTTTTCTTCGGGTTGCTAACTCGACCAAGGTTATAGGTCATAAATTTTTTTAAAAAAAGTTCTAAAATGTAGTTGTTGGGATTCAAATGTGTATTTTTTGCATACTTTTCCTCTTGGTTTCCAGCCCAACCACGAGAATAGGTAGTACTTTAAAAATATATATTTAAAATATGGCACGTCTATGGCTTACACCTCGATTTTTTATTGGCTGAGGTGAATGATTTATCATAAAATGTATTATTGGTAGTTATGTCTTATAAAGAGAATGGCGTGGGTTAGGGGTGTTCAGATCCAATCCGATCCAAAAAAAATCCAAAAACCGAACCGAAAAAACCGAAATCTAAAAAAAAACGAATTTTTTTGGATGTATTTGGATCACCATGTAGCATAACCGACCGGTTCGGTTCGGTTTACAGTTGGCTTCATGAGAACCGAACCGGTCCAAACCGAACCGGTATTACTTCCATTTACTTGCCATTTATTATTTAAAATAAATTAATATCGAATCATTTATAGCCATCCTCCCAAATTAATTATGTTAGCCAACACTAATTTCTCTAGAGAATCTCAATCATTCCTATAATTTCCCTATTCAGATTCTAAATTATCTTAAAATTAAATACAACGAATGCTATTCATTGTTGTAACCGCAAGAAATTCAATATCGCAAGCAAGAAATTCAATATTCTTGAAGTTTTATTATTATATTCGCTTTAATATAGATTTGGAATCTTCATTTGTTCACTGTTTTATATATTTGTCATATATTTAATTTATAATACAAATCTCCATATAAGAACTAAGCATATCTCCATATATATTATATATTATAGCCATGTCTATTTCTTTGGGATAGATATTATACATATATTATAATGAAACTTTGCAATAATGACATCAAATAGTCATATGAACATAGCAATTAGATATTGTCTCAGTAGACGTTGGTGGCATAATTGTAACTGGTATTGAAATATATTCTTTTTAAATTTCTAAATAGTGTTGGTTTAAAAACCGAATAAAACCGATTCAACCAAACCGAAGTAAACCGTATAAATTGGATTGGATTGGATTGGATTTTTCTTGTTGTCATCCAAAAACCGAACCAAACCGTATGCTTTATATATTTTTGGATCGGATGATATTTTGTCTCAAAACCGATCCAAACCGGACCACGAACACCCCTAGCGTGGGTAAGGCTCAAGCTACAAAAGTTTTTATTTTGAATGTTGTTTGATGGGTAAAAATTATATATATTATTGATTTTATAGAGACTATTCATAATATGATTAGAGTTTGTGATACCGACGATTCCACACTTTATTTGGTATACGAGACGTGAGATCACTACTACAAAACACACATACAACAACGCCAAAGTCACCACGGCTCACCCCAAAACCATAGTGACACTACTAAACTAATGCGCTAACATTTTATTTTCATTTTTTAATTGAAATTTTAAGTTTATAATTACAGTTAATTCCCTAACCGTGGTGATACCGTCTAGCTTTTCTGGGTTCAATCTTCAGCTCCCTCAAATAGTTTATCCCTTTTACTTTAATGCATGTCTTTTCAATTACATTTATATATAATACAAAATAATAGGTATGTCATTACGGCTCTTTTGAATAACCGTTGTTACACACTGGCGATTCTTTGTATATATTAAACACTAAGTACTCATTCTTCTAATAATAAAAGAAATAAACCCTAACACTAACATCGTCGGGAAGAAGAAATAACCATAACACTCATTGTTTTTGTCCATACTCGTCTCAATATCTTATTCCAAGGGTGTAAAATCTTGATCTAGAAATTCATGTGCTTGTGACAGTCGTATGATTTCGTTTCTATGCAAGAATGGTCAAAATAAAGGAAGTTTTTTTGGAGATGTCTAAATTGGTGGAGTGGAGAAACATGTAACTTGTTCATATGGGATGATGAACACAAATTGGAAGATGAGAGTAGTTTGATGGTAGAGTTAGATTATGTTGGGTATTTGAAGGTTATGTATATAGATTCAAAAAAGAAAAACAAGAATTTGAAGAATAAACTGAAGTCAGAGAGATTTTTTGAAAATTTGAAGATGTTATGTTTTCTTATCTCCTTTTTGTTTAATATTTACTTTGTTATAAAATTTAATAGTTGAATTAGGGTTTGAAATTTGAAAATGTTATGTTATCTTATATCCTTTATGTTTAATATCTTCTGTACTTTGTTATGAAATGTAATAGTTAAAGATGTCGTGGATTTGACAGGAATATGCAATTAACATACCATTTCTTACGAGTAAGTTCATCGTAATAATTTTCAGTTACAATAATGTGTTTTATATATTTTGAAGTTTAAGCGGATAGGTTAAGTTGAATGTTTAAGTTGATAACCTTAAGAGAGTTAAGCAGATTAAAATTTCATTACATAAGACTTTCATTACATGATCAAAAACCATAATCAAATCTAAATCCTCTCGCTGAGATAAAGTTAGACCAATCATAGCCATCATCATCAGAATCAGAACCAGAAAAAAATCATCATTTGCCTTCTCAACCTTCTTCTTCTTCTCCTCGCCTTGAGAGCTCTCATTAGTCTAAACACAACACCCTCTACAGCAACATCTTGAATCTGAGGATGGTTTTGCACCACAGTGCCGACCTCTACAATAACATCTCGATTTTGAGGCTGGTTTGGCACCACAACCCCCTCTACAACAACATTTGGATTCTCCGTATTGTTGGTGGCTTGAGTAGGATAACACATGTTGATTTCTTTGGATGAAGTTGTTTTTGTGTCTTGGTTCTTCCGTTTTTATCTTGTTCCTTATGATTCTTCATCTTCTTATCTTGGAAGTTTAAAAACTAAAGTTGCTCATCATTGTTTCTTTAATTCAATACGCTTTCTTTTCTCTTGGAAGTTGGAAATATTGTATATCTCGAGTTGTTCAAATTTTATTATTTACTTAATGGAATGTGTACTTGTAATATAAGTTTTGATATGAATTATAAATTAGTTTAGTTCTGATTCTGGTATGAAAATTTGATATTTATTCATATACTATATCACAATAGTTATTATGAATAACCGTTGTTATAAGGCGTGCGCTTTCCAGATTACTACAACGGTCACTGGACCGTGATTATAAGTACCACGTATACAACCACACGCTACATAACAACACCTGGTCCCACATGATTATATATCTTTCTCAATCATTATTAAATGTCTTTTTCGTAGTAGTGGATGCTATGATAGAAAAGGCGAGGGCGTCAATATATAGGCATGAAGAGACAAATTTAAATGATACATCGATATCACCATTTTATAATGTTGTTTATTCTATACTAATTGATAAGTGTACTAAGAGTTGTTCCACTCTCCACTATTTGGCTCACTCTAAATCCAAAGTTTAATTATCTAAAAACTCCATTAGCTTTTTTTATTATTTACTTTTGATCGCTTTGTAGCCCATAAGTTATGTATTACACATTTACATCATTTGTTGGTACTATATTGATGAATGACTCTGTAAGGATCCAAATAAAGTTTCTCTACATGATAATGAAGAGATATATTCACAAAGAAATATGTGTTTTTATAAATAATTTACAACACTTCAAGATAGAAAAAATGTAAAAATTGAATATGCTAAGTTTTTATCAAAATCAAATAGTTTTGATTCTTTTGACTCTATTGAAGATAGATGGGTATTAGACCCTAAATCTTGGTGGGTGATGCATGGTCCTCCTGCTCCTCATCTTCAAAAGATTTCTTTGGAGCTTCTTCTGCAACCTATCTCTCCATCTTGTTGTGAAAGAAATTGTAGTACATATTCATTCATCTACTATTTAAAAAGAAGTAAATTGAATCCTAAAAGAGTTGGATACTTGGTTTATGTGCATACAATTTTGAGGCTTTTGGGTAGGAAATGTGAAGAATATAAAGAAGGGAGTAATTGTTTAGAAAAAACAAAACATAGACAAAAAAAGACACAATAACAACACAAGAGATTAATATGAAAACTTTAAAATCGAAGAAAAAATCAAGGTCGTTGTTAATAGGCAACCAAAGAATAATACTATGTAAAAATTGTTACAACAAATAATATACCTTCAACTAACCTAGACCCTCAGTCACCTACACCCTACAAAACAAATATTTAACTACATCTCACAACACTATAATACAAGAGTATAAAAGAACAAAGAAAGTCAAATACAAGCTTAAAGTGCTTTTGATTAGTGCATCTTGTAAAGAAGAACTTGAATCCTATATATAATCTTGGACTCCTTCTTCCTTCACAAAACTAAGCGATGTGGGACTTAGAAAAACTTGAATTTTACATATAGCCTTGAACTCCCAGGACCTTTGGATTTATAAGAGAGAGAAACAATTCACCTATCACCTTAAGGTTTTGGGTTGAGATGCGACGTCTCCCTATTTTGTGGTCATGGAGCATTGGTCTCATTGATACTTCCGACTTCCTCCGACTCCCCCAACAGTGGTATCAGAGCCGCTGTTTGGTTTGGTAGGAAGAGGAGTTGGGTTCAGTGTTGGATCCTGTTATAGGATGTGGGGAACTCACGCTTGTAGAGGAGAATGTTGGGTGCAAGTGTGAGTGGTTAAAGTCACACATTATCTATGAATGAGTGGAATGTTGAATTTATAAGAGAGATGACTCGATCACCTATCACCTTAAAGTTTTAGGTTAAGATGTGGTGTCTCCCTCTCTTGTGATCATCGAACATTGGTCCTGTTGGTGCTCCCGACTCTTTCAGATTCTCCAACAATACTAAAATGTGGGACATTGATAGAGATATATAAAAGAGTTTTGTTGGTGTTGAAAATCTTGAAATTATATCATTGCCTCTTGATGAACTAAATTTGAAAATCGCTCTATTTATCGTTGATGGTAAAGGAGGAGACAACATTGATAATATAGCTTAGATTTAATATTTTTTAGCAAAATAGTAATGTTTTAAATTTTTTGTTATGAATTTGGTTTTATTAGACTATGATTTAATTAAATATTTAATTTTAATATATGCATCTTAAACGTATCTTATATTATTTAATTAGTACGTATATGAAGTAATATTTGCTTAAACAAAATCACAAATAGTAATTATTTGGGTACAATCAGATAAATATACATGATTTAGTTATTTTGAAAAGATGTACTCTCTCCATTCTCTTTTATAAACTAATTTTAATTTTTTAAATTCATTCAATAATTGATATATCTAATCCATATATAGTCAAAATACATCATTTATTCAATGAACTTAAAAAATTAAAATTTATTTATAAAAAAAAATAGAAGGAGTATTATTTTATTTTATTTATTTTGGCATTATAATTTTTGTATGAGTGTGTGCCTAAGCTGTGTTTAAATCTTGTGTCCAAACAAGTGTTGCTCAAGTATCTAAAACTCGGACTACTTAGGTTTGAATTAAATTCGACACCATCTAATTGGGGATTGTGTACCTTTACTGTTTAATAATTTTGGTGTCTTTAGGCAAATAAAAACACACATAAATTAATATAATAATTTATTTAAATGAGAGAGAAGTATTCTCTCCGTCCCAAATTATAAATTATTTTTCAAAAATATTTGTCTCAAATTATAATATATTTTAAAATCACAATATATCTTTAATGATTTCTTTGTCTAATATATTCTTTATTATTTATTTCTCTTTTTTTTTTTTAATTTTACTTTTCAATATAATTATTAAAAAATACTTTTGTAAAAGTACACATGATTTCATTTTTCTATAAAATAATTATAATATATTTTTTAATTCATGTAAAAGTAACAAAACATTATATGATTTGGGAGGAGGGAGTATTTATTAGAGAGAGAATGGAACAAAGTTACCAAAGGCATACTCTTCAAAGGTACGCAATCCCAATGGTATCAATATCAAATCATTATCTTTCGAAGTTACCAATTTAATTAAT
This sequence comes from Vicia faba, assembly GCA_948472305.1. Lineage (NCBI taxonomy): Eukaryota > Viridiplantae > Streptophyta > Magnoliopsida > Fabales > Fabaceae > Vicia > Vicia faba. Next base: position 1,401,744,396 of record OX451741.1, read on the forward strand.
TCAGTTCCCAAAACACTAATCATCATCAGCGATCTCTCATTGTTGTGGGAATAGTAGTATTAATATATTTCCTCGGTTTTTTTTTAAATTTTTTTTTTAAATTGTTTTTTTTTTAAGTGTCATATTTTAAAGTTTAAAATATTATTGATTATAGTTTTGTCAAAATTACTTCTAATCATTATTATAGAAAGAGAAAAAACTAAATAAACTATTAAAAAATTAAAAATATTATGATAAAAAAAATAATTATTATTTAAAAAGTAACAATAATTATTTTGAATTGGGCCCGCCCTGGCCCAAAGCGCAGATAAAGACCCAATCCAAGCAAACTCCTCGAGGAATGCGCGCCCGCGGATCACCGCCGACATGCCCAACCACAGACTGTAGCCATGCCCGCCATTGTCCGCGATATATGGTATCCCCGACCAAGAGAACTCCAGCTCGAGTCCTGCTCGAGCACTCTCCCCGTAGGGCAGATTCTGTCCTCCTTGACCGTTATCGAATCACCTAAACTCCGAAAAGACTGCGTCTTCGTCCCTCTTTATTCTTCGCACAGCATCACCAGGAAGGGGACCTCGTGCGGGGCCCCACTACACACGTAGAACCTGACAGTTTCTTTATTGGGCCAGTTCTGGTCGACCCAATGAGGGAACCTTGGCCCAGCGCTGGGGGCTATAAATAACCTCTGCTCCAAGAGGGTGAGGTATTCATCTCTTACGCATCTATACTCTTTTTACCTGCTCGTTCCGTCACTCATTTTAGCATCGGAGTGTCTTGCAGGTATCCCCCCCCATCTCACTCAAATTCTGCCCGAGCCAGTCGTGACGGTCCAAGTCTGATCAAGTAAGATCAGTGGCGCCGTCTGTGGGAAACTAGCTTCCCCGTCTTGCAAACTCTCGAAGACCAAAGCTCAAATCACCTCCAACCGTCATGGCTGACCAAGTTCGGGACGACCAGAACGTCCGCGTCGTCGACGTCAACAACAACCTCGCGGATAAAAATAGAATTCCCGACAACGCCGGCATCCCCGACCATAGCACGCTCCCCGGGGGCACCATCCCCGGACCCTCAATCCACCGAGACGGAGTTACTGCCTCATCTTCTTCGGTCCCTCCGACACTCAAAGAAGACAATACGGCTCCCCCAAACTATCTAGCTGCCCAATTTCAGGAAGTCCATGTCCCCGCCGGAGCAGACGCCATAATCCGCGCACTATTCGCGGCGATCAATCAAACCAACTACCTCATCTTTGCCCAGGGGGAAAGATTGAGGGCATTAGAAGATGATAGAAGACCCGCGAGGAGACACAGGAGGCCTCAGACTCCACCTCCTCGAGTAACAGAGGTACGTCTCCCATCTCCCCCGCGGAGACAATACAGAGACACCTCCCGAAGCCCGTCGCCCCGACCGTTTGGGAGACGACCCCCCTTGGAGAGGCAACCCGTCATTAAAGCCGGAGGGCGCAACCATGGCCCCATACGGAAAGAAAGAAGACACTCTGGAGACAGGCACGGGAGAATGGACCAACAAGCACCCCGCTCGAGGGATACCCAGCACGACCAGGACCGTCGGGCACGACAATATCTCAGGTCCCCATCCCTATCCCCGGAGCGAAGTGATGAGGACGACCCCCACGGCCCCCTTTCACAAGCCATCATGGAGGCGCCCATTCCCCCGGGCATGGAGAAGCCTCCACATCTGAAAGAATACAACAGAGTCGTGGACCCAGTCGACCACATAGACGGGTTCGAGGCTATGCTGCATTACCATAATGTCGGGGGACCCATCAAATGCCGGTTATTTCCCACGACCCTCAGAAAGGCAGCAATGGATTGGTATAAAGGCCTCGCCCCGGGATCAATCACCTCGTGGCGAAACCTGAAGAATCAATTCATAAGTTCGTTCACTGCGTCTCGGCGACACCCGAAGACCGAGGCAGCACTCGAGGCCATCATCCAGAGACAGGATGAAACCTTGAGAGAATTTATCAATCGCTTCAATCGCGAAGCCATACAGGTCCCCTGCGCGTACCACATGAAAAGGTACTTGTTGGAGAGGGGGCTCCTCCCCGACACAGAATTCAGAAAGGTGGTGGGCATCGAACCACCCCAAACATTTGACGCTCTCCTCGAGAAGGCCCGGGCATATATAGATTACGAGGAAAGGGAAACGGCCAACAGAGCCCGGGACCCCAGAACCCTCGGATCCAGCAGCAACCCGCGCCAAGAAGCCGCTCCTCCTCGACGGACCGGGAAGAAAAGGAAAGAGGACAGACCCCGAGAAGTCTGAGAGCCGAGAGGACCCTCGGGGTGTTTCACAGAATACACTCCGCTCACAGCTTCCCGCGAGTGCATCTTGGCAGAGTATGCCAGCACGGATTTCAAAGATGGTGGCGTCAAGCGCCCTCGACCTGCTCCTGCCAAGCCCGGAGTAAACAAGAGCAAATACTGTCATTACCATAGGAGCCATGGTCATCTGACTTAAGACTGCGTCCACCTTAAGGACGCCATCGAAACCCTCATCAAGGGAGGGAGGCTCGCCCAATACCGGCGAAACGATGCGCCTCGTCGCGACACCCGGGAGACAAGAGAACTAGAGGAAGACGCCCGACCATCTGACGAATCGGTCCCCGTCCAGACCGCCTTCTCCGTCACCAGACCGGAGGACTTCTACGTCCCCTAACACCTGCAGGAGCCACTCACGACACACAGCAGGTGGGAATACTTTCCCTCCACCATGGTCCTCAATGGTGGGGGATTCAACGACCTAACCATCAATTCGGCCAAGAGAAAGCTGGATGAACTGGTCGATTCGGCACCTCCTCAGACAGTGACCTTTGAAAGGGTGAAAGGTAGGTCGGAGCCTATCACCTTTTACCTCGAAGAGCTCCCCAGAGGAGCCCCCAGCGCAGTCATTCCTCTGCTGATAAGAGCAAGAATGGCAAACTTTGACGTGCACCGCATCCTCGTCGACGAAGGAAGTTCTGTCGACGTGATGTATAGTCAATTATTTCGGACTCTGCAGCTAGACGACTCGCACCTCTCGCCATATGTGGGGTCGGACTTACAGGGCTTCAACGGCTCGACCTCCAAACCTTGGGGATATGTCGAGCTCATGGTTACCTTCGGCGAGGGCACGACAACGAGGCAGGTCAAGGTGCGCTTCCTCGTCATCAACTGTCCGTCCCTCTACAATTGCATCCTGGGGAGACCAACACTAGCAGAGCTTACCGCGATTCCCTCCACCGTCCACTTGAAGATGAAGTTCTACACCAAGAGGGCATGGGTTGCTACCATCTAGGGGGACCTGGCCGCTGCTCGAAGGTGTTTCAACACCGCATCCAAGGGACACGACACAGTCGACACTGGGACAAGGCCCGCCAAGAGACCGACGACGACACGACAAGAGCCCGACAAGCCAGAGCCCGTCAAAACAGAAGAGCAGAGAGCTCCCCCAAAGGTCGACTACATAGCTCTAGACACCCGTTTCGATCAGGATGAACCTCCCAACGGCGAGCAAATCCCCCTCCGACCAATTTTGGACGGGGACTTCGAGCTCGTCCCCCTCGGCGAGGACCCAAGCAAAGGAGTGGAGATTGGCATCGACCTCCCCGACCTGGCAAGGAAGCAAATCAAAGCCTGGTTGCGCGAGAATGCTGACTTGTTCGCGTGGAGCGCCGCAGAGATGCCCGGACTCGACCCCGAGGTCGCCTGTCACCGTCTTTCCATAGACCCAGCCGCTAAGGCAGTAGTACAACATAGGCGTAGGCAGTCTCCGGAGAAAATGGAGGCTGCTGAAAAAGCTGTAAAAGACCTCCTAGAGGCAAATTTTATTTCTGAAGCCCGGTATTCAACCTGGCTGTCAAATATTGTACTAGTAAAAAAGAATAATGGAAAATGGCGGATGTGTGTGTTGGCTGAAGATTTTGATAATGTTATTAGAAGCCAAATGAATTAAACGTTTTGATCGAAATGAGGTAAAGTGTCATGTTTCGAAGTAGCAGAAGCAGTGTTTCGAATAAGTGTGTCAAAGCTTGGAGCTTCGAGTGGCAATTATGGGAACATATCTAAAGAAGTATCGAAATAACAACAAGGCTGTGTCTGGGAAGAGCGTTCGAAATGGAGAAGCACCAAAGCATTTGAAATTCAAATGGAAGTGGGACTTTCGAAGTTTGAAAGTTATGCGTTGGAGCATTTGGGGACACGTGGAAAGATGAAAGAGGCATTGTCCTGTATGTTCTAAACGTGGCATAATCCTATAGCAAGACCGTTATGGTCGAATTAGTATAAATAGAAGTCTTAGTATTAGGATTTCGGGTGTCATATCTATTATACAAAATACTCAATAACATTCAAACTACCACATGGCAAGGGAAACGAATGCAAGAGAAATGTATGTATGATAGCACCATGTATTTCTGATTTAATGAAAACCTTTTACCATTTCCAGTACTTTCCTTTATCCTTTTTGTCAAATAACCTTTACAAGTTTTCTTATTTACATTCTTTTCATTTCGAAGTCTCTTTTTCAAAGTTTCACATTTTAATGTTTTCTTTATATTTCAAGCACTTCTTATCTCAGAAAACTGTCATATTTTACATACCTTTACCTTCAAGTTTTATCCTTCGAATGCATATTTTTACTTAAAGTCATTTAAAGATTTCTTGCATTAAACGCTTTCTTCATATTTCAAACCTTTTACGTTCCAGAAAACCTTTGCATTAACTGTTCTGTAAGTCGAAACCATTTACTTCACTTTTACACAGTTTTACATGTCTTTACAACTAGCTTTACAATTAGCATTTATTCATGTAGTTTAGTGTTCACACACATTTTGATTATATCTTTAGACTTAGAGAGAGAGAAATCGAAATAGGCCAAACAAATATACAATATCAACCATGAATATCTGTTCGATCGAGAGTAACCTTAATATCCAAGGAGTCCTAGGATCAATCTAGTCGATCCTGTGAGTTACCAGAGGAATTGAATAACAGTCAGAAAGATTATTCGATAGTTTGGAAGACTAGCGGTTGTTTACCAGAAATCACTAGAAACAAATTGGCACGCCCAGTGGGACAAATAATTGGGTATTAGAAATAAGGATTGTTGAAACATAACCATTACAAAAACGTTGGAACCTAAGAAGTTTACTGTTTTATGAACCTGAGAAGTGGTAAGATAACCAACAGCAACCAACCTTTATCCAGAAGAAAACGTTTGGACAAAATGTCTAATTCAGACAATCAACAAGGGGACCAAAATGGCCCACATGCAACAGGCACTAACGCGTCCACTTCGATCGGAACATCTAATGTAATCCCTTCGACTGCACAGTCTGTTGCACCTTCGACCAGTAACATAGCCACCAATGGAGTAAGTGGCATATCAACTAATAGTTCGGTCTTAGGAAATACTGGAACCATTGGCTACCCTGGGGGATTCGTTCCACCATCAGGGACACAATCCCATTTCGCCACTCCATTAACTAGACCACCCGGTTTCGATGGGAATAGAACCAGAAATTCCTCTTATGGAATGCCAACATCTTTTATGGTGGGTTTACACAATTCCACATCGAATTCATCTCCACAACTAGGGTCTGGGTCTGGGGCGAATCAGTTTATGACAAATAACCAAGGGTCGGTGGGTTATAGCACAATGCCTATCCTAACCACAGACAACCAATTGGCTTTTAGGCAATTGATGGATGACAGTAACCATAATATGATAGGGGTGTTAGCACAAACCATGCAGGAGATATTTGCCCCAATAGTGCAAAATGTGACTGTGACAAACAGGGAAAACGCTGACAATATGAGTCGAATAGCAGATTTCTTTGCTCCCCCAGAAAGGCGTAGGCAGAATCAGGTGGGATTTCGAACAAACATGCCTGTTATAGAACAAGTTGCTAACGACCCAATTTATAGACCACCCAGAGACGAAGTTAACTTAGGGGCCAGGGCACCAAGGTTAGAAGCCCCAATAATCCCGGGCCCACAAAGGGAAATTATGGAACCAGGGGCAAGGGTCGAAAGGCTAGAAGCCCCAGAGTTTCGAGAAGAACAACCTAGGGGAGTTGTTTTGGTTGGTCGAAATCAAGATGCCGATGCCGTCGTTCATAGAATTCGAAACGATAACATCTTGGCAGAAAACAACCTAACCACCATGATAGAGAGAGTCATGGCCCAGAATGGCCTCAACACAGGAATGAGGAGGCCAAATTACGCTTCCCCTATATTGGATTGCATAATGCATACCGATTTACCAAGGGGATATAAAGTCCCTAAATTTACAAAGTTCGCTGGGGATACCAATGAGTCAACAGTCGAACATATAGCGATATATCTAACCGAAGCGGGGGATATAGCCAATAATGAAGATCTCAGGATCAAATACTTCCCAAGTTCCTTGACAAAAAACGCCTTCACATGGTTTACCACTTTGCCTCCTGGGTCCATTGACACTTGGGATCTCTTAGAGAGATTATTCCATGAACAATTTTATATGGGGCAGTCGAAAATAAGTTTGAAGGAACTGGCCAGTGTTAAGAGAAAGTTCAGCGAACCCATAGATGATTATTTGAATAGATTTAGGCTTTTGAAATCCAGATGTTACACAGTAGTGCCCGAACATGAGTTAGTCGAAATGGCCGCTGGTGGCTTGGATTATTCTATTCGAAAGAAACTAGACACTCAGTATTTGAGGGATATGGCTCAGTTAGCCGATAGGGTTCGACAGGTCGAAAGACTAAAGGCCGAAAAAGCCAGAGTCTTTAAGAATAGCAAGAAAGAAAGGATTTCCTATGTTGGGACTGAGGAAGCAGAAGAATATCCTGAATTCGAATTCGAAGAGGTCGAAATCGACCTCGCTGAATTAAAACAGGCCCCGCCTTATTCCTGCAAGTTGTTAGTTCCCACAAAAGGGAAAGATATTATTGAAAATGAAAAAAGTGACAAATTTCCAAAGAAGGTTTATACCTTCGATGTCACTAAATGTGACGAGATTTTTGACTTACTTGTCAAAGATGGCCAACTAATTGTGCCATCAAATGTCAAAATACCTCTTTTGGATCAGAGAAAGAAGAGAGGATTTTGCAAATATCATAGTTTCCTAGGCCACAAAACCTCACAATGTTTTCTTTTCAGGGACCTGATTCAAAACGCGATCAAAGATGGCAGACTAAAGTTTGCTGATAAGGTGAAGATGAAAGTGGACGAAGATCCCTTGGACGTCGCAGGCACCAACTACTCCGAGCCTGCATGCATTGGAGAGGTCAACATGGTGGAAACTGATCAAAGCGACGCCCTAACAGGAGAGAAGGGTACTGGAGTCGAAAACTGGGTGATGGTCGAAGTCAGCGAGGAGGTCACTGAAGACATCCAGAATACGCCAGAGACTCCGATTGCCGTCCCTGTAGCTGTTGCAAGAAAAACCCAGGCTACTGAAGGCCAGGGAAATCGAAACCAAGAATTAACATAAGTCACTGAAGGCTTGAGGCTGGAATTGGAGAAAGTCCAAATCACACAGCCAATTTCCCTCCAGAAAGAAATATGGGACACTCTAGGGGAACCCAGTGGAAAATTTGACTATTTGGTCAAATATTCTGCCCCAGAGAGTTCGAAGGTTCAGATTAAGGATATAAAGCCCACAGGATGGGGTGATGATGAAGCTAAAGAGGGAGATGTGGAAATAAATATGGTGGATATGGAAAGGCCTCGCTCTGAGATGGAGGAAGTGGAAAAATACTTAGAAAAAGAAAAGTATAGAATGGGGGATAATCACACTGGAGATGCTAGTCTCAAGGATTATCTCATGACATGCCACAAAGGAGATTCAGGCATGATATTGTGCCCTAGGTGCAGCATCCTCTGCAACCAAAGGATCGCTGCGAATTTCGAACGGGTACAGAGGACTCGAACTGGCAACAATTGGCGCCAAGATAACCAGCTTTTTAGGTGTTATCCTAAGGCTGGAGAGAGTTTGCTGGAATTTGTGTTTCGCTGCTACAAAGGGGCAACCAAGTGCTTGATCTGCCCAAGGTGTTCTGCTGTGTATGACCAAAGCAGGGCCAGGGCCTTCGAAACGATTCCCTTCGCCCCTTGCTGGAACCATCAAGAAATTGCCCAGATGGGCCCACATTTCGACAGCAGACACAAACAGCAAAGGCCTGATAGCCCTCACCCCAAGGCTGCTCGAAGAGTGACTTTCAAACTCCCTGCTGAAGTGCCAACCGATAGATGGTTACAGGTCAGAAATGACAAAGGCAAAGATAGAGGGAGAAATGCTGAACGAAATGCACGTCATGCTGTGACATACAGGAGGCAATTCAACACAGCAAAAAGGGAGGAAGTGAGATTAGAAAATTACAAAGGAAGGAACCCCATGTCAAGATCCTAGTGGCGCAGATAGCAAAGGATTCGAAAGGCTGAGAGAGAAGTTATGGCAAACGAAGGGGTTACTTCAACAAAAAATCAAGGTGAATCTAGCACCAACAAACCAAAAAATCAAACTGAAGACAAACCTCCAGTCAATAGGAGGCTCTTCTCTGAAAAACAACGCGATGAACCAAAGGAATACACTCCAGGCCCGGAAGAGGACGAAGATATGATAACAGATAACTTCGAATCGGAGGGGGAGTCTTCATTTAACTTGAATTGTAACGTGGTGTCTGTGCTTCCCTGCGAATTTGGGCAGGAAACCGAAATCAACGAATATGAGGAGGAAGACACCACAGATTTGATGAAACATAGGCCCGTGTGCTACTATGTGATGGACAATGGGGCGATTGAGGAACAAAATGCATTCTTCGAACGTCCAGAACCTGCAATGAAGAACCATCTCAAGCCACTTTTCATTCGGGCGAAAGTTGGTGTCCATGGTGTGAACAAAGTTCTAGTAGATGGGGGTGCCGCAGTCAATTTGATACCCCATTTCATGCTAAAAAGATTAGAGATCCGCGAAGGAGACATCAAGCCCCATAATATGGTTCTGTCCAATTATGAAGGAAAAGTGGGTAAAACACTGGGGGTGGTCCAGTTGGAATTGACAATAGGCTCAAGCTGTAGGCCCACCATGTTTATGGTGATCGAAGCCAAGGCCAACTATAACCTACTGCTGGGAAAAGAGTGGATCCATGGCGTGGGGGCAGTTCCTTCGTCAATGCATCAGCGACTAGTTCTGTGGAGAGATGATGGAATCGTGGAAAACATCGAAGCAGACCAGAGTTACTTTATGTCAACTGTCAATTTAGTTGACAAGAGGGATTATGATAAAAATCTGGCAAAGATTGCTCCATGTGTTCCAAATGATGAGATTAATGAAACTAGAAACGCCCACTACTACATGACCCTTCGTCATGATGGCCTTTACTGGGATAGAACAATAATCAGTGAAGAAGAGGGAGTCGAAAGCACTATACAAAAACGGCCAGCAGGCTGGGACTTCGACAACCTTAGCCATGACTGAGTCTACCTTTTTCGAAAGGATTTCGGCCTATATGGCTGAGAACGAATCAAAAGCGGCCTTAGAGGCTGAAATAAATAAATCAACTATAAAGACGAACGAAGTCAGTGGGGAGGGTTCGAAATGCTCACCCTCCAAAGAGTTTGAGATGGATCAAAGGTTGGATGCCATCTATGATAAAGAACCCTTAGGCTTCGAAAGGGACCCCACAAACTCAGGTGCCAAAATGTTGGCACAGGATCCACTCGAAGAAGTCAACTTAGGGGATGAAAAAACGAAAAGAGTAACCTACATAAGTGCTAAACTTAGCCCAGGCCTCAAGAAGGAAGTGATCGAAGTCCTTAAGGAAAACAAAGATTGCTTCGCATGGGATTATGACGAGATGCCTGGTTTAAAGAGGGAGTTGGTCGAACACAGACTGCCAATCAAAGATGGCAAGAGGCCCATCAAACAAACTCCCAGAAGATTCGCACCAGCGGTCCTCACAAAAATTAAAGCTGAGATCAAAAGGTTGCTGCGTTGCAAATTCATCAGAACAACAAGGTACGTCGAATGGTTAGCAAACATAGTACCCGTTATTAAGAAAAATGGTTCTTTAAGAATTTGCATAGATTTTAGGGATTTAAACACTGCAACCCCTAAAGATGAGTATTCCATGCCCGTGGGAGAAATGCTAGTAGATTCTGCTGCAGGGTTCGAATACCTGAGCATGTTAGATGGATACTCTGGGTATAACCAGATTTTCATTGCTGAAGAAGATGTTGCAAAGACAGCATTTCGTTGCCCAGGAGCCTTAGGCACCTATGAATGGGTGGTGATGCCTTTTGGTTTAAAGAATGCTGGGGCGACTTATCAAAGGGCAATGAATTCAATTTTTCATGACTTCATTGAAACCTTCATGCAAGTGTATATTGACGATATAGTCATCAAATCTATATCTGCAGAAACACATTTGCATCATTTAAGCCAATCATTCGAGCGAATGAGAAAACATGGCTTAAAGATGAATCCCTTTAAATGTGCATTTTTTGTGCAGGCTGGAGATTTTCTTGGTTTTGTGGTGCACAAGAAAGGAATCGAAATCAACCAGAACAAAACCAAAGCCATAATGGAGACGAAAGCACCTGCGTCAAAAAGGGAGTTGCAATCTCTGCTAGGGAAAATTAACTTCCTCAGAAGATTCATCTCGAACCTAAGTGGAAGAACCCAAGCTTTCTCTCCGTTACTTCGTCTAAAGCAAGGTCAAGCCTTCGAATGGAACGAAGCTCACCAGGAGGCGTTTGACAGAATAAAAGAATATCTTTCTCAGCCTCCTATTTTGTCTCCACCTTCATGGGGGAAGCCCATGAGATTGTACATATCTGCCTCTGAAGTTAGTATAGGTAGTATGCTAGCACAAGAGGATAGCAATGGCGTCGAAAGAGCCATATACTATTTAAGTAGAGTTCTAAATGATGCAGAGACCAGATATAGCAATTTAGAAAAGCTATGTCTCTGTTTGTATTTCTCTTGTATGAAACTCAAGTATTATATAAAACCTATTGATGTTTATGTTTCATCTCATTTCGATGTCATTAAACATATGCTTTCAAAACCAATAATGCATAGCAGAGTTGGCAAGTGGGCTTTAGCCTTAACAGAATATTCCTTGACTTTCATGCCTTTAAAAGCTATGAAAGGTCAAGTGATTCCTGACTTCATTGTGGACCATTCGTTGGTTGAGCAGACGGTCATGAGTTACGTCGAAATGCAACCATGGAAATTGTACTTTGATGGTTCAACCCACAGGAATGGAAGTGGTGTTGGAGTCCTTCTGATTTCTCCTGAAGGAATTCCAACAAAATTCAAGTATAAATTAGATGGTCCTCGTTGTTCAAACAACGAAGCTGAGTATGAAGCGCTCATTGTGGGACTTGAAGCTTTGTTGGAATTGGGGGCAACCAGAGTCGAAATTAAAGGAGACTCTGAATTAGTGGTCAAACAAATCACAAAGGAATACAAGTGCATAAAGGAAAATTTAATGGTATACTTCGTCATAGTCAATAGGCTATTAAGGAAATTTGAATACATGGATATTCAACACATACCAAGAATAGAGAACCAAGAAGCAAATGACTTAGCGCAGTTGGCTTCAGGTTATAAAGTGTCTACCAAGAACTTCAAGGATTTGGTCGAATTAAGGGGAAGAGTTATGGCTACTAGATTCACACTGTCGGATCTGGAAAGTATGAGATTGGGATATGCTGAGAACCAGGGATTCGAAATATTAGCCATAAATACTTTGTCAGATGCAGATTGGCGAAGTCCATTGAAGAGTTATTTAGCAGACCCAACTCTAAAGGTGGATAGAAAAACAAAATATAGAGCATTGTCATATCTCCTCATGGGGAACGAATTGTTTAAAAAGACCCAAGAGGGTGTATTATTGAAATGCCTAGGAGAAAGTGAGGCATACTTAGCATTGTCTGAAGTTCATAATGGGGCATGTGGGGCACATCAAGCAGGCCATAAAATGAAATGGTTGTTATTTCGATACGGCTTGTATTGGCCTAGCATGCTCAAAGATTGCATAGACTTTGCTAAGGGATGTGAGGAATGTCAGAAACATGCAGGAATTCAACATGCCCCTGCAAGTGAGTTGCATTCGATCATCAAACCATGGCCATTTAGAGGATGGGCATTGGATTTGATAGGAGAAATAAATCCTGCTTCGTCCAAAGGACAGAAATACATCTTGGTGGGAATAGATTATTTTACCAAATGGATCGAAGCTATACCACTGGTAGCTGCTGATCAAGAAGCTATTATTGAATTTATACAAAAGCACATTATCTATAGTTCGGATTGCCAGAGAGCATAACTACAGACCAAGGCTCTGTGTTTACTGGTAGAAAGATGCAAGGATTTGCCCAAGAAATGGGGTTTAGATTGCTAACATCAACGCCATATTATGCTCAGGCAAACGGACAAGTCGAAGCAGCAAATAAAGTAATAATAGGATTAATCAAGAAGCATATTGGCAAAAAGCCAAGAAACTGGCACAAAACTCTGGACCAAATATTATGGGCTTGTAGAACATCTCCTAAGGAAGCTACTAACACTACGCCTTTCCAACTCACATTTGGTCATGATGCAGTGTTGCCAGTAGAAATTCACCTGCAATCAGTTCGAATTCAGAGACAAAATGAAATCCCAACTGCATTGTATTGGGAAATGATGATGAATGAATTAGTTGAGTTGGACGAAATTAGATTACATGCGTTGGAAATTTTGATGAGGCAAAAAGAAAGAGTGGCCAGAACATACAATAAAAGGGTGAAGAAAAAAGTATTTATTATTAATGACTTGGTTTGGAGAGTCATATTGCCTATGGACAAGAAGAATAAAGCGTTAGGTAAATGGTCACCTCATTGGGAAGGACCTTTTCGAATATTAAAAGTGTTCTCAAACAATGCATACGAAATCGAAGAACTCATGGATGATAAGCGTGTCCTAAAGGTTAATGGGAAATATTTAAAGAAATATAAGCCAAGCCTGCGGGAGATTCGAATAGTAACAACGTAAACAAGATATTATAAAAAGCCAAGATGGCAAGATAAAATGCCAAAATGGCGTTGTTCGAATATTACATGTAAGAAACCAAAATTATAGTCAAATAAACAGCAAATCTAGAAATAAGAATTGTTTTTCAATCGATTAAAAGTGCTTCGGAATGATTCAATTTTCTGCTGAGCGAACCGCCTGGCTCCTTCCAAGGTTGCCACTTCCCCTTTAAGTTGTTCTGCAGTCTCCATTTCCGCAAGCCCCTGGTTGAGAAGCTCTTCGAATTGGTTACTAGCAGAATTGGTTTCGAAGGCTAGTTGTTGTTCTTTAGCCTCCTTAACTTTCTGTTGAAGTTCCAGAATCTGCCTTTCCCAAAGAAGGATGGACTCAGCTCGAGCCTCATAATCAGTTTTTGCCTGCTTCAGATGCATAGCTTGATCCTCAGCTTCTTGAGAGAGTTTCGAAGCTTGTTCATAGGCGGCATCCATGGCAATGCGTTTCTCTTGAACCTTCTTGGCAGCAGATTCGTCTTGGAGAAGGTAACCAGTTACGTTGTCCAGCAAATTCTGAAGATCGAACAAGAGAGTACTAACTGGCAAGGAGCAGGTGGAAAGATTGACCTTTGTGAGCAGCTCCTTCATAGTATAGCAAGCAGTACTATCTTGCTTAAGCACTTCGAATATATCCACATTGAGAATGGTTTTCCTAATTTTGTTAAGAAGAACAATTCTTTCATCTGTGGGAAGAGGATAGCTGGTCGAACTTGTGCCAGCCCTAGCGAGTGGGACGTCCCTCTGAGCCAACTTTGCCTTCATGTACCCAATAGGGTCATTTCGTCTCAGAAGCGCCAGTTCCTCGTCAGTCATTCGAGACAGAGAGGATTGAGGGAGTTCCACGCGTAGGGGAACCACGTTTGTATCAACCTCTAGGGGTTCGTTGGTTGCATTACCATCCCCTTCATTCGTTTCGTGCTCTTGGTCTTCTTCATCCTCGTCCAAGTCCACCACTTCGATACCATCCCTTTCACTGCTATTTGCGTTGGACTCCGTCCCAGCAGTCGAACCGTCATTGGCATTTTCCTCCTCAGATTCTTCGTCTGCAGATTCTTCAGCTCTTTGCCCATAATCAGCTTTCTCTTCTTCAGTTTGAGTGTCCTTTGGGTCCTCTTGAAGAGTTTCAAGAGGGGACTTTTGAATAGAAGCCCTTTGCAAATCCTCTGCAGACGTTTGAAGTGTTGTTTCGTTTATCTCTTTCAGAGGAATGGAGGTACCTTGATCATCCTGCTGTTCAGAAGTTCCAGCCAGAACCGCCATATTGGAGGAACCTTTATTTTGGACCAGGTTGCTGGAATATCCTTGAGGGGAGGAGTTGAGTGGAGCAGCAGCTCTGGATGGTGAGATCGAAATAGTGGAAGCTGGATTCAAAATGTTCTGCAAGGAACAACAGAATGTTAAGAAAAAACACACCAAGGTAATAAGAAGTTAGTATTGTACAAAATTTTAAAGGGTTCAATTTACCTGTGGACTCTCGGAGGAGAGGTTACTAGCTATACGTTCCAACGGTGGGTTGGAGGTCGAAGGTGGATTTTTGGATTTGGGAGAGGGAGCAGCATCCCTGGAATCAAGTCCAGAGACACTAGGTGGAACGGTACTTTTTGAAATATCTTTCCTTGGTTTCTTCTTCGAAGCAGTATTTAAGTTTCCTCCAGCCTTGGGGTCTTCCCCAGTGGTGCTTGATTTCCGCTTCTTGGGAGTAGTAGGAGGAAGCTTGTTGGTCTGAAAGAATTTTAAACGAAGAGTTAGATGTAAACCATAAAGCATGAGTGAATTCGAAACATCAAGGCTAAGTGATTACCGTTGGAATTGGAACACTGGTTGTTGTTGGTATTATTGTTGTTGTTGTGGTTGCAGCAGTAGTGGTTGTTTCGGGTGGAGTCACTTTGTCGGTAGTTTCGATGGAGGCTTGAGAGGCACTCCCTTCCTTCGACTTCGAGGCAGCTATCTTTATCCTGATAGCTGAAAATCGAAACAATTAAAGCAAAGGTTAAAGATATGGAAAATAAAAGACATTTGGGATTTTCCCAAGCGTTCGCACCTGTGCCTTGATCAGATTTAATTGACATGGCAGAAAGGTCGTATCGAAGGTGTCCTGGGAAATCATGAAGCCAGTATCGAGCCCATGTCACAGTCTCAGATGGATTTGGTTTCCTTTGAAGATATTTGAACATCTCTTTGCAAGTAAACCACCATGGATATGGGGGAAACCAAGCCAGAGCCAGTTCTGAGGTAGGTAATCTGGGAAATTTAGGTGGATGCATTTCGAATGCCAACCTATACCTATCCTCAGGTGACAGCCCTGAAGGAAGTTTTAACTTAGAAACTTTTTGTTTAAATTTTTCCTTCAAGGTCTCAGCTGCTTGATGCACAGTGGAGTCCAAGCGCGTGGGGTCGTAAGTAGTTTCAAAATAATTTTGGAAAGCTTTAATCTCTTTGGCATGAGTAAACATACCTTTCTTTGTTGGTACCTGCACATCGAAGGCATCAATTAGTTTCTGTCGAATTGTAAGTGTATCGAACATATAAGTTTGATAAAACTTGATCCACCACTCCAAAAATCCTTTAGCCGCGAGATGGGTAGGTTCGAAGGTTATCAGCTCAAATTGGGCAAAGCCTTGGTATTGTTCTTGCTGTATTTTGGCTTCCCGTGCCTTGAAAGTTCGTCCAGAAGTGATGGCGCTCTCAGTTTGAAACAAAGGTTCAGGAATCAGTTGGCATAAGCCAAACTGCCTCGAAACGAAGTTTGGTTGGTAGGCAAAGAGGAAAATTTGGTTCTTGGCTGGGGTTATTCTTGAAGAAATGAGTCTAGGCAGCAAAAAAGCTCTCCATACATCCTGAATCTCCTTGCTTTTGATAGCTTCTGAGAGAGCCATGGTGAACCAAGAAGGTCCATGAACCCTCGAAGCAAAAGGCGCCATGCTCTCTTCGAACTTGTGCCTTTTGGAGAATATCATGATGTACTTCGAGAATTGAACTTTGAAGTCATCTTTATCGTCATTGGGAGTTAATCTTCGAAGCCTAGTGCCTTCGACTATCCTATCACTTATTTCAGAATCTTGCTCATCAATGGTGCTGGCGGTTGATAAGGAGGGTTCGAACATGGCATTTAGCCATAGTTGGAGTAACCAAAAGGGGCCAGCCAATAGAATATTTTTGGAGGTGTGGGATTTGAGGCTCGAAACAGCTGACCTCAGGCTTTCATAGAGGTCAACTAAGAGTAGTTCACTTAGGCACACTTTTCGATTTTCATGCAAGTCCCTAGCTAGAGGAATGAACCTACTAGCTACCTGTAGGGATCTACTGCATAAAACGTATCTTGACAGCCACAGGGTTAAGAAAGCAATGTGCTCTACGTCAGACACATTGTCCCCCTCAGCATGGTAATGACTGATAAATTTGGAAAAACTGGCTAGCTTGACTTCGAAGTCAATTATGCTTGAGTGCTCTTCGTTGTCGGGTATATAAGTTTCTCCCACTGGCGATAGCCCAGTAATGGCCGCTATATCGAAGAAGGTTGGGGTGATCATTCCACCTGGGAGATGGAAAGTGTTATAGGTACTGTCCCAGAAATAAAGGGACGCGAATAGCAGAGGGTGGCTGTAGGTGAAACCAGGCTTCGATAGCTTAATCAGGTTATAGATGCCTAATTCTTCCCATTGCTGGGATTTCTTAGCTTCTACTTTCGTGAACCAATTTTGATAAGCAATATCAGAGGTGGGACAAGATCGAAATGGCTTAAAATTACTTTTTACATAATCCAAAACAAAGGGGTCCTTGGGAGGAACAGTTGGGGTTTCTATGGTATTTGAACTAGGAGATTCTACTGCCTTAGGGGCGTCCATCTTGTTAAATAAGGGTTTGAAGCTATAAAAAACTGGGAAAATCGTCCTGGTGTCCTTTAATATTTCAAAAACCGTAAGAGGGCCATTTAAAGCTAACCTCTTACCAGCAACATGGGTAGGAATGAGTACCTGTGACGCATACAATATTTCTTTTTCTTTTGAAATCATCTGAGGGGCAAGAGCAGATTGGCCTTGGATGGTGATGATTTTACTTTCCATGGTAGCTCCTACAATTTTTCCTTTCTTCTTGGAGACTTTCTTGAGTTGGGATGAAGTAGAAGAAGACATTTTTGAAAGATGTTGAAAGCTTGGATTGTTTTACGAGAGAAGGAGGGTAAAAGATTTAGAGTGTGAAAAGAAAAGAAGAAGATTAAGTTGATGTTTTATAATGGGGAAGTTTAAGCATCCACCGAATAAAAGTGTGATACGTGGAGATCATGGGTTGGTGTGATGAAGAGGTGGCATAAAGTTAACATGGGTAATAGGCGTGATTTAGAGATAATCATTATTTGTAACTGCACCACGCTGTGAAGTGGCTTCAGGCGGTTAAGGAATCCAAAAGGTGCTGTGATTGATGTGACTGGAGTCAAGTGCATTAAATGTTACGATGATTCGAAAGTCCTATCAAAATCTTGTGTAGGTGTTTAAAATAGGTATTTCTCAGAGGGATCGAAATACATATTTTAAAGGGGCAATTTGTTGGCTGAAGATTTTGATAATGTTATTAGAAGCCAAATGAATTAAACGTTTTGATCGAAATGAGGTAAAGTGTCATGTTTCGAAGTAGCAGAAGCAGTGTTTCGAATAAGTGTGTCAAAGCTTGGAGCTTCGAGTGGCAATTATGGGAACATATCTAAAGAAGTATCGAAATAACAACAAGGCTGTGTCTGGGAAGAGCGTTCGAAACGGAGAAGCACCAAAGCATTTGAAATTCAAATGGAAGCGGGACTTTCGAAGTTTGAAAGTTATGCGTTGGAGCATTTGGGGACACGTGGAAAGATGAAAGAGGCATTGTCCTGCATGTTCTAATCGTGGCATAATCCTATAGCAAGACCGTTATGGTCGAATTAGTATAAATAGAAGTCTTAGTATTAGGATTTCGTGTGTCATATCTATTATACAAAATACTCAATAACATTCAAACTACCACATGGCAAGGGAAACGAATGCAAGAGAAATGTATGTATGATAGCACCATGTATTTCTGATTTAATGAAAACCTTTTACCATTTCCAGTACTTTCCTTTATCCTTTTTGTCAAATAACCTTTACAAGTTTTCTTATTTACAGTCTTTTCATTTCGAAGTCTCTTTTTCAAAGTTTCACATTTTAATGTTTTCTTTATATTTCAAGCACTTCTTATCTCAGAAAACTGTCATATTTTACATACCTTTACCTTCAAGTTTTATCCTTCGAATGCATATTTTTACTTAAAGTCATTTAAAGATTTCTTGAATTAAACGATTTCTTCATATTTCAAACCTTTTACGTTCCAGTTGCATTAACTGTTCTGTAAGTCGAAACCATTTACTTCACTTTTACACAGTTTTACATGTCTTTACAACTAGCTTTACAATTAGCATTTATTCATGTAGTTTAGTGTTCACACACATTTTGATTATATCTTTAGACTTAGAGAGAGAGAAATCGAAATAGGCCAAACAAATATACAATATCAACCATGAATATCTGTTCGATCGTGAGAGTAACCTTAATATCCAAGGAGTCCTAGGATCAATCTAGTCGATCCTGTGAGTTACCAGAGGAATTGAATAACAGTCAGAAAGATTATTCGATAGTTTGGAAGACTAGCGGTTGTTTACCAGAAATCACTGGAAACAGTGTGTTGATTATATTGATCTCAATCGGGCATGCTCGAAGGATGCTTTTCCTTTATCGAACATAGATATGTTGGTCGACAACTCGGCCGGTTACAAAATATTATCGTTCATGGATGCCTATTCAGGCTATAACCAAATCACAATGGCCATGGGCGACAAGCATTGCACTGCCTTCATGACCAGCTCGGGCATTTATTACTACAATGTAATGCCCTTTGGACTAAAGAACGCAGGGGCAACATACCAACGTATGATGAAAAGAGTGTTCCACAAACAAATCGGAGACATGCTCGAGGTTTACATGGACGACATGATCGTCAAGTCCCGAGCAGACACCGATCACGCAGCCTACTTCAAAGCAGTCTTCGCCCAAGCAAGACAATGTAAGATGAGGTTCAATCTCGAGAAGTGCACGTTCGGGGTCAAAGCAGGGAAATTCCTCGGGTTCTACCTAACAGAATGAGGGATCAAAGCCAATCCCAACAAATGTCGAGCCTTCTCCGACCTCCCGACACCTACGTCGAAGAAATCAATACAAGTCATGAACGGCATGCTCACCTCGTTGTCCCGCTTCGTTGCGAGATCCGCTCAGCACACCCTCCCCTTCTTCAAACTCCTTCGCAAAGAAGCAGCCTTCGAGTGGACCTAGGAATGTGAACGGGCACTGCGCCACCTAAAACAAAGTATATCCCAACCGCCCGTACTGTCTCGACCAGTCGACGGGGAGCCTTTATTCCTATACTTGGCCGTCTCGAACGAAGCCATCAGCGCGACTCTCATTCGCGAGACCACCGACGGGAAGAAACCCGTTTATTTCGCGAGCAAAGCCCTACAAGGACCCGAGAGCAGATACCAACAGATAGAAAAAGTAGCTCTAGCCCTCGTCAACGCGGCGAGGAGACTCAGACACTATTTTCTGGCCTACACAGTCATAGTGCGAACCGACCAACCGGTAAAACAACTCCTAGGTTGACCTGACATGGCGGGCCGAATGTTGAAATGGTCCTTGGAACTCTCCGAGTTAGACATTCAATATGAGAGCAGGAAAGCTCTAAAGGCACAAGCCCTGGCCGACATCGTCGTGGAAATGACCGCTCACGATCCGCCCGCAGGGAAAGAGCACAAATGGATTATCTTCGTCGATGGAGCTTCCAGCTCATCCGGAAGCGGTGCAGGGATCCTCCTAGAAAATGAGGAGGGCGTAGTAATCGAGCACTCGTTAGCCCTCTCCTTCCCAACTTTGAACAACCAAGCAGAGTACGAGGCCCTGCTCGCAGGACTAAGACTAGCCGAGGACCTAGGAGCCCGCGAAGTACAAATTTTCACGGACTCTCAACTCGTTGCTTCCCAAGTCCAAGGGAGTTACCAAGCTAAAAATGACAGCCTCGTTGAATACCTAAACTTAGTCAAAAAGCACATGAAGAAGTTCGACCGAGCAGAAATATCACACGTCCCGCGCGAGCAAAACACAAGGGAAGACATACTGTCCAAGCTCGCAAGCATAAGAAAGAAGGGCGGAAACAAATCCGTCATACAAGAATCCCTGTAGCGCCCAAGCATCGAAAGGACCTCGACCCAAGTCGAGGTGCATGCCATCGGAGACACCTCGTGCTGGATGACCCCAGTGTACAATTTTCCGACAAAAGGCGAGCTTCCTTCGGACCAGACAGAAGCGACCACGACAAAAAGACGAGCATGCTCCTACGTGGTGCTCGAGCATAAACTATACCGCATGGGGTTCTCCATTCCCCTCTTGAAATGCATCGACGAATCCACAATCCCCGAGGTATTGCGGGAGATACACGAAGGGATTAACGCCTAGCACATGGGCGGTAAGTCCCTAGCAAGGAAAGCCCTGCGAGTGGGGTACTATTGGCCGATGATGAAGCAGGACGCCAAAGAACACGTTAAGAAGTGTGAAAAGTGCCAAAAGCACGCCGACATGCATCTCGCCCCTCCTCACGAGTTGAGCATACTGTCGTCCCCATGGCCGTTTGCATGGTGGGGGATAGATATCCTCGGACCATTCGCGCAAGGGACTTACCAAAATAAGTTCCTTATTGTGGCCATGGATTACTTCACGAAATGGATAGAGGTCGAGGCTCTCGCGAAGATCACATCGCACAACATCCTCCGTTTCTACAAAAGAAACATCCTCGCCAGATTCGGGATCCCGAGAGCACTAGTCACCGACAACGGCACCCAATTCACCGACCACGGATTCCAAAACTTCGTCACCAAACTGGGAACCAAACAACATTTCACCTCGGTCGAGCACCCTCAAACCAACGGGCAAGCCGAGGCCGCCAACAGAGTCATCCTCAAAGGACTCAAACGCTGGCTCGGCGAAGCTAAAAGAGGGTGGATCGAGGAGCTGCACAATGTTTTATGGGCTTATCGCACCACGCCCCATTCAACAACGGGCGAAACCCCCTTTCGACTAACATACGGCACCGAAGTCGTCATCCCCGTAGAAATCAGGAACCCTCCAGGTGGACAGAAATGCCCCTCGACGAAGAAATGAACGACGAAGTACTCAGGGACGAACTCGACTTGGTCGAGGAAATTTGATCGGGGGAAGCCTTGTGCGAGGCCACTCTAAAACAACGAGTGGCCCTGCGTCACAATGACAAGGTCATCAGACGTGAGTTCGAGATCGACAGCCTGGTATTACGAAGAAACCAGAAAGACTCCCGCGAAGGGAAATTGGCCGCGAACTGGGAAGGGCCTTATCGCGTCCACGGCGCCACAGGTACCGGGGCATACTACCTCGAGCAGCTAGGCGGAGAACCATTACAACGACCCTGAAACGCTGCTAAACTAAAGCAGTACTATAGTTAAAAACCCTTAAACACTAAGGACTCTCGCCGTCGAACATCCACATCTAGTCAACAGAGAGAAATGTCTCGACCACGTAGATAGGCCAAGGTATGGGCCCAATCTACGCCCAAACGACATAACGCCGTTCAGCCAAACAAGGACGAACGATGATGCCCGACAGGGACACCTCAATCGAGCTCCACTGTCGAAGTACCCACATGGCAGAACACCCAGCTCGCGATGGGCAGTTCACGCCACGGGCATACGACCTCGATCTGGGTCATACACCCGAGCAAGCGGGCTTCACTCCGCACGACCGACGCATTTCGAAGTACGTCGGACCACCAAATGGGTCGAAAGGATCTCCACTCGAGGACGTAACTTAGGCAAATTTCGCCACAAAGTAACAGCCGAACACAAGCGTGGCTCGAGGACATAACTTAGACAAATTTCGTCACAATATAAAACTTAGACACAAGCAAGTTTAAAGTTAAAATGAACATCCATTTAAAATCTCAAAACGAATAAAAATGAACTGACCAAAAAGGCCGGTGATGTTCGGAGTTACAGACTATGGCACAACGGCCAAAAGAAATATGTATGGGCACGCAGGCCTCAAAAATAAACACGGGCACGCAGGCCCCAAAACAAATACCAATAAACGGGCACGCATGCCCGACCAGAAATTCCACGACTAAACGTTCCCGGGACTGCCAGCATCCACCACAGGAGACTCAGGAGGAGGCACGACCTGGCCGTCAATAATCTGAGACATGAAACCCACTCCCTCGATATTCATGCCCGAATTCAATATGGCGAGCTGGCTGACCGCAGCCTCAAACCCGTCCGCTAAAGCACCGACACAGCCTGTTTCGAGGAGATGGATGCGCGCGACCATATCCGAACGGCTCCGCAAAGGGGCTGTATCCTCCGACTCATCTTCAGCAGGAAGCATGGCAGCTTTCAGCTCCTCGACTTCCTTAGACAAACGTTCGTTGTCGGCCTCCAAGCATTCCCTATCCAGTCGAAGACAATCCCTCTCCTCAACAACCTTCCTGGAGTTTTCCTTCTCCATCGCCAGCAGGTCGGCTTGTTCGCGGAACATTTCCTCAGATCGCTCAAGGGCAGCCTTCAACTTATGAGAGCCGACAGCGAGGGCAGCTTTCTCCGACTCCAACTCCCTGATGCGATCCGAGGAGTCTGACCCTTCCTCAGCAAGGACAACGGCCATCTCGGCCATCTTCACCATCCCGACCATACTGGTAGCCTGGTGTTTTCTCCGGCTTTCTTTGTTGAGCCGCCTGATGGTCTCGGCCTCCTCGTTGCTCACTGTCAGGGGAAACCCCTCGAAGAAATCTTCCTCTTTGAAACAAGGGGGGTAAGCCGAAGGCCCTCGCGGCGACAGACTCGCCGCCAACCTTCGACCTATTATCTGCCCGACTTCTCTTTCTCGTAATTAGCTCAGTGGGCTGCTCGGCATCAGGGGAGCCCAGGGACTCGCTAGAAGCATCGCCCGAACTGGTTGGCGGGCCCATCCTTGTGGCCTGTGGAGCTCACACCAGCCTTCTATTTACTCTCTTGTCCTGAGTCATTTTTAGAAGCCTCTCCCTTTGTTCAGCCATGTCGCCTGCAAAGAAGAGGAAAACTCGGGTTAGTTGCAAGCAAGTAAAAAACAACAAAAATGGAATAAAACAACAAAACAAAAGCAAGAAACCTAATAGATCTACGGACTGCCCGTAAGATTGGCACTTCACGAGCGCCTTTGTGTCGATGGGACGGGCCTCGAACATCAGGTACCCTTCCTCGTCAAGAATATCTTCCCCTACCCTCGTGACCCACCGGGCAGGGAAGAAGCTGTCGACATACTTGCAAAGGATACCATAGGCTTCTTCATCCTCGGCGCACATGCTTTCTGCGAGCGTGTGATAGTACCTGGTACCAGGTCGTAATGGCCCGAGCACCAATGTAACAGGAACTTGGATATGCGCCCCATTGTCAGTTGACCTTCGGCATCCATGAGGGGCTCCCCGTTCTCGTCGACTACCGCGGTTTCCTCTTCATACATAGAATCCAAAGCAGTCTGGGTGACCGGCTGCAAAACGTACCACTTGTCCTTGAAGCCTCAGACTGAATCCATGTACATCCTGAACAACCTCTTCGACTGTTTCAGGGAAACCCAACTATGCCTGCCTCCTCGAGACTGACGCTGCAGGTGAAAAACTTTGAAGAAAAGGGGAATGGTCGCCCCGATCCTCAAGAAGCGGTATGTCAGCTCGAACGCCCGAAGGAAGGCGATCGAATTAGGATAAAGTTGGGAAGGGGCCAAGTTCAGATGGCAGAACACCCCGGCTTGGAAATCACTGAAAGGAAGCGTGAGACCGAGATCCCTAAACACGATCTCGTACATTGGAAACCCATACTCGGTGAACTCTGAGCAGATTCGTGCATCGATGGACGGACTCGTCACAACAAAATTCTTCTGG
The DNA here is from genome assembly GCA_948472305.1 of Vicia faba. NCBI lineage: Eukaryota > Viridiplantae > Streptophyta > Magnoliopsida > Fabales > Fabaceae > Vicia > Vicia faba. The sequence continues at coordinate 1,401,768,446 of OX451741.1, forward strand.
AAACCTGGCTGACTACCGCCGTGTTCGACGATAGTGTATGCGTGCCGACTACGCCGACAACACGCCGAGGCAATCCCTCGGGGCTCAGCGGCCACCCAATCCAACGAGGGGAAATCGACAGTATCAACTAGAGTCACGTTCTCTTCGGTACTTTGGTCCTCGACCTCGTTACGCCTCGAAGATTCCGGTTCGTCGGTCATTTACCTGCAAAGCACAGGAAACCGGTGAAATTCGAGAGCAAATCCGCATGCTCGCCACAGTGACGGGAAGTAGCGCGCGACAAGCCAAACACGAACACCTCAGCTCGACCAGGCGTCAGAAACAACAAGGGAATAGCATGAACACTCTGGGCGATAAACATGGATGACTCAAGAAAGGCCCTGACTTCGCCTGCCCGACACTAAGATGCTACGACGAGTTGTCCTACACACTTGCTAAGGGGTCAACATTCCGGCCAACTCATGGATGCGCCGACCAAAATCATGAATGTGACGGGCAGTATCATAGATCATATGCCTAAAACTACCAATATCACGGGCAGAATCATAGATCGCGCACCTAAAACTATGAAGGTCACGGGCTGCATTGCGAGTCACGTACCTAAAACTATGGGTTCACCGGGCACGGACATGAATATACCGGGCACTAATCCCAGATATGGGTTTCTAATATCCAAATAACGGTAAAACTACCTACAACAAAGAAAAACAGGAGGAATGAACACTTACTTAGAAGCAAAGAAGAGTGTACGGCAGCAATGAAAGAAGTCAACGGAGGAAGGTGCGGTAATCTTGCGATGTTGTAGAAAAACAACGGCGGCGGATGCAAAGGAAGAAGGAGAAGCGCGAAGAAGAAAAACAAATTATGGGACCCAAGGGTCCTATTTATAGGGATGATGTGGAATACGAAACGTCACCCCGGGGAGCCACGAACTTCTCCTCCTCGACACCTAATCCCCTAGGCAATGATGACCCTACTGTCGCTAGGGTGGCGTCACGGTTCCCAAGGATTGCCTCGTGTATCCAACGAACATAACCTGCGAGGAATTCGCCCGAGCACGCGTCGACGAGGATTACACTACGAACGCAGCCCGTGGGAAACTCCACGAGCACGTATCAGAAAGCAATATCCTGATCCGGGCATCAGATCCTCGTGGTTACGGCGAGCTGAAGTCAAGTCATAACTCCTGTCCCAGGAGCAATGACTTGGGGGGCTCTTGTTCTGGATTGGACCCGCCCTGGCCCAAAGCGCAGATAAAGTCCCAATCCAAGCAAACTCCTCGAGGAATGCGCGCCCGCGGATCACCGCCGACATGCCCGACCACAGACTGTAGCCATGCTCGCCATTGCCCGTGACATATGGTGTCTGTGATACGGTGGGAGAACTGACTAGTGTTTTGCGTTCGTATTCGCACTTGTGCGGTTGAGCAAGAGTCGCCACCGACTTTTTATTTTATCCCAAGGAAAGGTTAAAAAGCACAGCAAAAAACCTTTTGAGATGTTTTCTTGGGTTCGGGGAGTAGATTATAGAAAGGGAAGGTATTAGCACCCTTTCTATCCATGGTTATCCATGGGCTCTTAGTTACTTGCTTAGATCACTTGCCTTTTTGTTTTCAATTGTTTTAAATGGTGCTTGAGTGTGAGTGGGTTTGAAAATATTTTGAAAAGAGGCCAATGTGGTGGCAACCTTTATAATGATCCATGTGGGGATGTATACAAAGATGTATGTCTTTTGAAAAGGTTTTCATTTGTTTTTGAAAGTTTGTTTTGAAAGTGTTGTGAGGTGTGGTTTTGAAATTAGGCAAGTGTTTTAGTTTGCAAGTTTGATTCAAGTAACTAAGAGGTTATCTACTCCTAAATTTCTCAAAAGATTATTGCTATGTTTTAACCCTTTTAACAAGTTTGTTCCACCATTGAATTTGGTGGACAACCTTATGTTAGGATGTGAAAGGGACAGGCGCGGGTCATCGTTTAGACCATAATTGCAACGGCGTTAAATGTCTTTGGGCAATTTTCTTTGAAGGACTTGATCATTTATGTTTGTTTTGAAAAGTTTTATCGAGGGACTATGATCATTCAAATTGTTTGCTTTGCCCAAAGAAGTTCAACATACAATATGGCCCATTTATTTGAAGGCAACAAAGTGGAGTACCCTAGGGGTGCAAGTGTGAGATGTGTGTCCATTTTCATGCTTGTTTATCTTGAGATTAGGTCATAACTATTTTTTATCGTTTTTTCGCATACAAACCCTAATTCTAACATGTTATTATTAGAAAGCATATAAAGTGCGAAAATAAATTTACTAAGCTATTACAAAACCAAATATGGGAAGGGGGGTACAAATGTTCAAATGGGGATATTGACAAGTAATTTAAACCTAAATTATTACATCATTTTTGAATATTTGCAAAATAAATAAATTGCATAATTAAATGGAAATTAAATAAATATGCAAAAATGCAAAAAGAAAGTTTTTTATGTATGAGAAAAGTATGGTTTATGTAAAATAAAATAAGAAAATAAAAGGGTATTATTTTTGAGTATTTTTAACTTTTAGGGCAAAAACCCTAATTTTAAAGAAAATGTATTATTATCTGATTTAATACAAATATTTATTTATTATTTACAAAAATAAAAATAAAATGAAGTATATTATGAAAAAAGTATTTTTTGTATCAAATGTTAATAAAATGAAAAATTCAAGTATTTTTATATCTTAACTTAAATATATTAACAAACATATATATATATATATATATATATATATATATATATATATATATATATATATATATATATATATATATATATATATATATATATATATATATATATATATATATATATATATATATATATATATATATATATATATATATATATATATATATATATATATATATATATATATTAAGTTCTTAAATATGCATCATATACAAAATAACATATATTTAATATTTTAATAAAATAAGATAAAATAAATAAAATAAAAAAAAAGTATTTTTATGTGAAATATTTTCAGAAGGTAAATAAAAACAAAAACATGTATTTACACTATTTTTGTATTTATTTCTAAACAAAAATATGTATATTTTTATGTATAAACAAAAGAAATAAATCAAATAAATATGCCATAAATTCAAAAAAAGATGGAAAAAATATTTTTATGTTTTTTATATCATGAGAAAAAATAAACAAAGTCAATCAAAAAAGAAAAAGTCAAAAAGAGTTAAAAATAAGACAAATGGGCTTGGGGGGTTCATGAGTAATTATGGGGTGTGAAAAGAAAAGCACAAGACAAGCCCAGCCCAATGCCACTGTCTTCAACCTCCAGCACAAATGTTTGAAAAAACACGCGCCATGTTCATCAATGTCCAACTCTCGATTCCTGGCTTTTTAGCAAAAACTCATAACACAACAAATGTTCAGCATGAAGAGACGATTCTAACCATGTATGGAACTTGACCTAACTCTCTAAGATGAGGGAGAATTTCTTCTCCCCCAAATCCTAACCTAGTTTTTCTGCCATTTTCAAACTCCAAATTCTCTCTACTCAGGCAAAAGAAATGAAATGTAAAGATATGTACATGTTCAGGGCTATGAGTAGAACCTTGTTTCTTCACAAACTTAAGACTAAAGATGCATGATAAGAGAGATACGAGTTCAAAGTTTTACCTGTGCAGTTGAACTTCTATCTGGAGAATGAGGAACTTCTAGTGCAAGGTAATGATTGGAAAAGCTTCCTTGAGGTCCAGGGATGCTTTTTCAATGTTTTCTTTGTCTTGAAAGCTTCTGAACCAAGCTGTAGAACTTCACCTGCAAGTCAAAGATGTGAAAATGGTGGAGGTGGTTAGAGCAATTACAGATTGTGCCTTAGCTTCTGGATAGCTTGCATAGGTTGTAAGGAAGGTAGAGGAACAAGTTTGGACAAGAATGCTTGAAGGGATTGAGAGATGGCACTCAAACTGCAGGCTTTGCCCTGTTTGAGCAGTTTGATGGTGTTTCTGAGATGGAGAGTGTTTGAGAGGTCAAGGACTCGTGCCAAAGCTTGGATGTGTTCTTTGGAATGTGTTTGATAGATTTGTTCTTGTGTGCTTAGGCTGAGATTGGAGTTTTCACAAGTTATGCACTTTTCTTCTATCTTAAGCAACAAAGGCAAGTTGATGGTTTAGGTCAGTAGGGGGTCTCCTAATGTGCTGCATAATCTTCTCTTGATCAGAGCAACTTGTCCATAATCATGTGCCAAAAGGATTTATCTTGTACTTGTTGGATTTCTAAATTGACATAAAGCTAATCTTTTCAAAAATGGAAAGTTCACTTTATCTAGTTTAGGATTAATCTTGCATACAATGCTTGCACTCAAAGAACAACACTTCAACACATTGAATATGCATTAAATTATTGAGTATGGAATGGTTCAAGGACCTGTAATCAAGCATAAAGCAAGCTGAGTTCAAATTTGCAAGATTATGAACATGTCTTGGTTAAGAACAAAAGTGAATTTTTTGCCAACTTGTGAATTTCGAATCTCTCAAGTTATGAGGTTGTTTGAGAAGTTCTTGGACATTTTGGAAAGCTTGGAATGTTTACTACAATCCATCTTTGAAATGCAAATTGAAATTCCAAGTGGAAGGGTATGAAAAATGGCCTTGAAGTGGGGTAGAAAACCTTGTCAAAATAGGTTAAAATTTCACTAAGTTAAAAATGGTTTAGTGCCCTTATTCAAAAAATAGTAACTTGAGATACAAGCTTCAAATGAGAAAACTTTATGAATCAAAGTTGTAGATTATGCAACAAGCTACAACTTTCATGTTTTGACTTTTGTTTGAATCCAAATGGATCTTGGTGAAAAGATGGGGCAAAGTTGGGAAAAAATTAGGTTTTTTCATAACTTAGAAAAATTCTAAGTTATGAAAAATTCCATTTTCTAACCCTAATTTGCATTTTGTGATTTCTTGGTGAACAAGTTTCATGATTTGGCATATTTTGATGAAAAATGAATCTTGACTCTTGATTTTGACCAAAAAGTCAAAGTTTGACTTTTCAGTGTACAGTCAAAATTGATCAATTGACTGGGAAATTCAATTGTCAACCTTGTGTACTTGGGATCTTTTGAGCTTGATGAATGTGTCAAGACCATTTCATTGAGTCCTTGAGTCCATAGGTGAGTTTGATTTGCCATTGGCTAGGTCAAACAGTCAAAAATTGCCTTTGTACAGTCAAAACCCTAAACATGACCATTTTGCCCTTTTGGTGATCTGATCAAATTACTTGGAGAATTGTGATCCAAACTTGATCAAATGGTCCATATGAGTTCAATATGTTGATGTGGGTCAAATTTCATGAGGTTTGACTGTCAATTGGCCACAGTTGACTTTTTCCCCAATACAGTTGATTTCTAGGTCATCTGTCCAATTGACTGGGCAAAACTTGGAATCAGGACTTGAAACTTGGTATGGATAATCTTGTGGGTCAAACATGAGACATGAAAGTCATCTTAGGCATTTTAGGTCAAAACATCCTTGGGCAAACACAAACCCTAATTTGAGTCCACAGTGCAAGGAGAAGTCCTGAGCAGAGGAAACCCTAACTGGATCTTGATCTTCAAGGGTCTTGTGATGAGAAAATGTTGAGGAAATGGGAGGGAAAATTTTGGGGTACAACAGTTGCCCCTGTTCAATCTTCTTGGACCTGAAGAGTTAGATTGGCAAGTTTGCCTTTCGTGACTCGAGGGTAAAAGGAGATTGGACACTAGAGTGCCCGGAAATTTGCACTCGCATGTTGAAGTATCTGCAACGTGGTGTCGGGAATGGGCTTATAGATGCCATTTGGAGAGGTGGTGGATAGGGAGATGGGCTTATAGATGCCATCTGGAGATGTGACAGAACCTTGTCGGGAATGGGCTTATAGATGCCATTTGGAAGTGCCGATCGCGTAAGAGATTCCTTAGCGAGAACTGGTATATTTGAGAAAGACGGATGTTTTCCTGGCTTGTTACAGGTGTTTGATCTTCAGTCTCCTTATGCAGATATGCCCTGGCTAGATACAGGAATCGAATCTGGAAATAGTCGTTAATAGATGTGCCCTGGCTGGATACAGGAGTCGAATCTGGCGTTGCAATAGTTGCTAGATATGCCCTGGCTGGATACAGGAATCGAATCTTCGAACTCTTAAGACGTGCCCTGGCTAGATACAGGAATCGAGTCTGGAAACATGGTCAACAGATATGCCCTGGCTGGATACAGGAATTGAATCTGGAGATGTTGTAGTTGATAGATGTGCCCTGGCTAGATACAGGTATCGAATCTTCGAACTCTTCAGACGTGCCCTGGCTAGATACAGGAATCGAGTCTGGAAACTGATCACTCTCAGATGTGCCCTGGCTAGATACAGGTATCGAATCTGGAATTGTGACAGTTGAAGGTAGTTGTTTTTGGGATTGTCTTTTTCCTGAAAAGGCAAAAACGTAAGTTGTATGCAATGTCATGATGTATGATATGCATGATGTTATGATGTTCAACATGAGATAGTGTTGCATGCACTTTATCATATATGTAAGCAAGATGTATGAAAATGTGAAATGTTCATGAATGTAATTTCGTCTTAGGAAAATAAATCTTTGACGAACGGCCGGGGAGTTGCTCTGTGGAAGAGGTACTTGGCCGAAGTTTGGATAAGAGGCCTGTTGAAGACTTTAATGATGGATTCCGCTGAGGATAATGATGATAAACTCCGTTGGGGATTGAAGGAACTTGCCGAGGGCGATCTTCCGTGGTTTTTTAGCTGAGGATAACCCAGTTATAAGTCCTTGTGAGGAACTAACTCTAAATAAAACTCGGGAGAGACGTCCGTACTCTGCAGGGGATAAGCTTCCAGAATCTACTGGGGATGAGCTTTAAGACCTACCGGGGAATGCTGTGACTTTTCAGGATTGACGGGGAGTCAACTCTGCTTGGGGAAAGTACTACTGAACCTTGTTTTACTCTGCGGGGAATTGAGATGATTTGGCCACGTTCTTCAGTTGATCCTACCTTGGTACCTTGGCGGACAAAACAACCAGACTGCATTAGACAACTTCACAGTGCCCCTGTCTCTGATGTCACCTGTAATCAGTCTCTTGTTTTGTGTGTAAACATTTACGAATCAGCAATTTAATGTCAAATGCATATACCAAAAATGAACATTGGACGTCCTTCGCAAGACAAAACAGAAAAAAGAAAACAATGGTAGTTTGTATGGACAAGTGAATTTGTATTGATTCAAACTTTGCATGTGAATAGGCGTTTTTGTACAGGAGGCTGACATCCTAGTAAGAGGACGCCGCCAAATAATATAGAGTTTACAATTTGAAAAAGGAAACAAAACAGCTATGTGAACAATCCCACTGGGTTCCAACTCTGCTATCGCCTTTATGTCTTCGAACGTCTCATCGCTTTGCTGCCTAATTCGAAGATGAAGCTGATTGGTCAATGCCGAAATCTGAGCCAGATAGTTGATACCGAATTCCGGATGCGAAGTGATCCAATGAGACATAGTGTTACACTTTTATCCCTAACTTTTGCCTGGACCGCCCTTTCGGGTTTTCAGTCCACCGGGATACCCATTTTTGCCCAAGCCGCCTTTTCAGGTTTTCGACTTGCCGGGTGTACAGATTTTTATTCATTTCATCCCTTATTTTTGCCCGAACCCTTTTGGTTCGCCGGGAAGCCCTTATTTTTGCCTAGGTATGTCAACCTAGCGGGTCTTTTATTTATGCGTAGTATTTTTTCACTATGTCTGCATTGGCGGGGTGAGGGAGGTCGTCACCATCCATGGTGGTCAGGATCATGGCTCCTCCTGAGAACACGCGTTTAACCACAAATGGCCCTTCGTATGTAGGGGTCCATTTGCCCCGGGGATCACTTTGAGGAAGGATGATGCGTTTGATTACCAGGTCCCCAACTTGATACTCTTGTGGTCTGACTCTCTTGTTAAATGCCCTGATCATCCGTTTTTGATACGTTTGACCATGACAGATAGCAGTGAGCCTCTTTTCGTCAATCAGATTTAATTGATCAAGTCGAGTCTGGATCCAATCATCTTCATTCAAGTCTGCATCCTTCATTATCCGGAGAGAGGGTATCTGGATTTCAATTGGCAAGACTGCCTCCATGCCATAGACCAAGGAGAAGGGAGTTGCCCCGGTTGACGTCCTTGCTGAGGTGCGGTACCCATGAAGAGAGAACGGTAACATCTCGTGCCAATCTTTATAGGTCACTGTCATCTTCTGCATAATTTTCTTGATATTCTTATTGGCTGCTTCTACAGCCCCATTCATCTTCGGCCGGTAGGGAGAAGAATTGTGGTGCTGTATCTTGAATTGTTCACAGAGTTCAGTGATCATTTTGTTGTTGAGATTGGTACCATTGTCTGTAATGATTCTTTCCGGGACTCCATACCGACAGATCAGATTATGCCGGATGAAACGTGCCACGACGCTCTTGGTTACTGTGGCATAGGAAGCTGCCTCAACCCACTTCGTGAAGTAATCGATCGCCACCAAGATGAAGCGATGCCCATTGGATGCCGTCGGTCGGATCTCACCGATCATATCGATGCCCCACATTGCAAAAGGCCAAGGTGCCGTCAGGACATTCAAAGGAACCGGAGGGATATGCACCTTGTCAGCATAGATCTGGCATTTATGACAAGTTCGGGAGTGTTGGTAACAATCGGCTTCCATTGTGGACCAAAAATATCCTGCCCGAAGGATTTTCTTAGCCATGGTGTGTCCACTGGAATGTGTTCCAAATGTGCCTTCATGCAGTTCTATCATGATTTTCTCTGCTTCTGCCTTATCCACACAACGTAGCAGAGTTGAATCATGATTCCGTTTGTAGAGAATGCCGTTGCTGAGGAAGAATTTTGCAGCAAACCTCCTCATGAACTTCTTATCATTGACAGACGCACCTTCAGGGTATTCCTGAGCTTCCAAGTACCTCTTCACCTCATGATACCAGGGTTTTTCAATAACCTTCTCAGCCTCGAGCTCGCAGCAGTATGCCGGTTCATCCAACTTCCAGATAATGATTCGGGGAGCCTCATTGTCCCATTTAACTTTGAACATTGAAGACATCGTGGCTAGTGCGTCTGCTAGCTGATTCTCCTCTCTAGGGAAGTGTTCGAAAGTTATCTCTTCAAAGTGGGGAAGCAAGGTCGACACATACTCCTTGTAAGGAATAAGATTCGGGTGTTTCGTATCCCACTCGCCTTTGATCTGATTGATCACGAGAGCGGAATCTCCGAAGACACTTAGAAATTTGATCCTTAAGTCGATTGCAGCTTGTAAACCCATGATACATGCCTCGTATCCTGCCATATTGTTGGTGCAGCTGAAACATAATCGGGCGGTGAGGGGAGTATGAGTTCCTTTGGGAGATATGATTACAGCGCCGACGCCGTTACCCAAAGCATTGGAGGCTCCATCAAAATGCATAGACCATCGGGATCCTTCCTCAGGTCCTTCATCCGGTCCAGGTACTTCACAGTCAGTTACCACCATGATGTCTTCGTCCGGAAAATCAAAGTTCAATGATTGATAATCGTCCACAGGTTGGTGTGACAAATGATCCGCCAGTACACTTCCCTTAATTGCTTTCTGAGTTGTATACTGGATATCATACTCTGTCAGGATCATTTGCCATCTCGCTATTCTTCCAGACAGAGCGGGCTTTTCAAATATGTACTTGATGGGATCCATCTTTGAAATCAATAAAGTAGTGTGAGTCAGCATATACTGTCTCAGCCGGCGAGCAGCCCATACAAGAGCGCAGCAAGTTTTCTCAAGAAGTGAGTAACGAGACTCACAGTCGGTAAAATTTTTGCTCAAGTAATAAATAGCGTGCTCTTTTCGGCCAGACTCGTCATGCTGCCCCAGCACACACCCCATTGAATTGTCAAGTACTGTTAAGTATAGTATCAGAGGTCTTCCTTCCACCGGTGGCATAAGAATGGGTGGCTCTTGGAGATATTCCTTTATCCTTTCAAAGGCGGCCTGACATTCATCGTTCCAGCGTACTACTTGATCTTTCTTCAGCAATTTGAAGATTGGCTCACAAGTAGCAGTCAGATGTGAGATGAATCGGGCAATGTAATTCAGTCGTCCCAGGAAGCCTCTGACTTCTTTCTCTGTTTTTGGAGCCGGCATCTCTTGTATGGATTTTACCTTGGCAGGGTCCACCTGAATACCCTTATCACTCACAATGAAACCCAACAATTTTCCGGATCTTACCCCAAAGGTGCATTTGTTGGGATTCAATCTCAGCTTGTACAACTTGAGTCGGTCAAATAACTTCCTCAGATGGTCAAGGTGCTCCTCCTCAGTTTGAGACCTTGCAATCATGTCATCAACGTATACCTCAATCTCATGATGGATCATATCATGAAATAAAGCAACCATGGCACGTTGATAGGTTGCCCCAGCATTTTTCAATCCGAATGGCATGACCTTATAACAGAAGGTGCCCCACTGAGTTACAAAGGTAGTCTTCTCCATATCTTCTGGAGCCATCTTGATCTGATTATACCCTGAAAAACCATCCATGAAGGAGAATACCTTGTGTTGAGCTGTATTGTCAACAAGGACATCAATGTGAGGTAGGGGGAAGTCATCCTTGGGGCTGGCCCTGTTCAGATCCCTGTAGTCAACACACATTCTGACTTTACCGTCCTTCTTCGGCACTGGCACCACATTGGCAACCCACTGAGGGTAAGAAGTCACTGCAAGGAACCCGGCATCAAACTGTTTCATAACCTCGGCCTTGATCTTTTCAGACATCTCTGGACGCATCCGTCGGACTTTTTGCTTTACCGGAGGGCAATCTTCCTTGGTTGGCAGGTGGTGAACTACAATGTCGGCATCCAAACCAGGCATATCTTCATAGGACCAAGCAAAAATCTCCATGTAGTCTTGTAGCATCTGGATCAACCGTTGCTTCACGCTGAGCTCTAGATTGGCACCAATCTTGACCTCTTTCCTATATGTCTCAGTACCCAGATTAATTGTCTCTACCGGCTCTTCATGTGGTTGAATAGCTCTCTCTTCCTGGAGTAGCAGTCTTGCGAGTTCACCAGGCACCTCGCAATCATCTTCACCTTCATCTTCGGCCAAGTTGATCGGATTTTCGAAGTCATAACTGGCGGTAGCAGAGCTGTTACCAGTGAGATCCAGAGTGGATTGAAACCTGTATAAGTGAGTGTGTGTAAATATAGCTGTTTTGCAATATATATAACACAGAAAGGAAAAGAGCACAAGATTTGAAATGCAACAAACGTCCAATGTTTTGATTGATGATATATGAAAATGTCATACAAAAAAGCCCTCACAAATGGAGCTACGATGCCCCGGGTAGGACACCGAGCCAACAAAGTTTTAACATATTGTTTGTTACAAATTGGAAATCAAAAGAAATTAATTACTGCGTGACAAATGTGATAGGGGTAAAATCCTTTGCCGTCCAGTTGCTTGGTCCGTCGCTGGTAGTCGGGTAGATCCAACTGTCAAATTCTGCTTCCTCTACATCCTCCTCGATAGCATTCACCCTTGAACTGGAGATAAACACCGAAGCCTTTCTGATCTTCTCCTTGCGCACAGCCCTCTGAGCCTCTGCAGTAAAGCCCAGCCCAAACTTGTCGTTCTTCTGAGTGAAGTCAGGAAGCTGACCCCAGTTTGCACCATTGCCTTTCTGAACCACGGCCCGGGCATCCCTTAGGGAAGCCATCTTCAAAGGAACATTCTCTTCGACTGTTGTTTCTGCTGCTGTTGAAATTGGATGCACCTCCTCGAAATGCTGAAAGGGGGTTTCAATAAACTCCCCATCCATCTCAATGTATCTGAAGGAATTCAAATGGCTCACCATATACTCCTCTTCTCCTTGCACAGTGACAATCTTCCCCCTGACAGGGTACTTCAGCTTCTGATGCAAGGTAGAGGTCACTGCCCCAGCTTTATGGATCCAAGGTCGACCCAGTAGACAAGAGTATGATGGACGTATATCCATCACATAAAACATAGAGTCGAACACCTGAGAGCCCACACGAATAGGGATGTTAACCTCTCCATGAACCATCCTTTTTGAACCGTCAAAGGCCCTGACGATGATATTGCTGGGCTTCAGTTCTAGGCCTTCATAATCCAAACGGTCTAAAGCCTTTTTCGGTAGGACATTCAAGGAAGAACCGGTATCCACCAATACATGCGCCAGAGTAGTGCCCCTGCATTCGATAGAGACATGCAGGGCATCGTTGTGGTCTCTTCCCTTTGCGGTCAGGTCAGCATCTGAAAATCCCAAGCCATTGTCTGCTATCAGATTTTCTACGCAATCAGTGAACTGGACTGCAGACGTTTCCTGCGGCACATGGGCCGTTTTGAGAAATGAAATCAAGGCTTTAGCATGGGCCTCGGAGCATAGCAATAAGGAGAGCATGGAGATCTTGGAGGGCGTATGCCCCAGCTGCTCAACAACATTGAAATCACTCTTCTTTATTATTTTCAAGATCTCCTCCACTTCTTGTTGGGAGGCCTCAGCATTTATAGGTAACGGTGCCTCCATCCGGGCAGGCTCCTCTTCAATCCCTTTGCCCCGAGCATTAGATGACTCGGCAGCAGGGGAAACAACTTGATCAGTAGCGGGAACAGGTAAACTTGTAGGTGTTATAAGGAGGGGTTTTCGAGTAGCGGGCGGTGCAATGTCAGGCGAGAAGAGCCTGCCACTGCGGGTGACCTTGGCTGGACCAGTGATATCGCAGATACTGGCGCCAGTGTCGAATTCTTGTTTGATTCAATTTACATATACGTCTGCCCCATAATGCCAAGGGACAGCTTTATCAGACACGTAGGGGAGAGGCCCCGGAACAGTAATAATCACAGGTGCAACAGTCATGATTTGAACAGGCTTCTTCGGGAGAGCCTTGATTGGATTATTGAAGATGGTAACCACAGAAACTTCTTTTACCGGAACCAACTGAACAGCAGACTTCTTAAACAGAATCTCCTTGCTATCCATTAGGCTTTGGACGCCTAACCTCAGCAAGGGACAACCAGATAGGGAAACAGCACAGAACAGGCAACCTTCACTGCAACCCGGAAATAAACCGGCCCGCAGTAGGTTCTTCTTGACGGTCTTCAGAGGGGTAACAACTTCATTTACCGAAACCGCATACAATTCTTCCTCAATGGCATTTACTCTATGCTGGGGCATAGGAGCAGTTACAACATTTGGTCTCTCCGGCGCTTCAAACTGAATTTCCTTTGCGTCGATCAGATCTTGCACTTTGTTTCTCAAGGCCCAGCAATCATCAGTAGTGTGCCCGGGACTATCAGAATGATAAGCACACCGGGCATTTGGGTTATACTTAGGGGACGCAGTGTTGACGACCTTAGGAGCTTCTTTGAGGGTCACCAGGTTGGTGGATAACAGTTGGGGTAATATTTGAGATAAGGTCATACTCAGTCGGGTATACTGCCTCTTGGGCCTTTCGCTTCTTTGTTGATTGTACTGCTGAGGAGCAGCAACAGGTTTCGAGATGACCAAAGCATTGACGGCTTGGCGACTTTCGGGCTTGACTTGTCTTCTAGGACCATAGACGACACTTTCTTCTTTCTTAAACGGCCTCTTCTCAGCACTTGTGGAGGCAGCCTTTTGTATCTTGCCTGACCTGATGCCAGCTTCAATTCTTTCTCCTGTCAATATCAAATCTGTAAACCCAGCGGAGGAGTTACCAACCAAATGATTGAAAAACGGACCAGACAACGTCCCTAGAAACATATCAACCAGCTCTCGATCAGTCAAAGGAGGCTGCACCCTGCCAGCCAAATCTCTCCATTTTTGAGCGTACTCTTTGAACCCTTCACCCGTTCCTAGAGACATACCCTGAAGTTGGGTACGCGTAGGAGCGAGATCAGAATTGTATTGGTATTGTCTGTAGAATGCGGCTGCCAAATCTTCCCAGTGTCGGATGCTAGTTCCATCTAATTGGTAGAACCATTCAAGCTGTGACCCCGAGAGGCTATCTTGGAAGAAGTGAATCCAAAGGTTCTTATCCGCCGTGTAAGGTTGGATTTTCCTCACGTACGACCTTAGATGCAGCTTTGGGCAGGAGACCCCATCATACTTGGCGAAGGCAGGCGCCTTAAACTTGTGTGGAATTACTACCCCAGAAGATAACCCCAAATCTCCGAAATCCAGCCCCGGCACGTTCTGAATTTCCATGGCGCTTAAGCGGTCCTCCAATTGCTTGTATCTGTCAGCAGCAGGTGGATATTGTTCGTCGTTATAGTCCGTCTCATTGTCGGAGACTGCGGGACTAGGAGCTCCTCCCCCTTGGGGACTGTTTTTCTCAGCAGAAGAAGTAGTTGGATCAGCTTCATTATGGAGTGTGTTCCCAAATCTGCGTCCGGTGTTGAACAATGCAGTCCTCTTTTTCTTCTTCTTCTTCAGGAGTAGAGTCTTCAACTCTTGCTGACCTTGGGCTAGGCTTAGGACCATCTCTTGAAACTGTGCATTTTGGGCCTGAAGGGCCTTGATTGCTTGCTCACTGGATGAGTCTGGATTCATGATGACTGTGCAAAATAAACAGCGAAGGAGATTAAGCAACCTGTGAAATAGGGTACCTGCTATGCATATGGTGCAATGGAATGCGTATGTTTTATGTTTTCAAAGACAAACAAGATTCAACTTTGTAGACAAAAAGGGAAACACACTTCATTAGATTAAAATTTTTAATTGTTCAACAATTTACCCTTAGGCATTACAGGAATGAAAAATACTGAAAGGAAATAAACTATAAAAGGAAACATCCAAAGCTCATCAATGCTCCCATGGCCTCCTCTTTTCAGTGCTGATGTAGTTGTTCAGGACCCGCTCTTCCTCCAATTGCTTAGTCAGCCTCTGGATCTTCCGTTCCTGCTCGTTGAACTTCTCCCGATAGAAATCCCGTTCTTCCTTTAGCTGCGCCCAAGATCTCTTCATGGTGTCGAAATCAGTAGGTATCTGAGGAGGGAGGACAGTTGGAGGAACCCCATCTTCACCAGGAGACTCAAGAATGAGAGGTCTAACAGCTTCGTAGGGCATACCTAACCTTTGAGCACGGATGCGGACCCATTTGCAATAGGGCTTCAATGGCAGAGAAGTCTTTGGTCCCAACTCATGTGGGTTGGCTTTGTGGATTCTGTCCCAGGCTCTAATGAATCCCTGGCGTAGTTTGTCACTGTCTGCCTGAAACTCAAAATGGAAGTGAGGAACCAGCATTTCATGAGGCCCATCTCCTCTGGCTCTTCCAAACTGACGGAGAGCTAAGCACGGATTGTAAGAGATTCCTCCTTGGATACCAATCAACGGAACATTAGGGTATTCTCCGCAACGGTCAATAACAGCTACCTCATCCAAACCTCTGAGAGTCCAGGTGATGTCATTATCAGTGAGAGACATCAACCTCTGAGCCCAACCTTTTCCTTCTTCATTCTTCAGCACGAACTTAGGAAGGTGCGAAATAAACCACCTTACTAGCAAAGGAGCACAACACCACAGAGTTCCCCGTTTTCGAGCAGTACGAGCATAGAGTTGTTGTAGAATATCACCCAAAAGAGTGGGTACCGGATTTCGAGACATGAAGATCCTTATGACATGGATACTGATAAAGGTGTCAGGGTTGGGAAACAATACCAGACCGTAGATCAAAAGAGCCAGAACATCCTCGTACGCCTTGAAGTCCAAGTCATTCCAGAAATCATTAGCCTTGCCAACCAGAAATTTGACCAAAAAGCCCTTGATCCCATTCCTAGTTTCCCAGTTGGACAATACCTCTTCTTTGGTCAAGGGGAGAATTGCAGCAATCTCTTCAGGCCTAGGAGTCTTTTCCAAACCAGTGAATGGAGTTTGTTCCAAGACAGGGATCCCAAGCAAATAAGAAAATTCTTCCAGGGTAGGAACCAGCTGGAAGTCTTGAAAGGTGAAACAATGGTACAGAGGGTCATAAAACTGGGTCAGAACACTTATTAGTTGTTGGTCCCATTTTGCAGTGACCAAGCCAAGGAGAGAACCATGTCTGTTGATGAAGGAAGAAGTGTTTGGAATCCTACCAACCAAATCCTTGAGTAACACTGGTGGTTGAACAAAGTTGAGCCGGACAGTATTCCTACGCACGGGCATCATAATGTCCTACAAAACAGAGCAAAGATGAAACTCTTTTGTCTTTGAAATGGGTTAGTCCTTTAAACAGGATGCATGCAATGGTATGATGGCATGATGCTATGATGAAGCACACCACAAGTATTCACATAGGCAAATAAGGCACACAAGTCACACAAGACACCCTTAGGTTTCAGGCCAGCATGAGTTTCAGGTATTACCCTCTTTTGGTTTTGTTGGTTAAAACCTGTCCTATCAAAAGTAACCGGGTTCTAGAGGATCTCAAATCATTGGCTACCCTCAATCGGTCATAACTCCGGCATCGCAATCTTTTCTCGCGGCCAGAACCATCTCGAGAGTTTAGCCTCAATGAGTGTAGCATACTGCTACTGTCCTAATAGCCAAGTTGGTCAATTTAGGGTTCTAAGGTTGGTTGGTGTTTAATGACCCCTTAGAAGACCTATATTCTCCCCGTTGCAACACAAGGGATATAGGTACAGACTAAGATGCCACACCAACGTAGCCACTGCTTCACCCATGTCGGTCTATGCCGGACAGGTCCCTCACAGATTATGCTACCTAAAAGGGTATTTCCCAGATCCGGGTTAGGATCTATAAAACTCCGATGCAAAGCCCACAAATATAAAAGCAAACAAAGTAAACAATTGAAAAAAAAGGTGATCTAAACCCTAAGGTTACTCCACTTTTAAAGATATCCCCAGCAGAGTCGCCAGTTCTGTGATACGGTGGGAGAACTGACTAGTGTTTTACGTTCGTATTTGCACTTGTGCGGTTGAGCAAGAGTCGCCACCGACTTTTTATTTTATCCCAAGGAAAGGTTAAAAAGCACAGCAAAAAACCTTTTGAGATGTTTTCTTGGGTTCGGGGAGTAGATTATAGAAAGGGAAGGTATTAGCACCCTTTCTATCCATGGTTATCCATGGGATCTTAGTTACTTGCTTAGATCACTTGCCTTTTTGTTTTCAATTGTTTTAAATGGTGCTTGAGTGTGAGTGGGTTTGAAAATATTTTGAAAAGAGGCCAATGTGGTGGCAACCTTTGTAATGATCCATGTGGGGATGTATACAAAGATGTATGTCTTTTGAAAAGGTTTTCATTTGTTTTTGAAAGTTTGTTTTGAAAGTGTTGTGAGGTGTGGTTTTGAAATTAGGCAAGTGTTTTAGTTTGCAAGTTTGATTCAAGTAACTAAGAGGTTATCTACTCCTAAATTTCTCAAAAGATTATTGCTATGTTTTAACCCTTTTAACAAGTTTGTTCCACCATTGAATTTGGTGGACAACCTTATGTTAGGATGTGAAAGGGACAGGCGCGGGTCATCGTTTAGACCATAATTGCAACGGCGTTAAATGTCTTTGGGCAATTTTCTTTGAAGGACTTGATCATTTATGTTTGTTTTGAAAAGTTTTATCGAGGGACTATGATCATTCAAATTGTTTGCTTTGCCCAAAGAAGTTCAACATACAATATGGCCCATTTATTTGAAGGCAACAAAGTGGAGTACCCTAGGGGTGCAAGTGTGAGATGTGTGTCCATTTTCATGCTTGTTTATCTTGAGATTAGGTCATAACTATTTTTTATCGTTTTTTCGCATACAAACCCTAATTCTAACATGTTATTATTAGAAAGCATATAAAGTGCGAAAATAAATTTACTAAGCTATTACAAAACCAAATATGGGAAGGGGGGTACAAATGTTCAAATGGGGATATTGACAAGTAATTTAAACCTAAATTATTACATCATTTTTGAATATTTGCAAAATAAATAAATTGCATAATTAAATGGAAATTAAATAAATATGCAAAAATGCAAAAAGAAAGTTTTTTATGTATGAGAAAAGTATGGTTTATGTAAAATAAAATAAGAAAATAAAAGGGTATTATTTTTGAGTATTTTTAACTTTTAGGGCAAAAACCCTAATTTTAAAGAAAATGTATTATTATCTAATTTAATACAAATATTTATTTATTATTTACAAAAATAAAAATAAAATGAAGTATATTATGAAAAAAGTATTTTTTGTATCAAATGTTAATAAAATGAAAAATTCAAGTATTTTTATATCTTAACTTAAATATATTAACAAACATATATATATATATATATATATATATATATATATATATATATATATATATATATATATATATATATATATATATATATATATATATATATATATATATATATATATATATATATATATATATATATATATATATATATATATATATATATATATATATATATATATATATATATATATATATTAAGTTCTTAAATATGCATCATATATAAAATAACGTATATTTAATATTTTAATAAAATAAGATAAAATAAATAAAATAAAATAAAAGTATTTTTATGTGAAATATTTTCAGAAGGTAAATAAAAATAAAAACATGTATTTACACTATTTTTGTATTTATTTCTAAATAAAAATATGTATATTTTTATGTATAAACAAAAGAAATAAATCAAATAAATATGCCATAAATTCAAAAAAAGATGGAAAAAATATTTTTATGTTTTTTATATCATGAGAAAAAATAAACAAAGTCAATCAAAAAAGAAAAAGTCAAAAAGAGTTAAAAATAAGACAAATGGGCTTGGGGGGTTCATGAGTAATTATGGGGTGTGAAAAGAAAAGCACAAGACAAGCCCAGCCCAATGCCACTGTCTTCAACCTCCAGCACAAATGTTTGAAAAAACACGCGCCATGTTCATCAATGTCCAACTCTCGATTCCTGGCTTTTTAGCAAAAACTCATAACACAACAAATGTTCAGCATGAAGAGACGATTCTAACCATGTATGGAACTTGACCTAACTCTCTAAGATGAGGGAGAATTTCTTCTCCCCCAAATCCTAACCTAGTTTTTCTGCCATTTTCAAACTCCAAATTCTCTCTACTCAGGCAAAAGAAATGAAATGTAAAGATATGTACATGTTCAGGGCTATGAGTAGAACCTTGTTTCTTCACAAACTTAAGACTAAAGATGTATGATAAGAGAGATACGAGTTCAAAGTTTTACCTGTGCAGTTGAACTTCTATCTGGAGAATGAGGAACTTCTAGTGCAAGGTAATGATTGGAAAAGCTTCCTTGAGGTCCAGGGATGCTTTTTCAATGTTTTCTTTGTCTTGAAAGCTTCTGAACCAAGCTGTAGAACTTCACCTGCAAGTCAAAGATGTGAAAATGGTGGAGGTGGTTAGAGCAATTACAGATCGTGCCTTAGCTTCTGGATAGCTTGCATAGGTTGTAAGGAAGGTAGAGGAACAAGTTTGGACAAGAATGCTTGAAGGGATTGAGAGATGGCACTCAAACTGCAGGCCTTGCCCTGTTTGAGCAGTTTGATGGTGTTTCTGAGATGGAGAGTGTTTGAGAGGTCAAGGACTCGTGCCAAAGCTTGGATGTGTTCTTTGGAATGTGTTTGATAGATTTGTTCTTGTGTGCTTAGGCTGAGATTGGAGTTTTCACAAGTTATGCACTTTTCTTCTATCTTAAGCAACAAAGGCAAGTTGATGGTTTAGGTCAGTAGGGGGCCTCCTAATGTGCTGCATAATCTTCTCTTGATCAGAGCAACTTGTCCATAATCATGTGCCAAAAGGATTTATCTTGTACTTGTTGGATTTCTAAATTGACATAAAGCTAATCTTTTCAAAAATGGAAAGTTCACTTTATCTAGTTTAGGATTAATCTTGCATACAATGCTTGCACTCAAAGAACAACACTTCAACACATTGAATATGCATTAAATTATTGAGTATGGAATGGTTCAAGGACCTGTAATCAAGCATAAAGCAAGCTGAGTTCAAATTTGCAAGATTATGAACATGTCTTGGTTAAGAACAAAAGTGAATTTTTTGCCAACTTGTGAATTTCGAATCTCTCAAGTTATGAGGTTGTTTGAGAAGTTCTTGGATATTTTGGAAAGCTTGGAATGTTTACTACAATCCATCTTTGAAATGCAAATTGAAATTCCAAGTGGAAGGGTATGAAAAATGGCCTTGAAGTGGGGTAGAAAACCTTGTCAAAATAGGTTAAAATTTCACTAAGTTAAAAATGGTTTAGTGCCCTTATTCAAAAAATAGTAACTTGAGATACAAGCTTCAAATGAGAAAACTTTATGAATCAAAGTTGTAGATTATGCAACAAGCTACAACTTTCATGTTTTGACTTTTGTTTGAATCCAAATGGATCTTGGTGAAAAGATGGGGCAAAGTTGGGAAAAAATTAGGTTTTTTCATAACTTAGAAAAATTCTAAGTTATGAAAAATTCCATTTTCTAACCCTAATTTGCATTTTGTGATTTCTTGGTGAACAAGTTTCATGATTTGGCATATTTTGATGAAAAATGAATCTTGACTCTTGATTTTGACCAAAAAGTCAAAGTTTGACTTTTCAGTGTACAGTCAAAATTGATCAATTGACTGGGAAATTCAACTGTCAACCTTGTGTACTTGGGATCTTTTGAGCTTGATGAATGTGTCAAGACCATTTCATTGAGTCCTTGAGTCCATAGGTGAGCTTGATTTGCCATTGGCTAGGTCAAACAGTCAAAAATTGCCTTTGTACAGTCAAAACCCTAAACATGACCATTTTGCCCTTTTGGTGATCTGATCAAATTTCTTGGAGAATTGTGATCCAAACTTGATCAAATGGTCCATATGAGTTCAATATGTTGATGTGGGTCAAATTTCATGAGGTTTGACTGTCAATTGGCCACAGTTGACTTTTTCCCCAATACAGCTGATTTCTAGGTCATCTGTCCAATTGACTGGGCAAAACTTGGAATCAGGACTTGAAACTTGGTATGGATAATCTTGTGGGTCAAACATGAGACATGAAAGTCATCTTAGGCATTTTAGGTCAAAACATCCTTGGGCAAACACAAACCCTAATTTGAGTCCACAGTGCAAGGAGAAGTCCTGAGCAGAGGAAACCCTAACTGGATCTTGATCTTCAAGGGTCTTGTGATGAGAAAATGTTGAGGAAATGGGAGGGCAAATTTTGGGGTACAACAGTGTCCCCGACCAAGGGAACTCCAGCTCGAGTCCTGCTCGAGCACTCTCCCCGTAGGGCAGATTCTGTCCTCCTTGACCGCTATCGAATCACCTAAACTCCAGAAAGACTGCGTCTTCGTCCCTCCTTATTCTTCGCACAGCATCACCAGGAAGGAGACCTCGTGCGGGGCCCCACTACACACGTAGAACCTGACAGTTTCTTTATTGGGCCAGTTCTGGTCGGCCCAATGAGGGAACCTTGGCCCAGTGATGTGGGTTATAAATACCCTCTGCTCCAAGAGGGTGAAGTATTCATCTCTTACGCATCTATACTCTTTTTACTTGTTCGTTCCGTCACTCATTTTAGCATCAGAGTGTCTTGCAGGTACCCCCATCTCACTCAAATTCTGCCCGAATCAGTCGTGACGGTCCAAGTCTGATCAGGTAAGATCAATAACCATTCGTTGTCTTGATAATATATTAAAAAAATTAAAATGTGCTAATTAAAAAGAAACGGGAGGGAGTGAGTACATCTGAAGTGCCCAATTGCTGAATAGTCAATCATTTATGATAATTGCAAATACGTTAATCATACATACTGTTTGAATGAAATGAAGTTGAAAGGATATATAGGTGAGGAGGATGTTCCAAAACTTGAAATTAAGAACTTGTGTTGTTTTACTAATGGCTAGTGCATTCTATATTTCTTGTCAGGGTCAAAATCAAAAGCGTGTGGGTTGTTGTAATGTAGGGTACGTAGGATAGGATAGAAAATCGGTCAAGAACTTAAGCTGCTTTCCGATCTATACAGTATATCATTGTCAACACTGGTCACTTCATTAAAAAAACCGTTAACTTATCTCACCAAAATTCCCACACGTATTCGCATCTTAAATGCACTATCAATATCATATGCTGCTTCTTTCTTACCACCAAGGAATTTTTGAACTTTCTTCTGTAACACAACATCAAAATTTCTTCATTTTGAGTACTACTCATCAACCACTTTACATAAACAACACTATAATAATCACACTTACAACATTATTTTGTTTATTGTAAACATCAATTAATCCATGAAACCGACATTTTCAAAGGCATTCAACTATATAATGGAAGAAAAATCGACACTCCCTACCAACAACCATATTTTTCCGCGTGATCTGGCAACGTACAGTTGTCACATGCAGTTATTCATGTCACCATCACATATATCTACTTCAGTAATAACCAGTACGATGTCAAATTTGAATAAGAATCATAATTCTTTTTTTTCCTATAGTACGGTACTTTAATGTCTACTCTCCAACTCTATATATACACCTCACTTTTCTTTCACATTTTCAATTCAACTCTCTCTATTGATATTACTATCTACTTTCTCTCTTCCATTATATTTTTTTCTTTCTTTCTCTTATTAACTCAATTCAATTCATAACTAATATAATATGGGTCTTGAGATAGAACAACCATGTGTTCAGCTTTCAAACATTGCAGTTTGTGATACTCATGGTGAAAACTCACCTTACTTTGCTGGATGGAAAGCCTATGATGAAAACCCTTATCATCACTTAACCAACACTACCGGAGTTATACAAATGGGATTGGCTGAGAATCAAGTATGTCTATAATATATCTTTCAATTCAAGTTATGATATATACTTCTAGCTTCTGATTAATTATTAATCTAATTAATTATGTCCTTTTTCTAGGTTTCATTTGATTTGGTAGAAAAGTACTTGGAAGAGCACCCAGAGGATTATAAGGGTTTTAGAGAGAATGCGTTATTTCAAGACTATCATGGTCTTATATCATTCAGAGCTGCAATGGCAACCTTCATGGAACAGATAAGAAGTGGTAGAGCCAAATTTGATCCTGAAAGAATTGTCATTACTGCTGGAGCAACTGCTGCCAATGAGCTCTTAACCTTCATTCTTGCTAACCCCGGCGATGCTTTGCTTGTTCCAACACCTTACTATCCAGGGTAACTATCTATATACCTTGCAACCATGCAATGTCATAAACTATATATACGATGAATAATTTGTATACTTATCTTTTTGTTGTACTATTCTAGGTTTGATAGAGATTTAAGGTGGAGAACTGGTGTAAACATAGTGCCAATTCACTGCAACACCTCTAACAATTTCCAAATTACACCACATGCTTTACACGCTGCTTACAAACAAGCTCAATCAATGAACATGAAAGTGAGTGGAGTGTTGATAACAAACCCTTCAAACCCTTTAGGGATAACAATTCAACGTGCAGTTCTAGAACAAATTCTTGACTTTGTGACAGAAAATAACATCCACCTCATCTCCGACGAAATCTATTCAGGCTCAGTCTTTTCTTCCAGCGAGTTCGTAAGCATAGCAGAGATTCTAGAAGCTCGTAGTTACAAAGGTGCAGAAAGAGTTCACATTGTTTATAGTCTTTCTAAAGACCTTGGTCTACCTGGTTTTAGAGTCGGGACAGTTTATTCATACAATGATAAGGTTGTAACAACAGCGAGAAGAATGTCGAGTTTTACTTTAATATCCTCACAAACACAACAGTTTTTGGCTAATATGTTATCAGACAAGGAGTTTACGGAAAAGTATATAAAGATTAATAGGGAGAGATTGAAGAAGAGATATAAAATGATAGTAGAAGGTTTGAAAAGTGTTGGAATAGAGTGTTTGAGAGGGAATGCAGGGTTGTTTTGTTGGATGAATATGAGTCCACTTTTGAAGGAGTCAAGTAAGGAAGGTGAATTAGAAGTTTGGAATGTGATACTGAAAGAAGTGAAATTGAATATATCACCGGGGTGTTCATGTCATTGTTCAGAAGCAGGTTGGTTTAGAGTGTGTTTTGCAAATATGAGTGAAGAAACTCTGAAAATTGCATTGGAAAGAATACGTAAATTCATGGCTAAAAGAATAAGGACAAAGAAAGAATAATGACATGCTATATTTGACAAATAATATTTCATTACTATTCATATCTTATTTTGTATTTTTTTGAAAATGGTTAATTGATGGCCGTTTAGACAAATTCTTTGTCGGTGATTTCCGGAAAGTATAGTGTAAAATACAGATTCACCTCAAGTGTATTTTTATATGTTAGTTCTTGTTTGCTTGCTTTAGTATTAAGCAAGTTCCTTCCTTGGAAACTCATTTTGTATAATTGTTACTGAAAGTGAACTTAAGTTGCTAAGTCTATAGAGTTATTCTCAAATCTGTTTTTATTCCAAACAATACCTCAAAATCATTAACAAGTTGACTTAATCTAGCTCATATATATTTACACTACAAGCCTTTTTTAGTATATATGTCAAATGTATAAAGTTGTTGCAATTTAAAATTTGTTGTTAATATAATATCTTTCTCTAAAAATGTAATCATTTTTATCGAGCGTGTTTCCGGAAAATATGATGGTTAATGAAATCGAAAATGTAAACAAGTGTTTTATCAACTCCTAAATCAAAGGTATCTCCTAAATCAGAGATAATTCTCTCCTAATTGTTTTCTAACAAATTTTTTCAATGGCCTTTGAATCGCTTCCCCTCTCTTTTATAACTGAAAATCCTTCCTAAAAATAAGAAGAATGAACTCTTATTTTCCTTAGCTTCCACAATCTTCTAGAAGTTCTTTGTGTGTGACTTGGACTCAATGGTTAAGTCATCAAATTCATTGGACTATGGTGCACTATCATTACCTCCTACAATGCAAGGAGGACCCTTAGCATTGTTCCTCTTCCTTTTGGTGTTTCTTTGAAAACAGGTGGTTTCTGTAGGCGTTTTTGAAGGGTTTTGACGTCAGGAGCGAAAGTTTACAAGTGTCTTGTCTCCAGTATGTTGATTATACGGTGCTAATAGAGGTTCTGTCAGTCCATAACCTTTTGACTATTAAGGAGATTTTCAGAAGTTTTAAGTTTGCATCGGATTTAAAAGTGAATTTTTTTCAAGAGTTTATTTTTGGATTTAACGTGGACTTGCTTTTTTTGGTTAGGACTAAGGAGTATTTGAATTGTAAGATGGGTATTCTCCCTTTCAAATATTTAGAAATTTCGGTGGATGTGAATATGAGGAAGAAAGGGACTTGGGATCCTCTGGCTCAGCCAATCTCTAAATCATTAGCTTCATAAAGAAATATATTTGTGAGCCACAGAGAGAGGGTGGTCTTGCTAAATTCAATGTTGAACTCTATTTTGGTGATCTTTGTGTCCTTTATGAAGATGCCAGTTTTTGTCTTGCAGAAGTTGGTTGGTATGCAAAGGCATTTTCTTTGGGAGCTCTAAAAGGGATGATAAAGTTGCTTAGGTTAAGTGGGTAGATGTGTGTAAGACCAAAAAGGCAGGTGGTTTAGGAATCAGAGATCTTTATGAAGAAGAGCATTTCTTTGATCTTGCTTAGGGTTTTGATGACGACAAATACATCAACAAAAAGAGAAAAAAAGTAAGTCAATAATGATCAACAATGAACGATAAAGATGAAGACAACAATCGATCATGACAAATTGGCAAAGATCAACATTAAACAAAGCTAATGATCTCTTTATCTTTGTTATATCATCATTCATCTTATATACCACTTAAAAACTCAGAAAATATCACTCAAATTTAAGCTAAAATATTTTCAAAGTTAACGTATAAAAAACCCATGGAAGTGTTGCCTTAAAAAATTGTTTTTAGTGTTGGAAGAAAAGCTCAATTTGAATACAACATTACATTATCTGAATATAGGTACTAGAAGTAAAGTTGTATTCGAATACATCATTATTGTATCTGAATACAGGTGACCAATTTTCAAAAATATAAATATTGCAAGTGTTCTATCTGAATACAACCTGAACCAGTGTGTTTTTTCATGAACCAAAATCACTATTTTAAGTGGCAGTGCTTCATGAAACCTTTTCAAAGATATGCAATCATTCAGGTTTCTAGTGTGTATAAATGATGGTTTAACATAGAAAACTAAATAAACAATTTTTACATTATTATTTACACAACTCAAAAATCATTTTCAAGAAATATTCCTTTTTAAAATGGTTGGAAACTTGTAAAGTTTCATAAATCAAAAAGGTTTATAACCAAATTAGAATCTGAGAAATTATGAGAAATATAATCTAAAAAGCTTTGCATTATGAATGTCTAAAGCTTTATAGATTATGTGCTAAGAAAAACAAAATAATTTCATATCTAAAACAATTCTATCTTGTAATAAATGTAATTCTCTTGAGTTAAGTATTAAACTAAATCAATTGATATGTAAGTATGAAAAAGGCCAATTTAGTTTAAAAAATGTTCTAAGTAAGCAAATATATACGAATGATAGAATTGGACTAGGATATTCCAATTTGATAAACGAGTCTAAGAAAAAAGACTATCTTTGTTAAGTCTAACAATGCTTTCAACAATGTTCAACCAAAGAAGGTGAAAAATAATATTAAAAAAGAATGAGTCTTTTAAGTCTTCATGTTTTTATTATAATTGTAAGAGACACACCCCTAACACATGTTATATATGTGAAGATTTGAATTTTTTTTATTAATAACCAAGTATTAAAAAAATATTTCGCGAATAATCGGGTTTCGGAAAAAATTACGCAAATAACCATGTTTGAGATGGCTCCACAAAGGAGGAGCCATCTCATTTGGCGCATCCTCCTCTTTTTATAAGGGAGGCGCCATCTCACTTGGCGCCTAAGGGCAAATGGAAAGCCCTAAGCCAAGTGAGATGGCGCCTATGTACAAAATTAGGTCAAAAAAAAAATTTTTTTTTTCTTTCCTGCGCGTTGCGTATTAGACAGAGATAAACAAAATTGATTTTTTATTTGAAAAAAAATAATTACATTCAACTGTTTTACATTTAAATAACAGTAAAAAAATAGATACAAAAAATACTGGAAAAAAAAAAGATACATCAATGATCCCCAGGAACCCGGTAATGACCCCCAGTTCCGCATCCCCGTCCTCGCCTTTCTCTTGCTGGGTGCCGTCTCGTTTCCTGTTGCGGCAAGGTCGATGGCCCAACGAAGTCAATGCGATCCGAATCCATAAAATCAGTAAGATCTCCATATCTCGAAGATCCGCTCTGGTACAGTCGGTTACCCATACCCTCGAAGTTTGGTCGTGTTGGCGGTGGGTGGGGTTCCATGGTTGGTCGGTAGCATTGGTCGTCTGAGTATGGGGGTAGAAAGGAAATGGATCTTGGGGTGTTTGGTACTGTGGATGTTGGGTTGTTTGGTGATATGGTGGTTGATGGTAGGTTTGGTCGGGTTGGTCATAATCTTCTGACATTCCTATATCAGGGCTAAGGCTGGATGTTGAGGGCCCCATATTGGGATATGTGGAAGACTGAAATTGTGTATGGGGTATGTGGGTTTGCTGGTATTGGGGTTGGTATTGTGGTTGGGTTTGAGGCATATCTGGGTATTGGTAGTTTGGCGGTGATTGTGGTTGGTAGTACGGCATTTGGTTGTAGTTGTGTTGTGGTGGGGAATGTGGTTGTGTGTTTGTTGGTCTGTTTCTTCTTGGGGGTTGGTTTGAGGTTGATGGATTTTGGGTTTGTTGGTGGGGAATCGAGGGTTGTGCCCATTGTGTGCGTGGGTCAACCAAGTACCTCGGATGAGACACGTGCATATCTGGGTTACTAACCGACCTGTACCACGACATATATTGATCGGTGTGTCGCATGTTACCTTGAGTAAGGAAAATAGGGGATTGCAAGATGTAGCGGTGACGCCTTTGCCACATTTTACACCATTCTGGAGCAAAGTCTTTCCAGTTGGTTAGATTCCACTGGGCGTCGACCCTTTTTAGATGCCAGGGGGACAAATCTGTTGGATCACTTGGTATCTCTTGGATCATTCCGAACTGCATCTTCACACGGTCGCTGTGGTGCATCTCCACAATGTTGAACCGAATGAGTGCAGTCTTTGCAGTCCAAGTTGCTGCATCCTCTGGATTTGGAGAATGGTCCAAACTCAAATATGGTCTCCAGACGAACTGCGATAAAATTTAAATCAGGTAAGCGCAAAAGTAATGTATAAATAATTAAAATGAACAAAAGTTAAAAGCTACGACTTACGTCATCTGGGCCTAAGTGATCCAACAGATTCCGGTAGAGTGCGACATTGAATCTGGGATTCTTGCCGTAATCCATACCCCTCACGCAGTACCTATAGGAAATGAGAAACATGTTATTTTTAGCATATATTTTGGAAAGAGAAGAATAGTTATAAATGCTATAACTTAATGACTTACTTTGTTGCGTAAGGGAAACCAAAAGTGTTGTTGTTGATGGGGTTTAAGGACTCCATCCTCCACCAACCCCAGGCTTGTAGTAAAAATGCGCACCCATAAAATGTACATTTTTCCTTGACTGCGTTTTTGCACAAGGAACTGTACAGGTGGGCTAATACTGCAGAACCCCAACTAAATTTTCTAGTTTTATCAAAATTTGTTAGTAGATGTAAGTACATAAAATTTACACTATTTCCCGTACTTTCGGGAAATAAAAAAGTACCAAAAAGTATCATAATATACGTTCGGGCTTTTACTACTCGGTCATTCTCTGAGGAATTTTCATTTAATTCCATACTTGCATAATGCCGTTTCAGGTCAGTGAGTAGTATTCCCTGCCCTCTTGCTCCACCACCTTCTACCATGTCCCTACCCAACAGTTCTTCACACTGTGAGTTGGGTTGTTGAACCGACCCGTTCACCGCTTTACCGTCAATAGGGAGGCCCAGTAGCATGTACACATCTTCGAGAGTGATGGTACATTCACCTATTGGTAGGTGAAATGTATGGGTCTCCGGTCTCCATCTCTCCAACATTGCAAGGATGAATTTGGAGTCAATGGTGCAGTTTGAGATCTTTATCACGTGTCCAAAACCTGCATATTCCAGATAAGGGACGATAAAAGGGTCGGGAGCCAGGTATTTGTGCGAACGAATTCTGAATCTTTGTGTATCCTGAGATCATAATTAAACAAGAGTAAGATTAATTAAGATGAACAACACGTTTTTTAAAGTATGAAAAATGTATAACCAAAGAAGAGACTTACAAATGCAGCAATGTTTTCCCTTGTGCCTCTGTGAGTATCTCCCATTGTTAGAAGGGCCATTCTTCAGAACGCTTGAGAGAATGAAAGACTTAGGAAGAAATAAAGAGTATGATAGACTTAAGAAATATTTCGTAGCAGAGAGTGAGAGTTGTGTGGGTGTGAGAGATGTTTCATAAGGTATGTATTTATAGGCAAATAATTTTGATGTAGTGGTTGCATGCCTGCGAGGTGTCACATTTGCATGCTTAGGGAGTTACACATATGCATGCATGCATTTACAAATAATGTAAGGTGTCACTCTTGCAGGCTAGATGGCAGCCCATGCATGTATCACGATTGGACAGTAAGGGAGGCGCCATCTCACTTGGCGAAATAGTACAAAAATGAATGGTGTCGCCATCCCATTTGGCGAATAAGAGGTGTCACGTTTTACAGCATTGGCTCAGGCTACGTGACAGCCTTTGGGATTCCTTTCTCTGTTGCATGCAAGGCCATTGGAGTAGATGGGTGGCAGGCTTACACAAAACATTTATGTGTGTAGAATAGGGCCAGGCTAGGTGGCAGCATAAGCCCATGCATGTATCACGATTGGACAGTAAGGGAGGCGCCATCTCACTTGGCGAAATAGTACAAAAATGAATGGTGTCGCCACCCCATTTGGCGAATAAGAGGTGTCACGTTTTACAGCATTGGCTCAGGCTACGTGACAGCCTTTGGGATTCCTTTCTCTGTTGCATGCAAGGCCATTGGAGTAGATGGGTGGCAGGCTTACACAAAACATTTATGTGTGTAGAATAGGGCCAGGCTAGGTGGCAGCATAAGCCCATGCATGTATCACGATTGGACAGTAAGGGAGGCGCCATCTCACTTGGCGAAATAGTACAAAAATGAATGGTGTCGCCACCCCATTTGGCGAATAAGAGGTGTCACGTTTTACAGCATTGGCTCAGGCTACGTGACAGCCTTTGGGATTCCTTTCTCTGTTGCATGCAAGGCCATTGGAGTAGATGGGTGGCAGGCTTACACAAAACATTTTGCCCATGCATAGGGCCAGGCTAGGTGGCAGCATAAGCCCATGCATGTAATATTATTGGCAGCCTTGGGGGGTTGCATCACTTACTTAATTGAAATATTTTGCCTTAGGTTGAACATAACATTCATTCACATAAACTGTAAAATTTTCCAACCTTCGAATCAGTCATCTAACCTTCAAACATTCCAGCATTCATACCTTCATATAATCAATAAACCCAAAACATTCCCACCTTCATACCTAAAACAATTCTACACAATGGCCTCTTCACCACAATTTGTTGTCAAAGCACATTTCAACGGTGAGACATACATGTGTCCCACAGTTGGGTTTTTGTTTAGAAACACCGACAATGTCCGATTTCTCTTAAACGGGAAAGCAAATTTCTCCTACTTTAAGAAAAGATTGGAGGCCAAACTTGAACGAGGCCCAGTATCCCAGATATTTTATCAGAGTCCAGTCTTTTTTGGAAACAACCAAGTCATATTTTATAAGGTTGCAATTCAAGATGACGAGGATTTCCAGAACATGATTTCCAGCCATGTCTATTCTGGAAACGACTCTATTGAGTTGTACGTTCTGTTTCAAGAGCCTCCGGTGACACAGGAGGTAGAGCCTCCGGTGACACAGGAGGTTGATCCTTTGGAGAATGAGCAAGATGAGGTGGATGCAGTTGATGATGAAGAAGAAGATAACGAGTTAGAGTTCGATGAAATGGTGAACGACGATTCTAACGATGATGGCATCCCAAGTATTCCTACCGACAAAATCTACACACCACCTACGCACATGACAAACTTCAACATGGGCGGAGATGAACCTTCTACGGACTTGTTTTTCCAACCGTATATGCAATCAGATGAAAATTTAAAAGAGAAGGACAAGTTTCGTAATAGAGAGGAATGCATAAGGGCCATCAAAAAATTTCACATGCTCAACTCGGTTGATTATAAGGTGGATCGTGTAAACCCGGAAAGGTACAAGATCAAGTGTGTCCACCCTGACTGCATGTTCAAGCTGACCGCTTCATATAGACTAAGGGGTGACTGCTGGGTCATAGGTTCCATGACTACCCATACTTGTGTAAGTTCCACTCAATCACAAGACCACCGAAAACTCAACCATGATCTAATCTGTCAAGAAATCCTACCCCTGGTCAGCAACGACCCTTCTTTGAAGGTGAAAACAATCATCTCCCACATCACCACGGTTTTTAACTACACTCTGTCTTACCGTAAGGCGTGGTTAGCAAAGACTAAGGCGATTGAAAGGGTGTACGGAAACTGGGAGGAGTCATACCGAGAACTTCCCCGCTACCTAAATGCACTCAAGACATATTCTCCAGGTAGTGTTTATGTTCTGGAAACATTGCCAGCGTACGCTCAAGATGGTAGTCTACTACATGGCAACGGAATATTCAGTCGCGTCTTTTGGGCTTTTCAACCATGCATCACAGGGTTTGCATCATGCAAACCAATTCTACAAATAGACGGGACTTGGTTGTATGGGAAGTACAAAGGCACGCTTTTGATGGCAGTTGCACAAGATGGCAACAATAACATTTTCCCCGTTGCGTTTGCCCTTGTCGAGGGGGAGACCGGTGGTGCTTGGAGATTTTTCCTGAAAAATCTTCGTACACACGTGGCTCCTCAACCAGATCTCTGTTTGATCTCGGACAGACATGCCTCCATTGAAAGTGCCTATAATAATCCGGAAAATGGTTGGCATGACCCTCCTTCTACGCATGTCTATTGCGTCAGGCATATCGTCCAGAATTTCTCGAGGGAGGTCAAGGACAAAACTTTGAGGAAAGCGGTGATGAATGCGGGATACGCACTGACACAGCCCACATTCAAATATTACCGCAACGAGATCCGTTTGTCTAACCCAGAAGCCGGTACGTGGATCGACAATATACCGGTCGAAAAGTGGACTAGGTCATACGACAATGGCCAAAGATGGGGGCATATGACAACAAATCTTATTGAATCAATGAATGGGGTATTCAAGGGCATACGAAACCTCCCCATCACTACCTTGGTGAAATCCACGTATTTTAGGATGGCTGCGTTATTTGCCAAAAGAGGTGAAATGTGGTATGCGGTCTTGCAATCAGGACAACTGTGGAGTGAAAGCTGTATGAAATACATTAAGGCTGAAAGTGCTAAAGCCAACACTCACATGGTTACACGGTTTGACCGCCATAGCCACAACTTCATTGTGAAAGAGACAATTGACCACAATGAAGGCCTGGCAAGACAAGAATACATGGTCATTTTACCTTCTCAATGGTGCGATTGTGGCAGGTTTCAAGCTTTTCGTATGCCTTGCTCTCATGTCATTGCCGCTTGTGCGCATACCCATCAAGACGCGCTTCAACTGCTCTCAAACGTTTATAAATCTGAAATGTTGCTCACTGTTTACAACAACAACTTTTCTTTGGTGGCAAAACCGGACTATTGGCCTGAATACAACGGTGATATAGTTTGGCACAATGACCAAATGTGAAGGAACAAGAAGGGTCGTCCCAAAAGCAGGCGCATAACAACAGAAATGGACGATCTTGACAGGTTGGAAAGAAAGTGTGGTTTATGCCGTCAGGTCGGACACAATCGCAAAAACTGTCCGAATCGGGCGTCTGGCTCGACCACATAAATTTTGTAATACAATAAATCTTTTCAATATTTGTGTTGTAAACATTATGGGTTTTCCGTTAATAAAACTGTTCACACAATTTAAGAAATTCAATATAGGAAATTACATTAGGGTTTTCGCGTACAACAATGATTAACGATAATCAATCTAGGAAATTACAACTGTTAACACAATTTCATCTGACCCATGCATCATCAGCATTACATCACTGTCTGTTTTGACTTCCTCCAACCACACATTAGGTCTTCCTGTCGCATGCGAGGTTGTTGTTCGTTTT
Source organism: Vicia faba (assembly GCA_948472305.1). Classification (NCBI taxonomy): domain Eukaryota; kingdom Viridiplantae; phylum Streptophyta; class Magnoliopsida; order Fabales; family Fabaceae; genus Vicia; species Vicia faba. The sequence goes on from OX451741.1 coordinate 1,401,801,653, forward strand.
CGCTGGATCCTTCGAATTTTTTCCCCCTCGGCGATGTCTCCATCTAGCCACCGCATCAACTCCCGCTTCAGACGCTCCATGGAGTGAATGTGCCAGAATTTCATTTTCATCGCAGGTTTCGTGGCGGAGAATATAACGTAACCATCTCTGCTAAAAATCATAGGCGACGTCATTACGTAAATAAGGGAGTACAAAATAAAAATACAGTGCGAGAAAGTGTGAGAAATTTCAAAGAAACGGACGAATTATTTATAAAACAGCAAAAAACCCTAGTTTTGCCCTAGGCGCCAAGTGAGATGGCGCCTCCTCTCCTTTTTAAGGAGCATGCGCCATCTCACTTGGCTAAAAGCCAATGGAGGCGCCAAGTGAGATGGCGCCTAGGGCAAAACCCTAGGTGCATGCGCCAAATGAGATGGCTCCTCCTTTGTGGAGCCATCTCAAACATGGTTATTTGCGTAATTTTTTCCGAAACTCGGTTATTTGCGAAATATTTTTTTAATACTTGGTTATTAATAAAAAAAATTCTGAAGATTTTATATACCAAGTGGAAAGTATATTTGAATTGAGAAAGGAATTAACTAAAAAGGATCCAAAGAGCTTTGGATACCTAGAAAGAAACATTAATTTACTTTTGCATGTGTACTTGGACACCAAATGATAACATTGTAATATACAAATTGGTTGTTCAAGACACAAGGATACCATTTGATATGATAAGGTAAAATTTCATTTTGAAGATGAATTCAAAAGTTTGACACTTTCAATTGGCATTATGAAGAAGAGTCAGGCTATGTTATTATATATTTTTATCTAACACTTTAATTATCATGATATAACTTGATCTCATGGATTAGTTATTGCATTATTTCCCTCTCCATTATATTCTCTTGGTTATTATATTTTTTTTCTTTTAATGATTTGATGATGTCAAAAGGGGGAGAAATATTTTAGGGTATTGTTCTTGTTCTGCTCATGATATATTTTAGGGAGAGAAAGTATAAATTATTCTTATTCTTCTCTTGTTTGGGAGTATGGTAGGTGGTCTTAGAAGGGTGTCTTAGTGGTGGAGGGGGTTTCGCTTCTTGGGTCTTCACATGATGTGGAGTGTAATTGGTTTGCCTCTTCTTGTGTTAATAAGCTTGGGGACAATTAGATGACTAGGTTTTGACACGATGTTTGGGTTAGTACTTCTCTGTTGTGCGTATCATTTAAGTGCTTATTTTGGACCAAAAATCTCAAGTGGTGAGCTCTTTGGGAGTCTAGGAAGGGGTCGTTTGGGTTTGGAGGTTTAGTTGAAAATATGTTTGGATTTGGAAACCAGAACTGAAAGGTGGCTTTTTAGTGAAAGTTGCTTATGATTATATGGGTTCCATGTCCATTCAGCTAGAGAACAGGTCTAACACGGTGTTTCAGGGGCTTGTTAGGATTTTGAAGAGTTTGGTGCCTTTTAAAGTGACAGTGTTCTCTTGGAAGCTTCTCCAAAATAGGTTGTCGACTAGAAAAAATCTTCTTAGGCGTCAGACATATGATCCAACAGAGTAAAAACAATGTTCATATCAAAAATCTCTAATTTAGAGAAACTTAGTTACTCTTTGATAAATTAACAAATGCCATGAGTGGATAAGTATTTATCATCTAAATCTATGGAGGAATTACTCTCAAATGACTCAAATGTGCTCCAAAATCGCTCCTTGAAATATCCTAACCGTTACTTTCTTTCTCTGATCCAAAACCCTTGAAAAAGTGGCCAAAAGATGCTTTAAATAGGAAAAGTGTCTCTGGATGAAAAAGCAATATCGCGCTACAATGTAAGCCTCATCACGCCCGCGAGAACTCTAGGGGTAAATTCAATTTTTCCCTCCTTTTTCTTCACAATTTACAGTAAGTCTTTGTATCCTCCTTGTATTGACTTTTTGTTATATTCTTCATATTTTAACATGATTTTTTATCATTCTTCTTCCGAGTTTACCCAAATTTCTTCATAAAAATCACTAAACTCTCACGTAACACACCCACAATAGGCTGAAGACACTCAATATGCTATTGGTTCAGAAGTTTGATAGGTTCTCGAGTTAGGTCGAGAAAGCACATGAGTTCTCCGCAGACCTACCAAGATACCACTTCCTAGACAAAAGAATGCTTATATCTTCCACATCCTTCGATATCACTAATTTATTTGAGAACACTATAGCAATTCGAGGTTTTCAGACCAACATACCACAACATGTCAAATCATAAGTCAACCTCCCCTAAACCTACTAAGGGTAAACATCTGAACAAGGATAAAAAATTCTTTGAAATTACTACAAACCAACCAAATCATCTGAAAATCCTATACCAAGAAACATATTCGACTATGGTGATGTAGTCATCCACACTACCAATTTGTTGCAAATTCTTCATTTATTCAAAGGGATTGTCACTTTGTCTTCCTCCATATCTTTCTACCAGTGCTTATTTTAATTTCAACCATGTCAATTCTTTTTCCATCTCATATAAAAGATTGAACCAGAGAATTGTCGTCCCCACCATGCTCATCTTTGCCAATTTTACCTTCACTACCTCTAAGAAATCTCGCACCTATAAATATGTTTCTGCAAAGATGATTCATTCAACCGGATCTTTTTGTTTGAATATCAGAAATTCAACCTTCTTTATCGCCATCTTAAATTATGCAACAGTTCATCCATAGAAGATAAACATTACATCTTGTGTGAGACAATTCAATAACTTTGTTAGTGGGACAATTTAATAACTTTGGAAACTTTTTAAATGACATCTCTAATCTTTTCCTCTCTCGTTTATATAATATCTTCCCTAAAAATATATTTAAAAAATACTAATTAACTTTTATTTTCCCAGGTTCCACAACTTTCTAAAAATATTAAGTGTGTCATTTCGGGCAAATTTGTTTTAACATTAAAAAAAAGGATTTTTTTCTTACTATTTTAAACAATAAATTTTATAAAATTATTTTTAATATTATTAATTTTTTATAATCATTTTTTTTTCTAAATTGAAAGAGTAATTTTGACATCCTATAAATAAACATATATTATTAAAGATTAAAATATAATCGAAATCGAAATTTTTTTTAAAAATTATATTTAAAAAATGATTTTTATGAAAGTTATTTGAAATAATTTTAATATTAAATAATTTTTTAAAATTTTTATATTCAATTTTTTTAATAAAATAATTAAATAACATTTTAAAATTAATTATTCGAATCAAATCTTTATTTAAAAGTTTTATAAAAAAAAATTCATAAAGTTTTTACACAAAAATATATTACATTATAAAATTCATTTTAAAAAATTAAAACAAAGGGACCCCTAAAAGCCTATGGTGCACTACCGGTTCCCATTAATACTTTGTTTTATTAAAAAAAAAAAGAAAAATCTATGGATCTTACTTATCTTATTAAAAAAATTTGGAAAGCTTGCATATTTTATTTCTACTGATAGGTAGGTGAAGAGTCAAAGGTATGTGCACACGTGTGCAAGATGTTCACGCGCAACCGCTAATATTAAAATCCAAATACATATGGCTTTTAGCTTCGTAATATTAAGGCTGAAATCAACTTTAAAAATATTAAATAAGTCGATATAAATATTATATAATTATAATTAAAATATATATATTTAAAAATATATATGAATAGGAAAAAAAAATTTATTATAATTATCATATAAATTTAAATTTAATTTATTATATTATAGTAATTGTTAAGATATATATATATAGAAATTATATTTAAAAATATATAAGTATATGGTCTAATACACTTCACACACATCTATAAAATCGATTATCTACTTATATATGACATATTTGTGCAATATTGTTATAAATAGTAAATAAAGATAATATGATGATAGTTAAGAAATGTATAGGACTCGTGCGTTCGCACAAGTCGCGTAAAGTCGATATAAATATCTATTTATGCGTTTATATGATTGTGCAATATTATTATAAATATTAAATAAATATAATAATTTAGAAATTATATATTATATTAATTCAGAAATCATTAAATATATCATCTATAATATCTATTCAATTTGGGTTGGCTCGTCGAGGATGACAATAATTTTTAAATTCTCCAGTATTATATGATATTTGATATTATATGATTTTATCATTTAATAAAAAATAAATTTAAATACAGTTAACTTTTATAACAAATCTCTGATAAATCTTAAACAAATAATAATAGTTGAAAAACTTAAAATAAATAATTATTAAAAAATGAGATGTGATAAGTAAATTGTAAAAAATTAAATTAAATTAAGTTTAGTAAATAAATTAATTAACTAACGTTTTAAATTGATACTATAACCTCATTCTTATTTTTCTTTCTTTGTTCTTATTACAACTCTCTTTAATAATAAATTTAACATTTTAATTTATTTATAAAAAGATAAATAAAAAATAAATTATTTATAATCTTATATTTTTATCAGTCTGTCGAAAAAATAGATTAATATATTATAATTGTCCCATATTTTTATAATAACTTCATTTTTAAATTTTAATATATAAAATTATTAGCATATATAAATCAAACACATTAAATGAAATTGATTATTATTAACATAATTTTATCAATTTTAAAAAGTATATGTAAAATAATTAATATATTATAATAAATTATTTTTTTTGTATTTTGATCATATCTCATTTTCTCACGTTTGTTATTAGCATAAATTACACAATAATAATACATTTTATTGGAATCATTATTTTATAATATAAACAGTACAAATTGATATTTAATATATTATCATAAAATAAAATTTCAATAATATTAACAACAACCCATTAAATAAAAATTGGAATTTTAAATAAAATAAAAGATATAAAAATATTTTATTATTTAAAATTCTTTTTCAACGTAATTTGTATAATATATTTTTTTTAACTTTCTATTTTATTTATTTTTCACTAGTTTAATTGTTTGACTACAAAATAAAAGTATTAAAAAAATAAGAATAGAGTGAATTTTTCATCAATGACTCAATTACAAGGATAATTGTTTTTTTTTTAAGATTTACAACCCCATTCATCTTTCAATTATTTAGTATTTTTATATTTACCTAAAAATGTTTTTTATGTAATTAAAATGAATATTATAAGTAATGTGTACGTTGATCTGTTGTTATCTTTTAACATTTTATTTGTATATTTTAAGAAGTATGAGCCATGTAAAAATAATGGTACAAATTAAATATATTAAATATATGTAATATTATTAATTTAATTATTATTCATAATTAATAATAATGATTAATGATAAGAAAGAGGAAGATACAAATTTTAAAAATTATAATTTCGAGTACGAAGCATATATCATATATGATTTATTACTTAATAATAATATAAATTATTTATTTAATTACTATTATTAATAATTAATAATAATGATTGATAATAAGAAAGAAATGTAGATACAAATTTTGAAAATTACGGTTTCAAGTATGAATTTATTGGAATTTTAAAGGGCTTGATAGATTATTTTGAATATTTATTATTTAACTAATATTACCAATAATTAATAATATTGATTAATAATAACGAAAAAAATATCGAGTTTTGAATACTATTTGAAGTATGAATTTGATGAAAGTGGTTTTGAGAAGTTAAAATAATAATGCATCGAAACAAAAGAAAAATTAAATAAAAGGGCAACTCTCAACTCACTCTTTAAACAAAATATTTAATATATAATAAATGAAATACACTTTTTCTATTTCACTACGTCAAAAAGGGCTTTTAACAGCGTACATTAGACAATGTTTGTATACAAAAGTGCTACTATAAGTGAATTTAAAAAAAAAAACACGGAAACTGTATACAATAATAAATAAAAGCGGTGCTAAAAATGTGATCTTAGACAGTGCTTTTAAAAAGCGCTGCTAAAAGTGTTGTTTTAGAAAGCGCTTTATCAAAAACGCCGGTAAAGGACCACTTTAGACAGCACTTTTAAAAAGCGCTGTCTAAAATCATATAAAATTATTTAAAAAAATCTCAAAAGCACTGCTAAACGGCCACATTAGTCAGCGCTGCTCAAGGACCACATTAGTCAGCACTTTCTAAAAGGTGTTGTCTAAAGGCATATAAATTAAAATTAAAAAATAGAATCAATATTGTTTCTCTTTTCACATAATCGTTTCCCTCTCAGACTCACGAACGAAAACCCTTTCCCTCTCACAAATCGTCGCTGTCCAAGCTCATTCCGCCGTCGTCCAAGCTTCGTCCTCCCTCCTTCGTCCGACCAACCCTTTCCCTCCGTCCTTCGTCCAACCAACCCTTTTCCTCCGTCCTCCACCGTCTCTCTCGGTTGTCCTCCACCCCGACCAGCCCTTTCTCAAGGTAGGTTCTTTCTTGAATCTGAATTTTACTAAAATCATGATAAACTAAAATGCTCAATATTGTTATGTGTAAAATCAATTTGGAAAGTGTTTTTATTTGTTAGAGTGCATTAACATGGCTAAGAGCAAGCTAATAGAGAAGTTGTTTGTAGCATGATTCTTGTTGGCATAAGTTTATGATTGGTTTGTCGGATTCTATTTCTTTTATGATGTAGATCATTATTTGACTGGTTTGTGTGATTCTAGGCAAAATACTATTGCTAAGAGGCTTTGTTGACATCCACAATTCAAAGGTAGTAACTTATTGCCTCTTCTTCTTTATTTCATATAAATGACTTATAATATAAGCAATTATATGATAAACGCGGAAATAAGTTGTTTAATCATATAGGGTGTTAGTCCTCTAAATTATTTCATCTCATTAGACATTCAATCATAGTAAATATCCAAATTTTCATGATTTTAATAGCATAACTACAACATAAGGACTAGTTACTTTACTTCATATATAGTAGAATAATATATATATATATATATATATATATATATATATATATATATATATATATATATATATATATATATATATATATATATATATATATATATATATATATATATATATATATATATATATATAATAGTTAATTAGTAAACTTTGGTTATGAGATACATAGGTACTAAATTTCTAGAAATAATCCGTTTAAATCATACAAAATTTCTAAAAGTTTGTATTAATCTTCTTATAGTGTATATACTATTTTTCCCTATTTTGTTCATGTGCATTGACACCTAAATTCATTAGCCTCCTAAATGGACTGTTTTTGTTTGTTTTTGATGATCCCTTTATATTAGTGTAGTTAGTCAAAGACCATCACCAATTTGAAGAACATCAAAGCCGCATCATCTGCAGCTGACACCAATAACCCCTTTTCTTTCTTTGGTAAGTCAAGTTCAAATTCAACATTACTGATTCTTTTATTTATTTACTATCTCCTTCCTATATTTATTTTTAGTCCATATTAATAACTCTAGAAATAAATTTCTAGAAATAATTCGTTTAATTCATACAAAAAGGGAATAATCCATTTATAGTGTTTTTGTTTACTTTAATTAGTAGAAAAAATGGATAAAAAATGGATGTCTGTCGATCGATTGTCAAAAGAGTACGAGAATGGGGTATTGGAATTCGTTAAGTTTGTTGTTAAACACGCCAAAGACCCCATTCGAATGAAGTGTCCTTGCTTGGGTTGTTGTTATATGGGTCGGGTTGACGCAAATGGATTGAAATCGCATTTACTAATGCATGGAATTGATAGAAGTTATACGTGTTGGATATTTCACGGTGAAAAAAGTAACGACAATGTTGAACCGGGGGAGAAAAGTAGTACGGCCTATGCTTCAGACGATAAGGATACAAATACATACGATTTTGATCGAGTCGAAGAGGTTGCAGATGCACTTGAAGAAGATCTTCAGGATTGTCCCAAAATGTTTGAGAGATTGGTAAGCGATGCAGAGAAACCGTTGTATAAAGGTTGCACTAAATTCACAAGACTGTCTGCGGTATTAAAGTTGTACAACTTAAAGACGGGCAATGGATGGTCAGATAAAAGTTTCATAGAGTTATTAGCCCTTATGATAGATATGCTTCCGGAGGATAATGTTCTTCCTAATCGAACCTATGAGGCCAAAAAAATGTTGTGCTCTATTGGCATGAGCTATGATAAGACACATGCTTGTCCAAACGATTGTGTTTTGTTTCGAAACGAATATGCATCGTTAAATGAGTGCCCTAAATGCGGTTTATCTCGATATAAGAAAAATTGTCTCCAGTAAAAGTCTTATGGTATTTCCTATAATTATGAGATTTAGGCGCATGTTTCGTAGTGAAACCGATGCAAGACACTTGACTTGGCATGCAGATGAAAGAATTATTTATGGAAAGTATCGACATTCGACAGATTCACCACAGTGGTCGAAAATTGATGATGATTATCCTGATTTTGGAGAAGAAGCAAGAAACCTTCGCTTGGCACTATCTACTGATGGAATGAACCCACATGGTCTTCAAAGTATCTCACATACCACATGACCTGTGATTCTTGTGATTTATAACCTACCTCCATGGCTATGTATGAAGCGTAAGTACATGATGTTATCTATGTTAATTTCTGGGCCTAAACAACCAGGGAATGACAAAGACGTATACTTGACACCTTTGATCGAAGATTTAAAGATTTTGTGGGAGAACGGTGTGGAGGTTTATGATGGATATAGGAAAGAAAGTTTCAATTTGAGGGCGATATTATTTGGCACAATTAATGATTTTCCAGCATACGGGAATCTATTTGGGTATAGCATTAAAGGTCAACATGCGTGTCCTATTTGTGAAGATGGAACTGATACGACGCGATTGGAACTTTGTCAGAAGAATGTATTTCTCGGTCATCGTAGATTCTTACATTCTAAATATCACTACCATGGGTGGAGAAAAGCATTCAATGGAGACATCGAACAACGTAAAGCTCCACCTACATTATCAGGTGATCAAATTTTTGAAAAGGTGAAAGATGTGTGTACTCAGTTTGGCAAGCCTTTTGCACATAAGGTTGTCAAAGGTGCGTGGAAGAAGAGGTCGATTTTTTTTGAATTTCCATATTGGAAGTCTTTGTTTGTGAGACATTTTCTCGATGTTATGCATATTGAAAAAAATGTATTCGAACGTGTTATTGGTACGTTACTCAATATAAAAGGAAAGTCTAAGGATGGCCTTAAAGAAAGGAAGGACATGTTAAAGATGGGAATAAGAACTAAATTAGGACACGTGAAGAAAGTAAGACGAACATATCTATCACCTGCTGTTTTTACTCTATCTAGAAAGGAGAAAAAATATTGTGCAAGTTTCTAAGTGAAGTTAAAGTTCAAGAAGGATACTCTTCAGATATTAGAAGACTTGTGTCTATGAAAGACCTCAAGTTGAAGAGTTTAAAGACACATGATTGTCATATTACAATGGAGCATTTTTTACCAATAGGTATAGGTTCTATTTTGCCAGAAAAAGTAAGAAGCGCCATAACTAAATTGTGTTTTTTCTTTAGGTCAATTTGTAGTAAGGTGATCGATCCTGAGGTCTTACCAACATTGAAAAAAGATATTATCTTGTGTGAGCTTGAGATGTATTTTCCTCCCTCTTTTTTTGACATAATGGTACATCTAGTTGTTCATCTTGTGAAAGAGACACAGTTGTGTGGACCAGCTTATATGAGAGATGTACCCTGCTGAACGTTATATGAAAATATTAAAAGGGTACGTGAAAAATTGAAGTCTCCCAGAGGGTTGTATTGTTGAACGATACATTGTTGAAGAAGCGATTGAGTTTTGTACTGAATATTTGTCCAATGTTCAATCCGTTGGGCTCCTCAAAACTCATATTTTTGAAAAAAAGGAAGGTAAAAAATTAATTGGAAATACAATTTAGACAATATCAAAGGATGAACAGGAGCAAGTGCATTTTCATGTTCTGCATAATGACATTGAGGTTGAGCCATATGTTTAAATGCACAAGGTTGTACTCTGAGGGTTAAATCAGAACAAAAATGAAAATTAGATAGTACGAGAGCACAATCAAAGTTTTATACAATGGTTTAAGGATCATATTAATCAAAATGCTCTTCAGATCCCACTTCAATAACAGAAAGGTTGAGATGTTTGGCATATGGTCCAAGATGATAAAAGTACTATGCAAAATAGTGGTGTCACCGTGCTAGCTGAAGCAATGCACATATTAAGTATGAAGGACTTAAACCCCAAATATGTAAATCTATCATATTTTGGGGTTATTGAGCACATTTGGGTGTTTGGTTATGATAAATTTCATATTCCTATTTTTGGTTGCAAGTGGGTAAATAGTAGTGGCATACGAATGGATAAGTCATGATTTCTGCAAGTTGATCTTAATAGGATGGGGTACAAAGATGAGCCTTTTATTCTATCATCTCAAGTTAAACAAGTGTTCTATGTCACTGACTCGACGAGTACGAAATGGTCTATAGTGGTTTTATCTAACAAAGTGGTTGATGATACTAGTGTAGATCAAGGTGATATTGATGTTGAGAATCAGTCATGTATTAGACGGAATGATCAAGATGAGAATATTATAGCGGATGAATCATGTATCAGAAATGATCATAACGAGGGAATTTGGATCAATTCTGACGTCCGCATTGCTAAGAAACAATTAATTCATATTCCAACCAAGAAAAGAAAGAGATGTTAGTGAAAGAGGTAATATAGTAAAATGTTATATATTATGTCATTTTCAATAAATTTATATGCTATTCTTTATTTATCATTTGTTATATATATTCAATTGATTATGGGTTTTTATATTGGGTTTATGTTTTTCTTTATTACAGGTTAAATGGCTAGTAATGATGATCGCCTACATGATGATGCGACCATTACTGATCAGGAAGCGGAAATTATACGAGGAATAACAGTTATAAAGAAATCCATTCGTGATAGAGACTGGGGCACAAAATTAGACGTGCATTGGAGCCAAAGTGGCCAACTAATTGAGCCTAACGGTTCAACAGTGACAAGTTTTATTGGTGAACTTGTAAGGAATGAAGTTCCAATTACTTGTGATGATTGGAGAAAAATAGAGTTGAAAGAAGCTAAAGAAAAAATTTGGAGTGAGATACAAGTACCATATTTAATGAAGTTCCAATTTGTTTTTAATGACGATTATATCTTTAAATTACTTGTACTAACGCACTCTGTGTATGTTTTTCGTAGAGGTCTTTCAACAACATTGATGATAATAGAAAAACTTTTTGTCTCCGATTGGCCGGAAAACTACTAAGAGGGTTTAGGACTTTTTTAAATATCAAGTTTCTTAGGGATGTGGATAAAATTTTTGTTGATGCAGAGCTTCCATCTAAATATGCAAGTTTGGTTTCACCTAAAGAATGGAAAACATTTAAAGCCAAACGAAAAACCCAAGAATTTCATAGTGTAAGTGAAACAAATCGGCAAAGAGCATCAAGTCTCGCATATCCATACAGAAAAGGGCATATTGGATATGGACGCTTAGAACAATCTATCGTAAGTATCTATAAATTGCAATGAAATACTTGTTCATCATGAATTATATTTGATCATATTATTTGGCTTTATGTGTAGTTAACAAAGGATAATAGTTCTGAAACATCTCTTCCGGCACATGTTTTGTGGAAGGAAGCCCGTGTGGGTAAGGATGGAGTTGTCAAAGAAGATGTTCAAAAAGTTTTTGAGAAATGTGTAAGTATAAAATTATTTTTTTAATTAAATCAAAAGTTTAGTAACATATAATTAAGACAAATTTTCAATATTCATATGAATTTCAGGAGACTCTATCTCAGCCTACATGTCCAGATGAAGACAATGATTGCAGGAGCATACTTAGTCGAGCATTAGATGTTCGTGAGTATTCTGGTCGGGTGAGGGGTAAGGGATTTGGAATCACTCCAAAATCCTTGAAGATGAAAACACAAAAGATTCCTAGAAATAAAGAACTACATGAAACCTTGGAAGCACTACAAGCTGAAGTCCATGAATGGAGAAGGGAAAAAGAATTAAGAGAGCAAGCTTTAGGTTGTAAAGCTACTAGTGACAAATGTAGTATCAGTTGTAATTTTCAACTGAATCTTCCAGAGGTAATTATATATATCATTATGAAATTAAAGTAGCTTAATTTATTTAATTGAAATATATACACAATAACAATTTGAAATTTATTATTGGTTTTAGGGCATTTCACCTTGTCATCTCTACTTATCGTCAATGACTTATCGGATGGTTGGCAAGGGAAAAGTGCATAACACTTTGGGAGAATTACTTCACACTAAACCGCTCCCTACTGGCTGTTTGAAAGTATCGATGGATATTGCTTTGGAGAAGGATGTGTTATTACCACATCCTGACGATGTTTCGGATGCCACACTTGTGGGAGATGCAATCGGTTTGTTTGTTGCATGGCCATCAAGCCTCATTAGTGTAGATAATGAGGTATGCTTAAAACCATATATATGAACCTTTGAGTAATCAAAGTTTTTACGCGCATTTTACGTACATTTGTTTTTACATGGTTATGTTAATTAGATTCCAACAAAATCCAAAGCAAAAGACAAGGGGATTTTGCGGCAAACCGAGTCAGTGGCATCAATAAAAGAGGTACATCACAATTATATGATATTTATGCATGTAACTAATTAAATGTTAATTCGTGATCTTATACTTCACATAACTAATTATATGATCTTTAGATTCATGCTAAAGAGAATGAAGATGTCGGTAGGGGTAAGAATCCTGAAATTAGCAACATTTCCACACAAAAAAAGGTTGTTGCTAAGAAGAGCGCGGCTAAAAAATCCTACTTCCAAGTTTAGGTCGTGCCTTGGGACATTTTTAGAAATGTATGATATTCCAGAAGGAAATACTCATCTTCTACCTATGGAGTTTGGTATTTTTGGTTTTGAATATTCTGAAACAATTGGGATGGAGGATTTTGATCAAGTTTTACAACATACACAATTAGGACTTGGTGTTGTTAATACATACATAAGGTATATCCGATCTACTTTGTCTAATTAATTGATCAATTCATTTACTCATTTCAAATGTTAATGAGGTCTTTTATTTAAGGTTTTTGTATGAAAAATTGATGCGCCCGAGTAAAATGGAGCAAAGATTTGCTTTTTTATCTCCTTTCAGTACCAACTTAGGGTTAATCATTCATAAACCAGATGAAGTTATGACGTATGTACTCGAGCGCTTTATGGCCAACAAAGATACTAAAAAGTTGTTCTTTTTACCGCTTAATATCGACAACGAGTTAGATTTTCATTCTAAATTCATCTATTATAATTTTTCATATTTTGACGTTGTGTAAAATGTTTTCATCTCACGTTTGTTTAATCTTACAGTTGACATTGGTTGTTGGTCGCGATTAATCCTATCAGAGAAGTTGTATATTATCTGGATTCTTTGCGCAATGATCCAAGTACATACCAAGGTATGAAGAATATGGTTGATACGTAAGTGAGATTGTTCTAAATATTTGTGTGTATATTTATTTATTTATTTATGTGAATTATTCTAAATATGCGTTTATGTTTTATTAGCATTATACAAGTTTTTCGAGCACAAAGAGGTGTTCAAGTACCAAAGAGTAAATCCAACAACATTACATGGATTATAGTGGAGGTATATTAATTAATTATCACAATTTTGATTATATTAATAGTGATGATACTTGATAAAACTTAGGCCTTATCCATATTTTCTTTTCATGTGTAGTGTCATCGGCAACGTAATGAAGTAGATTGCAGTTTTTACATGTTGAGATTTATGAGAGAAATCCTTCTTTTGGATCGAATAGAGATTCCATCTAAGGTATGGATTTCTAACTTAGGAGTTACTTTAATATTTAACACATATTTCTCATATAATTAAATAGTTTAAACTTAAACATACTATGTTATATTATTATGTAGTACTTTGATAAATTCAAGTGTGCTTATTACTCAAGTTTTCAGTTGGATGAACTTAAGGAGGATTGGTGTCAATACATTATTGAGACGAAATCTATATAAGGTATATTGTAATCTTACTTTAATTGATGAGAATTTTGAGTATATATATTCAAGTGTTGCAATTTTATTGTTGTTTGTCATGTGGTAAATTATATATATTTTGTTTGTATCATGGTTTGAATTACGATATTTTGGTGTTGTTTCAGGTTATATGTGCATATGTAGAAGATAGAGATTAATAGATTTTGTAATGATATATAATGGTGTTGTTTTTTTGTAAAAGTATATACAGGTGCAAAATTTGTAATTTATAATGGTATATACAGGTATCATAGTATCTTTGGTATGTATTTGTATCATAGTATCATAGTAATTTGTAATGGTTTAACGTAATATGTAATATGTAAAAGTATCATAGTATCTTTTGATATTATTTTTTATTGGATTAAAGCTCCAATATTAGTGAAAATCTGGTGAAATTTATAATGGTATATACAAGTGCAAAATATGGTGAAAACCTGGTGCAAATATGGTTAAAATTTGTGCATATAAAATTGTATATATCAAACAACGTTTTTTTTCAAAAAAGTTATATAAAAAATTTCATTGACATTAGACAGTGCTTTATAAAACGCTATCTAAAGCCCCCATTAAACAACGCTTTTACTGTAAAAGCGCTGCCTAAAGGAGATCTTTTTTTTTCTTCAGAAAAAGCGCTGGCTAAAGGGGACCTTTAGCAGCGCTTTAAAAAAAAGCGTTGTCTAAAGGGGGCTTTAGACAACACTTTAACATTAAAAGCGCTGCCTAAAAGGATTTTTTTTTTTAAAAATATTTTGTATCAGAAAAAACGCTGGCTAAAGGGGGCCTTTAGCAGCGCTTTAAAGGTAAAAGCGCTGGCTAAAAAGAGCCTTTAGCAGCACTTTTACCTTTAAAGTGCTGGCTAAAGGGGGCCTTTAGCAGCGCTTTCAAAGTAAATGGGTTGGCTAAACGGGGCCTTTAGCAACACTTTTACCTTTAAAGCGCTGGTTAAAAGGGCCTTTAGCAGCGCTTTTAAAGTAAATGAGCTACCTAAAGAGAGAATTTAGAAGCGCTTTTATTTTAACATAGCGTTGTCTTTTCCTACAGTATCGCTGGAATAGACAGCACTTTAAAATGCTGTCTAAAGCCAAAAAAAGTATTGTCTAAAGTCTTGTTTGGCGTAGTGTTTATTATATTGGAAATAGAAAAACAAAAATGAATTGAAAAAGACAGCGTTTAATTTGAATTGCAATCAAAACACAATAAATAGAAATACATTATACATGTTCAATTTTATAAATGAAAGAAATATTTAACAAAACATCAACTTTAAATTCAATTTTAATTTATATAACAAATCCATTAAATAGAAATAATTATTATTAACACATATTCATTACACAAAATTTGAAACTCTATCTTTTATTGGTGAATTTTGTATGAGAATTAACCATTTATAACACAATAGGATCGAACAAAAAGGATAAACAGTTCTTCAAATCTTTAATAACAATTGTTTTTCCTTCCTACTTTAATTTAACATTAGCTATTTCGTGTACAAAAAAAAAAAAGAAATATATCAATATACAAAATATAGTGAATAATGTTGTTCAAGTAAATATATTTATTCAAGACTTTCGAGTCCATATGTTTTGCAATAGATATTGTCAATTTCAACTAATATTTTCTTTAATATGCTATATCGTGTCTTACCAAAATTTGAATCCAATCTCCCTAAAAAACACACGTTAAAAACTTATAATCAGTAAACAATAATAATAAAAGATAATAATATTCATAAATAAATAAAATGAAAAAAAAAACTAAGAAACAGTGAAAATGGAGGATGGGAACCGTCCCACTCCCTTAACCTATTTTTTAGAAAATAAATAAATAAATAAATAAAAATTAATTTGAAAGAGTCAAACTTAAATAAAATATAAAAAATGCACTCTCTCGCACGTGAAATCACCTTTGGATGAAAAGAGAAAACATTTATTTCTTTTTTGCAAACGCCACTTTTATTTTCTCTGAGAAAAACTCAAAAAACCAAAAATTACTTGCATCCCTCTTTCCTCAAATTTTTCCTCATAATAAATCAAAGTAAATAAAGAACAAATCAGAAAACAAAAAAAATAAAGGAATTAGAAAAGACTAACAATAGATCTGAAAAGTCGAAGGTTCGAACACGATTGATGAAACTTTTTTAAGTTGCAAGAAAAAAGAGAATGGATTCATTTCAGAACAAAATACGATGAATTTATTAAAGTATAAACGTAATTGAAGAAGCATTTTGTAAATAAAAAAAGCCAATGCTGACGGAGAAAAGAAATGGGGGTTAAAGAAATGGTGAAGCTACTGTCAAATAGAAGAAAGTGTTAGGTAGATGGAGGGTATGGGAATGAATTTATAGATGAATGTATAATTGAAAAGGAGTTGAAAGGATTGGTGTTTTAAACATAAAAATTTAAATTGGTGGTGTTTTCCAATGCTTTGAAGGAGAAAGGCTACATATTGTAGTCTACAAAAATAACTATTGCAATAAAGACAATATAATTAATTAAGGTTTTAGATAAATGAATGGTTATAGAAGGTAATTACGTTAGGATAATAACGTAATTTTGGTAGTAATTACTTTTTATATATTAAAGTAGATAAGAAGCATTTCTCATTCATTCAACTTTGATTTGATATTTGAAGTGTCACTCTTTATATACTTATTGTATATGGATAAATTGATTAAGAATAATTGATTTGGATCTTACCGATTGATCAGAACTTACAAGTGGTTCGAAGGATGATCTTTGACTGACTAAAAAGTTGAGGAGAAAAGGGAGTTGTGCCTGCAAAGCACTCTAACGATCAAGTAAGTGTGGGAGAAAAGACATACAAGAAGGATATTAGGGTTTATGGTGTGAGACAATGAATACATGGTCATCACATGTGTGAGGGTTTATATAATGCTCCCCGGCGCGTACTCATTGGTTCCTATTTTTGGACCTAGATATGTGGATCGACGAAAATAGGTAACTGCCAGGACCAAGTCAAATGGGTATGTATACTCGTAAGTAGTCATTTGTTACGAGGAGGGGGTTTACGGGCAGATGACCATTTTGGTCATTTCCTGGGTGTCTGCCTGACTCGTATCGGGACGACATGAGACATTAGTTGATCTGGTCAGGCGTGTATGTCGGGTATAACTGATCGAATGACAAGTGTCGTGGTCGACCAGAGTGTTGAGCCGCTGTCATCGGGTCGTGCCAAGGACAAGAGTGGATTGGGACAATTCTAGTTATTAGGTCAGTCCAGAATATGAGCCCCTCAAGCCATCGCTCCTAGGCATAAGAGTGATGACTTAGAACTAACCCGCAAAACAGTGGTGCTTCTGGGTCGACCTCGTTTAGGGAGCATGAGGGACACTCGTTATGTTTGCCTCGCAGAGAGGGGAACAACCGAGCTTTCTTTTCGAGAAGTTATCGTTTCTTGCGTGCATTGACCCATGGGGAGAGGAATGGTTTGGTTTTGAAAGCTGAAGAGTTGGCGTGTCACGTGTGTCTTGAGTTATGTGCTATCAAAAAAAAGGGTGATAATGGCTAGCCTAGGGACTAGGGCACAATGATGAAGCCCTTTAGAGTTCCCTAGGTACGTGCTCGTCCATGCGTTGATGAGCCCAGTCTATAAAAGGAGGGGAAAGAGCTTCAGTTGCACTTTTCGCTTGCATTTCTTCTACTCGCTCCTCCCATTTCTGCTTGAATTCATCGTTTCGCTGCCCGACTTCACCAGGCTTCAAAATTCTTGCTTGAACTGCTTCCAGCCGCCGTCTACTCCACCATTTTAATTCGTTAAGTTCTTTGATTCCCTCTATCTTCGTAGATTTGACTCCTGTTATAGCTTAGATTTCCTGGTTTTTCTCCTAGAAATACATCAGTTAGGGTTTGGGTCATCTTTTTGCTTAGATATTCAGGTTGAGTGTTGGTGGTAGACGGTGGTTTTACTAGGTGAGATCATCTGTGACATCGTGCGTTCTCCCTAGGGAACTTGGAATCATGACGGCCTTTGACGAATCGCAGATGACTCTCGGGTGAGGGAGTTTTTGTTGCCTCTTTGATAGTAATCGGGGGTGAATCCAGTTTGTTAGGTCGGGGGAGGTGATGATCGTCCATCTATTGCCTAAGTGAGGGCTCTGGTCAGGGACAAAGTCCTTGTTTCGGCGCCCTTTCACTTGATTAGCGGTGGAAGGAAGGATTTAACTTCGAAATCAAACTCACTTATATCCTCTACTTTTCAGGTATTATGGCCGACAGTGTCGAAGACGGGCTTTTTACTAAGCCCAATGGGTCTGCCCAGAGTTCCACGGAGGGCACTTCTAGTGAGGCGAGTACCTTGGGGCATCGGAGTCCGTGTCAGAGGGGTTAGAGCCAGGGCCTCCCAGTGAACAGGCTGTTGGGGAGGATGGTGAGATGGTTCCTGTTGACTAAAGTATGCCCGTGGTCGAGGATGATCTGTTGGACTGGGTTGCATCGGGCCCGCGGGAGCATGCTTCGTATTTCTACAGTCATCAAGAGGATGTTTTTATGATGGTAAACTTGGTGATGGATCGTGAAGGGGCCGAGGAGGAGTGGTTGGTACGGATCCATGGGAAGGAAAGTCGGATATGTTCAGAATATGATACTTGGCGAATTCCTATGTACGATATCTTGTTCAGGGAGATGAGCTCTGATTCCCTTTTTTGGATTTTGAAGTGGCGGTCTTCAAGCATCTTCAACTCGCTCCCTCCCAATTGCATCCGAATTTGTTCTCCTTTCTATGGGTCTTCGAGATCGTGTGTGATTATCTGCAGGTCGAGGTCACCGTTCCTCTACTGCTTCTATCTTCAGAGGAACACGTTCGGCTAGCAGTTCAAATGGGTTTCTTTGAAGCAGGAGAACGGGAAATTTTTCAAGGCTCTTTTGGAATTCGCTGGTTTCTTCAAAGAAAAGTATATGCTCGTTCAACCTATTTTCCAAAGAGTGCTGCTGAATGTTTTCGGGGTTTCCCCCGCGTACGAAGAGGACGAAGCCCCTGTTCATAATGAGACGGGGGAGCAGGTGAACAAGATGGTGTCCAAGTTTCCTTTCTAGTGGATTAGGAGGCACTCTGAGAGGGGAACTGACTCTTACGTCTAGAAGAAGAACCAGCTGGGTCCTGAGGACCAGGCTAGCTTTGATCGTTTAGTCTCTTTTGTCGCGGGGATCCCTCGTGTCCAATGTTAAGGAGAAAAATAAATGTTGATATATTTGTAGACAATTTTGTGTTCTTTGCAATCTATTTTGTTAATTGGTAGTGTTTAAGTTTGTAAATAGATGTAAATAAGAAATTATATAGTTTTTGAGATAAGCCACTTTGTTTACTTAGTTTTATGCTTATTTTGTAGGTTTTAATGTTGATTATTGGAGCTTTGGGAATCTAGAGCCAAGAGTGAGGTGCAACAAGTCAAAAATTGAAGATTTGCTCAGGCTAGCGCGTTAAGCGCAAATTATAACGCACTTTGATGTTTTGCACATTTGGCAGAATGACATGTTTTTTGGTCTCGCTAAGTGGCCTGGTCTCGCTTAGCACGCTCCACTGAGTTAGAAAAAAAATATTTTTGTTGAGCCATCTTAGCACGCTCTGGCCGCTTAGCGGGACTCACTTTTGGGGCACTTGTATAAATATCATTCTTTGTAATATTTTGGCCACCAACTCTTGTCAAACACACAAAAATCAGATATTTAGGTCTAAGAAATACATTTTATCATTTTGGAACTCAAGATAAAAGATTTCTACCTTAAATATTTGATATTTTCTAGTCGACGCTCATCGATATTCACACTTTATTGGTTGATCAAACTACCATGGTGATAGGTAGCTAAATCCTTCTTTGTGTCAAGATTAGAGGTAGATAATCTTTATCTTTGTATGTATTTAGCTTGATCATTTGTATGTGAACATGTTGATGATAAATATATGGTGAAAACTCTTGTTTTATGGTTTATATTTGAGTTGATCATTATTGAGAAGTATGTTCATCTCTTGACCTAGGTTTTCACTTATTAATGAACAATTTCTAGACATAGTTTTATGAGTTAATATTCACTAATATTGAGCTTTTAAAGTTATCAAATTGATAGTTAGGTAGAGATATCATCTAAGAATCAATTTGATAAAACTCACAATTTATTTTAGAGATGAAACATCTTGAGAGGATATGTGATTATGTTTATTGTTAATAAGTTCACATACTTGATTTAGAAAATAGATCTGAAAGAGATTATCGAGCCCTAATCTTCACACACTTTTATCAAACATTTCCAAAACTTTGTTTTCCCTATACTTGATATTTTGCATGAAATCGACATTTTTCGTTACTAAAACCAAAATCAAACCCTTTTCTGAAACTTAAGCTTAAAACAATTATAATTGTAGAACGGCGGTAATATCACACCAATATCTGTGGAAAATGATAATTTAAATACATGCCCTGTAAAGAGAATTTCAACAAAATGGCGTCATTTCCATGGATTGGCGTTTGATATTGAAAGCATTGCAATATTTCTATTGTTTTAAGTTAAATTATAACATTTTAATATATCTTGTTTTTTTCACTTTTTTGGCTAGTGTTTTCATACTTTTGTTTATGCGAGGAAGTGTTTCTGAAGATCAACTCCTTTTTGATCCTGAAATCAAAAGGACTTGCAGAAGACTTAATAGCAAGACAAGAAGAAGGAGAAAGCTAGCTAAGGAAAGGAAAGAAAGAGAGGAAGCATCTACTTCTTCAACAATCCAAAATCTAGAAGAAGTTATGGCGGATCCACCACCTCCACCTAGAGGTTCGTGCTCAATTTTCTCTCCAAGCTAATGCGAGGAATTCTGAGATGAAAACTGGCATACTACAGCTTTTGTATGTGAATCCTTTCACTGGCCTGGATCATGAAGACATGTACTACCATCTTACAAAATTCTATGAGATTTCCGGTTCCGTGGGAGCTCCAAAATCTGAAGAAGAACAAGCCTTCAAGAGATTATTCCCTCATTCTTTAGTGGGGAAATCCAAAGATTGATATCTTGACCAACCCACTCAAATTATGACGGAATGGAATGTTTTAGAAGAAAAATTTCTAGAAAGATTATTTCCTCAATCTAGGTTTATGGAGGCCAAAACCGTAATATCTATGTTTTCTCAAGTTAGTAATAAATCTCTCAATGAAGCTTGGGAGAGGTACAAGTCAATACTGAGAAAGTGTCCTAACCATGGTTTTGATGAGAATATGAAATTACACATTTTCTGCAATGGTCTTCAACCTCAACCGAAACTATTGTTGGATGCTACAGCGGGTGGTTCATTAATGTCAAAAACTTCGGAGGAAGCAATTTAAATCATTGAGAAGATGGCGAGAAATGATCATCAATTTCAAAACGACCGGGGGACCTCACAAAGGAAGTCAGGGGTTCTTGAATTAGGAACGGGTGATGCTATCCTAGCTCAAAACAAATTAGTTTCATAATAAGTGGAGGAGCTTACGAAGCAAATGGCCAAACTACATCAACAAATAAAAGAGGTGCAAGAAATTCCGAACAAGCAAGTACAACAAATAGCTTGTTGTGAGTTATGTCAAGGTGATCATCAAACCGGGTTTTGTCCTCCGATGGGAGAAGAAGCGAATTACATGGGAAATCAAAACCAAAATCAAGCTTATCAACAAGACAAAAAAATTATCAAAATAATCAAGGTTACCAACAAAGGGGTAATTAAGGTTATCAACAAGGTTGGAGGCGAGATGGTGGAAATGTAAACCGACAAAATCCATACCAAAATACCGCTTAAACTTCACAACCTCAAATTGGTACTTCAAAGATGGAAGAAACTCTCACTCAATTTATGAAATTTTTAATGGCAAACCAAAAGAGAAATGAAGCGGAAATCAAAAATCTTGAGAATCAAGTTGAAAGAAACTAGTTGAGCAACAAATGGGGCCATCCTTTTCCGCAAACACTCAAGCAAATCCGAAGGAGAATTGTAAAGAAATTGTAATAAGGAGCGGAAGAGAAGTTGGTGGAGAAGAAAATGTAAAGAAGGGTGACGAGGTTTTTGAGGAGGAGATTGTGGTAGAAGAGGAAGTAGAAGATGAGAAAGTGGTAGAAAAAAATGTTAAGGAGGAATTAGTTGAAAAGGACCAATTGTAGAAGGACAAAGTAGAAAAGAAAGATATAGAAGAAAAAACGATAAAGAAGAAGGGGAAAGGGAAAGTGAATACTATTCCGCTTCAAAATTTGTCGTATCCTCATGCTCATTCCAAGAAGGATAATGCTAGGAACTATGCTCGATTTATGGATATATTTAAGCATTTGCAAATAAATATTCCATTTTCCGAAGATAGGGAGCAAATGCCTATGTATGAAAAGTTCATGAAATATATCCTTACAAAAAAAAGAAGATCGACGGATCAAGAAGTTATCATGGTTGATGCAAGTTGTAATGCTATCATTCAACGAAATCTACCAAAGAAGGAAAGTGATCCGGGAAGGGTTACTTTTCTGGTTACCAATGGTGATGTTTATGTTGGTAAGGGATTGATCGATTTGGGTTCTAGCATTAATTTGATTCCTTTGTCTATTGTGAAAAGAGTTGGGAGCATCAAGATGAAGTCAACAAAGATGACACTTTAACTAGCCGACAAATTCATTACTCGTCCTTACAGTGTAGCTCAAGATGTGCTAGTGAAAGTGGATAGATGTTTCTTCCCAATTGATTTTGTTGTGATTGAAAAGGAGGAAGACCATGATGCACCTTTAATTCTCAGCTGACCATTCATGAAGACCGCAAGAATGATGATCGACATCGACGATGGTTTGATGAAGGTCCAATTTCAAGATGAAGAAATAAGTTTTAATCTCTTTGAATCTATGAAACATTCTAATGATAAAGGAGCTTGTTTTAGAGTGTAGCGGTAAAAATGTTTAAGACTAAGCCATTGGATTGACTAGACTTGTACAAATCAAAATAAAATCGCCACCGCACTTTATTGTTTTCAAAGGAATAGGAAAAGAGCGAATAACCCGAAAGAGGGGGGAAAGATTTAAGGTAAGGGGGTTGGTTATGCAAATGGAAGGTATTAGCACCCTAAACATCTACGGTATTCCGCAGGAACCTCTTTGTAAAATCTGTATATTTTGGCTATAAAAATGGATGGTGGAGGTGAGAAAAGAAATATGTTTTTATGGTTTTTGCACCCGTCGCGGTTGCGAACCTTTAGTGCCTATGTTCCACCTTCCGTGCAATAGGGGATCGGGGTACACGTAGTTCCTCTTTTAAAAAAATTTAAAATACAAGTGTGATGGTTAATTTTATGAGATAAGACATCATTATCATTTTCTGTGTGGAAAACATACTTACTATCCACAATTATGAGAAAGGAGAATTTGCATCATCTCAAAGTAGAGGATATGGCTTGGATTTTAAAATCAACAATACCTCACTCAACACCCAAGTGGAAAATATCTCTCTTCACTATATATTGTAGAAGTATAGTTGTTTGCATCACTACAAGGATTGACAAGAGTCAAATCTTTTTGAGAAAAGTTTAAAGATAAAATCCAAAGTGGCAAAATGGTTTGAAATGAGATCGATTGACTTTTAGTCTTCTCACAAAAAAATGTCAAAGTATTATTAAGTTAATTTATGAAAATGTTTTGAAAATGCATGGACGTAAGTCCAAGTTTATTATGAAAGTGGTTCAACTTTAAAAAAAACAAGAGTTTTTCAAAAGATATAGACGATTTTTGAAATTAAAGAAGATGGGAGGAGAAGAAAGGACTATCCTAAAGCATAAGGTAAAAGCTAGGGATAAGAACCATCTAACCAATCAAGAAGCCAATACTTGACACTATGGGCCAAGACAGAATTCCCATTCTTTGGATTGAAACCAAACAAGTAATGATACTAGACCTCTTGAAAGAACCACACTTCAAGTGTAGCAAGTCTTCACAAAAATTGGGCAGAGTAACGACTGTATACAGGTGAATTCCAGATTACAAACAAAGAGTATAATAATAACCTGCACACAAAACAAACAAACAACCCAATGCCTTGAGGTAAACCTCAAGAGTGCCAGACAAAATAATCAGATAAGGTCACAAGGTCTCCAATCATAGGCCAAGGTTTCTAATCCTAAGTCCAAAAGGTCCAATGCTCCATAATGCCAAGGATAGTAACCAAATAGTCCAAGTATCATTAAAGATTTTTAGTGTTTATGTTGATTATTAGGTGTTTTAAAAAAGAAAAGTAAATCTCGAGTGAGCAAAAAATAAAAATGAAAAGAAAGTAAATACTCAAATGGGCAAAGATGAAAATGGAATGAAATGTAAATGCTAAAAGTAGATAGTGCATAAAAATAAAATGGGGGCATATAGTAAAAATAAAGGATAAAGTCAATTATTAGTGATTAGTGGTTAGTTGGATGATCATCTTGAAACTTGCATTTGGAACTCATTAGAGTATTGGTAGAACCAAAGCCTCCACACAATAAGTTGCATTTTCTTTTTGTCAAGTATATCAACCATTTGGAATCCTCATGAGTACCATTTAATGATCAACGATGTTTAAGTGATCCGCGTTGACCAAAGGTGTTGTAGATCCATTAGAGGATTGGTAGAACCAAAGCCTCCACACAATGAATCTCAAGGTTATTGGATGAAAGAGATCAAATTAACATACTTGGGCTTGCAAACATAAGTTTGGGCCACAAATGATCATTTATTCGAATCGGGACAAAATTTAGCGCTATGTTAAGCAATCGTAAGTGGACTTATATAGAAGTCGCACCTATTTTGAGGCCGATCAATAGAAATCTATACACCATTTATTTTGAGACATGATATAGAGATCATGCTCTAATAACACTTAGTGCAATAAAAAAGGGATGAGATGAAGAGGGGTGGGAGAGAATATACAAAACACTTTTGAATTAAATTTAATCAAACTATTATTAAAATCATTCATCCATTTTTATGGAGTTAGACTCAACACCATGGATCCAATGATGTTAATAAAGTTCATAATCAAAACTTTAACCCAAGATCAGCCAGAAAATAGTCACAAAATAATATTACATTTAACATATACAAAAAAGGTTTAAAAAATGTATTAAAATAGAAATAAAAGAGACAAATATCAACTATGTTAAAATTGATCAAGAAATAAAAAGTAAGTCCATAGAAAAATCAGAAAAGGACTCAAATGGTTTTATAAATTTTTTGGTAATTTTTTAAAGTCAGAAGCTATTTTTAAAATTAAAAGAAATGAGTAAAATAAACTAAAAATGATAAAAAATACCACAGTCAGAAATAAAAAATAAGTGAGGTCACCAATATTTGTCACGATATCATTGGATCATTCCATAATTTTTTCAGAATTTAAAAATGCATAAAAGTATTTTTAAACATTTAAAATAATTCAAATAAAGTGAAAATTTATAAAAAATACCAAAACACAAAATTAAATTGTGAAAAAATAAAAATCAGAAAGAGAATAATCAAAAATATTTTTCATAATTTTTTCATAATTTTGGACTAAAAATGAATTTTCTATGATTTTTTGAAGTTTAAAACAATTAAATATAAAAATCAGAAAAGAAAATAAAAACCAAAAAAATATGGGTCATCTGATCAATGTAAAAACACGTTAGTAAATAGTTCAAGTGGACCTGGCGCACTGTGCATGTTATGGACTTTAGTGAATAATGCATAGGATCATTAATTAAATCAAATTTTTGAAAAACACAGATGGCGTGCCTTCATTGGTTAGAAGATGACACGTTGGTCATCTTCAACCTCCAGCCAGTCCCAATACCAGGTTGCTCAATCTGTAAAATTATAGCATGAGACTTATGCCATTCGCTTCGTCTCTTCAAGACGAAGACAACCACACATTCGCGACAAATTTATATAAATTGTAGCTCAAGCAATTTGGAAGGAAAGTTTTGAAAAGGGAAATTTCATGGTCAAAACGTGTTTCCAGTAAAAAAACAAGTGTTGCAAATAGAACCAGGGAAATGAGAGCATCACAATGATATCAAAGTTTTGAAGAATTGATGAAAGAATCTACCTATTGAAGTTGAGTTGCAGAGCTCTGAAACTGGACTTCTATGGAGCAATATAGGGCACCATTCTTGAATGTAATTATATGGTTAGCTTCAGGGAAGATCAAGGAAGGTGAATTGATGGAAAAATTGGATTGAAAAAGGCTTGAGAATGGATTTCGAAGTTGCTGAATTTTGAGTTATGGAACAAGTTTGGCAGGGTGATTCTGGCTATCCAAGCTTGAGGAAATGAATGGGGGGGATGACCCTCTATTTATAGGGAATCAAATGGAATGTCCAAGCGTGTGAAATGATGAAGTTTGGAGGGAAATCGCGTGAAGTTGCAAACAAGAAAAGTGTGACTTCTAATTTGATCAAAACTCAACCAAAACATGCGTTTTGTTGTGCTAATCCACTCTGGAAGTTCACTAAACATGTTTAGAGGCAAAAACACGTGGAAAACTTGTGATTAGAAGCTAAAACAAAGATTTCAAAACCTGACTTGTGATGAAACTTCAGTTCCAAGTTACCAAGTTCAATCAAATGTCATTCCCAGCTCAAGGGGTCTTAGGGCATGATTCTTGATGCTTTAGAAAGATGAGGTTACAAGCTTTGCAATGAAAAAAGAATGGGATCAAATGGATGCTTGAGCTGAAAGTTGCATTGAGTCAAAGCTGGAGAAAAAGGGTTGTGTGATACGGTGGCAGAACCGACTGTTAATACTGGTTTGCATTTTTTGTTCGCAAATGTGCGGTAAGAAAAAGTCACCACCGACTTTTATTTGATCCAACAAGGAAAAGGAAAAAGAACAGAAAAAACCTTTTTCAAGATGTTTCTGAGTACGGGGGGTAGGTTATAGAAAGGGAAGGTGTTAGCATCCTTTCTATCTATGGTTTTCCATGGGCTCTTAGGTACTTGCTCATTTTTTAAATTGCTTGTGTGTGTTTTGTAAAAAGTTATGTTTAACTTCGTGATAACTCTTGTATCTATCCTCAAGAGC
Source organism: Vicia faba (assembly GCA_948472305.1). NCBI lineage: Eukaryota > Viridiplantae > Streptophyta > Magnoliopsida > Fabales > Fabaceae > Vicia > Vicia faba. The sequence goes on from OX451741.1 coordinate 1,401,828,717, forward strand.
GTGACGAAATGGTTTTTGAAAACTGTTTTGAAAAGTGTTGGTGTGATTGTTTGAGAAAGTACCTAGGAACTAATCTACCTACTCGAAAAAGGTCTGTTCGTTTTCCTTTTAGACAATGCTATCTTATTATTGAGAAATAGGTAGCATCGTCGTTGGAGTTTGAGGGACTATCAAAAGGGACGAAATGGTCATTGAAGGCAACATGTAAGGATATCTTAGTAGTTCGAAGGGACTGTCATCATATATTCGTAGGCAATATCGAGGGACAAGATCATTTCTCATAGGCAACTCGAGGGACATTGAGGGACCATGATCTTTATGATGACTTTAACTGGATGGCTTTAACCGAGGGTCTTTGATAAGGGTATCCCTACGTTCGAGGGACATGACCATTGTTTTCCGAGGCAACCAAGTGGGGAGTACCCTAGGGGTGTAAGTGTGCAATAGTGTGTTTTTTCAGTTATATTTATCTTGCAATTAGGGTTTTCTATCGTTCATTTTTATATTTCCATACAATCCTATTAATTTAAGCATTGTATAAAATATAGTAGCAGGAGATAAAGACGGAAAGGTAAACCTAAGCTATTACAGAGCTTTCGGGCAATTACATAATAGTGAAGAGTGCGGAAAAGAAATCCTAAAACTATTACATTCCGGAAGCAATTACATGATAATGAAAAAAGCCGAAAAATAAAGTTACACTATTATATTGATAATGCGACCTATACAATTTTCCTAGAAATTAAAATGTAAAAGAATAAATAAAAATAAATTAAGGAAAAATTAAAACCTAAAATTCGAAGTTAATGTTTTTGGTGTTTTTTTTAGAAAATAATTTTAAGTTAATTAAAAAACCTAATTCTAACTAATTTTAATAAAAAAAAGAAGTTAATTAACTTAATTTATTAATAAATGAAAAAAAGCCAAAAATTCAGTTACTAACTAAAACAAAAACATAATCCTGATTTATTAAAAAAAATGGTTAATTAAAGGGTTAATTACAAAGAAAACCTAAAACCTAATTGTTTTTCTAATTTGCAAAAAAAAGTTAATTAATTAAATTAAAGAGTTAATAAAAAAAGAGTTAATAATAATAAAAAAAAATTAAAACCTAAATTAATTAGGGTTTGTAAAAAAGGTTAAGTTTTCCAATTAATAGGGTTTTTGATTTAAATAAAATTAGAGTTTATATGAATTTAGGGTTTTTAAGGAAGATATTAAAGAGAAAGAAATGAGGCAAAAAGGGTTAAAAATAAGCAAAATTATACATATTGTCAGGGGTGGGTGTTGAACCAAAAATTAATTTAAAACCTAAAATTAGATTAAAAAACCTTAAAATTAGTTATTTGAGTTTATTATGAAAAATCAAAGGTTTGTGAAAAATATTAAATTTTATAAAAACGTTTTAAACAGAAAGAATGAAAATAGGTAAAAGGATAAATAGTAAGGAAGAAAACCAAAACTAATAAGGGTGAGTGTTGAACTCACGCCCTTAGCCTCCTCAGGATGTCTGCATCGCCATGCATTGGTGGTTATTTTGTTTTGGCCTCAGCGTTTTGTAATAACCCTGCACGGGATCCTGTATAAATCTGCAGTATTGAATCTCATGAACACATTAAATAAATTACTATATCATGAAATACAAATAAAGCAAATATATGAAATTTTGTAATATTAAAACTGATATGGCATGTATGAATGCTTCTATACCCTTTTGATCATGGAGATCAAATCAGCCTTACCCTTACTGGAGAAGTAGTGAGATGTGGGTTTGTAACAAGGATGGCTTGTTTGTAGTGAGATGAGGGTTTGTAACAAGGATTTCTTGTTTTTAGGGTTCTTGAAAGAATTTGATATTTTGACAGGGTTGTGTCCAAGGTTTTTTTTTCTCGTCGTGTTCTTCTTTGTGTGAAAATAATAAGATTATATAATGGAAATTAGAGCAAAGATATGGGCTTTGAATGTGCAATTGGGCCTCCAATGTTCACTTGAGTCTGATGCATTCCAAGCTAAATCGCTGGGAGTTAAGTGCAATTTTTGAAGTTAAAATGTGAAAATAAAATGTAACCGACATCGAGAACTAACTCCTGTCCGAAAATGGGCTCAATCGGATAAACGGTAAATTAGTTATGAATTTTTGAAGTTTGGCCTCAGACAAACTTATTTTGGGCTACAGTGTCAACTCTAGCATGTTCTTCAATAAAAAACTGGTATTGATCAGAGCATAACTCAGTCTTGACTTTTGAAGCAAAGTTGTAGATCTCTGAGTCAGTGACCTTGTGTAAAAAGATGGGCCCGATCCGATAAAAATTGAGCGAGTTATGAATTTTCGAAGTTTCGACCCAGATGAAATAATATTCAGCATTCAGGATTTTCGGTGTGTCACGCGCACTCTGGATTAAAACGAAGGCCTTTTGGATATCGTTCGAACTTGATACCTCTTGTGAAAACGTAGTCAACTCAATTTGTGAAATTTTGGCACCGGAACCAGCTCGATACGATGAAAATTCACCAAGTTATGATTTTCTGAACATGACGCAAATAAACTTTTGTCACAAATTTTCTGTACAGAAATACTTGATAAATCTGAATTTGTGAAAACCTTCTGATCGAAATTGGCTTTCAACCTGAGAGATAAAAACATAGATGACGTCAAGACGAAACTTTGGCCACCAGAACGGGTTCAAAACAAGCCACGATCTTCAAGTTATGAATTTTTTAGTGCGTAAAAACTGCACTTTCAGCACACTTTTTCACCACATTTCTTCGAGAAAACTCACACATTCGGAGACCTTCTTTAAAGAATTGACTCTTGAGCCGAAACTAAATTTGAGAATACGTTATCAGAGACATCTTAGTGAAAGAACACCTGAATATGACGCACCGGGTTGGACTTGTAAATCTTTGAACCCCGAATCATTGCAAAACGATGAACCGGTCTTCAGCACAGAAAATACTCTGAGAACATCCATTGGAAAAATAAATGTCACATGTAACCTGACGAAGCTTGATAAATATACCTTTATTCAATAACCATAAAACCAATAATATGCGTGTATGAAAAGAGGGTAAATTTTGGGGTACAACAGCTGCCCCTGTTCAATCTTCTTAAACCTGAGGATGTAGATTGACTTTCTGCCTTTCGTAATCTGAAGGTGGAAGATGATTGAACACTAGAGTGCCCAGAAATTTGCACTCGTCTGAGATGGTGCTGGATTGTGTAGGTAGTATCAGGAATGGGCTTACAGATGCCATTTGGAGGAGATGACGGCAGGTCACCAGAGATGGGCTTAAAGATGCCATCCGGAAGATATGACGGAGAATCGTCGGAGATGGGCTTAAAGATGCCATCTAAAGGATGTTGATTTCCTGAGATATTCCTTCGATGAGAATTCTTGTTCCTGTCGTTGAGGAGGAATCTGCTGAGGAATGTTGGTCTCTGTCTTGGGAGAAATAGAATTTTAGGAACTTCAGTTGTCTGTTACTCTACTGGGGAATCATCTCTTAGTTGAGGAGGTGAAAATAAACTGCTATTTGGTCGTGCTCCAGGATTTACAGTGATTTACTGAGGATAATAAGATTAACTGCTATCTGGTCGTGCTCCAGGTTTCACAGTGACTTACTAGGGAGATGAGATTAAACTTGCTATCTGGTCGTGCTCCAGGCTTTGCAATCTCAAAAACTATTATCTGGTCGTGCTCCAGGCTTCAGAAGGAATTAAGTGGTTATCCGGTCGCATCCGGGTTTCAACTTGAATTTAAGGCATACTAACATCCAGTCGTTTCCAGGATTCAATAGTAATTGGCCGAGTAAACTGCTATCTGGTCAAATTCCAAGCCTCGTAGTACCTCACACTGTTATCTGGTCGTGCTCCAGGTTTCACAGTGTCTCTTACCATTATCTGGTCGTGCTCCAGTCTTCACAGTGTCTTATACCGTTATCTGGTCGTGCTCTAGGCTTCACGGTGTCTTATACCACTATCTGGTCGATTCCAGGCTTCGTAGTATTTGGAGAAATTAAGATATTATCCGGCCGATTTCTGGGCTTCATAGCTTGAATTTGAGATATACCACTATCTGGTCGATTCCAGGCTTCGTAGTATTTTGGAAAAATCAAGATATTATCCGGTGGATTTTCGGGCTTCATAGCTTGAATTTGAGATATACCACTATCTGGTCGATTCTAGGCTTCGTAGTATTTTGGAGAAATCAAGATATTATCCGGTTGATTTCCGGGCTTCATAGCTTGAATTTTGAGATATACCACTATCTGGTCGATTCCAGGCTTCATAGTATTTTGGAGAAATCAAGATATTATCCGGTCGATTTCCGGGCTTCATAGCTTGAATTTTGAGATATACCACTATCTGGTCGATTCTAGGCTTCGTAGTATTTTGGAGAAATCAAATATTATCCAGTCGATTTCCGGGCTTCATAGCTTGAATTTTGAGATATACCATTATCTGGTCGATTCCAGGCTTCGTAGTATTTTTTAGAAATCAAGATATTATTCAATCGATTTCCGGGCTTCATAGCTTGAATTTTGAGATATACCACTATCTGGTCGATTCCAGGCTTCGTAGTATTTTATAATGTTATCCGGTCATTCTCTAGGCTTCACAGTATGATGGGGAAACTAAGCTGTTATCCGGTCGATTTCCGGGCTTCATAGCTTTTAAACTGGAATAGAAATCTTAGTATCGATTTGACTGAACCAATGAAAGGTCTGGGGTTAACTTTAACTAGGAGAGAAATCGTAGTACCGATTTGACTGAACTCGGGAGAGGTCTCGGAATAACTTTGACTGGCATAGAAATCAGGGGAATCTTAGCGGCGATTCGGCTGACCCAGACGAAAGTCTTAGAACATCTTCAACTAGAATAGAAACCTTAGTGTCGGTTTGACTGAACCAGATAAAAATTGTGAGAACTTCAATTGGGAGAGAAATCTTAGTTTTGATTTGACTGATCCCAGGAGAGGTCTCGGATTAACTTTGACTGGCATAGAAATCAGGGGAATCTTAGCGGCGATTCGGCTGACCCAGACGAAAGTCTTAGAACATCTTCAACTAGAATAGAAACCTTAGTGTCAGTTTGACTGAACCAGAGAAAATCTTGAAAAATGTTAGAATATCTTCAATTGGAATAGAAACCTTGGTGGCGGTTTGACTGAACCAGAGAGAACTTATGAGAACTTGATTGCATCTTTCCCTGAAAGGTAAAGAGTTAGTCGTATGTAATGTCATGATGTATGAAATGTATTGCGTAATGATGTTCTCAAAATAAATAAGATTGTGTTGTATAATATGTATGTGCATGCCATGATGTATGGATATGCAATGCTATTGTGATATTCTCTAGCTGGGGAAAACAAATCATGGATTGCTGTTGGAGAGTATAAGGAGTTGAGTTCTTTGTTTCTACTGGGGATAGTGACCGAAGATGATTAGCTGGAGATTTACATCCATTCGGCTTGAGAATATTCTGCCGGGAGAGACTCTGTCTGAGAATAATCCTGCGGGGGAATGACTCCGTGGGGAAGAGAGATACTCTGTTGGAAGATCTGCTTATTTAGAGAAATAAACTCAGCTGGGGATGAACTTCCATTGCTAGAGCGATAATCTCCGTTGGAGATTAAGCTTCCGCTGTCAGAGAAATAAACTCTGCTCGGGAGAAAACTTTATAAACTGTTTATGATTATAAAGCTCGGTCAGGGAATACAGACATCAACTTTTTGAAGGAACCTGTTGGGGAAGAAATTCCTGCTTGGGGATACGGAGGTCGGACCTTGGTTGTCTCGGCTCCGTAGGGAATATAGGTATCACTGGCTTGTATGTGATAGTGACTTCGCTTCCAACTGCCTCTGCCCCTTGTACCATGCTGGAAAAGGTACATGTGGAGATTTTGTGGATGGATCTATGTCGTGATTGTACTTGAACATGTATTTAATGAGCGTCAGGATGACATTCGTCTCTGGATCGTATCTGAATTGTACTTGAAACATGTGTTGAATGAGTGTCAGAATGACATCCGTCTCTGGATTGTATCTGAACTGTACTTTGAAACATGTGTCAAATGAGTGTCAGAATGGCATTCGTATCTGGAGCGTATCTGAACTGTATCTGAAAGCTGAGTCTGAATGAGTATCAGAATGGCATCCGTATCTGGAGTGTATCTGAATTGTATCTGAACTGTATCTGAAAGCTGAGTCTGAATGAGTATCAGAATGGCATCCGTATTTGGAGCGTATCTGAACTGTATCTGAAAGCTGAATCTGAATGAGTATCAGAATGGCATCCGTATTTGGAGCGTATCTGAACTGTATCTGAAAGCTGAGTCTGAATGAGTATCAGAATTGCATCCGTATCTGGAGCGTATCTGAACTGTATCTGAAAGCTGAATCTCAATGAGTATCAGAATGGCATCTGTATCTGGAGCATATCTGAACTGTATCTGAAAGCTGAGTCTGAATGAGTATCAGAATGGCATCCGTATCTGGAGCATATCTGAACTGTATCTGAAAGCTGAATCTGAATGAGTATCATAATGGCATCCGTATCTGGAGCATATCTGAAGTGTATCTAAGAGCTGAATCTGAATAAGTATCAGAATGGCATCCGTATCTGGAGCGTATCTGAACTGTATCTGAAAGTTGAGTTTGAATGAGTATCAGAATGGCATCCGTATCTGGAGCGTATCTGAAATGTATCTGAAAGCTGAATCTGAATGAGTGTCAGAATGACATCCGTATCTGGAGCGTATCTGAACTGTATCTGAAAGATGAATCTGAATAAGTATCAGAATGGCATCCGTATCTGGAGCGTATTTGAACTGTATCTGAACTGTTTCTTGATGTATGAAAATCTTGAATAAGTAGCAGAATGCCATCTGTATCCGGATCGTATCTGAACCGTTTCTCGATTCTGGTGCTCTTGATGAATGTTGATCAAGGTATAAGTCTTCCACTGATAGACAGGTGACGGGATATAGTCGTACGTTTTAAATCCCTAATTTTTTCCTGGATCGCCCTTTCAGGTTTTTAGTCCACCGGGATACCTTTTTGCCCCAACGGCCTTTTCAGGTTTTCAACTTGTCGGGTGTACACATTTTTTTTGTATATCCCTAACTTTTTCCTGAACCCTTTTGGTTCGCCGGGATTCCCTTATTTTTGCCTAGGTGTGTCAACCTAGCGAGTCTTTTTTCATGCATAGTATTTTCCGACTATGTCCACGCTTTTAGGATGTAGAGAGTTGTCATTGTCCATAGTGTTGTGTTGTAGTACTGTCAAAAATGTTTTCTTGATGGCACATGATTCATTGCTGGAATGTGTGCGTAATGCCCCAAGCGATTCAGATGGAGATCTGCCCCTGGTTATTTGGCACTTTTAGAGAGACTTCCCTAGGTGTGTTTAGACATCATGTCATTCCCCTTGCTTATGGAAGACCTGTTATTAGAAGTGTCTTTCCCGTTGAGGTAATTCTGTCTATTGAAAGGATGTCTGTTCATCGAATATCCATTGTGCGGATTTCTCTGCTGTCAAACAATTAGTCATATGCAAACAATGTCATTTAAAGAATGCAAAACTCATGTCTGTCTTGAAATTTTGAAAATGTGTTTTGTGTAGTAAAACGAAATTTGCAAGAATGTGATATCAACTCAGGATTCTTAACAAAGCCTACAGGAGTCAGGATACCTTTGTAACAGTATGCTCTCAAACTAACCCATGCTTCAGCTAGGACTTTTAAGGGTTATAACGTGGCCTGGTTCATGGTTCAAGAAACAAAGGATAAAGGCTCAAATTTTATTTGTACCCAACCCGCTCTTCGTGATGTTCTTCGGTCCTATGCTCAATTAATTGCACGTTTAGATCTCGATTGAGTCTGGAATCTTTGCTCTGATACTTGGTGATGGTTTAGAAACTGGACATTTGTTTTGAAAAGGTAGTCAATTTTGTAATCTTCTTTTTGTCAAGGATTTGTAGTAATCTCTTTTTTTTTGGTTTTCGTTATCCCTTCTTTTGCCTGAACTGTTTCTTTTGTGATTACAGTCAGCGGGGATGCCCCAATTTTTCTCTTAAGTCTCCTTCATAGGTTTTAACTTAATGGGCTTTTAATTTGAGAGATAATGAATGCATGTCTTGACGATTATACGGAACCATCACTGTCTTTTGTTTTGGAAGGACGTCTTCGATGGCATTCATTGTGTACGAAGCGGCAGATTATGAATGAATGCGCCTCTGAATTAACTGAGAAAACTACCCTGCCCCAGGTTATGATTAAGGGTTTTAATTTGTGTGAAAAGAAAAACTCCTACTTCTTTGGCTCGAAGGGGTTGACTAGGGATTATCTTCCTTATAACTCCACTGTTTAGGATTTGAAACAACGCCTGTACATCGTCAGCGGGGTCTGTTCAAAAGCATACTGTAGAGATTGTGGTATCATTTTTATCATCCTCCCTCTAAGGCTTAGAGTTTTTAATATAGAGTTGAATATCACAAAAGGAAATAAGAACGCATTTTTGAAATAGTGAACACTAATTCAAGACAAACATGTGCAATGCATTGATGAAATAACAAGGTTTGATATGAATAAATGTTCAAACAAATCAAAAGACAATTACACATTGAAAATTCTAATGAACGAAAAGTCTTCTTGTGAGAACTTGTCACTTACGATGGTATGCCTTGGAGGGATGGCAGAAAAACTCAGCCTGACCGTCTTGTGCGAATTCTAGCGCTCCTTCATCAATCAGGTCTTGAATTTTATTTCTCAACGTCTAACAGTTGTTGGTGTCATGTCCAGGACTGTTGGAGTGGTACGCATATCTTGCATTTGGATTGTACCTTAGAGAGGCTATGCTGGGATTCTGAGGAGGGTCCCTTAACATAACCAACTTGGCCTTCAACGTGCGTTGCAATGCTTGAGCCAATGACATGTTGATTTTGGTGAAGCGTCTTTCGGATGTATTCTTCTTATGCCGATTTCCCCATTGTCGTTGGCGTGGTTGTGGTTGGGCTTGTGATGTAGTAGCAATCTGGAAAGGTCTGTTTCTGACCAAACCAACCTCTTCTCTCACTAGGGCTGATTAGTGCCTTGATCCATAATCTTAAATGTTTGTTTCATGGATCTGCATCCATCTTGGTGAAGCTTGTTGAGGAAGGCTCTTAGCCCTTCTTGTCCTCGAGCTAAGTTTTGGATAAGAGCCATCTGCCCCAGCATCTGGATTCTCATTGCTTCTACCTCAACTTGCATTTGTTCCAATTGTTTATCCTTGCTGTTGTCAGGATGTTCCTTGGTCAGATTCCCGGTGAAGAGTGTTTTCAGGTCTTCTTGCCCCTTGGATAGATTTAGGAACATTTCCATGAACTGAGCTTCTTGAGTTTGAAGATCTCTGTTGTCTTATTGGAAAGCCATTGCTGAAATAAACAGTGAGAACGTGAGAGACATGTGCTGAAACCTGCTTATGCAATGATATGTATTATATATGTAGGCAATGTTTTCAAAGATCTCGTGGGGTAAACAAGAAAATGTCAGAAGTTGAATTTTGCAGCTTTGATTGAAGAACTTTTTATCGTTGAGAGTCCTTCTACGAGAGTCAAGCTCACCATATCAAGTGGGTCATAGCCCCTGACTCAAGTTGTTGACTTTTGATCTTCTGACGACATTGGCTAGAGGAAAATAAATCCCCTTGCCTCTTGCTAGACGTCTGATTCATCATAGCTTGCATCACAAGCCCTCGAGATCCTTGAAATGGTTAGTATGATATGTCATATTATGATGCTATGATGTGTATGCTATGCATTAAGCAAAAATACAGGGTTAGAAACCAATTTATTGGATTTATACGAACAAGGTCCTGCAAGGAATACAAACAAAGCCCTGCAATAAGTTCAAATTGTTAGGTAAAGAAAGCAAACAAGTCACACAAGTAGCCTTAGGTTTAGGCCTGCATGAATTTCATAGGTAAGTACCCTCTTGAAGTTTAGTTGGCTCAACCTGTCTTAGAAATAGTAACCGGGTTCTAAGGAGTCTCAATATCACTGATCATCCTTTATCGGGCATTGTTTCAGCTCAGGCAATCTTTTCTTGCGGCCGAAATATCCCGAAAGTCTGATCTCAATGAGTGTAGCATCGAGTATCAACCAATCCTCAGCTTTATACCGAGGTTGGCTATCTCAATACTTTCTAATGACCAAGTTTGTTCAAATAAGGTTCTAAGGTCTGTTAGTGCTTCACGACACCACGCGGCGGCCCCGTATTCTCCTCGTTTCCCTACGAAGGATACCAATACCAACCAAAGTGTCACACCAACACAACCATCGCTTAAACCATATCGGTCTACACAGTACAGTCTCCACGATCTATTGTTGTTTACCTAAAAAGTGTCCCCAGATCCGGGTGTAGGATCTTTAATAATACCCAAACAAAACCCTTGAATTTAAAGCAGGAAAGGAAAAACAAGAAAGCAATTTTAAAATGACCTAGATCCTAAGGTAAACCCCACTTTATATTCCCCAGCAGAGTCGCCAGTTCTGTGATACAGTGGCAGAACCGACTGTTAATACTGGTTTGCGTTTTTTGTTTGCAAATGTGCGGTAAGCAAGAGTCGCCACCGACTTATTTTATCCAACAAGGAAAAGGAAAAAGAACAGAAAAAATCTTTTTCGAGATGTTTCTGAGTACGGGGGGTAGGTTATAGAAAGGGAAGGTGTTAGCACCCTTTCTATCCATGGTTTTCCATGGGCTCTTAGGTACTTGCCAGTTTTTTAAATTGCTTGTGTGTGCTTTGCAAAAAGTTCTATTTAACTTCGTAATAACTCTTGTATCTATCCTCAAGAGCGTGACGAAGTGGCTTTTGAAAACTGTTTTGAAAAGTGTTGGTGTGTAAAAAGTTTATTTGTTTGAGTAAGTACCTAGGAACTAATCTACCTACTCGAAAAAGGTCTGTTCGTTTTCCTTTTAGACAATGCTATCCCATTATTGAGAAATAGGTAGCATCATCGTTGGAGTTTGAGGGAGTATCGAAAGGGACGAAATGGTCATTGAAGGCAACATATAAGGATACCTTAGCAGTTCGAAGGGACTGTCATCATATATTCGTAGGCAACATCGAGGGACAAGATCATTTCTCATAGGCAACTCGAGGGACATTGAGGGACCATGATCTTTATGATGACTTTAACCGGATGACTTTAACCGAGGGTCTTTGCTAAGGGTATCCCTACGTTCGAGGGACATGACCATTGTTTTCTGAGGCAACCAAGTGCGGAGTACCCTAGGGGTGCAAGTGTGTTTTTTCAGTTATATTTATCTTGCAATTAGGGTTTTCTATCGTTTATTTTTATATTTCCATACAATCCTATTAATCTAAGCAGTGCATAAAATATAGTAGCAGGAGATAAAGGCGGAAAGGTAAACCTAAGCTATTACAGAGCTTTGGGGAAGTTACATAATAGTGAAGAATGCGGAAAAGAAATCCTAAAACTATTACATCCCGGAAGCAATTACATGATAATGAAAAAAACGGAAAAATAAAGTTACGCTATTACATTGATAATGCGACCTATACAATTTTCTTAGAAATTAAAATGTAAAAGAATAAATAAAAAGAAATTAAGGAAACATTAAAACCTAAAATTCTAAGTTAATGTTTTTGGTGTTTTTTTGTAGAAAATAATTTTAAGTTAATTAAAAAACCTAATTCTAACTAATTTTAATAAAAAAAAAAGTTAATTAACTTAATTTATTAATAAATGAAAAAAAGCCAAAAATTCAGTTACTAACTAAAACAAAAACCTATTCCTAATATGTTAAAAAATGGTTAATTAAATGATTAATTACAAAGAAAACCTAAAACCTAATTGTTTTTCTAATTTACAGGAAAAAAAAGTTAATTAATTAAATTAAGGAGTTAATACAAAAAAGAGTTAATAATAATAAAAATAAATAAAACCTAAATTAATTAGGATTTGTAAAAAAGGTTAAGTTTGCCAATTAATAGGGTTTTTTATTTAAATAAAATTAGAGTTTATATGAATTTAGGGTTTTTAAGGAAGATATTAAAGAGAAAGAAATGAGGCAAAAAGGGTTAAAAATAAGCAAAATTATACATATTGTCTGGGGTGGGTGTTGAACCAAAAATTAATTTAAAACCTAAAATTAGATTAAAAAACCTTAAAATTAATTATTCGAGTTTATTATGAAAAATTAAAGGTTTGTGAAAAATGTTAAGTTTTATAAAAAAGGTTTTAAACATAAAGAATGAAAATAGGTAAAAGGATAAATAGAAAGGAAGAAAACCAAAACCAATAGGGGTGAGTGTTGAACTCACGCCCTTAGCCTCCTCAGGTTGTCTGCATCACCATGCATTAGTGGTTATTCTGTTTTGGCCTCGACGTTTTGTAATAACCTTGCACGGGATCCTATCTAAATCTGCAGTATTGAATCTCATGAACACATTAAATAAATTACTATATCATAAAATACAAATAAAGCAAATATATTAAATTTTGTAATATTAAAACCGATATGGCATGTATGAATGCTTCTATACCCTTTTGATCATGGAGATCAAATGAGCCTTACCCTTACTAGAGAAGTAGTGAGATGTGGGTTTGTAACAAGGATGACTTGTTTGTAGTGAGATGAGAGTTTGTAACAAGTATTTCTTGTTTTTAGGGTTCTTGAAAGAATTTGATATTTTGACAGGGTTGTGGCAAAGGTTTTTTTTTCTCGTCGTGTTCTTCTTTGTGTGAAAAAAATGAGATCATATAATGGAAATTAAAGCAAAGATATGGGCTTTGAATGTTCAATTGGGCCTCCAATGTTCACTTGAGTCTGATGCATTCCAGGATAAATCGCTGGGACTTAAGTGCAATTTTTGAAGTTGAAATCTGAACATAAAATGTATCTGACATCGAGAACTAACTCCTGTCCGAAAATGGGCTCAATCGGATAAACGGTGAATTAGTTATGAATTTTTGAAGTTTGGCCCCAGACAAACTTATTTTGGGCTACAGTGTCAACTCTGGCATGTTCTTCAATAAAAAACTGGTATTGATCAGAGCATAAATCGGTCTCGACTTTTGAAGCAAAGTTGTAGATATCTGAGTCAGTGACCTTGTGTAAAAAGATGGGCCCGATCCGATAAAAATTGACCGATTTATGAATTTTCAAAGTTTCGATCCAGATGAAATAATATTCAGCATTCAGGATTTTTGGCGCGTCACGCGCACTCTGGATAAAAAATGAAGGCCTTTTGGATATCGTTCGAACTTGATACCTCTTGTGAAAATGTAGCCAAATCAATTTGTGAATTTTTTGCGCCCGAACCAGCTCGATACGATGAAAATTGACCAAGTTATGATTTTCTGAACATGACGCGAATAAACTTCTGTCACAAATTTTCTGTACGAAAATACTTAATAAATCGGAATTTTTGAAGACCTTCTGATCGAAATTGGCTTCCAGCCATGAGAGATGAAAATGTAGATGACGTCAAGATGGAATTTTGGCCACCGGAACGGCTTCAAAACAAGCCACGATATTCAAGTTATGAATTTTTTAGTTTGTAAAAACTGCACTTTCAGCACACTTTTTCACCATATTTCTTCGAGAAAACTCACACATTCGGAGACCTTATTTAAAGAATTGACTCTTGAGCCGAACATGAATTTTAGAATATGTTATCAAAGATATCTTGGTGAAAGAAAACCTGAATATGACGCGCCGGGTTGGACTTATAAATCTTTGAACCCCGAATCGTTGCAAAACAGCGAACCGATCTTCAGCACGAAAAATAATCTGAGAACATCCATTGGCGAAATAAACGTCACTTGTAACCTAACGAAGCTTGATAAATATACCTTTATTCCATAACGATAAAACCAATAATATGCGTGTATGAAAAGAGGGTAAATTTTGGGGTACAACAGATCGACTTTCCATACTTGGAAATATTTCAATTTTTTCTTCAAAAGTGACCTATAATGTTTTACATCCAAACATGGCCTTCCTCTTAGAATTTTCTCTTTATAAAAAATATGGCATGAAATAGACCTCTTGAATGACATTTTGGGACTTGAACCATTCAAAATCTCCAAAAATTGAGAGAGTTATGAATTGTTGAAGTTGGCAAAAAATTATGAAATGACCTATAATTTTTTGTATCCTTAAGGCAACTTACATCCATTTTATCACTTTGCACATAAAAGAACGCATAAAATTCACATCCACAAGATCAATATGGAAAAATAATGGGCTCAAGGTGATAAAAATTGACCAAGTTATGATCATTTGAAGTCACACATGAATATTGGGGATTCATCTGGAGGACTTGTAATATTTCTTCTTCATCAAGTTTCTTCCACATGGAAACTCCTTTGAACTTTCGAAGTGATTTGTTGATAACTCTTTAAAGAGAAGGATGTCTTTAGAATCACTCAAAAATACCAAAAGACGAGCAAGATATACTCCTTTGAAGTTTAAAACCCTAGCTCCTCGATCAAGAAACATGCCTTGAGGAACTTTGACAATTTTGAACAAACATCTTGTACCAACACACATGCTTTGTAAATATAAGTTGTTGAGGTTGATAATGAGAACTCATAGCAACCAAAAACACTTCCATATCTTGAGAATTGAGAGAGATATGCATTTGTTACCAATGAGAATAAAGCCTTGTCCAAGCATGACAACTTCTCCAATGAATCCCTTGTGCTTTTGAACCAAATTTGATAACCTTGAAATGTGGTGAACCAAAATAACCTTGCCATTCCATTTCTTCCAAAACAAATCCAATGGTGAGGTTTGAACTTCTCAAGCTTTATTTACTAGGGCATGGAAATAAACTCATGAACCCATGGAGCAACTTGCTAAATCTCATTGCCTTTACCTATATTAGTAACAAGCAAGACAAACCACCATTGTATTTTATTAATTAAGAGGAGAAATCAAGACAAAAATATTCATGATCACAAAATAACACAAGTCAAGGTGCTTGGTGATTCCTCAAAGGGTAAAGCTAAAAATAGGGAGGGGAACCAAGAATCCTAATGTGATCTTATTGTGAATGACTCAACATGGCATGATGAAGGGATCTTAGGGGCAAAAATTGGGGTACAACAGCTGCCCTTATTTAAGTTTCTTCTATCCGGAGATATGAAGGTTAAAAATCTTCGTGTCGACGCGATCGAAGATACTTAAATATAAAACAAACCCTATTTTTGGCCCTAAGATGCCATGCAATGCTTATGAATATGAGTGCACATGGACAACTCCAAAGGGACGCAAAACACCACTAGGGATGTAACAAAAAATAAAGAAACAAGAGAGTAACCCAACCAGGAAAATAAATCACTGGTGGATCGAAAATATCCGAATCAGAGAGGATGGTAAAATGGTCAAAGGATACACCAACTCCTACTAGAGGTAAAGCTACCAACGTTCACTGAAGGTAGAGAGAAAAGAAATAACAACACCGAAGTTCATTGCCGATGACCTACCAACGTTCACTGAAGGTAGAGAG
Organism: Vicia faba; assembly: GCA_948472305.1. Lineage (NCBI taxonomy): Eukaryota > Viridiplantae > Streptophyta > Magnoliopsida > Fabales > Fabaceae > Vicia > Vicia faba. The sequence continues at coordinate 1,401,844,240 of OX451741.1, forward strand.
GAAAGAAATATCATAGCATCGCCGTTCACTGATGATGAACTACCAATGTTCACTGAGGATAGCAAAAAGATGACAATCATCGACATTCACTGCCGATGACCTACCAACTTTCACTGAAGGTAGGAAGAGAATATATCATAGCACCGCCGTTCACTGGCGATGAACTACCAACGTTCACTGAGGGTAGCAAAAAGATAGAAAACACCGATGTTCACTGCCAATGACCTACCAACTTTTACTGAAGGTAGGAACATAATATATCATAACACCGCTGTTCCTGACGATGAACTACCAACATTCACTGAGGGTAGCAAAAAGATAACAAACACCAACTTTCACTGATGGTGATCTACCAACTTTCACTGAAGGTAGAGAGAAAATATATCATAGCACAACCGTTCAATGACGATGAACTACCAACATTCAATGAGGGTAGCAAAAAGATAACAAACATCAACGTTCACTGCCGATGACCTACCAACTTTCAATGAAGGTAGGAAGAGAATATATCATAGCACCGCCGTTCACTGACGATGAACTACCAACATTTACTAAGGGTAGCAAAAAGATAACAAACACCAACTTTCACTGATGGTGATCTACCAACTTTCACTGAAGGTGGGAAGAAAATATATCATAGCACCGCCGTTCACTGGCGATGAACTACCAACATTCACGAAGGGTAGCAAAAAGATAACAAACACAAACTTTCACTGATGGTGATCTACCAACTTTCACTGAAGGTAGAGAGAAAATATATCATAGCATCGCCGTTCACTGACGATGAACTACCAACATTTACTAAGGGTAGCAAAAAGATAACAAGTTTCCCCAATATTTTGGCATTTCGCCTAGAACGGGTCTCAACTTCTTCTTTAACCGAGGCACTTTGCCTGGCAAGGGTAAGCTGTCTCAAATAAAGAGACTTCCACCAGCCAAGATTTCACAACGAACTCTCTCTGCGAATTTGAAAGTCTTGCCATCCGCTGGCGTAAACCAACGACAGACTACAAACTATCCACTAATAGAGGAGATATCAAAAAAAAGTTACGTCGAATTTTACAGGGAAGCACAAGTTACTCAAATAAAGAGATCAGTCACTTGTTGTCATGGAGGATTGTAAAAAGAAATGACTTTATGGAGAGAACAGTATGGCTGCCTGGGGAATGAAATATGACTTCCTGGGGAAATGCCACGATATTCCTGCTGAGGAGATAAAGTCTTCTTGTGCAAAATAAATGCACAAACCAAAACTCAAAGCTTTCAGAAGTCCGGAGTAAATAATATTGCTGGGAAGCCAAATATTCAAATCAGAAATAAACTGAAATGAAACAGTCAACCAAAATACATCCTTTGAGAAATAAACTCAAGAGGAAAAACCAAATACATCTAAACAAAGAGCTGTACAGGAAGGCTAAAGCAAAAATCTTCCACGAGGGATAACTCAGTGGGGAAATTGAATGAATATATGCTTTCTACTTAAGGCCAACACTCTATTGAAGAGAGGACAACGTAACTCTGCAAAATAGGATGATATGTCAACAAAAATATTAACAAATGTTAATGAGCAATGGTTTTCCAAGATTAGCTATGCATGATGTATGTATGAACGTATAAGTGTATGAGTGTTATTGTGCGTATGCTGACAAAACAGATATACAACACTGGGAGTAACCAGGCAAAACCACTTCGGGCACAAACAACACTCGGCTAAATCACATCCAAGATGATCATTCCAAGAAAAAGGTAAATGCCAGCTGAGGAAACATAACCTACTGCCTGCTTTAGCTTTACTGGGGAGAAAGATGATTCGGAAGTAAACAAAACAAAGCGGCAGAATAGTACAGATACAGGGATAGAACATCCTTCTCCAGGCTTCACCGGGAAACAAATTTTTTCAAGAGTAACGCTCTTACTGGGGATTGCAAAACCAATCTCAAGTAAAGTAGATGGACACCAAATCATCAAAACATTCACTGAGGAATTCAGGTCCACTTCATTGGGGAGGTTAATCACAACTTACTTAAAGGGAAAACCACAATACGTTCTTCACTAGAGAAACCGGGGACCTGCGTTCTTCAAGAGTGATTATAGTACCGACTTCTCTAGAAAAAGAAATTCCATTAGACTGAATGAAAACTTCACTGGAGAAATCTCGGATTAAAACTTTACATCATGAAAACCCAGACAAGGAGGAGAAATAAATCAAAACTTGACCGAGGATACCAGAGTCTCGAACCCAATACGACGAATCATCTTGAATAAACTTTCTCGAGGGGAACAAAAACTTCTTAAAACAACTGGAGTTTGTCCATTCCTAAGATCACCATTTTTGTTGTTGTTGTTTTTTTTGCATCACAAATTCTAAAGTAAAAGCAAATTGTAAACGGAGTCTTTGCAAGCTAAATAAAATAAGAAACACAAAGAGTTGGGTAACAACTCAAACTTTATTAATAGAATGGTAGTTTGCGAATGGCGATACTCTATAGATGATTACAAAGTTTGGAAAATGGTAATATATAATGGAAAAGATACATTGAGATACAATGACCACTATCCCCTCTAACAATTTTTGAAATCATGAGCACCAGCTTCCGTTGAAGTATGATGAAGATTCGAGAAGATTTTTGCTCCAATGATCATATCTTGCATGATGCAGTTACTTGCCAACAAAGTCCCTAACTTTTTCCTAAGCTGCCCTTGTGGGTTTTCAACTTAGCGGGAAATTTATTCTATTTATGTCACTAACTTTTTCCTAGACCGCCCTTTCGGGTTTTTGGCCTACCGAGACGCTCTTTTTTGCCTAAGCCTCCCTTTCGGGTTTTCAACTTAGAGTGCTATTCTTTGACTTCTTTAGGCGAAGTATTTCTTGACTGCATCAGCATTCATGGGACGTGGGAACTCCTCGCCATCCATAGTTTCAAGAATTAATGCACCGCCAGAGAAGGCTTTCTTGACAACATATGGGCCTTCAAAGTTGGGAGTCCACTTGCCCCTAGATACAATGTTGAAAGACATGATCTTCCTGAGCACGAGGTCACCTTCTCTGAATTCACGAGGTTTGACCTATTTATCAAAAGCTTTCTTCATTCTTTTCTGATATAACTGTCTATGACACAAAGCTGTCATTCTCTTCTCCTCGATCAAATTCAATTGGTCAAACCAGTTTTAGACCCATTCGGCCTCAGTAAACTTGGTTTCCGTTATCACACGCAAAGAGGGAATCTCAACCTCGACTGGGAGTACCGCTTCCATTCCATACACCAGGGAGAACAGGGTTGCTCCTGTTGAAGTGCAGACAGATGTTCGATATCCATGCAAAGCAAAAGGGAGCATTTCATGCCAATCGTTATAAGTAACGACCATTTTCTAGATAATATTCTTTATATTCTTATTAGCAGCTTCAACAACCCCATTCATCTTTGGCCTGTACGAAGATGAATTATGATGGACAATCTTGAATTCTTCATACAGTTCTGTCATCAATTTATTGTTCAAATTCAATCCATTGTTAGTGATAATTCTGCTCGGCACACCATACCGACATATAAGGTTATTCTTGATGAAGCGCACAACCACCTGCTTAGTAACATTGGCATATGAAGCAACCTCCACCCACTTGAAGAAGTAATCAATTGCTACCAAGATAAAATGGTGTCCATTCTAAGCTTTGGGTTCTATCATCCCGATCATGTCAATACCCCACATAGAGAAAGGCCATTGGGAAGAGATCACATTGAGAAGTGTTGGAGGCACCCGAACCTTGTCCGCATAAATCTGGCATTTATGACACTTATTTGCAAATTTATAACAATCAGATTCCATTATCAGCCAATAGTAACTTGCCCTTAGCATCCTTTTAGCCATCGAATGTCCATTGGCATGAGTGCCAAATGAACCTTCATGAACTTCATGCATCAACATGTTTGCTTCGTGTCTATCCATGCATATGAGCAAGACCATGTCATAATTTCTTTTATACAACACATTTTCGCTGAGGAAGAAACTGCCTTCCAATCTTCTCAATGTCTTTCTATCTTTATTTGATGCACCAATCGAGTATTCCAGAGTCTGGAGAAAATGCTTGATATCATAATACCAAGGTTTCTCATCAGCTACCTCCTCTATTGTAAACACATGAGCGGGCCTATCCAGTCGCCGAACTATAATTCGAGGTATATCATTCCAAGTATTTACTTGATACATAGAAGCCAGAGTTGCCAGAGCATCCGCCATTTGATTTTCATCTCTTGGAATATGATGGAATTCAACTTTATTAAAGAAGGGTAATAACCTTCTAGCATAATATTTGTAAGGGATCAAGCCGGGGTGACGAGTATCCCATTCTCCTTTAATCTGGTTTATTACCAAAGTTGAATCACCATACACATCTAGAATTTTAATTCTGAGACCAATAGATTCTTCGAGACCCATGATGCAAGCCTCATATTCTACCATATTATTAGTACAAGCAAATGTCAACCTTGCAGTAAAAGGAATGTGCGATCCATGTGGAGTGACAATCACAACACCAATTCCTTTACCATAAGCATTCATAGCTCCATCAAATATCATACTCCAACGAGATTCAGGGTCAGGACCTTCCTCAGGAAATGGTTCATCACAATCTTTCACTTTCAGGAACACCACATCCTCATCGGGGAATTCATACTCTACAGACTGATGATCCTCCACTGGTTGGTGAGCAAGATAATCTGCCAACACACTGCTTTTAATATTTTTTTAAGTGCGGTATTCGATATAATATTCAGATAGCAACATCTGCCAGCGGGTAATTCTCCCAGTAAGAGCAGGATTTTCAAAAATATACTTGATTGGATCCATTTTGGAGATCAACCAAGTAGTGTGATTCAACATATACTGCCGCAAAAGCTTTGCCGCCCAGGCCAAAGAACAACATGTCTTTTCCAGCATGGAATACTGCGACTCACAATCGATGAACTTTTTACTGAGATAATAAATGGCGAAATCTTTCTTCCCTTTTTCATCCTGTTGTCCCAGAATACAACCCATGGATTTATCTAACACTGTCAGATACATAATCAACGGTCTTCCTTCGGCAGGAGGGAGCAAGATAGGAGGTTTAAGAAGATATTCTTTAATACTTTCAAATGCCTTTTGGCAGTCATCTGTCCACACAGAACCTTGATCTTTCTTGAACAACTTAAAGATCGGTTCACATGTTGCAGTTATGTGGAAAATGAATCTGGAAATATAATTCAAACGCCCGAGGAACCCTCTGACTTGTTTTTCAGTTCTTGGCGATGGCATCTCTTGAATTACTTTGACTTTATTAGGGTCAACTTCAATTCCTTTCTGTCTAACAATGAAACCCAACAATTTCCCTGATCAAACACCGAAGGTACATTTATTTGGATTCAAACAGAGACGATACTTCCTCAAACACTGAAACAACTTCAACAAATCTTCTACATGCCCTTCTTCAGTCTGGCATTTAGCAATCATATCATCAACATATACTTCGATTTCCTTGTGCATCCGATCATGGAATAGGGTTTTCATAGCCCTCTAGTACGTTGCACCAGCGTTCTTCAACCCGAAGGGCATCACTTTATAATAGAATGTTCCCCAGGGTGTGATAAATGTTGTTTTTTCCATGTCCTCTGGAGCCATTCTTATTTTATTATACCTGGAAAATCCGTTCATGAACGATAATACTTTGAAATTTGATGTGCTATCCACTAGCATATCAATGTGTGGCAATGGAAAATCATCTTTTGGACTAGCTTTATTTAGATCTCTGTAATCTACACACATGCAAACTTTTCCGTCTTTTTTCAGTACTGGGACAATATTGGAAATCCATTGAGGATACACTAATGTTACAAGAAAACCAACATTAATCTGCTTTAGAACCTCCACTTTGATCTTTACTGCCATATTTGGGTGAGTTCTTCTCAACTTCTGTTTGATTGGCAAACACTCTGGCTTTAACGGCAAACAGTGCTCTACAATATCTGTATCTAGACCAGACATATCATGATAAGACCAAGCAAAAATATCCACATACTCTTTCAACAGATCAATCAACCTACTCTTCACATCAGGATGCAACAATGCTCCAATCTTGACTTCCTTCAGATCTTCTTCTGAACCCAAATTGATCACTTCCAATGGCTCTTTATATGGCCTATTGGTATTTTCCTCATGCTCAAGAAACCGTGAGACCTCTTATGTAATCTCATCATAATCTTCTTCTTCGGCCTCATACACAGGACATTCAAAGTTGGAAGAGGGTGCAGGGTCATTGTATTCAACGAGTTTTTTAATTAATCTGCACGTATGATTTATGATTGCTTTTAGAAACTGGCACATATAAAAAGTGATCATGCAGATTGAATTTCAGTTATTATTTATTTTGAAGGGTTTTTTCTGATTACCATTTTCCAAGAAAAAAGTAGAAAATAAAGACACAATTTGGGAAACAAAGACAACTTTTATTATTAATTTTAAAAGTCACAGCAAACAGATAATCCCTACAACAATAATACTTCCACCTTGGGCAGAGTGAAAGCTTTTCAAAAAGATTAACAAAACAAATTGCTTTGAAACATGTATGCAAGAGGGAACATCAATGGTGATCCAGTTATGAACCCTAACTCCATACATCACATAATTCGGCATTTCCTGCTCTACTTCATCTTTCACGATGACATTAACAGTTGGATGAAGATAACCCCCACTACGGAAGATGTCTTGATACTTGTTCACAGCAGACTTCGGCTTCGTGCTCTTACCTTTGTCATTCTTTAAAGAGAACCCCAAGCCGGCTTTGTTCTTGTTCACGGGTGGATCCACAATCTGTCCCCATACCTCGCTGTGACCCTTTCGCACAACTTGCTGCGCATCCTTAAGCAAAACCATGGAATTCTCATTTCCTCTTATGTTGTCAACGGATAAGGCTTGGAACTGGGTTTCCAACAGCAGCTTCACCCACCTCTATAATGCTGAAAGAGGACAAATGAGATATCAATAATTCCTGTTCCCCATTTATGATTACCACTTTCCCTTCACGTACAAATTTTAGTTTCTGGTGTAAAGTTGAAGTGACAGCCCCTGCCTCATGTATCCACGACCTTCCTAGCAAAGAGCTATAAGAGGGTACAATATCCATGACCTGGAAAGTTATTTGAAACAAATGTGGTCCTATATGAATAAGCAAGTCCACTTCACCAATAACAGATTTCCTTGATCCATCAAACGCTTTCACAATGATGTCGCTCGGGCGTATAGGCGTTCCTTGATATTTCAACTTCATAAGAGTGCTCCTCGGTATAATGTTCAAAGCGGATCCATTATCAATCAACACATTGGATAGTGAATCATTCTTGCAATTTATAGATATGTGGAGGGCTAGGTTGTGATTCCTTCCTTCATCCGATAGTTCATCATCGCAGAAACTCAATTTATTACATGACGTAGTGTTCCCTATTACGCTGCTGAATTGTTCTATTGGAATATCACTCTCCATAAAAGCTTGGTCCAATACCCTCATCAAGGATTCTCTGTGAGCAGATGAGTTCATCAATAAATCCAAGATAAATATTTTTGAAGGAGTCTGCAGTAGCTGATATACAATTTTGTAGTCGCTCATCTTGATTATCTTCAAAATATCATCCACTTCTTTCTCTAACATAGCCCCACTAGTCTCACCCGTATCCTTATTGGGTTCAACATTCTCAGCAATTTTCTCTCCAGCACTAACATCTCCTCGAACAACTCGTGCAAACACACGACCGCTGCGGGTCACCCTGCTATTTTCAGCAATATTCCCAACATCATGCATTGGCTGGATGGGAACTTCCACTCCATCCTCTAAGAGTACAACGTTGTATTTGTAGGTGTCATACCCCAGTTTTTTTTACCTAAGATCCCTGATTCATTTGCATTGTTTTATATATACATCAAGGTCACAAAATATGGTAGGTTTTGAATGTTTCGCCTTTGAGCTTTGACTTTGTAGAGATTATCGAGTGTTGTGAGCATTTTATCTTATGAATGACTAACCACTAATCAAGCACGAAGTGTATGTTTTGTTTTTTGATTTCATGTGCAGGAAATAGGTCTGAAAGAAGAGCATCGGACGTCACATATCAATTAGGGTTTCGAGTCTCGGGATAGAAATATGGTCGATAGTTGATTCTCAAAGGCTGGTTCATCAAAATAATTTCAAAGAATCGTGTGTTTATTTCCACACTCTGTAACAGATGGTCTCAAGTGTCTCTGAAATTTTTCAGAAAGAACAGTCGAAGTTCTACTGCCATTGGTTCATGTGTGTTTCACATTGCTTTAAAATACAAGAAAACCAAGCTATGCCAGTCATTTCCAATCACTTCGACCAAAAGTCATCTGCAAGATTTCTCATGACGCAGGGTGAATTTCGGCAAAATGGGATGATTAAATTCAAAACCGTTCTAGAAGAATTTATTCGGAATACTTGGGATTTTCTTTATTTGAATTCGAGCGATAATTAAAGAGGAGCTACCAAGAGATCTCATTCAAGAATAATCGTTTATCGCATGAAATATTTATTCAAGATTATTTTGTGTGATTATTTTGGTGGATTTACGTTATGGTTATTTGAACACACATGAAGCATTTACTAAGGAGATATTAGAAAAAGAAATTCGATTCAAATAATTGTTCATCACAAGATTAATTACACGAGGGTTGCTATTTGATTACAAAATCAATTCATGTGATTTATTTGGATTTCTATTACAAAATGCAAGATTAAAGTCTAAGGCTTGCATTATTATTTATTTATCATTCAACAATTTATTCAAGTATTATTCAATTCTTTCCCAATTCAAATGGAAGACCTTGAATTTTTATCAAGACATATCAAGATTCAATTTCAAATGAAGATTCAAAGTTGTTTACAATTACAAGGGAATTGAGAATATATTGAAGAATACATACCCATTCATGTTACAATTTTCTTGGATTTATTGTTACAAAGTTACAAAAGAAATTCAAATTTTGTACATGAAAATCAAGCTATTATTCTTGCTGCAAAACAGGCCCAATGCTGCCCATTTTTTCCAGCACTATTTTAATCCAATAACAGTCAAATTCTTGAGTATATTGTTGTCCATTTTTTCCAACCTTGTTTCAACAAAAACCATGCCAAGTTGTTGTCCTAATCTGCCCTGCAAAACAGTCCAAAATGCAGCCCATAAGACAAAAATTTGCACCTTTGCTGCTACAAAAACCAGTCTATAAAACTCCAAACATTGCACTAAATGCACACTTCAAAAAGCTGTCTCATAAAACATCAAAACAGAGCCTAAAATAGTTCAAATCTCTACTATTTTCCCCCCTTAAAACCCCACATATTTCACTATAAATAGAGACCTCTTCATGAACAGAATGGGGGGAACAACACAAAAGGAGGGAGATATACAACAAGAGAAACACAAAAATTCAGCAGTAGAAAAAACAGAAAAGGCAGGAAGTTGGTTTAAGAATCACAACAAGAATCAAAGTTAAATAAGCTTGAGCATCAACAAGAGAGGGAGGGAGAACTTACTGTTTTTTTGAAGCTCCATAGGAGAGACTCCGATAGGTATTTCTTCTCCCTATTACTTGTGCATAATTTTTCTTGTCTTTCATATGTTCTGGCTTATGTCTCTCTCCAATTTACATCAGCCCCAATAGACTTACATTCCTGCATATGTGTACATGACATTGTCTTTGTGGAGCATACAGTTATCAATTTTGATTTCAGACTGAGAATATTATGGTTTCTCATATTAACCTGACAATTTATATCCTTTAATCTTAGTTAACTTTAACAATTATTAGTCCATGAACAAACAAGGACATCAATAGATCAATAAGGGAAAGGGGGGGGGGGGGGGGTGACTTACATAATATATTGGCATGTTGTACAGTGGGAGAAAATAGGTGGATTAAGGAGTGTGTGTCCTTTTTTAATTTCCATCCCTTCATTTCGGCAAAACTTTCTTATCCACCACCCCTGTTATCATATCATCCTAAGCGAACATCATCCATTCACCTTCATCTTTAGCTTAACATACTACCTTCACTGTCTTGAGCTTCACCACCATCATTATCATTCACCATCAACCTCTTTTTACTATGAAATCCGACACGAACTAACACCGTCCTCTGTTTGCCACCGTTCAACCGTCGTATCCACTCCCTCTTCTCCCATCTTTGACAAATCAAACACCCTTTATCCTTTTACCACATACCGTCACTGATTCATATACTTCCGTCATCACCTTTCCACCATCTCAATCATCGTACATCCCTTCTGTACAACTCAAAGCCCATTCTTCAACTACCTCCATACTTCTGTCTTCCGTCTCCGCGAAATCAGCGTAAACCATCCCTCCGTCTATATTCGTCTTATTTTATTATTTCTTTCTAAAATCTGAATTGTTTTTTTTATATATATAATGTTTAAGATAATAAAATAAATGTTGATCATCAAATATCTGCTCCGCCGCCAATAACCGAGTGATTACGGCACGATCCATCTCCCACCATCGGAAAAGCTTTCCCTACCGAAGGGTTTCTTTTGGATATTATGGAGATGAGTGTTGTACCCCAAAATTTTCCCTCCCATATTTCTCAATACATGTCAAGTGAGGTCCTCAAATTGCTCAAGGAGGTCCAAGAGTTGACCAGACAAACTCTCTCCTAAGGCAGTCTACCTCAAATTAGGGTTTCATTTTGCATCAAGATGCTTGAGTCCAAAGGATCCCAAATGCTCACCATTTTCATAATATGTTCTCAAGATCATCCATGTCAAGTTTCAAGCCTTGCAAAGGAAGTTTGCTTAGTCAATTGCTCAAATGCCTGAAAAATCAACTGTGCTAGGTCAAAAGTCAACTGTGGCCCACATACAGTCAAAGTTCAAGATTTTTGGTCAACAACCTCATTTTTAAGTATTATTCATAATTTTATCAAGGGTTGATCATGATTCCTAAAGTATTTCTCACAATTCATCAAAACCCAAAAGTTGCTAAATTAGGGTTTTTGTAGGAAAAGTCAACTCAACTTTGACCAAGCATAACTTTTTCATACTTTATCAAAAATGACCCATCCAAAGCTCATTTTGAAGAGGATGAAATTACCTACAATTCATATTCAGCTCCCAAGTTCAAAATATGCTCTCACAAAAATATATGAATTTTGACATTATAGGTCATTTTGAAAAGTCAACAAAAACACCTTTTGGGTCAAAGCTTCATACATGAACATGGGAGACCCAATTGATATGAGACTAAAAGGGTTGCTTAGAGGACATACTAAGCTTTCTAAAAAGTCAAAGAACACCTCTCAAGGATCAAAATTGAGAGAATTATGCATTGGCCAAGTTGACCTTTTTTGTAAAATTGCCAAAAGTCAAACATGCTCAAATTTGCATCTTTTGCTAAATGGCCCCAACTTTTTATGCTTGCAACTCAATTATAATATGGTCCACGACCCATATGCTGACCCATCATTTGTTTGCTTCAATTTTGAATTTATTTTGATTTTTCATTAATTAAAATTTGAATTAAATCAAATAAATGATGAAAATGATCAAAGATTGGATTTGATTGGTTTTTGTTACAGGTTAGCAACCAAGATTTGATGAGCTTGAAATATCAAATCGAATCAATGATAATTGGGACAAAAAGAGAATGATTAGGCAAAATTTGGAAGGTTTACATATGCCATGAAAACAAAATCAAATCTTGAAAAACTTCCAAAGATGTGATCAGTTTTACAACCCTAATGCATTCTCTAATATATATGGAACATTTCCAAAGCAAGCATATGGGTTAAGCAGCCATGCAGAGGTGAAAGAAAACTCAAAAAAATTGCAAGAAAGGTGGTGATCCAATTTCTATATTAGAGGTCAATTTGTGCCATTCTCAGATTGCCAATAGATTGTTGGACACCCCAGGAGCATATCCCCACCAATTGCAAGCTCTATCACTCCTGAAATCAAAGGTACATAAGTCGCGGTTTTATCCCAAAACTTTGATTTCGTTTTCTTTGATTCACACATCATTAGCATATTTTGTGTATATATCCTTGTTTATCATCAAATTTGTAAGCTTTTGGTGGTGTTTAATTGTGGTTTTAGTACAGGAATCAAGAGATGCCATTGTTAGGGTTTGCTCTTATGTTTTGGGGTTTCTCTGTATCAGTGAAATTGGTCCAAGAAATTAATACCATGGTTTTCGTGGGTTTAAGACAAATAGAACCATGTGATTAGATTTTATTTAGCATGCATTTTCTTGATTGTTGAAGGTTAGAGGTCTTTAGCCATGGAACCATGCCCGTAGGTAAAAGTGTTGCTATCTAAAACGACAGAATCGGTAAAGGAGACGATGGCGTGGCAGCGTGTGAATGGCCTGTTTAAATTTTCGCGCGTTTTGGAGGCATGGCATGTTGTTTGCATTATGTTTCATTTATTTCATTATTATCATAATTAACATGCTAGCGCAGATGGTGAAGAGGTTAGCCTTTGATGCACACGTCCTGGGTTCGATCCCAGGCGTGTGCATTTTGTTATTTTCTCAACAATTGCAGGCCAATCCAACGCTTCACATTCTCAAGCGCATTCCATACACCCTCAACATCAACCATCTGATGTGCTCCTGTCCAGATCCAACGTCTCCCACTGAAGGTCTATCATGCACCCTAGGTCAACACGTACATCAAATCCAACAAAGTCAAACAGGCCTGGCTTATTTGGGCTCAGAATTCTACAACACACCCCCTCAATTGCTAATCAGCATCAAGCCCATCACTAATCCTTTTTATATTTATTTTCTTTATTTTTTTAAATTCTTTCAATTTCCTTTATTCATTTAATTTACAAACTAATTAATTTTTCACAAAAAAACATAAAATCAATAATTCATCAAAAATTAGGGTTAGTTTTTATTTTATCAAAATTAATTTAATTTAGTTTAAAATAGGAAAGTTATAATTTGTTTTCATGAATAAAATCAAAATAGAAATTAGATTAAACTTTTGATTAAATTCAATTTTGCTCTTTCTTTTTCTTAAATAAATAAAATACAAAAATAGGTCGTAGATTAAAATTAATTTATTTTTCGTAATTTAAAATTGATTAGACTTAAGATTTTTCTTTAATTTAAAAATTCCATTATTTTCTTAAAAACATAACAAAAAACTTTTTCTTCAATTAATCGCAATTAGGTTTAGGCAAGGGTCAAAACCCTAATTATCTCGTATTCGATTCATTGCGCGCATAGTATTTTATTTTGTCAATATTTCTGTAAATGCTCATGGTTTGTAATAGTTTAACCTAGGTTTTTTTACTTATCACTTTTTCCCGGGTTTTTTTGGCTATGTAATTAATTCCCCTACCCGAAGCCTTGTAATAGCGTAGATTTACTTTCTCGCATCTTAATTTCTGCCGATATTTAACTGTTTAGATGTATGTTAATAGGATTGTATGACAAGATTGCATGATAATTTAATACACTTAGAAAACCCTAATGTGCAAAGATAAATAACCGAAATAAATCACTCGCACATATCACTCCTAGGGTATACTCACACTTCGGTTGCCTTCGGTAAACGATCATTAAGTATAGGATGCTTTAGTGATTTCCCTCCTGTCTAGCAAAGATCAAATGTCCCATTCGGATGTTGCCTCAGAAATGTTGCCTCAGAAATGTTGCCTCGAATATGATCTTAAGACTTTAGGGTTATAACTAAGACATCCTAGCATTGCTTTAGTGATCGTACGTCCCTTGCGAATTGACCCTTACAAATCCAACAACGGTGCTACCTATTTCTCAATAGTAGGATAGCGCTGTTTAAAGGAAACAAGAATAGAAACAATCTTTTTTTGAGTAGGTAGATGCTAGTAGGTACTTGCTCAAATCAAAGCTTTTCGCACTTACACTTTTCAAACAAATTTTCAAAACAAACTTCGTCACACCTTTGAGGACTAATACAAAGGTTATCACGAAGCAAAACATTTTCAAAATAAATCACATACACAAGCAATTTTAAAAAGATGAGAAAGTTCCTAAGAGCCCATGGAAAACCATGGATAGAAAGGGTGCTAACACCTTCCCTTTCTATAATCTACCCCCCCGTACTCAGAATATCTCGAAAAAGGATTTTTTTGTACTTTTTTCCTTTTCGGTTGGATAAAATAAAAGTCGGTGGCGACTCTTGCTTACCGCGACATTTTGCGAACAAAAAACACAAAATGAAAACCAGCATTTCAAAACAATCGGTTCTGCCACCGTATCACAGAACTGGCGACTCTGCTGGGGACTTAATAAGTGGGGTATACCTTAGGATCTAGTTCATCATAATTGCTTCTCTTGATTGCTTTGATTGCATTACTTTTAAGGTTTTTTTTGGGAGTTACTATAGATCCTAACCCGGATATGGGGACACCTTTTAGGTAATTAACAATAAACTGTGAGGGAACTGTATGGCATAGACCGATATGGTTGAAGTAGTAGCTACGTTGATATGGCACATTGGTTGGTACCAGTATCCCTTATGGAGAAACGAGGAGAATACGGGGCCGCTGCATGGTGTCGTTAAGCATCAACTGACCTTAGAACCTTTACGACCAACTTGGCCATTAGAAAGTAGTGAGATAGCCGGCCTCGGTGTAAAGCTGGGAACTGGTTGATACTCAATGCTACACTCATTGAGACCATACTCTCAAGATAGTTCCAGCCGCAAGAAAATATTGCGTGAGCTGAAACCATGACCGATGAAGAACGGTCAATGATATTGAGATCCTCTAGAACCTGGTTACTTTTTCTAGGACAGGTTGAAACCAACTTAACTTCAAGAGGGTATTACCTTTGACCTCGTGCAATCCTTAAACCTAAGGGTTCTGTGTGATTTGACTGTGTTTGCAATATCTATGTTTGTTATACCTGTGGTTTACCATGACATCATGCATCATAACATGGCATTCATGCTTCATTACACTAACCATTTCAAAGACCAAGAGAATTTATCTTTGTTCTGTTTTGCAGATTATGGCTTCCGTGCATAGAAATACCATCCGAGTCAACTTTGTGCAAATACCTGCCCAACTCAAAGAGCTAGTCTCAAGAGTTTCTGAGACTTCTATGTTCATTAAGAGACATGGTCAGCTTCTCAACCTGGTCACTTCAAATCTTGATGAGCAGATGATGAGTGTACTTTTCCAGTTCTTCGATCCTATGCATCATTGCTTCACCTTTCCATATTACCAGCTGGTCCCCACCTTGGAAGAGTTCTCCCACCTATTGGGCATATCCATCCTTGAACAGGTACCCTTCACAGGTATGGAAGAAGTTCCTAGACTAGAAGACATTGCCTCAGGCTTACATTTGAAACAGGCTGATGTAGTATCCAACTGGGAAACACGAAGCGGGGTCGGAGGTTTTCTAGCCAAATTTATGATAGACCAAGCTCAGCTATTCTGGGATAATTTGGATTTTCAGGCTTTTGAAGATGTCTTGGCTCTCCTCATCTATGGTTTGGTTCTCTTCCCGAATCCAGACTCCTTTGTAGATGTGAATGCTGTCAAGATTTTCCTTTCTCGCAATCCTGTGCCTACCATGCTGGGTGATATCTTGCATGCCCTCTATACTCGTACAATGCGAAGAAGAGGGACTCTTATGTGTTGCATGCCGCTGCTGTCGAAGTGGTTTATTTCTCACCTCCCTAAGTCTATGCTGAAGAACGAAGAAGGTTTGGGTTGGTCCTACAGGATAATGTCACTCGCCCATACAAATATTCTTTGGAGTTCTCAGGCTATGGAAGACATTGTTGTTATTGACCGTTGTAGGGGATACCCTAATGTCCCGTTGCTTGGAATCAGAGGGGGTATAACTTACAATCTTTGTCTAGCTTTGCGACAGTTTGGTCATGCTCGGAGAGATGGTCCCCATGAGTTGCTCCTTGAGGACATTGTATTTGACTACAAGCAGGATGTTAAGGAGCACCGCCAGAGGTTTATACGAGCTTGGAGCATGGTGAACAGATCTGACCCCCAAGAATTGGGACCAAAGACTTCCCTTC
The DNA here is from genome assembly GCA_948472305.1 of Vicia faba. NCBI lineage: Eukaryota > Viridiplantae > Streptophyta > Magnoliopsida > Fabales > Fabaceae > Vicia > Vicia faba. Next base: position 1,401,860,329 of record OX451741.1, read on the forward strand.
CTATGCAGCCTTACCTCCAATGGGTCTGAGCTCGTGCCTAGAAGCTTGGGATGCCCTATGAAGCCGTATTACCTGTGATTGTGGAGCCCACTAATGAAGAGGGAATTCCTTACATGGTTCTTTATCCTTACATGCCCACTGATCCTGGGGAGCTTCAGAGGTCTTGGATTCAGTTGAAGAATGAGCGGGATAATTACCGGGAAAAGTACCATGAGCAAGAAAGGAAGATTTTGAAGCTCACCAGGCAGATCGAGGAAGAAAGAGTGATCAATGACTACATCAGCACAAAGAGGAAGCGTCCATGGGACTTTTGATTTTGATTTTCGAATTTTAGATTTGTTTTCTATTTACTTCTTTGTAACGCCTTAAGGGCATTGTTGAACCTTTCAAAGTTTAAAGCTAATAAAGTTTGGTTTATTTTTTTTGGTTTACAAATTTAAATCTCCCAAAGTCTTTGAAATCATTGCATGCGCATCCCATTATTATGCACATCATTACAGGTACCCTTACAGGTTTCTCATATTCTTAGCTATTTATTTCAGTAGAAATGTCTTCCGATCAAGCCATCAAAGATCTTCAGGCACAGAATGCCCAATTCCAATAGATGTTCCTAAGTATGGCTAAAGGGCAAGAGGATCTGAAGACCCTTATTCTAAAAGAGAAGAATAAAAAGAAGAAGGTCGGTATTCTGAACATGGTTAGAAGATTCGGAGAAAGGATAAGACAATCAGCTGATCTGACCTCCTCATCCAAAGACGGGGAGAACCAAGAAAGGACAAAGGACTCTAGTCCAATAGTTTCTGATAACAATACAGATTACGACGACGAGCAGTATCCTTCTACCGAGGATAAATACAAGCAGCTAGAAGACCGTTTGAGTGCTATGGAGATTCAGAAGATCCCTGGTTTGGATTTTGGAGAACTAGGACTGGTATCGGGAGTGGTGATCCCTCATAAGTTCAAAGCTCCGGTTTTTTCCAAGTACAATGGAGTATCCTGTCCAAAACTCCATCTCTGCTCTTACGTAAGAAAAATCCAACCCCACACTGCTGATAGAAATTTGTGGGTACATTTCTTCCAAGATAGTCTGTCAGGGACTCAGCTTGAATGGTTTTATCAGTTGGAAGGAGCCAGTGTCCAAAACTGGGAAGACCTTGCTGCTGCTTTTTACAAGCAGTATCAGTATAACACCGACCTTGCTCCCACTCGTACTCGGCTTCAGGTTATGTCTATGGGTGCAAGTGAAGGATTTAAGGACTATGCTCAAAAGTGGAGAGACTTGGCTGGAAGAGTCCAACCCCCTTTGTCTGATAGGGAGTTGGTTGACATGTTTCTAGGGACGCTAGCTGGTCCATTTTTCAATCATCTGATCGACAGTTCGTCATCTGGGTTTACTGAGTTGATTTTGACTAGAGAGAGAGAGAGAGAGAGTAGAAGCTGGCATTCAAAGTGGTAAAATACAGAAGGATGCTTCGTCAAGCGCATCAAAGAAGCCTTTCACCGGTAAGAAGGAAGCTAGTGCAGTCTACAGTCCGAGGGGCCAAAGCAGACCTGAACACCGTCAAGCGGTAAATGCTGTAGTGATACCAAGACCCGCAGTTGCTCCACAATCCAATAATCAGCAAAGGGTAGAAAGACCACAACGACAGTTTACCCGCATCAACATGACTTTAGCTGAAGTTCTGCCTCATCTGTTAAAATCCAACTTGGAAACCTTGAAAGAGGCTCCCAAGAATCCAAACACTGCTTCACCCAGATACAATCCCAACGCATGATGCGCCTACCATTCGGAAAGCCCAGGCCATGATACAAACGATTGCTGGGCTCTGAGGAATAAAGTGCAAGATTTGCTGGAAGCTAAAGAGATTGAGTTTGATACTCCGGAAAAGCCAAACGTTATAACTGCTCCTATGCCCAAACATGGTCGTGGAATCAATGCTGTGGACACCGATTCGTTTGTGACCTCTATGGAAGAAATTTCTACTCCTTTGATGACGGTTAAGAAGAATTTGTTGTTGGCCGGTTTATTTCCGGGTTGTGGTGAAGGTTGCCACATATGTTTAATTATGCCTTCCGGTTGTTGTTTATTGAAGTCAGGTGTTCAGCGCCTGATGGATAATAAAGAAATTTTGTTTGAGAAGACTATGATTCCGTTTGAAGATGTTGCCGTTATCACCATTTCCGCCAATCCTTCCAAGGTTTCCTCGAGAAAACCTGTTAGGGTTACACCCATTCCAAGAATTGCTCCATTGATAATCACCACTCCTGGTCCCATCCCATATATCTCAGATAAGGCTATCCCATGGCACTACAGTGATGATGTATATTACCATGGTGTTAAACAAGATCTGAGGGCTGAAGAAGCTAATACAGACATCGGTAATATTGTTGGGGCAAGCAAGGTCACCAGAAGTGGAAGACTCTTTTCTCCCGAGATTTCCCCTCCAGTTGTCCACAAACCTGTTGTCATTCCATCTGCTAGTACATCAACTACTGTCCCAGTTCCTACTCCAGTTATCACCCCTCTCGCCAAGACATCTGGGACTCGGGGCAAAGAAATCATAGGTGAGCCTGCCCGGATGGAGGCACCTAAAAAGATCATTGTAGAAACCTCTAAACAAGAGATAGAGGAAATATTAAAGATTATCAAGAAGAGCGACTACAATATGGTCGAGCAACTGGGGAAGACCCCGTCAAAGATCTCCATGTTATCCTTGTTGTAATGTTCCGAAGCCCATGCGAAGGCTTTGATTACGTTCCTCAAGAATGCGCATGTGCCGCAGGAAACTTCAGCCGATCAATTCAAAGATTATGTGGCTAGCCTAACTGCTGACAATGGGTTAGGATTTTTAGATGCGGATATGACTGCTAAGGGAAGAAATCATAATGATGCTCTACATGTCTCGATCGAGTGCAGGGGCACCACTATGGCCCATGTACTTGTAGATACCGAGTCCTCACTGAATGTTCTACCGAAGAAAGCGCTAGACCGTCTGGATTGTGAAGGTTTGATTCTAAAGCCGAGTAATATTGTGGTAAGGGCTTTTGATGGGTCAAAAATAATGGTGCACGGGGAGGTGGACATCCCTGTCAAGGTGGGTTCTCAGACCTTTTGGTCCACCTTCTACGTAATGGATATACGACCATCATATTCTTGCTTGCTGGGTCGTCCTTGGATTCATAAGGCTGGGGCAGTTACTTCCACACTCCATCAAATGCTGAAATATCCGGTGAAGGGGAAGATTGTCACTGTACGAGGTGAAGGGGAGTATATGGTGAGTCATCTCAATTCCTTCCGCTATGTAGAAATGGACGTAAAATTCATAGAAACTCCTTGTCAGAATTTCGAAGAGGTCCCTTAGATTTTGGCGTCAACTGAAGTTACTACCAGCAAACCTCCATTGAAGATGGCTTCTCTCAAAGATGCCAGGGATGTAATTGAAGAAGGTGGGTGTACCAATTGGGATCAACTCCCTGATTTCACTCATAAATCTGACAAATTTGGTTTGGGCTTTACTACAGGGGCCCAGAGGGCTTTTAGGCATGCACGGATTGGAAGACCTCCTCTACACATCATCAATCAGGGAGTTAATGCAATTGAAGACAATGAAGAGGATTCAGACATCGACAGCTGGATCTATCCTACAACCAATGGCGGACTGAATAATTGGACGATGAAGGACTTCACACCTGTTTCTTTTATTCCGCAGTAACTGACTTTTGTTTTAAGATTTGTAATAAACAGTTCGAAACTTTATGGCCCGTTGCCTTGCCCGAGGCACCTTGGATTTGTTTGTGAGGGCTTATTATTTGTCATTTTCATATATCATCAATAAAACATTGGAAGTTTCTTGCATTACAAATTTTGCGCTCCTTGTTTTTCTTTTCTATCTCTCACTTTATCAAAACAGCTATTTTCTTACACACACTCACGTATCATAATGCAGATCCATATCCACTCTGGATCCCATTGATAACAACTCTGCTACTGCCAGTTATGACTTCGAAAATCCGATCAACCAAGCCGAGGACGAAGGTGAGGATGATTGCGAGGTGCCTGGAGAACTTGCTAGACTGTTACAGCAGGAAGAAAGGGCCATACAGCCTCATGAAGAGCCAGTCGAGTCAGTGAATTTGGGTACAAAGGAAGGCAGGAAGGAAGTCAAGATAGGTGCGAATATGGAGCCTAGTGTCAAACAAAGGTTAATACAGATGCTACACGACTATGTTGAGACCTTCATCTAGTCCTATGAGGACATGCCTAGTTTGGACACTGATATTGTGGTACATCTCTTGCCGAACAAAGAAGACTGTCCTCCGGTAAAACAGAAAGTTCGTCGTATGCGCCCTGAAATGTCAGAGAAAATCAAGGCCGAAGTCGTGAAACAGTTTGACGCCGGGTTCTTAGTTGTCACTTCTTATCCACAATGGGTTGAAAATGTTGTTCTTGTACCTAAGAAGGACAGTAAGGTACGGATGTATGTGGATTATAGGGATCTGAACAGAGCTAGCCCTAAGGATGATTTCCCACTTCCTCACATCGATGTTTTGGTCGACAACACCGCGCAACATAAGATCTTCTCCTTCATGGATGGTTTTTATGGATACAACCAGATCAAGATGGCTCCTAAAGACATGGAGAAGACAACCTTCGTTACGCAGTGGGGCACCTTCTGTTACAAGGTAATGCCTTTTGGATTGAAGAATGCTGGGGAAACTTATCAATGCGCCATGGTCGCTTTGTTCCATGACATGATTCACCATGAGATCGAGGTTTACGTGGATGACATGATATCCAGGTCTCAGACTGAGGAAGAGCATCTTGATCATCTCCAAAAACTGTTTGACAGGTTGAGAAAGTACAAGCTGAGGTTGAATCTGAACAAGTGTACCTTCGGGGTAAGGTCTGGTAAGCTGTTGGGTTTCGTCGTTAGTGATAAGGGTATTCAGGTGGACCCTGTAAAGGTAAAAGCCATACAGGAGATGTCGGCTCCCCGCATAGAAAAAGAAGTTAGAGGTTTCTTGGGACGTCTAAATTACATCGCCCGATTCATTTCACATCTGACTGCTACTTGTGAGCCAATCTTCAATCTTCTGAAGAAATATCAAGTGGTAATGTGGAATGACGAATGCCAGACCGCTTTCGAAAGAATCAAAGAATATCTTCAAGAACCAACAATTTTGATGCCTCCAGTTGAAGGAAGACCTTTGATTTTATACTTGACAGTACTAGACAATTCAATGGGGTGCATGCTGGGGCAGCATGACGAGCCTGGCCGAAAAGAGCATGCCATTTATTACCTTAGCAAAAAGTTTACCGAATATGAGACTCGATACTCATTGCTCGAGAAAACTTGATGCTCTTTGGCATGGGCTGCTCGCCGGCTGAGACAGTATATGCTGACTCACACCACCTTGTTGATATCAAAGATGGATCCAATCAAGTATATTTTTGAGAAGCCCGCTCTCTCCGGACGGATAACAAGATGGCAGATGATCTTAACCGAGTACGACATCTAATACACAACTCAAAAAGAAATCAAGGGGAGTGTATTGGCGGATCATCTGGCATATCAGGCTGTGGACGACTATCAGTCCATGAATTTCAAGTTCCCGGATGAGAATATCATGTTGGTAACCGAATGTGAAGAACCTAGACCGGATGAAGAACCCGAGGAGGGATCCCGATGGTCTATGTATTTTGATGGAGCCTCGAACGCCTTGGGTAATGGCATCGGCGCTATAATTATATCTCCTGGGGACTGTCATACTCTATTCACCGCCTGATTATGTTTTAACTGCACCAACAATATGGCGGAATATGAAGCATGTATCATGAGTCTTCGAGCTGTTATTGACCCGAGGATTAAGTTCTTGAGTGTATTCGGAGATTCTGCTCTGGTGATCAGTCAGATCAAATGCGAGTGGGATACGAAGCTCCCAAATCTTATTCCTTACAAAGAATATGTACTGACGTTGTTCCCACACTTTGAGGAGATAACCTTTGAACACTTCCCAAGAGAGGAGAATCAGCTGGCGGATGCGCTAGCTACTATGTCTTCTATGTTCAAAGTTAGGTGGGACAATGAAGCTCCCCAGATTACCATCGAGAGGTTGGATGAACCCGCATATTGCTGTGACATTGAGACTGAAGAGGTAGCCGATAAACCCTGATTCCATGAGGTAAAGAGGTATCTTGAGGCTCACGAATACCCCGAGGGGGCATCTGTTAATGACAAGAAGTTTCTGAGAAGGTTCGCGGCGAAATTCTTCATCAGCAATGGAATCCTCTATAAGCATAACCATGACTCAACCTTACTACGGTGCGTAGACAAGAACGAGGCATAAAGAATCATGGCAGAGCTACATGAAGGTACCTTTGGAACTCATTCCAGCGGACATACAATGACGAAGAAAATCCTACGGGAAGGATATTACTGGTCTACTATGGAAGCCGATTGTTATCAGCACTCTCGAACCTGTCCTAAGTGACAGGTCTATGCTGATAAGGTACATGTACCTCCGGTTCCCCTAAATGTTTTGACAGCTCCTTGGCCTTTTGTAATGTGGGGCATCGACATGATTGGCGAGATCAGACCTACTGAATCTAACGGGCATCGTTTCATTCTGCTAGCAATTGATTACATTATGAAGTGGGTTGAGGCAACTTCCTTTGCTACAGTAACCAAGAATGTCGTAGCGCGGTTCATTCGACACAATCTGATTTATCGATATGGTATACCAGAGAGGATTATTACTGACAATGGTACAAATCTCAATAATACGATGATCACCAAACTCTGCAAACAATTCAAGATACAACATCATAACTCTTCTCCCTACCGGCCGAAGATGAATGGGGCTGTTGAAGCGGCTAACAAGAACATCAAAAAGATTGTGCAAAAGATGACGGTGACATACAAAGACTGGCATGAGATATTACCATTCGCCCTGCATGGGTCCCGTACCTCAGCACGAATATCGACAGGGGCAACACCCTACTCTTTGGTGTATGGCATGGAGGCAGTCCTACCCATCAAAGTCCAGATACCCTCTCTCAGGATTATGAAGGATCCAGGTTTGGACGAAGACGACTGGATCCAAACTCGACTTGATCAGCTGAATTTAATCGATGAAAAGAGACTTACTGCTATTTGTCATGGTCAGACGTATCAAAAGCGAATGATCAAGGCTTTTAACAAGAAAGTCAGACGTCAAGAATATCAAGTCGGGGATCTAGTGATCAAACGCATCATACTACCGCAAGGTGATCCTAGGGGAAAATGGACCCCCACATACGAAGGGCCATTTGTGGTTAAGAACATTTTCTCGGGAGGAGCTATGATTCTAACCACCATGGATGGTGGCGACCTTCCTCACCCCGTCAATGCAAACATAGTGAAAAGATACTACGCATAATCAAAGACCCGCTAGGTTGACTGGCCTAGGCAAAAATAAGGGCTTCCCGACGAACCAAAAGGGTTCGGGCAAAAGTAAGGGATGAAAATGAAAAAACTGTAGACCCGGCAAGTCGAAAACCTGAAAAGGCGGCTTGGGCAAAAAAGGGTATCCGGGTGGACTGAAAACCCGAAAGGGCGGTCTAGGCAAAAATTAGGGATCAAAGCGTAACACTTTGTCTCATTGGATCATCTAGCAACCAGACTTCGGTATCGACTATCAAGTTCAGATGGCGCCAATCAATCTAATCCACCTTCGACCAAGCAGCAAAGTGATGAGACGCTCGGGGATATAAAGGCAATAGAAGAGTTGGAACCCAATGGGATTGTTTCACATATCTGTTTTTTCTTTCTTGTACACAAATTGTATAAGTTCTATTTTTCGGCGACGTTCTCTTACTAGGACGTCAGCCTCCTTGTACAAAACGCCTATTGCAGGCGAACTTCAAAAATCAATACAATTCATTTTTTTCAAGAAATTTCAATTTGTTTTCCTTTTTTTGTTTTGTTTTGCAAGAACGTCCAATGATTCATTTTTGATATATGCATTTGAAAATAATTGCTGCTCATAAATATTTACATAAAAAGAAAAAAGCCAATTACTCGTAATTCCAGGAACAGGGAAAAATAAGAAATGTCCAAACCTTACAGTCACTCTGCCTATCAGGTACAGGGATAAAGCCAGCTGGAGAACATGAGAAGTAGTACATACACTCCCCAGAGTAAGAAGTATCCAAAGAAAGTGTTGTTATCTTTTCTGAACAGGACACAACTCTCCCCAGCCGAGGTTCACAATTGCGAGTGAGTCGGTAAAATTTTCCCCAAGCAGAGTTTATTTATCACCAGCAACAGAAGTTCATCCCCAACTGATTTATTTCTCCAAGTCGGCAGATCTATCAACAGAGTATCTCCTCTCCAACAGAGTTATTCCCCGCAGAGTTATCCTCAAACGAAGTCTCGTCCGACAGAGTATTTACCAGCCACGGGGAAAATCCCCAGCACTGTCATCTTTGTTCACCATCCCCAATAGAAGTGGAGGAACTATGGTTTTCATAGTAATCAGGGATTTATTTTCCTAGATTCAGATTATCACGTCAACATTTCATGTTCATACATCATGACATGTGCATACATCACATTTAATATAGCCTCATTTATTTTGAGAACGTCGACATGCAATACATCTCATGCATCACATATAACTAACCCCGTATTTCTTTCAGGAAAGACATTATTATCAATAATTTCTAGCAAGTCCATGATCAACACTCAAAGCTAAACAGAGTGATCATTGGCAACAAATGCAACCTCATCCAGGTTCCTTCTCACAGCCCTACTATCTAGGCTTTCACATCAAAGTAACCCTACTATACAGGCTTTTACATCGAAGTAACCCTACTATCCAGGTTCCTTATCACACCTACTATCCAGGCTTTCATATCGAAGTAACCCTACTATCCAGGTTCCTTCTCACAACCATACTATCCAGGCTTTCATATTGAAGTAACCCTACTATCCAGGTTCCTTCTCACAACCCTACTATCCAAGCTTTCATATCAAAGTAACCCTACTATCCAGGTTCCTTCTCACAGCCCTACTATACAGGCTTTCATATCGAAGTAACCCTACTATCCAGGTTCCTTCTCACAGCCCTACTATCCAAGCTTTCATATCGAAGTAACCCTACTGTCCAGGTTCCTTCTCACAGCCCTATTATCTAAGATTTCATATCGAAGTAACCCTACTATCCAGGTTCCTTCTCACAACCCTATTATCTAGGCTTTCATATCGAAGTAACCCTACTATCCAGGTTCCTTCTGACAGTCCTACTATCTAGGCTTTCATATCGAAGTAACCCTACTATCTAGGTTCCTTCTCACAGCCCTACTATCCAGGCTTTCATCCCGAAGTAACCCTACTATCCAGGTTCCTTCTCACAGCCCTACTATCCAGGCTTTCATCCTGAAGTAACCCTACTATCTAGGTTCCTTCTCACAACCCTACTATCCAGGCTTTCATCCCGAAGTAACCCTACTATCCAGGTTCCTTCTCACAGCCCTACTATCTAGTAACCCTACTATCCAGGTTCCTTCTCAAGCCCTACCATCCAGGATTTCATCTCGAAGTAACCCTACTATCCAGGTTCCTTCTCATAACCTTGCTATCCATGGTTTTCCTCTCTTATCCCCAGACAACAGTCCACAACACTGTAAGACCTGGACCCAATCAAACATAATTGATTTCATATTTCCCCAGAAAGTCGCGGTGCAACATATACCCCAACCAAACACACAGTTCACTTCTGCTTCCCAAACTAGAATTATTCCCCAGTAGAGTAACGGACAACTGAAGCTCCTAAAACTCTATTTCTCTCAAGACAGAGACCATCATTCCCCAGCGAAGTCCTCCTCAAAAACAGATATACGGGTTCTCACAAAGGAATCTCTTATGCGATCGACACTTCTTCGGATGGCATATTTAAGCCCATCTCTGACAATTATCTAGAAACTACCAAATGGCATCTATAAGCCCATTCCCGATATCACAAGACAAGTGTCACTTCATGCGAGTGCAAATTTCAGGGCACTCTAGTGTTCAATCATCTTCTACCTTCAGATCACGAAAGGAAGACATGCCAATCTACATCCTCAGGTTTAAGAAGATTGAACAGGGGCAGCTGTTGTACCCCAAAATTTGTCCTCCCATATTTCTCAATACATGTCAAGTGAGGTCCTCAAATTGCTCAAGGAGGTCCAAGAGTTGACCAGACACACTCTCTCCTAAGGCAGTCTACCTCAAATTAGGGTTTCATTTTGCATCAAGATGATTGAGTCCAAAGGATCCCAAATGATCACCATTATCCTAATATGTTCTCAAGATCATCCATGTCAAGTTTCAAGCCTTGCAGAGGAAGTTTGCTCAGTCAATTGTTCAAATGCCTGAAAAATCAACTATGTTAGGTCAAAAGTCAACTGTGGCCCACATACAGTCAAACTTCAAGATTTTTGGTCAACATCCTAATTTTTAAGTATTATTCATCATTTGATCAAGGTTTGATCATGATTCCTCAAGGATTGCTCACAATTCATCAAAACCCAAAAGTTGCTAAATTAGGGTTTTTGCAGGAAAAGTCAACTCAACTTTGACCAAGCATAACTTTCTCATACTGACCCATCCAAAGCTCATTTTGAAGAGGATGCAATTCCCTACAATTCATATTCAGCTCCCAAGTTCAAAATATGCACTCACAAAAAGATATGAATTTGGACATTATAGGTCATTTTGAAAAGTCAACAAAAACACCTTTTGCGTCAAAGCTTCATACATGAACATGGGAGACTCAAATGAGATGATACCAAAAGGGTTGCTTATAAGACATCATAAGATTTCTAAAAAGTCCAAGAACACCTATCAAGGGTCAAAATTGAGAGAGTTATGCATTGGCCAAGTTGACCTTTTTTGCAAAATTGACAAAAGTCAAACATGCTCAAATTTGCATCTTTTGCTAAATGGGCCCAACTTTTTATGCTTGCACCTCAATTATAATGTGGTACACGACCCATATGCTAACCCATCATTTTTTGCTTCAATTTTGAATTTATTTTGATTTTTCATTAATTAAAATTTGAATTAAATCAAATAAATGATGAAAATCATCAAAGATTGGATTTGATTGGTTTTTGTGACAGGTTAGCAACCAAGATTTGATGAGCTTGCAATATCAAATCGAATCTATGATAATTGGGACAAAAAGAGCATGATTAGGCCAAATTTGGAAGGTTTACATATGCCATGAAAACAAAATCAAATCTTGAAAAACTTCCAAAGATGTGATCAGTTTTACAACCCTAATGCATTCTCTAACATATATGGAACATTTCCAAAGCAAGCATATGGGTTAAGCAGTCGTGCGGAGGTGAAAGAAAACTCAAAAAAATTGCAAGAAAAGTGGTGATCCAATTTCTATATTAGAGGTCAATTCGTGCCATTCTCAGATTGCCAATATATTGCTGGACACCCCAGGAGCATATCCCAACCAATTGCAAGCTCTATCATGCCTGAAATCATAGGTACAGAAGTCGCGGTTTTGTCCCAAAACTTTGATTTCATTTTCTTTGATTCACGCACAATTAGCATATTTTGTGTATATATCCTTGTTTATCATCAAATTTGCAAGCTTTTGGTGGTGTTTAATTGTGGTTTTAGTAAAGGAATCAAGAGATGCCATTGTTAGGGCTTGCTCTTATGTTTTGGGGTTTCTTTGTATCAGTGAAATTGGTCCAAGAAAGTCATACCATGGTTTTCGTGGGTTCAAGACAAACAGAACCATGTGATTAGATTTTATTTAGCATGCGTTTTCTTGATTGTTGAAGGTTACATGTCTTTAGCCATGGAACAATGTCCGTAGGTAAAAGTGTTGCTATCTAAAACGACAGAATCAGTGAAGGAGACGATGGTGTGGCAGCGTGTGAATGGCTCGTTTGAATTTTCACGCGTTTTGGAGGCGTGTCACGTTGTTTGCATTATGTTTCATTTATTTCATTATTATCATAATTAACATGCTAGCGCAGATGGTGAAGAGGTTAGCCTTTGATGCACACGTCCTGGGTTTGATCCCAGGCGTGTGCATTTTGTTATTTTCTCAACAATTGCAGGCCAATCCAGCGCTTCACATTCTCAAGCGCATTCCATACACCCTTAACATAAGCCATCTGATGTGCTCCTGGCCAGATCCAATGTTTCCGACTGAAGGTCTATCATGCACCCTAGGTCAACACGTACATCAAATCCAGCGAAGTCAAACGGGCTTGGCTTATTTGGGCTCAGAATTCTACAACACACCCCCTCAATTGCTAATCAGCATCAGTCCCATCACTAATCCTTTTTATATTTCTTTTCTTTATTTTTTTAAATTCTTTCAATTTCCTTTATTCATTTAATTTACAAACTAATTAATTTTTCACAAAAAAACATAAAATCAATAATTCATCAAAAATTAGGATTAGTTTTTATTTTATGAAAATTAATTTAATTTAGTTTAAAATAGGAAAATTAAAATTTGTTTTCATGAATAAAATCAAAATAGAAATTAGATTAAACTTTTGATTAAATTCAATTTTGCTCTTTCTTTTTCTTAAATAAATAAAATACAAAAATAGGTCGTAGATTAAAATTAATTTATTTTTCGTAATTTAAAATTGATTAGACTTAGGATTTTTCTTTAATTTAAAAATTCCATTATTTTCTTAAAAACATAACAAAAAACTTTTTCTTCAATTAATCGCAATTAGGTTTAGGCAAGGGTCAAAACCCTAATTATCTCGTATTCGATTCATTGTGCGCATACTATTTTATTTTGTCAATATTTCTGTAAATGCTCATGGTTTATAATAATTTAACCTAGGTTTTTTTACTTATCGCTTTTTCCCGGGTTTTTTTGGCTATGTAATTAATTCCCCTCCCCGAAGCCTTGTAATAGCGTATATTTACTTTCTCGCATCTTAATTTTTGCTGATATTTAACTGTTTAGATGTATGTTAATAGGATTGTATGACAAGATTGCATGATAATTTAATACAGTTAGAAAACCCTAATGTGAAAAGATAAATAACCGAAATAAATCACTCGCACATATCACTCCTAGGGTATACTCACACTTCGGTTGCCTTCGGTAAACGATCATTAAGTATAGGATGCTTTAGTGATTGCCCTCCTGTCTAGCAAAGATCAAATGTCCCGTTCGGATGTTGCCTCGGAAATGTTGCCTCGAATATGATCTTAAGACTTTAGGGTTATAACTAAGATGTCCTAGCATTGCTTTAGTGATCGTACGTCCCTTGCGAATTGACCCTTACAACTCCAACAACGGTGCTACCTATTTCTTAATAGTAGGATAGCGCTGTTTAAAGGAAACAAGAATAGAAACGATCTTTTTTTGAGTAGGTAGATGCTAGTAGGTACTTGCTCAAATCAAAGCTTTTCGCACTTACACTTTTCAAACAAATTTTCAAAACAAACTTCGTCACACCTTTGAGGACTAATACAAAGGTTATCACGAAGCAAAACATTTTCAAAATAAAGCACATACACAAGCAATTTTAAAAAGATGAGCAAGTACCTAAGAGCCCATGGAAAACCATGGATAGAAAGGGTGCTAACACCTTCCCTTTCTATAATCTACCCCCCGTACTCAGAATATCTCGAAAAAGGATTTTTTCTGTACTTTTTTCCTTTCTGGTTGGATAAAATAAAAGCCAGTGGCGACTCTTGCTTACCGCGACATTTTGCGGAAAAAAAACACAAAACATAAACCAGTATTTCAAAACAGTCGGTTCTGCCACCGTATCACAATGAGGAAGACTGGTGTTTTGATAGCTAGGGAGGTTCTGAGTCGATTTATTCATGCCCGTACTTCTGTTTTAAGTGCAACTGGACATTTGGCACTGTTGAGGAGAGTAGTAGAAGAAAGTCAGAAGCATCTCGTTAGAGCCATTTCAAAAGAGCGTTTCATTTTTCCAGAAGATTGAGTTCGAAACACAGGGAACACCAAAAATGGATTTTGGTTTCTGCTAAATATATTGGAAAGAGTTTGATGCTTACTGAATTTCCTAGATTCTAGTTTGCCTCCTGAATTGGAACTGATGGAATCAGAGGATGATAAGAAAAATATGAACAGTAGTAATGCGAAAGCTTTGAACTTGTTGAAGCAATTTGAAGAAGAAGAATAAGAAGTGAGGAGCATTTTTTTATGGTTGTTGTTTTTTGTTAGAGATTTGTTTTCTTTCCCAGTAACAATCAGTCCGCTGCGCTTCTGTTTTTTTAGGGTTCACACCTTTTTTTTCCCTCTAACCGGGTCAACTCCCTATTGGGCCTTTTGGCCCAATCACCCAATCCAATTATCACTTTTCCCTTTTGTATTATTAGTTTTTACAATAATAACGATAGTAAGATAGTTCAGATGGCAAAGTGCATTGTCTATTACCTTTAAAGTCTCAAGCTCGATCTCTGCTGGGGCACTTTTTTGTTTCTTTTGCTCTTTTAACCCTTTTCTTTCAATTCTATTTGATTTATATATAATATTAATTTAGTTCTTCATAAAAATATAAAAATACAAAACATGCTTAATTCAATTTGTCTTTTATTTAATTTTTGTCATGCTATTAATCTTTCATTTAATTTTTTGTTATTTATGAAATTGCTTAGAATACATGTTATAAATTAATCTTTTGTTTTTTTCATTATTTATTAAATCTTCTACTTAATGTTTGTTTTTTTTAATTACTCAAATACATGATTTTATTTAACTTTTGCTGTTTATTTAATTATTCAAAATTGCATGCTAGTATAAATTAGTCTTCTATTTAATTTTTGTTGTTTATTTAATTGTTCCACTGTCGCTATAATTAACTTTATTCTTGATCGTTTAATCTTTATGTTTCGTTCGTCTCAATTCCAAGGAAAATGTTTTAACTTTGTTGACTTCAAGTCATCAAATACATCTCATCCAATTGTGCGAATACCCTCATTCACTTTTTTGTTTATTCACTATTTTTCTAAACTTAAGATAATTTTCCTAAAAGACTCCATTTTTAAACTCACACCTTTTAAGTCAAAACTTCAACATTAGGTCGTCGTATCTTAAAAATCTCGTTCACACCCATTTTATCCAAACAAACCATTTTAATCAAACAAACAATTTTAATAAATAGATATTTCAAAAGGTTCTTGCAGAGTACCGTAGATGCGTTGGGTGCTAATACCTTCCCATTGCATAACCAACCCCCGAACTCTAGATATTTTTTTTCAAAAAACGCATTGTATTTTCATTACTTTTAAGTATTATTTTACATTGCATATTTTAGGGTTTTATTTCGCTCTTTTCCATTTTCCCTTGGAAATAATAAAGCGTGGTGGCGACTCTTGCTTTGTGAGTCGAGTTAATTAATAGCTCGATCTCCGATTTACCCTGCTACATTTTTTATTGCTACAGAAATGGCGACTCTGCTGAGGAAAGATTGACCTCTTGCTGGTCCATCCCTAAGTGGGTTAAGCCTAGTTTGTTTTATCTGTTTTATCATTATTTGATTGTTTGATTATGTGTTTATATTGTGGTTATTTGGGTGTTAATGATATTTACAAAGGACAAGTCCTATACCCGGACTAAGTTACACTTAAGAATAGGACGGACAGTATAGTCATGTTAACTTTGAGGGAGTAATCCCGAAGAAGGAGGCATGAAATCCCCCAATCAGTAGAAAGCCCCTTTGAACGTAGTATTTATTTACCGAGTAATCGGAAATACATTATTGCTTTCGACCTGGGAGCCAGAGAAGCTGAGAACCGTAGAACCCTAACCCATCTTGGCCTTTTAGGTGTAGCGCAGAGACTATAATAGAGTAATCTGGAAGTAGTTGTCATGCAATGCTACACTCTGATGAGTTTCTCTTGAGAATATTGCTAATTATTTAGTAATCAAGACATTGGTAATATCCGAAGGAGGAATGTAGACTCTAGGAACTCTTAGAACCTTGTCTTGCAGGTGTGATTAAACCTTTAGTACATACCCTGGGGGTGGGCTTTACCTTTGACTCCATGCTCGAAGCGTTGAACCTTTGAACCCCATGTTTGTGAAATTATGTGTAATTTTTGCATTATCATTCATTCATACATCCATAAGAATTTTTTGTAAACATGTTTTTCAAGGAACTTAAGAATGATTTTTTGCAGACATCTCAGGTACTGTTACTATGGATTTTGGAAAAGAAACACTCGGAGTTATAGTTTTAAGGAACCTGAGATTGAAGAATTTAAGAGTTTGATTCCCAAGATTGAGAACCCTATGGAGTTTCAAAATAAATATGGATCTATTATCCCTCTCATGAAGCGCAAGATGAAGGAAGGCATCCTTAGCACGTTGGTCCAATTCTATGATCCATTATATCGATGCTTCACTTTTCTTGATTACCAGTTAATGCCCACTTTAGAAGAGTACTCCTATATACTTGGTTTGTCAATCACCGATTGTGTTCCTTTCTCTGGATTAGAAGGTGAACCCAAATCTCACGAGATAGCAACAATCACCCATTTGAGGAGGTTTGAGATATAAGAGAACATGACTACTAAGGGAGGAATTTGAGGCTTACCTGCGCAGTTTTTGTTTAAGAAAGCTCGCCACTTCGCCGAGATAAAGGATAATGTCTCCTTTGAAGATTTCTTTGCCTTACTTGCTTATGGATTGTTCTTATTCCCTAACATCAATAAGTTCGTGGATATCAACACCATTAGAATCTTCTTGATTGGAAATCCGGTCCCTACACTGCTAGGAGATACCTTCTATTCCATCCATCTTCAGAATTCCTACCAAGGAGGGATGATTATTTGTTGTGCACCATTGTTATACCAGTGGTATGTTTCTCATTTACCTGGGTCTGATGTTTTATGGGATCTCAAGAAGGAGCCACGATGGGCGCCAAAAATTATGGCTCTTACTCATTCCGACATAGATTGGTAAAATCGAGCTTACTATGACGTGAAGATCATTGATATTTGTGGTGTTTTTC
This sequence comes from Vicia faba, assembly GCA_948472305.1. Taxonomy (NCBI): domain Eukaryota; kingdom Viridiplantae; phylum Streptophyta; class Magnoliopsida; order Fabales; family Fabaceae; genus Vicia; species Vicia faba. The sequence continues at coordinate 1,401,877,346 of OX451741.1, forward strand.
CCAACGTGCCTCTTCTTGGTACGAGGGGAGGAATTAACTATAATCCTGTTCTTGTGCGCGCCAGTTTGGATACCTGATGAGGGATAAGCTGAACAACATTCATGTGAGTGGTTTCTTTATACAAGAAGGAAAAGATCACAAAGCAGCTAAGGAGGAGATTGAAAGGTCTTGGCGCCACATCCATAGAAAGGGGAGAGACATGTTAGGGCATATAGGTGCTGTTTCTTTGGAGCCTTACCTTCAACGGGTTCGTGCTAGGGCTTGTGCTCTCAAGATGCCTTATAATCCCGAGAAACCTTTATTCCCTGTTTCTACATCATCATCTATTGATATCCCTATTGAGAACATGGGAGAGTATCAGGAAAATCTGGCTAGAATGAAGTCTAAAAGAGATGCTTGGAAGGAAAAGTATAGTATGTCTGGATACGAAAATAGGGTTCTGTCTCGACAGCTGAAGGAGAAGGAGGATATGCTATTTATTCAAGATGGTTGGTTTATTTATCATGATGATAAGCTTCGTCAAAAGGATGTATTATTCAAGAAATATGCTAAGGAAAGGAAGAGAAAGAAGGAAGATTTGGTAGGCGTTACTCCTGTTCCTAATCCATGGAAGAAAGTCGTTGATCAGCTGGTAGCTAAGAAGACAGAGATGGAAGATTTCTATGAGAAGAAGATTAGGAAGCTCAAGTTACAAGTGGCATTTGGTCCTTCATCCGATGATAATTATGAGTGATCTTTAGTTCCTAGTTTTTTATTGCTTATGTCATTTTGTAAAACTCTGTAAGAGGGCTTTATGTTCCAAAGTTGTAATTTACTGCTTTTTATTAATGAAATAAGTTTTGTTGTTCCAAATTCCTTTACCATTAATGTGTGCAAAGTTATCAAAGTTCTAAAGCTCCTTGAAGAACTATCAAAATAAATAATCATTTGTATCGCATATCATGCATCATCCAACATTCAATTTCACATGTTTTCTAGAGTCTTATTCTTGTTTCTTTTTCCACTCCGATATATTGTCAAGCTGTTCCACCGGTATAATACTCGAGCCAATCTTCAAATGAGGATGGAAGATCTGGAGCAAGAAAATTATGAGCTTCACGAGGAGGTTACTACTCTTCGTACTGGAATGGAAAAGTTTACCGCGTTGGTGGAAAGCTTGATGGCTGCTCAGAATCAGCTGTGATACGGTGGGAGAACTGACTTGAGGGTTTTACGATTGTGTTCACAAATGTCGCGGTTTAGCAAAAGTCGCCACCGACTTTTCTTTTATCCAATAAGGAAAGGTGGAAAAAGCACAGGAAAGACCTTTTGAGATGTTTTCATGAGTTCCAAGGGTAGATTATGAAAAGGGAAGGTATTAGCACCCTTTCCATCCATGGTTTTCCATGGGCTCTTAGTTACTTGTTAGATCACTTGCTTTTGTTTGAAAAATGTGATTTTGTGTGGTTTTGAAAGTATTTTGAAAAGGTGACATCGTTTAGGAAAACTTTGCAATGATTCCCGTTCGTAAGAATGTATGCATAGTGTTGAGCTTTTGAAAATATTTCAAGTCTTGGAAAGTGTTTTGAAGATGTTTTGTATGTGATGGTTTTAAAAATAGAAAGGATGTTTGTTTTCAAATTGAGCAAGTAACTAAAAGTAATCTACCTACTCAAAAGGTTTTAGATGTATTTTTCCTCCTCCTTTAGATGTTGCTATCTTACCATTGATTTGATAAGAAGCCCCATCGTTGGATGTGAAGGGACAGACGCGGGTCATCGTATAGTCATGATAACAATGTTGTGAAATGACTTAGCACTTTTCTTTAGGGACTAAGATCATTTTGAAAGGCAACTTTGATAGCATCATCGAGGGACTATGATCTTTTTCGATTTGTTTGTGCTAAGACATCCCACATGCATAACATGGCCATTTTTGTAAGGCAACAAGTGGAATTTCCCTAAGGGTGCATGTGTGCAAGTGTGTTTGATTGCATGCATTTTGTCTTTGATTTTTGGGTTGTCTACTTGTTGATTTTATCTTGCCATACACACCTAATTACTTAACATTTATATGAAGGTAATAAAAGAGTGCAATAAATCCTACACTATTACAACCATATTGAATTGCATGAAAATATAAAGGCAAAAATAAGGTAAAATCAAGAAAAATGGATCTTTCGACTTAGGGCATCAACCCTTCGATTCTTCCATTTTTGGCCCTCTTCGACCTTACCTGAAAAGGGGTGAAAGAATGAGTTTCGACTGGGGCCTAAAAGCCAGCATATTTTGGCTTTCGATTGGGGCCTGGAGGCCAGCATGTTGTGCCTTTTGACTGCCTCTTCCATTTGTCCTGAAGGTTAGTATGGAAGCCAGAGGCTTCATTTCTAACTTTTCTGTCTCCCGTTTCTTTCATTTGAGTTTGAATAGCAATATGGCCCAATGCCATGCCAACATCACCTTAAGACTAGATTAGTTCTTTAAAGCATATTTAAATGTACCAAGAGAAAAAGCCAAGAAGATTTTTAACCATGACACATATTAAGAGAGTGAAAACAAAACAAAAAGAAGAAAATAGTATGTACATGTTTTAAATGAAAAAGAAAACTTATTTACATGCTATGCTGGAAACAAAGGGACAAAGGTTAAAAATGACTTACCTTACTGGAGGTTGGAGTGTGTTCTGGACTTTGAAGCGGTTGCTTTGAATGCCTCTAGATTCAAAGGAAAAGACCTAGGGTAGGCCTTCGACACTGGATTCGAAAGAGCAAAACAAGTGAAATATCCTTCTTTGTTGGATTCAAAGGAAAGAACAAGTGGGACGCTCCTTGAGTCGAAGGAAATTGGAATGTGTTGTTCTTCAGAATTGAAGGAGGTAACGATGATTCTAGTTTTTTTTTTGGGATTTCACAAGTGTTGAAGTGTTTGAGAATTTTATGATGTGTGAGAATTTTTAAGATACATTCCCCTCCTCTTCTCTCCCTCTCCCCTTTTTTGTGCAAATGAACTCTCTATTTATAGAGAAAAGCTTTTGGGAAGCTTGGGAAGAAAAAATAATAAAATAAGGCTCAGCTGAAAAGTAAGTGCCCACTTGTGCCATAAAAGCAAGATGAATGGTTCAGATGGGTTGCTTCTTTCTGAAGGAAAAACTGGCGCAAGGCTCAAGACAAACTTTCCTAAAAGGTAGTATTATACTATTAAGTGCAAGTGGTCTTGGACAACAAATGGGTAAAGGCCGATTTTCTTGCATAAACAATTAAGTATAGAGTGAGTCATAGGTTTGAGGCCTGAAAAGGGAAAACACGTATCCTAGCCTATGGGTCTAAATGTTCAACTTGATCTTTTGAGTCGAATCCTCCATCTTTCTACACCTTTCAACCAGACTAGAACAACATAACATTCGTGTTTACCAGTTGTGTGTCCTTCAAATGAACCAACTGTGTGTTCTTCGAATGGCCCTTTTTAGCTGAATATGCCATTCCGAGTCTTCTTGCTTTTAATAACTTAGGCCCAAACCTTTGACCAGACTCCAAAGTAAGAGAACAATTATTCCCCAACTATGGAAAGTCCTTTGAATGGACCACCAAGTTGTGTGTCATAATGCAGGACTATGGCGTGTCGAAGGCTTTACAGATGGATTCAAAGGTGATATGAAGGTGCATTTGAATCATACATGAAGATGAATTTGAAAGTCACAAGAAGGTAGCCATTCATCCAATCAAAAACTTATGAATCCAAGGCAAACAAGTGAGGGGCGAATGGTGCAGTCGAATGACACTTTTCAGAAGGTTATTAACTTCTGAATTGAAGGAAGCTTTCAGAAGATTATTGACTTTTTGAATTGAAGAAAACCAAAAGGAGGCCTTTACTTCCTGAGTCGAAGGACATTCCTGAGTCGAAGGATATTCCTGAGTCGAAGGACATTCCTGATTCGAAGGACATTCCTGAGTCAACGGACATTCCTGAGTCGAAGGACACTGTTTCAAAGGGGAAAAAAACTCAATTGAAGCTTGTATGAAGATCATTTCCTTCTGAATCGAAGGAGACCTATTTGAAGTCACATGCCCAGACGAAAGAGGCATGCTAGCAGCAAATTTTGAGCAATCGAAGGAGGTGCAAAGTCCAATCGAAGGGGGCTGAATCGAAGGAGACCTATTTTCCTCCAAATTCGTTAAAATGTTATTTTTATCTGTTTTCTCCCTTTTTAACAGCTTCCTCTTAATTCTGGTGCTGGAAAATCCCAATGTACTTGTGCAAGCTTGAATTTTGAGAATCATTGTGAGAGATGCCTTGAGAATTGAGAGGGCAAATTTTGGGGTAGAACAGCTGCCCCTGTTCAAACTTCTTGAACCTGCAGAGTTAGGTTGGCGGATCCGGAATCCGTGACTTGATGGTGAAAGATGTTTGAACACTAGAGTGCCCAGAAATTTGCACTCGAAGATGGATGGTGAATGGGCTTATAAATGCCATTTGGAGGAATGTTGGTAAACTCTGGAAGAAGTATCAGCATAAATCTCCTGTTGATCCATACTAGACTTGTTGTTTTACCTGTGAGAAAGGGGGTTAGAAAAATGCAGATGCTTTCATGATGCTTACCAGATGTGGTATCATTCTAAATTCATTGTTATGTACATGCTATGATGTATGAATGTGAAATGTGTGTTTTCGTCCGGGAAAATAAATCCCTGACTACTGCTGAGGAAATCTTCGGAGGTTGAATCCTTGATTGCCTGTTGGAAATGAAGAATATGCATATCTTCAAATTCTTTTGAAGAGATGCTTTTGCTGGGGAACATCACTCAAAGATCAGCTGTTATCTGGCCGGATCCAGGCTTCACAGTTGCTGAGGATGAAGTAGTCGGTTTCTATCTGGTCGGGTCCAGGTTTCATGGCAACTTATTGGGGGAAGAGATGAATTAACTGTTATCTGGTCGGATCTAGGCTTTGCAGAAAATTCCTTGAAATTGAATAATCATCTGGTCAGGTCCAGGTTTCACAAAAACTTGTTGGGGATGTGGAGGTTAACTATTATCTGGCCGGATCCTGGCTTCACAGTAACTTGTTGGAGGTAAGGGTGAATTAATTGTTATCTGGTCGGATCCAGGCTTCACAATACTTCTTGAAGACTGTTATCTGGTCGGGTCCAGGCTTTATGGTATTTTGGAAAGTTGTACTATTATCTTGTCGAATCCAGGTTTCATAGTGTCTTTCTGGGGATCATGGTTAATTGTTATCTGGTTGGGTCCAGACTTCACAATATACCGTTCAAAAATTGTTATCTGGTCGGGTCCAGGCTTTGCAGATTTCTGATGAAGTTAATTGTTATCTGGTCGGGTCCAGGCTTCATAATGAACTGGTTGAAAACTGTTATCTGGTCGGGTCCAGGCTTTGCAGATTTCTGATGAAGTTAATTGTTATCTGGTCGGGTCCAGGCTTCACAATGAACTGGTTGAAAATTGTTATCTGGTCGGGTCCAGGCTTTGCAGATTTATGATGAAGTTAATTGTTATCTGGTCGGGTCCAGGCTTCACAATGAACTAGTTGGGGATTTATTGTTATCTGGTCGGGTCCAGGCTTCACAAAGAATCTCTGAGGATGATTGCTATCTGGTCGGATCCAGGCTTCGCAATGACTTTCTTGAAAAGATGGAAATGAGGAATGATATTTGGTCGGATCCAGGTTTATCAGTCCTTTGTCGGGGAATAAAGAGGCAACTCTACTGGGAACAAGTAGTTAAAACCTTGGTTGGATTAAGTTTAGGTTCTTCTATATTTTTGAAGAGTTAGGTTGGTCGTATCCAGGTTTCATAGCTTTTTGAGAAATGAGATCAACTGTTATCTGGTCGGATCCAGGCTTCAGTAACTCAAGAAGTCAAACTGTTATCTGGTCGGGTCCAGGCTTCAGTAATCGAAGAAATCAATTTGTTATCTGATCAGGTCCAGGATTTAGTATAACTTGAAAATTGTGCTAATATCTGGTCGGATCCAGGCTTCATAGCATTTCTTGATAATAATAAAGGCTTTGTTGAATACTTTACTAGGGGTTAGGGGTTGTGGCCCTGTGATTTACAGTCTTTTAAAGGGGAAATTCTAACTGGAGAGTATAGACTCAGTCAGGCAAGGCAGACTCAGCTTGGTGAGAATATACTCAGCTGGGCGATTCAGACTCAAATGGGGAATTTGGGTTCCGTTGAGGGATTTGTACTATGCTGGGGAATAGAATCTTGGTTGGAAGATATACTCCGCTGGGGAAGATGGACTCAGTGGGGAGTGTTTATTCAGCTGGGGAGGATGGACTCAACTTGGAGAATAAAATCTTTGTTGGGAGATATATTCTACTGGGGATAAAAAACCCCGGTTGGAAGATATACTCCGTTGGGAATGATGGGATCATCTGGGGATGATGGGCTCAGCTGGGCAATTTTGGACTCACCGGGGAGTGCTTACTCGACTGGGGATATCGGGGTGTCTTGTACGTTGAGGAATTTTCACTTGGCCCGGGGAAATAACTCTGTTGGGGAAATAAATCCTGCTGAGGAGATGAGTTTCCTTTAGACAGAGACCCCTAGGCTTCAATTTTGTAGAAATTGACTTAGCTAGAGAAAGTTGTCGAGAGATTGAGACTCTGGCAGGGGGTTTATCCTATGTGAAGAAATTTTTGTAGGCAACTCCGCTGGGGAAAGGTTGCATTGGGGTTGTCCCTATAGGGATAATGATGATGAGATAACTCTGTGGGGAATATAATCTTCTGAGGAGGTGGATTCCATTTAGGAAGAGATCTCCTAGGCTTTAGTTGGGAAAAAAAGCTGTCAAGAGATTGGGACTCTGGCCAAGGATCGTCCCGTGCAAGGATATCTTGTGGGCAACTCCGTTAGGGAAAGGTTTATTGCCAACTCCCTGGTGGGGATAATGATGGTGAGACAACTCTGTGGGGCTATTTCACATTCATTAAAGGGATGCTTACTGCTGTTGTGCAATGATGCCTTGTTGAGGCTGCTGCTTGGCAGGACACATGCGCCAAATAGTTTTAATTATGTTCATATGCATATATTCATTCAATTTTAGTTATTGGACAAATTTGCATTCAAAACAAAGATAGACAATTTTGCACTTCAAAGTGTATTTGTATTGATATTTTGCCCATGAATAGGCATTTTTTGTACATAGAGACGGAAATCCTAGTAAGAGGAAATCGCCGAAAAGAACACAAAATGGAAAATGAAAAACAAATAGCCATGTGAATTGATCTCATTGCCTTTCAGCTCTACTATTTCCCTAATGTCTTTGAATGTCCCTTGCCGTTGATCGAAGTTGATTGGATTGATCCTGGACCATTTGAACTTGGACCTTGGTGATAGTGTTGACCGTGTTGATTCCACGGGACATAATCGTACGCTTTTAATCCTTAATTTTGCCTGGACCGCCCTTTCGGGTTTTCGGCCCACCAGGATACCCTTTTTTGCTCAAGTCGCCCTTTCAGGTTTTCAACTTGTCGGGTGTACAATCTTTTGTATATATCCCTAATTTTTGCCCAAACCTTTTGATTTGTCGGGATTCCCTGATTTTGCTTAGGTGTGTCAACCTAACGGGTCTCTTATGCATAGTATTTTTTAACTATGTCCGTGTTTATAGGATGTGGGAAATCTTCACCATCCATGGGGGTCAGTATCATGGCACCTCCAGAGAAAACTCTCTTGACAACAAACGGCCCTTGATAGGTGGGAGTCCATTTTCCTTTGGGGTCACCTTGTGGTAAAATGATGCGTTTTATCACCAGGTCACCAACTTGATATACTCGAGGCTTGACCTTTTTGTTGAAAGCTTTGATCATTCGTTTTTGATACGTCTGACCATGGCAGATAGCATCTAATCATTTTTCATTGATCAAGTCCAGTTGATCAAATCTCGTTTGAATCCATTCGTTTTTACTTAGGCCTGCCTCAATCATAATCCTCTGTAAGGGGATTTGAACTTCCACTGGCAAAACGGCTTCCATGCCATAGACTAAAGAGAAGGGAGTTGCCCCAGTTGATGTTCTAGCTAAAGTATGCTAACCATGTAGAGCAAATGGTAGCATCTCATGCCAATCTTTATAGGTCACTACCATTTTCTGCATAATCTTCTTGATATTTTTGTTGGCTTCTTCGACTGCGCCATTCATTTTCGGTCTATACAGAGAAGAATTGTGATGCTTGATCTTAAATTGAGTGCACAATTCCCTGATCATGGTATTGTTGAGGTTAGTCCCATTGTCGGTGATGATCCTTTCGGGGATACCATAACAGCATATGAGATTGTGTCTGATGAATCTGGCTACCACGTTCTTGGTGACTGAGGCAAATGAGGCGGCTTCGACCCATTTGGTGAAATAGTCGATAGCAACAAGAATGAAGCGGTGTTAGTTAGAAGCTGTGGGCTTGATCTCTCCGATCATGTCGATACCCCATATTGCAAATGGCCACGGAGAGGTCATGACATTCAGAGGGATTGGAGGTACATGGACCTTGTCAGCATAGATTTGACATTTGTCGCAAGTTCTTGAATGTTGATGGCAATCTGTCTCCATCGTTGACCAATAGTAGCCAGCTCTTAAGATTTTCTTAGCCATTGTATGCCCACTTGAGTGAGTACCGAAAAGGCCATCGTGCATGACTTCCATGATTTCCTCTGCCTCCCTCTTATCCACACATCGGAGTAGAGTTGAATCGTGGTTGCGCTTGTACAATATCCCATTACTTAGGAAGAATTTGGCTACAAATCTTCGTAAGAACTTTCTGTCATTGATAGATGCTCCCTCTGGATACTCTTGCACTTCAAGGTATCTCATTACCTCATGGTACCACGGATTTTCCGTATCAGTGTCAAGCTCATAGCAATGCGCAGGTTCATCAAATCTTTCAATTGTAATCATAGGGGCTTCGTTGTCCCATCTGACTTTGAACATTGAGGACATGGTTGCCAGAGCGTCAGCCAACTGGTTTTCTTCCCTAGGGAAATGTTCAAAAGTGATCTCTTCGAAGTGAGGAATTAGGGATAGCACAAGTTCCTTGTAAGGGATAAGATTAGGGTGTTTAGTGTCCCAATCTCCTTTTACTTGGCTGATCACCAAAGTGGAATCTCCAAACACATCCAAATGCTTGATCCTTAAGTCAATAGCAGCTCTTAGACCTAAAATGCATGCTTCATACTCGGCCATATTATTTGTACAATCGAAGCATAGTCTGGCGGTAAAAGGAGTGTGGCATCCTTCAGGACAGATGATCACAACACCAATTCCGTTACCTAAGGCGTTGGAAGCCCCATCGAATACCATAGTCCATCGGGATCCTTGTTTAGATCTGTCATACGGTCTAGGTTTTGCACAGTCGGTTACCAGCATAGTATTATCGTCAGGGAAGTCGAAGTTCATTGACTGATAATCATCCATAGCTTGATGGGCCAAATGATCTGCTAGTACACTTCCTTTGATGGCTTTTTGATTTGGTTATTGAATGTCGTACTCAGTTAAGATCATTTTCCATCTGGTTATTCGTCCAGAAAGGGCAGGTTTTTCGAAGATGTACTTAATCGGATCCATCTTAGAAATCAACAAAGTGGTATGAGTCAACATGTACTGCCTTAGCCAGCGAGCAGCCCACGCTAAAGCACAACAAGTTTTCTCGAGCAGTGAATATCTGGTTTCACAGTTGGTAAACTTTTTGCTTAGGTAGTAAATTGCATGCTCTTTTCGGCCAGACTCGTCATGTTGGCCCAAAACACACCCCATAGAATTCTCTAGTACTGTCAAGTACATGATCAACGGTCTTCCTTCAACCGGAGGCATGAGAAAAGGAGGTTCTTGCAGGTATTCCTTGATTTTGTCAAAGGCAATCTAGCATTCATTGTTCCATTTGAATACCTGATCTTTCTTCAAGAGTTTGAAGAATGGCTCACAGGTAGCAGTTAAGTGTGATATGAAACGGGAAATGTAATTGAGACGACCCAAGAATCCTCTGATTTCTTTTTCAGAACGAGGGACTGGCATTTCTTGGATGGCCTTTATCTTGGTGGGATCAACTTCAATGCCTTTATTGCTGACAACAAATCCTAGAAGCTTTCCAGAGCGTACTCCGAATGTGCATTTGTTAGGGTTTAACCTCAGTTTATATTTCTTCAATTTCTCAAATAGTTTGTACAGGTGACCGATATATTCTTCTTCGGTTTATGATCTGGTGATCATATCATCCACATATAACTCTATCTCATGATGAATCATGTCATGAAATAAAGTCACCATAGCCCTTTGATATGTTGCCCCTGCATTCTTTAATCCGAACGGCATGACCTTGTAGCAGAAAGTGCCCCATTGTGTAACGAAAGTAGTTTTTTCCATATCTTTGGGAGCCATCTTTATTTTATTATAGCCCGAGAAGCCATCCATGAATGAGAAAACTTTATGCTGAGCGGTATTGTCGACTAAGATGTCAATGTGTGGTAGAGGGAAATCATCTTTGGGGCTTGCCCAATTCAGATCCCTATAGTCTACGCACATGCGAACTTTCCCGTCTTTCTTTGGCACCGACACTATATTAGCCACCCATTGAGGATAGGATGTTACAACTAGAAATCCTGCATCAAACTGTTTCATTACTTCGGCTTTGATCTTTTCAGACATGTCAGGTCTCATGCGACGAACTTTTTGTTTAATAGGAGGGCAGTCTTTTTTAGTTGGCAGATGATGAACCACGATGTCGGTATCCAACCCAGACATATCTTCATATGACCAAGCAAATACTTCCATATAATCGCGCAACATCTGAACCAAACGGCTTTTGACATTGCTTTCCAAATTAGCACCGATCCTGATTTCCTTCTTATCTGACTCAGTACCCAGGTTGATAACCTCAATTGACTCTTCATGTGGTTGAATAGCCTTTTCCTCTTGTAACAGAAGATTGGCTAGTTCTCCTGGGATGCCACAATCTTCCTCACTTTCATCTTCGGCTTGGTTGATGGGACATTTAAAGTCATAGTTGACAAGAATAGAGTTGTTGGCAATATGATCCAAAGTGGATGTAGACCTGCAAGAGTGTGTGTGTGTGTGCATGTAAGATACATGGCTATCTTTTTGGAAATGTATTTGAAAGAAAAAGAAAGACAATGAACACAAATATTTGAATGCAAAAGAGTCCAATGTACTGAATGATCATATGATTAGATGAACAAAATATAAAACCATTGACAAAAGAACCAAAGTGCCCCATGCTAGGCACATGGCTTAAAAGTCAATATCAAAATATTACAGACAACGAGTTCTTAAATTGATTAAAAGCAAAAACAAGTAGATTACTCCTCAATGAAGGAGACGGGCACAAAGTCCTTCGTATGCCAATTGTTGGGATTCCCTTCGGTTGTTGGGTAGATCCAGTCTTCAAAAGCACACTAATTATCAGATTCCTCTACGGTGTTCACTTCATGACTCTTGAGGTGGAGAGACGGCTTTCCCGTATGAGCATCTATAATTTCTTTCTGAGCTTTAGAGGTGAAACCTATCCCAGACTTATCTGCCTTGAACGGGATGTCGGGGAGCTGACCCCACATCTCATTGTTTCCTTCTTCTACCACCACAAAGGCATCCTTAAGAGAAACCATCTTGGGAATAACTTTATCGGCTTTCGGAGTGTCGGAGGAGATTTTGGTGGTGGCCACAACTTCAAATGTCTGGCAAGGAGTCTCTATGAATTCACCATCCATTTCTACATACTTGAAAGAAGTGAGGTGGCTTACCATAAATTCTTCTTCACTGCAAACAGTGACAACCTTCCCTTGAACTGGATATTTTAACTTCTGGTGGAGAGTAGAAGTGACCGCACCTGCACCATGGATCCATGGGCGCCCAAGCAAGCAAGAATACGCAGGCCGTATGTCCATTATGTAGAACATGGAGTTGAAAATCTGTGAACCAACCTTAATTGGGAGATCCACCTCTCCATGAACCATCCTTTTCGACCCATCGAATGCCCTCACAACAATATCACTTGGCTTCAAAACCAAACCTTCGCAGTCTAGCCGATCTAAAGCGCCCTTAGGTAACACGTTTAAGGATGAGCCTGTGTCCACCAAAACATATGCCAGAGTGGTCCCCTTACATTCAACCGAAACATGTAAGGATTTATTGTGATCCTTTCCCATGGGAGTTAAATCTACGTTGGAGAACCCCAGACCATTGTCAGCGATCAGACTTGCTACGCAGTTCTCAAACTGGTCGGCTGTGGTTTCTTGAGGCACGTGAGCCTTTTTCAAGCACTTAATCAGAGCTTGTGCATGGGCGTCGGAACATAGCAATAGGGATAACATTGATATTTTAGAAGGGGTTTATCCCAACTGCTCTACTATTTTGAAGTCGCTTTTCTTGATGATTTTCAGTATCTCCTCCATCTCTTGAGTGGATGGTTCTTCCATAACAGTCTTTTTAGCAAGTGCCTCTTCTATGGCAGGCTCACTTTCTTTCTCTTCCACTTTAGTACTTGCACCAGCATTGCCGTTGGTTATGCGTATTGGAGGTGCGGTAGTGGTTGGTGGTGAGTGTTGTACCCCAAATTTTGACCTAAGATACCATCTCCCATCTGCATCGTTACATTGCGAGTTTGATCTTTTGATTTTAAAATTCATAACTTTTTCGAGTCGAGAGCTGTTTATTTTTTGAACGCTAAATTTATTAATCGATCAATGCTAAAACAATGTTTATTAATTATTTATTATCTTAAATTTAAATAATTGGAATTTATTTTCAATTATTATAATTTAAAGATTTATAAATAATAAAGTAAATATTTGAAAAGAGGTTTATTAATTGATCAAACAATGTTTATTAACTATTCATTATCCTAAATTTAAATAATGGGAATCTGTTTTCAGTTATTATATAATTTAAAGATTTATGAATAATGAAATAGACATTTGAAAAGGAGTTTGTTAATTGATCAAGCAATGTTTCTTTAATTATTTATTGTTCTAAGTTTAAATAGTTGAAATTTTATTTTCAGTTATTATAATTTAGAAGAATTAAAAATAGTGAAGTAAATAATTTAAGTTATTAATTGATCAATGATGTTTATTTATTTGTTTATTATTCTGAATTTAAGTAATTGAAATTGATTTTCAGTTACTATATAATTTAAAGAATTATAAAAGATAAATAAATAGTTGGAAAGAAGAAAGAATTAATTGGTAAAATATTGGAATTTTATTTACTTTATTCTAATTATTACAATTGTTATTTAAATATTGTATTATTTACAAAATATTTACAATAACAATTATATAAAATGCTTAAAGTAAAATAAAAACTATTCTAATTTTTCCTAAATTCTAAATCTTCATCTTCTATCCAATGCTTCTTTGTCTGCTCATTTAATTTTACCTGCAAAACAATTAAAAGAGAAAGTCAGAAATAAATAAATAATTAAAAGCAGAAAATTATTTTTAGTGTTCATCATTAAAAGCAAACGGCTGGAATCAGTTTTTACCCTTTTTGCAAATCGCGGGATTTCTCCCGGTTCACAAAAAGGGATGAATTTTTATTTTCAGAAATGAATGCACAATTTAAAAACATGCACAAATTCATTTTGTTTTCAAAACTGCATAATTAAAAATCAATTGCATTTTTAAAAGTCCACAGCATATTTCAAAATCAGTATCGTATGCATAATTTCAAACAGCATATGCAATGTACACAAACCAAAGCCAACGTAAACATGCAACCATATAGGAAGAGGCCAAAACATGAGGCTCTTCTACTGTTACATTGGAAGACAAAGAGGATATGCAATTTTAAAACCAATTTGCAAGCAAAGTAATATTCCATATTTCATCATTTTCCAGCATTTTTACTTTTTCAGAACAGTTAAAGTACACAACATTTTAGTGTTTCATTGTACTAAGAGAGAGAAGAGAGATAGAAGTATGGTTTTATAGGTTTTGGTTTAGGCAGAAGGAGTTACAAAACAAATCAGCAGTATTGCAATAAGAAATAAGAAAGCATAAGAAAGGAATACAAACAAACTGTTGGGGCAGCAGATGTGCAGAAGGCCAAGGAAAATATTAAAATATACTCACAACTTGTAACATAAACCTTAGGAATAGGAAAGCCAGCATATTGATATATACAACATTACAAACCCCTTCAAATGGTCAAGAGTTCATAACCTGCAAAAAAGGCCTTCCACACTAAAAAGAAAACTGTCAAATATACAAACCATTTCTCTCAAAGCCTCAAAAAACCTGCTATCAACATAAACACCTACTGCATAAACCATTTCAAAACCTACTATCTCCAAAACCATCAAATATGGCTCAAACCATACAAATCTGCATACACCATACAAATCTGCATACACCATAAAACCATAACCATTACCAAAACCTTCCATCTACTGTCAAACCAAAAACCATATAACCATTTTCAAACAAATATGGCCTAAAACCATAGAACCTGTCATCACCAAAATCAAAACCATTCCTACTGCATAATACCACCAAACCTGTACCATCCATAAAACCTTGGCCTAAACCATATCACAACCTTATGGCCTAAACCATAAAACCTGCTGTATAAAACCTGAAGCCAATAACCATGGCCTAAACAAAAAAAAACCTCTAAACCTGTCCAACCTAAACCATTATCCTGCATAAACCATCATATAATACGGCCTAAAAAAACCAGCAACCTGTTGCCATAATCTACTGTCAAACAAAACACCATCAACCTTAACCACAAAACATAAACCATGAAACCAATGTCCAATACCATCCAGCCTCAGAAATACATCATCATAGGCTATTAGAAAAACATACAGTAGCAAGGCCAGAAAGAGAAGAAGAGAAGCTAGTCAAAATATTTTTTTTCAACAGTAGCATTCAAGCATTCAGAGGCAACAATAGAAAGCATCAAGGCAAGCATTCAAGGCAACATAGCGTTCAAAGCAACAGATAGAAGAAAAGAGGAAAAGAATCATATACGCCCAAAACCTCAGAAGTTATCATCACAGGCCAACACTAAGAAACGTACAGCAGGCTAGCAAGAAGAGAGAAAATCAAAATACCAGGCGACTGAAGCAAGCCCGCGCGCCTCCTAGCTCGTCCCCCAACCTTCCTCCTCCGTCTCCAAGGGTAATTTTTTTCTCCTCCTCTTTCTTTCAAAAAAAGTACCTCAAATAATAACATAATAAAACAAACTCAGAATCAATGAATATAAGAATCACAAGCATGCAATTGCAACAAAACCCTAAACGAATAAGACAACGATTTATACCGTAAAATCCGTCGCCATAACGCCGTCGTTGGAGGGAAGAAGAAGTGGAGGAAGCTGGTGGCCTTTGGGCAAGAGAACTCAGGCGAGGACATGAAAGACGAAGAAGAACGCGAACGGAGAAGATAACAAGCAAGCGCCGCTTTGCCAAAACCTTGTGAACCCTAATCCCAATTAAGCATTCGTTTAACCCCTAAAACAAATCAGTAACGAATGGGCCTTAACCCTGTCACCCTTAGCCAAAGCCCAACGATTTACTTGAAACACCCCCACCTCTGTTTCTAATTGGGCCCTTTTAACCTTTTAGCCCATGCAGCGTTTTGTTTATCTATCCACCATGTTTCCTTGGACACCTCCCCTTCTATTTTGCTTTCTTTTTAGCTTTTGTTAGTTTTTATTTGATTTAGTTAATTAATGAGTTTAATCAAAAAGAAAAGTTGTAATTTAATAAATTTTTTTTAAACAATTGGACCATTTTTATTAGTTTAACATTAGGTTTAATCTAGTAGTTTTAGTATCTTTTTTATTAGGTTTAGTTAAATAGCTTTTAAAGTTTAATTTAGTTTAGATTTATTTACTAAGTAATACTTTATATTAATACCAAAAAATACCCTAAAAAATAAGAATACTAAAAAAAAATACATATAAAAAAAATAGAATTTAAGAATTAAAATATTTTACTTTCTTTAATTAATTCTCTTGCGTTATTAATCTTAAATAAAAATATAAAAAATATATGTTCACACCATTTAGTCTTTTATTTAATTGTTATATGTCATTATCTGCATAATTTTCTGTCAATTATTTCATCGCACTTGTTTATTCTGTTTACATATAAATCCAAGGGAAAAACGATTAAATTTGTTGACCTCATGTCCTCAAGTCCAATCGCGCGAGCATTTGCATTTCATTAAAACTTAAGACGATTTTTCCTCAAATGTTCAATCTTTTCAAACTTATACCTTTCAAGCCAAAACTTCGACATTAGGTCGTCGTATCTTCAAAAACCCGTCCGTACCCCTTTTAGGCCAAAACAATTTATTTTTAATCAAACAAACATTTTAATAAACAGGTATTTCAAAAGGTTCCTATAGAGTACTATAGATACATTGGGTGCTAATACCTTCCCACTGTATAACCAACCCCCGAACCGTAGATCTCTTTTCAAAAACGCCGTGTATTTTTGTTACTTTTAAAAGTATTATTTTACATTGCATATTTAGGGTTTTATTTCGCTCTTTCCCCTTTTCCCTTGGAAATAATAAAGCGCGGTGGCGACTCTTGCTTTTGTGAGACGAATTAATCAATAATTTGATCTCTGATTTACCCCGCTACATTTTTTATCTCTACAGAATTGGAGAATCTGCTGGGGACAGATTGACCTCTTGCTGGTCCATCCCTAAGTGGGTTAAGCCTAATTTGTTTTATCTGTTTTATTATTATTTGATTTGCTTGATTATGTGTTTAAATTGGGGTGTTTGGGTTTTTTGCAAAGGACGAATCCTATACCCGGATTAAGTAACACTTAAGGAATAGGACGGGCGGTACAGTCATGTTAACTTTGAGGGAGTAATCCTGAAGAAGGAGGCATGAGATCCCCCACTCAATGGAAGGCCCTCTTGAACTTAATATTTGTTTACCGAGTAATCGGGAAGACATTATTATTTTCGACCTAGGAGCCCGAGAAGTTGAGGACCGTAGAACCCTAACCCATCTTGGCCTTTTTAGGTGTAGCGCGGAGACTATAACGGAGTAATTCAGAAGTAGTTGTTACGCGATGCTACGCTCGGACGAGTTTCTCTTGAGAATATTGCTAATTATTGAGTAATCAAGATGTTGGTAATATCTGAAGGAGGAATGTAGACTCTGGGAACTCTTAGAACATTGTCTTACAGGTGCGATTGAACCGTTAGTACATACCTTTGGGTGGGCTTTACCCTCGACTCCATGCTGAACGTTGAACCTTTGAACCCCATGTTTGCAAACTTGTGTGTAACTGTTGCATTATCATTCATTCATGCATTCATCAACATTTTTGTAAAAAAAACTTGTTTTTCAAGGAACTTAGGAATGATTTTTGCAGACATCTCAGGTTATTATGGAATTTGGAAGGAGAAACACTCGAAGCTTTAGTTTTAAGGAGCCCGAGATTGAAGAACTGAAGAGTTTGATTCCTAAGATCGAGAACCCGACGGATTTTCAGAAGAAATATGGGTCCATTATACCTCTCATGAAGCGCAAGATAAAGGAAGGCATCCTTAATACGTTGGTTCAATTCTACGATCCTTTGTACCGATGTTTCACCTTTCCAGATTACCAGATGATGCCCACCTTAGAAGAGTACTCCTACATACTTGGTTTGCCGATCACCGACTGTGTTCCTTTTTCTGGATTAGAAGAGGAGCCCAAATATCACGAGATATCGACCATCACCCACTTGAAGAAGTCAGAGATAGAGGAGAACATGACTACAAAAGGGGGAATCCGAGGTTTGTCTGCGCAGTTTTTGTTGAAGAAAGCTCGTCAGTTCGCTGAGATGAAAGATACTATTGCCTTTGAAGACGTCTTTACTTTACTCACTTATGGTCTATTCTTGTTCCCTAACATTGATAAGTTTGTGGATATCAACGCCATTAGAATCTTCTTGATTGGAAATCCGGTCCCTACGCTGCTCGGAGATACCTACTACTCCATCCATCTTCGAAAATCTTATCAAGGAGGGATGATTATTTGTTGTGCACCGTTGTTGT
This sequence comes from Vicia faba, assembly GCA_948472305.1. Taxonomy (NCBI): domain Eukaryota; kingdom Viridiplantae; phylum Streptophyta; class Magnoliopsida; order Fabales; family Fabaceae; genus Vicia; species Vicia faba. Next base: position 1,401,895,362 of record OX451741.1, read on the forward strand.
ATCAGTGGTATGTTTCTCATCTACCTGGGTCTGATGTTTTCTGGGATCTCGAGAAGGAGCCGCGTTGGGCGCCAAAGATTATGGCTCTCACTCATTTCGATATTGATTGGTATAATCGAGTTTACTACGACGTGAAGATCATCGATAGCTGTGGTGCTTTTCCTAACGTGCCTCTTCTCGGTACGAGAGGTGGAATTAACTATAACCCTGTTCTCGCGCGCTGTCAGTTTGGATACCCGATGAGGGACAAGCCGAACAACATCCATGTGAGTGGTTTCTTTCTACAGGAAGGACAAGATCATCAGGCAACTAAGAAGGAGATCGAAGGAGCTTGGCTCCATATCCATAGGAAAGGGAGAGATATGTTAGGACATAGGGGTGCCGTTTCTTTGGAACCCTACCTAGAGTGGGTCCGTGCTAGGGCTTGTGCTCTCAAGATGCCCTATAAACTTGAGAAACCTTTATTCCCTACCGTTGCATCATCATCTGTTGTTATCCCTATCGCGAACATAGGAGAATACCAAGGAAATCTGGCTAGGATGAAGTCCGAGAGGGATGCTTGGAAAGAAAAGTATAATATGTCTGAATATGAGAATCGAGTCCTGACTCGACAGCTAAAGGAAAAGGAGGATTTACTCTTTATTCAAGACGGCTGGTTCATTGATCATGATGAGAAGCTTCGTCAAAAGGATGCTTTACTGAAGAAGTATGCTAGTGAGAGGAAGAGAAAGAAGGAAGGTTCGGTAAGCGTTCCTCTTGTTCCTAATCCGCAGAAGGAAATCATTGATTGACTGGTAGCTGAGAAGAAAGAGATGGAAGACTTTTATGAGGAGAAGATCAAGAAGCTCCGTTTACAGTTGGTGTTTGGTCCTTCATCCGATGTTTCAAAGTGATCTTTAGCTTTTAGTTTTATTTTATTGATGTCATTTTGTAAAACTTTGTAAAAGGGCTTCATGTTCCGAAGTTGTAATTTATTGCTTTATTAAGGGCTTCATTTCTCAAAGTTGTAATTTATTGCTTTATTATGGACTTCATGTTTCAAAGTTGTAATTTATTGCTTTATTATGGACTTCATGTTCCAAAGTTGTAGTTTACTGCTTTTATTATTGGGTTGTTATCCCAAAGTTGTAATTTATTGTTTTGTTATTCCAAAGTTGTGAGTTGTAATTTACTATTTTTGATTAATGGATTGAGTTTTTGTTGTTCCAAATTCCTTTACCATTGATGTATGCAAAATTATCGAAGTTCCTTGAAAAAACTATTAAAATGAATCATCATTTGCATCACACATCATGCATCATTCAACATTCCACTTCACATGTTTTCTAGAGTCTTATCCTTGTTTCTTTTCCCACTCCAAAGGTTGTCAAGCTATCTCACCGGTACGACACTCGAGCCAATCGTCAGAGGAAAATGGAAGATCTGGAACAGGAAAATCATGAGCTTCGTGGGGAAGTTGCTACCCTTCGTATCGAGATGGAAAAGTTAACTGCGTTAGTGGAAAGTTTAGTGGCTGTTCAGAATCAGCCATCGACTACAGCTGCCGAGACTTAGACTTCAACTCCAGTGGTTTCCGAGATTGTCACCGTTCCAACATCTGTGACTCAAATCAACTCTCCGCTTCAGCATCAGATGCCGAAAGGTTTTCCGTGGGGAATGCCTTACAACTTTGTGCCAGAGGGGTATCAGCCTGCCGTACAACCTTTATTTCAACCTGCTTTATCTCTTCCTCAGCCAGAGACAACTGTCTTGCCGCCGGTAATCCCGTCTGTAACACCTTTTCCGCAACCGGTAATGACAACTGTCGCTCCTGTGGTCCACTCCGTGCCATACTTGAATGAACCTACTTATCCTGCCGAGCCTGCTGAAAGTTTGGGTCTTTTTGATAGAATGGAAGAATTTCAGGATCAGTTCCAAGAAATGCAGAAGGAACTCAGAGCATTAAAGGGGAAGGATTTGTTTGGGAAGAACACGCATGACCTTTGTTTAGTTCCGAATGTCAAGATTCCAGCAAAATTCAAAGTGCCAGACTTTGAAAGATATAAGGGTGATTCGTGTCCTCGAAGTCATTTGACTATGTACGTGAGAAAGATGTCTACGTATTCCGATGATCATGACTTATTGATTCATTATTTTCAAGACAGTTTGACGGGTGCTGCTCTAAAGTGGTATATGGGTTTAGACAGCATTCAGATCCGCAACTTCAACGATCTTAGCGAAGCCTTTGTTCACCAGTATAAGTACAACGTTGACATGGCGCCAGACAGGGATCAACTCCGGGCGATGTCGCAAAGAGACCGAGAATCTTTTAAGGAATACGCCCAGAGGTGGCGTGAAATTGCTGCTCAAATCTATCCACCTCTTGAGGAGAAAGAGATGACGAAGATATTTTTGAAGACTTTAGGTTCCTTTTACTATGAAAGAATGATCGCCAGCGCACCCAGTGACTTCACCGAAATGGTAAGCATGGGCATGCGGTTAGAGGAAGGGATTCGTGAAGGGCGTTTGGTTAAAGAAGGAAGTCTGTCTAGCAGTACTAAGAAGTTTGGAAGTGTTTTCCCGAAAAGAAAAGAGCAGGATGTCAGCGCATTGTTCCCAGGGAGACCAAGGAGAGGTTACTCTCACGTTGCGGCAGACACTCCGGCTGTCCGCCCGGCTTTGATGACCCCAGTTCATCAAACCCCACCAACTCAACAACGGCCATTTCAGCAGCAGCCTCGACAACAGGGTTATCCATTCAACAATCAGAACCATTCGCCAAGAAAACCGCAGTTCGATGCCATTCCTATGACTTATATTGAATTGTTCCCTTCTCTTATCAGAAAGAATCTCATAACGACAAAGCCTCCTCCTGTCGCACCAAACAGTACTTCTCCGTGGTACAAGGCAGATCAGTTTTGTGAATATCATCAAGGGTCGCCGGGGCACAACCTTGAGAATTGCTTTGCTCTGAAGGCGGACGTGCAGAGGTTGATTAAGAATGGTATCTTGTCTTTCAAGGATGTTAATCCGAATGTTAGAGATAATCCTTTGCCTCGACATGGGGCAGCATCAGTAAATATGGTGGAAGGTTGTCCGGGGAAGTTTCGAGTTTTTCAAGTTGAACACATAAGAGAGTCGTTGATCAGGTTACATCAGAGTTTGAGAAGACCTGCCTTTGTTAAGCATCAGCATGATTATGATGTTTGTGAATTTTGTTCAAGAGAGGTTGATTGTCCTATTGTGAAGGAGGATATTCAAAAGTTGTCAGACCAGAGAGTTATCACTATTACGTATGACAGAGATCTGGAGGATGAAGTGAATGTTATTATACCACAATTCAATTTGCCTGAATCAGTAGAGATCGTTTACGACATTCAGACTGCACTTATTGATCCTTTGATTATTTACCCACCTGGTCCTGTGCCTTACAACTCAGACCAAGCTGTACCGTATAAGTATAATGCCACAATGATTGAGAATGGGGTAGAAGTCCCTATACCAACAAGACCGTCTTTTGTTAACATTGCTGATGTGAGTAGAGTTACGAGAAGTGGACGTGTCTTTGCAGCAGTACCTTTGAAGAGACCAGAAGTTCAAGTCAGGAGACCCATACCTGCAGAAATTCCAGGGAGAAATGTTGAACCAAGGGTTGAGATAGGCCGATCCAGTGAACCTATCCCTCACCCTGAGGATGATGAGATTCTGAAGCTTATCAAGAGAAGTGAATATAAGATTGTGGACCAACTTTTGCAAACTCCTTCCAAGATTTCCTTGCTTGCTTTACTGAGAGATTCTGGTGCCCATAGAGAAGCTTTGATGAAGGTCTTAGACCAGGCATTCGTGGATCATGATGTAACGGTTGATCAATTTGATGGAATTGTGGGAAATATTACTTCGTGTAACAATCTTGGTTTCAGTGATGAAGAGCTTCCGGAGGAGGGAAGGAACCATAATATGGCTTTGCATATCTCAGTAAGTTGCGGAAATGATACCTTATCAAGTGTGCTGGTAGATACAGGTTCGTCGTTGAATGTGATGCCCAAAACTACATTATCTCGGCTCTCATATCCAGGTGCTCCCATGAGACCTAGTGGAGTAATTGTCAAAGCGTTTGATGGTTCTAGGAAGACAGTCATTGGTGAAGTGGATCTTCCTATAGTAATTGGTCCTCATACTTTTCAAATCACTTTCCAAGTGATGGATATTCGTGCTGCCTACAGTTCCTTATTGGGTCGTCCATGGATCCATGATGCGGGGGCAGTCACCTCCACGCTCCATCAGAGACTGAAGTTTGTGAGGCATGGGAAGCTAGTAATGATTGGGGGAGAGCAGGCTATGGTGGTAAGCCATTTATCATCCTTCTCTTTTATTGATGCTGATGAGGATGTTGGAACCCAGTTCCAAGGTCTATCTGTTGCTAAGAATGAAGTGAAGAAGCAAGGGGCATCCATTTCTTCTTTTGAGGATGTGCGATGAGTGGTGGAAAGTGGTTCGGCCGAAGGATGGGGCCAGGTGTTGACTTTGCCCGAGAACAAGTCTGGGGAAGGTCTTGGTTTTCGTCCCGTGTCTGCGAGAGTCAAGCAAGAGGTGGTTGTTCGTCCGATTCAAGAGGTTTTCCGAAGCGCTGGTTTTATCCATCCGACTCCTCCTGAGGTTGACGCTATCATAGAGGATGATTCCGAGGAAGATTTACCCGATTTTGTGACGCCTGGATTGGCTTGCCAAAACTGGATAGCTGTTGATGTTCCTTTTGTGATGCACATTTCCGAGTAATGTTTTGTTTTGTTTTTTGAAAAAATTCGCTCTGCCCAAGGCGAAAAGCATTTTGTGTCGGGCTATGAAAAATAATTCCTTTTGCTCTGCCCAAGGCAAAAGAGAAATGTCTGGGCTCCTTGTTTCAAGTATTTCCCTTCAATGAATAACAATGTTATTTTGTCCACTACTGTTTTACTTTTCACATTTTTTCTGGGAAATAGTAATGAAAATTAATTGGTAGTAATAGGAAAATATAATAACCTTTTGTTTTATTTGCACAAATCGATTTCTAAAATAAAGCATAATCATGTGTGCAGATTAATCCATGACTTAACCATTGAAAACAATGATCCTATACCCTCTCCCAACTTTGAATTCCGTGTTCATAGCCGAAGAAGAGGATGATGAAGAGATTCCTGTTGAAATTTGAAGAACCTGTAGAGTTAGTCAATTTGGGTGATGAAGAAGATAGAAAGGAAGTCAAAGTCGGAGCATTGCTTATCCCAGAGGTTAAAGAGAAAATGTTGGAGCTTCTCAAAGAGTATGTTGATGTGTTTGCTTGGTCCTACCAAGATATGCCGGGTTTGGACAACGATATTGTGGAGCATCGTTTACCGTTGAGACCTGAATGTCCGCCGATTAAACAGAAGCTGAGAAGGACTTGTCCCGATATGGCTGACAAGATCAAGGAAGAGGTTCAAAAGCAGATTAATGCAGGTTTCCTTGTTACATCGGTCTATCCTCAGTGGTTAGCCAATATAGTGCTTGTTGCTAAGAAGGATGGCAAAGTTCGGATGTGTGTAGACTATAGAGATCTGAATAGAGCTAGTCCGAAGGATGACTTCCCATTACCGCACATTGACGTATTGGTCGACAGTACCGCCAAGTTCAAAGTCTTTTCTTTCATGGATGGCTTCTCTGGTTACAATCAAATCAAGATGGCACCCGAAAATATGGAGAAGACAGCTTTCATTACACCTTGGGGAACATTTTGTTATCGGGTTATGCCGTTTGGTCTGAGGAATGCTGGCGCAACATACCAAAGGGCCATGACTGCTTTGTTCCATGACATGATGCATAAGGAGATAGAAGTGTATGTGGATGACATGATTGCCAAATCACAAACTGAGGAGGATCACTTGGAACATTTGTTGAAGTTATTCCAGCGCTTGAGAAAGTATAAACTCCGTCTGAACCCCAACAAGTGCACTTTTGGTGTTCGTTCTGGAAGACTTCTGGGGTTCATTGTCAGTCAGAAAGGTATTGAGGTAGATCCTGATAAGGTCAAAGCTATTCGGGAAATGCCCGCACCCAAGACGGAAAAACAAGTAAGAGGATTCCTTGGGAGACTGAACTATATTTCTAGATTTATATCTCATATGACTGCTACCTGTGGGCCGATTTTCAAGCTTCTCCGAAAGAACCAAGGATGTGTGTGGATAGAAGATTGTCAGAGAGCTTTTGATATCATCAAAGAATATTTGCTTGAACCTCCCATTTTGATTCCTCCGGTGGAAGGAAGACCTTTGATTATGTACCTGACTATATTGGAAGATTCCATGGGATGTGTGCTTGGTCAACAAGATGAGACTGGAAGAAAGGAACATGTTGTATATTATCTGAGTAAGAAATTCACAGACTGTGAGTCTCGGTACTCATTGCTTGAGAAAACCTGTTGTGCTTTAGCTTGGGCTGCTCGCCGTCTGCGCCAGTATATGATTAACCACAACACTTGGCTGATCTCCAAAATGGATCCGATCAAGTATATCTTTGAGAAGCCCACCTTATCTGGAAGAATAGCCCGTTGGCAGATGTTGTTATCCGAATATGACATTGAGTATCACACTCAGAAAGCAATCAAGGGGAGTATTTTAGCCGATCATTTGGCTCACCAACCAATTGACGTTTATCAATCCATCAAGTTTGATTTCCCAGATGAAGATGTTATGTACTTGAAAGCTAAAGATTGTGAAGAGCCGTTACCTGAAGAAGGACCTGATCCTGAATCGCATTGGGGTTTGATATTTGACGGAGCAGTGAATTCCTATGGAAATGGAATTGGGGCAATCATCGTCACTCCCCGGGGTACTCATATCCCGTTCACGGCGAGATTAAAGTTTGACTGCACGAACAACATGGCGGAATATGAGGCATGTATTATGGGTCTCGAAGAAGCAGTGGATCTAAGGATTAAGATTCTTGATATTTATGGAGATTCGGCATTGGTGATTAATCAAATCAAAGGAGAATAGGAGACTCGTCATCCTGGTTTGATCCCTTATAGAGACTATGCTAGAAGATTGTTAACTTTCTTCAACAAAGTGGAATTACATCATATCCCTAGAGATGAGAACCAAATGGCTGATGCTTTGGCTACTTTGTCTTTAATGTTTCAAGTGAATGGTTGGAACAATGTGCCTACAATCCGAGTTATGCGCCTCGACAGACCTGCTCATGTGTTCTCAGTAGAAGAGGTCAACGACGACAAACCGTGGTTCTATGACATTAAACGTGTTCTTCAAACTCAAGAGTACCCGCCTGGGGCATCCAATAGAGATAGGAAGACGTTGAGAAGATTAGCAAGCAGTTTCTTCCTCAATGAAGAAGTTTTGTATAAGAGGAATTACGACATGGTCTTGCTCAGATGTGTAGACAGACGTGAAGCGGACATGCTGATGCAAGAGGTACATGAAGGATCCTTTGGCACTCATGCCAACGGACATGCGATGGCTAGAAAGATGTTGAGAGCTGGTTACTATTGGATGACAATGGAATCTGATTGCTACAAGTATGTGAAGAGATGTCATAAATGTCAGATTTATGCGGACAAGATACATGTGCCACCGACCCTCCTTAACGTTATCTCTTCACCTTGGCCTTTCTCTATGTGGGGCATTGATATGATTGGAATGATTGAACCCAAAGCTTCAAATGGTCATCGTTTCATCTTGGTAGCGATAAATTATGTTACTAAATGGGTGGAAGCAGCATCTTATGCTAATGTAACCAGACAGGTGGTAGTCAGATTTATCAAGAATCAGATCATTTGTCGATACGGTATCCCGAGCAAGATCATTACTGATAATGGTTCGAATTTGAATAACAAGATGATGAGAGAGCTTTGTGAAGAGTTCAAGATCGAACATCATAATTCTTCTCCTTACAGGCCGAAGATGAATGGGGCTGTTGAAGCTGCTAACAAGAACAACAAAAAGATTGTCCAGAAGATGGTGGTAACTTATAAAGATTGGCATGAAATGCTTCCGTTTGCTCTGCATGGATACCATACTTCAGTTCGAACTTCAACGGGCGCAACCCCATTTTCCCTAGTTTACGGTATGGAAGCAGTACTCCCCGTGGAGGTTGAGATTCCGTCTATGAGAGTGTTGATGGAAGCTAAACTTTCTGAGGCTGAATGGTGTCAAAGTAGATATGATTAGTTGAATTTAATTGAAGAAAAGAGATTGACAGCTTTGTGACACGGTCAATTGTATCAGCAGAGAATGAAGAAGGCTTTTGATAAGAAGGTTCAACCACGCGAGTTCAGAGAAGGTGACATTGTGCTCAAGAAGATATTATCTTTCCAACCTGATTCTAGGGGCAAGTGGGCTCCGAATTATGAAGGACCGTATGTCGTTAAGAGAGTTTTCTCTGGAGGTGCTTTGATTCTCACCAATATGGACGGTGAAGAGCTCCCGCGTCCCATGAATGCCGATGCAGTCAAGAAATATTTCGCTTAGGTTTGAGTTGACAGTTTGATAAGTTGAAAACCCGAAGGGGCGGCTTAGGCAGGCTTTTGGTCAGACCAGCCTTGGCGTTTGAGCATATTTCAGAATTCTAAGTTGTTAGGGAGAATGGTGATCATTGTTTTTTGTGTAACCCTTTTCTCTTTCATGTACTATTTCTCAAACTTTTGTAAACCGTTGGAGTCGCGTTGTTAGCAAACTACCATCTTATTAATGAAATTTGAGCATTTACCTTTTGTGGGCAAAATTTTAATTTTTACAGAAATATTCGAAACAAAGTTATTTAAAGTATTTTATTTTTAAATTGCGTCATAAATAATGAAAGGAACATTAACAGTCGTTCCGAGGATGGTCAAGCCATGAAATGCGAAACAATACCGTAATTTATCCTTGCATGATGAACATGTTTCGTTTCAAAATCGTCATGAGGTGTTGGTTGTGTAGGCTTGTGTTTCTAGTGGTGCTAAGTTTGGTGACTCCCCAGTTGTTCCAGTTAAGTGTTGTTTTGGCTACCTTCATTTGGGCGATTTCTGAAGTGTGGTACGCTTTGTCTCTTGCCAGTGGTCTATTGGTATTGTAAGATTGGATTTGAATGCTTTTCTCCTCAGAAGATTTGAGCCTTGCAGCGTGGTAAACTCTGACGTTGCTTTGGGGTTCCAGTTCCAGTTATTTTCCGTATTTTTAAGATTGGTCGAGTATCTATTATGCTGTGACATCTTATTATCTTCAAGATATTCCATCTGTTCGTTTTGTCAGCATAACATTCATTTATTCATTTACACTCATATCCCGCACGCACATTCACATTTGCCGTTTGATTTTGGTTGTACTCTGTTTATTCAAACAACGTACATGTTTCTTTCCAAGTGGAAAGCTAGCTTAAGCAGAAAATGTGCTTCCCTTCTAAATTCCCCAACTGAGCTAATCCTCGTGGATGATTTTTGATTTAGCTCACCTTGTCCATTTCTGGATAGGATGAATTCCCCAATCGAATTACTTTCTCATTGGGTGGAGTCTTGTTGACTGTCTTCTCTCTAGTTTATTCCTGGATGAAGTTGTTGTTTCTTGCATAGGCTATATCATGATTTTCCCCAGTGAAGTCGCGACCTAGACGAAGGGTGCATTTATTTTGCACATTTAAGTATATGATCTCCTCGGGAAGGATTGATTCATGATTCTCTTTAAACGAAGATTTTTATTCTCTGCCAGTGTCATTGCAATTTCCTTCTGAATTATTTTTGGAAAACGACAAGCGACAGCTCTTCATGAGCAACTTGTGCGTTATAGACATCGTTGGAAAATGACAAGCGGCAGCTCTTCATGAGCAACTTGTGCGTTATAGACATCGTTGGAAAACGACAAGCGGCAGCTCTTCATGAGCAACTTGTGCGTTATAGACATCGTTGGAAAACGACAAGCGGCAGCTCTTCACGAGAAACTTGTGCGTTATTATTATTTTTCTGGAAAACGACAAGCGGCAGCTCTTCACGAGCAACTTGTGCGTTATTATTATTTTTCTGGAAAACGACAAGCGGCAGCTCTTCACGAGCAACTTGTACGTTATTGTTTTTGGAAAACGACAAGCGGCAGCTCTTCACGAGCAACTTGTGCGTTATTATTTTGGAAAACGGCAAGTGGCGGTCTCTTTATTTGAGCAACTTGTACGTTATTTTTTTTTCTTCTGGAAGACAGCAAGTGGCAGCTTCTTTATTTAAGCAGCTTGTATGTTATTGGTATTTTCTTTGGAAAACAGCAAGTGACGGCTTCTTTATTTGAGCAGCTTGTGTGTTATTGACACCCCTGGACGACAGCAAGTGGCAGCCTCTTTATTTGAGCAGCTTGTATGTCATAGTTTTTGGACGACAGCAAGTGGCAGCCTCGTTATTTGAGTAGCTTGTATGTCATAATATTTTTTGGGAGGACGGCAAGTGGCAGCTTCTTTATTTGAGCAACTTGCGTGTCTACAATCTTATTATTATATCAGCATTAATTAGTATATCTCCGGAAATCTCGCAGAGAAGTTTGTTATGAATCTTTACCTTCAGAAGTTGGTAATCCATCATCAGCAAAATTTGATACTCTCTGTCTATCTTTGACTTTGAGTTGCGAACTCACTGTTTTTGGGTCGATAATCTGTTTTATGGCCTCTGCAAGACACCTTCTTTGTTAGGGTCGGAGGTCGTATTCCCTCAATTTTATTCGCCGTCAAGAGTCTGTCGTTTGAAATCGATGGCTCGTTTCCCCATTAGTGTATAATCCACGTCTCTGTGTTTTGTTGGTGTTTGATTCCTCCAGCATTGTCTTGTTTCATACAATATCTTTCTCTGTGAATTCAGTCACTGCATTCATATCAAACATAATGGCGGTATGTTAGGGTAAAAATTTGCGTATTATGTATTTAAGTACCTTCAATCTCGTCGAAACGAAGATTTTAATCTTCATATCTCCGGATAGAAGAAACTTAAATAGGGGCAGCTGTTGTACCCCAAATTTTGACCTAAGATACCATCTCCCATCTGCATCGTTACATTGCGAGCATTTTGATCTTTTGATTTTAAAATTCTTAACTTTTTCGAGTCGAGAGCTGTTTATTTTTTGAACGCTAAATTTATTAATCGATCAATGCTAAAACAATGTTTATTAATTATTTATTATCTTAAATTTAAATAATTGGAATTTATTTTCAATTATTATAATTTAAAGATTTATAAATAATAAAGTAAATATTTGAAAAGAGGTTTATTAATTGATCAAACAATGTTTATTAATTATTCATTATCCTAAATTTAAATAATGGGAATCTGTTTTCAGTTATTATATAATTTAAAGATTTATGAATAATGAAATAGACATTTGAAAAGGAGTTTGTTAATTGATCAAGCAATGTTTCTTTAATTATTTATTGTTCTAAGTTTAAATAGTTGAAATTTTATTTTCAGTTATTATAATTTAGAAGAATTAAAAATAGTGAAGTAAATAATTGAAGTTATTAATTGATCAATGATATTTATTTATTTGTTTATTATTCTGAATTTAAGTAATTGAAATTGATTTTCAGTTACTATATAATTTAAAGAATTATAAACGATAAATAAATAGTTGGAAAGAAGAAAGAATTAATTGGTAAAATATTGAAATTTTATTTACTTTATTCTAATTATTACAATTGTTATTTAAATATTGTATTATTTACAAAATATTTACAATAACAAATATATAAAATGCTTAAAGTAAAATAAAAACTATTCTAATTTTTCCTAAATTCTAAATCTTCATCTTCTATCCAATGCTTCTTTGTCTGCTCATTTAATTTTACCTGCAAAACAATTAAAAGAGAAAGTCAGAAATAAATAAATAATTAAAAGCAGAAAATTATTTTTAGTGTTCATCATTAAAAGCAAACGGCTGGAATCAGTTTTTACCCTTTTTGCAAATCGCGGGATTTCTCCCGGTTCACAAAAAGGGATGGATTTTTATTTTCAGAAATGAATGCACAATTTAAAAACATGCACAAATTCATTTTGTTTTCAAAACTGCATAATTAAAAATCAATTGCATTTTTAAAAGTCCACAGCATATTTCAAAATCAGCATCATATGCATAATTTCAAACAGCATATGCAATGTACACAAACCAAAGCCAACGTAAACATGCAACCATATAGGAAGAGGCCAAAACATGAGGCTCTTCTACTGTTACATTGGAAGACAAAGAGGATATGCAATTTTAAAACCAATTTGCAAGCAAAGTAATATTCCATATTTCATCATTTTCCAGCATTTTTACTTTTTCAGAACAGTTAAAGTACACAACATTTTAGTGTTTCATTGTACTAAGAGAGAGAAGAGAGATAGAAGTATGGTTTTACAGGTTTTGGTTTAGGCAGAAGGAGTTACAAAACAAATCAGCAGTATTGCAATAAGAAATAAGAAAGCATAAGAAAGGAATACAAACAAACTGTTGGGGCAGCAGATGTGCAGAAGGCCAAGGAAAATATTAAAATATACTCACAACCTGTAACATAAACCTTAGGAATAGGAAAGCCAGCATATTGATATATACAACATTACAAACCCCTTCAAATGGTCAAGAGTTCATAACCTGCAAAAAAGGCCTTCCACACTAAAAAGAAAACTGTCAAATATACAAACCATTTCTCTCAAAGCCTCAAAAAACCTGCTATCAACATAAACACCTACTGCATAAACCATTTCAAAACCTACTATCTCCAAAACCATCAAATATGGCTCAAACCATACAAATCTGCATACACCATACAAATCTGCATACACCATAAAACCATAACCATTACCAAAACCTTCCATCTACTGTCAAACCATATAACCATTTTCAAACAAATATGGCCTAAAACCATAGAACCTGCCATCACCAAAATCAAAACCATTCCTACTGCATAATACCACCAAACCTGTACCATCCATAAAACCTTGGCCTAAACCATATCACAACCTTATGGCCTAAACCATAAAACCTGCTGTATAAAACCTGAAGCCAATAACCATGGCCTAAACAAAAAAAAAACCTCTAAACATGTCCAACCTAAACCATTATCCTGCATAAACCATCATATAATACGGCCTAAAAAAACCAGCAACCTGTTGCCATAATCTACTGTCAAACAAAACACCATCAACCTTAACCACAAAACATAAACCATGAAACCAATGTCCAATACCATCCAGCCTCAGAAATACATCATCATAGGCTATTAGAAAAACATACAGTAGCAAGGCCAGAAAGAGAAGAAGAGAAGCTAGTCAAAATATTTTTTTTCAACAGTAGCATTCAAGCATTCAGAGGCAACAATAGAAAGCATCAAGGCAAGCATTCAAGGCAACATAGCGTTCAAAGCAACAGATAGAAGAAAAGAGGAAAAGAATCATATACGCCCAAAACCTCAGAAGTTATCATCACAGGCCAACACTAAGAAACGTACAGTAGGCTAGCAAGAAGAGAGAAAATCAAAATACCAGGCGACTGAAGCAAGCCCGCGCGCCTCCTAGCTCGTCCCCCAACCTTCCTCCTCCGTCTCCAAGGGTAATTTTTTTCTCCTCCTCTTTCTTTCAAAAAAAGTACCTCAAATAATAACATAATAAAACAAACTCAGAATCAATGAATATAAGAATCACAAGCATGCAATTGCAACAAAACCCTAAATGAATAAGACAACGATTTATACCGTAAAATCCGTCGCCATAATGCCGTCGTTGGAGGGAAGAAGAAGTGGAGGAAGCTGGTGGCCTTTGGGCAAGAGAACTCAGGCGAGGACATGAAAGACGAAGAAGAACGCGAACGGAGAAGATAACAAGCAAGCGCCGCTTTGCCAAAACCTTGTGAACCCTAATCCCAATTAAGCATTTGTTTAACCCCTAAAACAAATCAGTAACGAATGGGCCTTAACCCTGTCACCCTTAGCCAAAGCCTAACGATTTACTTGAAACACCCCCACCTCTGTTTCTAATTGGGCCCTTTTAACCTTTTAGCCCATGCAGCGTTTTGTTTATCTATCCACCCTGTTTCCTTGGACACCTCCCCTTCTATTTTGCTTTCTTTTTAGCTTTTGTTAGTTTTTATTTGATTTAGTTAATTAATGAGTTTAATCAAAAAGAAAAGTTGTAATTTAATTAATTTTTTTTAAACAATTGGACCATTTTTATTAGTTTAACATTAGGTTTAATCTAGTAGTTTTAGTATCTTTTTTATTAGGTTTAGTTAAATAGCTTTTAAAGTTTAATTTAGTTTAGATTTATTTACTAAGTAATACTTTATATTAATACCAAAAAATACCCTAAAAAATAAGAATATTAAAAAAAAATACATATAAAAAAAATAGAATTTAAGAATTAAAATATTTTACTTTCTTTAATTAATTCTCTTGCGTTATTAATCTTAAATAAAAATATAAAAAATATATGTTCACACCATTTAGTCTTTTATTTAATTGTTATATGTCATTATCTGCATAATTTTCTGTCAATTATTTCATCGCACTTGTTTATTTTGTTTACATATAAATCCAAGGGAAAAACGATTAAATTTGTTGACCTCATGTCCTCAAGTCCAATCGCGCGAGCATTTGCATTTCATTAAAACTTAAGACGATTTTTCCTCAAATGTTCAATCTTTTCAAACTTATACCTTTCAAGCCAAAACTTCGACATTAGGTCGTCGTATCTTCAAAAACCCGTCCGTACCCCTTTTAGGCCAAAACAATTTATTTTTAATCAAACAAACATTTTAATAAATAGGTATTTCAAAAGGTTCCTATAGAGTACTATAGATACATTGGGTGCTAATACCTTCCCACTGTATAACCAACCCCCGAACCGTAGATCTCTTTTCAAAAACGCCATGTATTTTTGTTACTTTTAAAAGTATTATTTTACATTGCATATTTAGGATTTTATTTCTCTCTTTCCCCTTTTCCCTTGGAAATAATAAAGCGCGATGGAGACTCTTGCTTTTGTGAGACGAATTAATCAATAATTCGATCTTCGATTTACCCCGCTACATTTTTTATCGCTACAGTGAGATATCAAGGGAAAAGACTCTTCTTGTTCTTCTGACTTTACTAGAACCAGTGATATTAGTAACACCTACTTCATTATCATCAATCCAAGAATCTTGTTTTACCCCATGGTAATAAACATCGACACCATAATTCCATGGAACCGCTTTATCAGAGGTGTATGGAAAGGGTCCGACAACACTGATTATGAGAGGATAAATGATTGGTTTGTTTGAAATCCTAATAGGACCTTTGGATGAGATCCTAATAGGTTTGTTTAAAATTGTTATGATGGCCAAATCTTCAGCTTTGTCGACTGAATTTTTGATAGAGGGATTCTTTTCGAATAGAATTTCGCGGCTATCCATTAGGCATTGTATACCTTTCCTCAGTTTTTCACACCCATCAGGTTGTCTCATACAACCCACACAGACTTTTTCACAGATGGGGAAAGTCCCAGCTTTCAACAGATTGCTCTTGATTACATTCAATGGAGTAGTTAACCCTTTGACAGAGGCAATGAAAGTTGTATCTTCGACGACATTAACACCTTTGTCGTGTTTCGGCATCGGAGCGGTAATTACATTTGGCGTTGGAGGAGGATTAAATTCAATAGTCTTATTGTCGATTAAATCTTGGATTTTGTTCTTCAGAGCCCAACACTGATCAGTCTCATGCCCTGGGCTGTTTGAATGATAAGCACACTTTGCATTTGGATTATATCTCGGTGATGAGGTGTCAGGGTTGGCAGGAGGATCCTGCAATGTCACTAAATTTGTCCTGAGCAGATGTTGAAGGGCTTGAGATAATGACATGCCTTACCTCATGAACTGTCTTCTTGGAGCTTCAACCCGTTGATGATTGGTAGATGGTCTTTGAGTAGCAGTCGAATTGGAGATTTGGACAACATTGATAGACAAATGATTATTCATTTTGGTATGGGCTTTTGCTCTATACACAACATTAAATTCTTTCTTCACGGCAAAAGGTATCTTGATAGGATTAGGAGTGGAAGTAGATGCCACAAATATCTTTCCACTCTTAATGCCACTTTTTACTCTCTCACTGGTTAGGATTAATTCGGTGAAACCAGAAGAAGAGCAGCCAACCAACAGATTAAATAAAGGACCAGATAATGTGCTCATGAACATGTCAATGTGTTCCCTATCAGCCAAGGGAGGTTGGACCCTACTTGCAAGGTCTCTCCACTTCTGCGCATACTCCTTAAATCCTCCATCCTTCCCCATGGTCATACCTTGTAATTGAACCCTCGTCAGTTCCAAGTCGGCATTGTACTTATATTGATGGTAGAAGGCAGTAGCTAGACCCTCCCAAGTATTGATGCGAGAGCCATCCAACTGATAAAACCATTTAAGTTGTGTTCCAGCCAGACTGTCTTGGAAAAAAATGAATCCATAGTTTTTTATCAGTAGTGTGCAGTTGTATCTTGCGCACATAGGACTTCAAATGGAGCTTTGGGCAAGAAACCCCATCGTATTTTGCAAAGGTTGGTATTTTGAACTTGTGGGGAATGACTACCCCAGAGATTAAGCCCAAATCGTCAAAATTCAAACCAGGAATAGCTTGGATTTCAACTGCTTTCAATCTGTCTTCTAGCTGCTTGTATTTGATGTCTGCGGGTGGATATTGTTCATTGAAATAATCATCATCCAATTCTTGGTCATTGATACAGTCGGCCTGAGTACTCTTGACCTCACCAATTTGGTTCTCATCCTCTTCGGATGAATCTTCCTCTATTGGAATTTGACGGATTGTCTCTTTGAACCTTTTACCCATGTTGAGTAGAGCTTTCTTCTTTGGCTTCTTTTTAGCGGCCAACAAGGCCATCATATCCTGCCGCCCCTTGGCCAAGGCGAGTAAAGCTTCCTGAAATTGAGAGTTCTGGGCCTGGAGTTCCGTCACGGTTTTCTCTAGATCCATCTTGCTGAAGTAAACAGTGGTGAGATAAGGAAACCTGTTATGCGGACACCTGTCATGTCATGATGCATGAATATGCAATATCCAAATGATTTCAAGGATTTAAAGAATTTAACTTTGTATAGACAAAGAGTGAACAAACGTTAACTTGCATTAAATAATCCTTTTTTTGAATACAAACATGCCTCTTGGGCTTACAACAATAGAAATAAGCATAAAGTAAACTCCTAAGACAGAAAAGTTGTGCGCATCTTATTTGGCGCAATGTAGGTGTTTAAGCTCCTTTCTTCATGAAGTTACCTTGTAAGCTCCAATATCTTCTTCTCGCATTCATAGAACTTAGCTTCGAAGGTGTATCGCTCTCCTTTTAACTGAATCCAAGCGTTTCACAAATCTTCAAGAAAGGTAGGCATATCAGGATAGAGGATCGTGTGTGGAATGTCTCCCTCGACTACTGGCTCCATGATAATAGGTAAGATGACTTTATAAGGCATCTTAAGACTTTGAGCGCGAGCCCTCACCCATTTAAGATAAGGCTCCAAAGGAATAGAATTCTTATGCCCTAATGTCTTGCTATCAACTTTGTTAATCATACCCCAAGCTCGTATAAATCCTTGGCAGTAACCTTGGGTGTCGCTTTCATAGTCAAATGCAATTCCTTGGATGAGTACCTTATGAGGGCCATCTCTTCTAGCGTACCCAAATTGTCGCAATGCTAAACAAGGGTTGTAAGTAATGCCTCCCCTAATGCCAAGTAGAGGGACATTAGGGAATTCCCCACATAATACCAACAGATATCAGCATGCGAAAGTGACATTAATCTTTTAGACCATCTCATACCTTGTTCATTCTTCACCGCGGATCGAGGTAGGTGCGAAATAAACCACCTAGCCAACAGAGGAGTGCAACACATCAAAGTCCCCCTTTTCTTCAAAGTGCGAGAGTAAAGAGAATTCAATATGTCTCCAAGCAATGTAGGCACTGGATTACGAGATATGAAAACCTTGATCGCATTCACATCTATAAATTGGCCAGGGTTTGGAAATAGTACCAATCCATAGATGAGAAGAGCCAGAATTTCCTCAAAGGCTTGTAGATCCAAAATATTCCAACACTCTTGAGCCTTCTCCAACAAAAACTTTGCTAGTAACCCTTTCACACCACTCCTTGTTACCCAATTTGCTACTACGTCTGATGGTTGCAAATGTAGAGCTCGAGCAATTTCCTCAGGTTTGGGGTCTCTTTCAATACCTTTGAAAGGTAACTGATTAAGAATAGGGATCCCTACAAGTTTAGAAAATTCCTCCAAAGTGGGCACAAGTTGGTAATCAGGAAAAGTGAAGCAATGATGTAAAAGGTCAAAGAATTGGCCAAGCACTTTTATCATATCTTCTTCAATACTTGAGGTAACTAAACTGAGGAGTCTTCCATGTCTTTTGGTGAACAGGGAATCTTCAGGGACCCTTGATACTAAATCCTTGAGTTATGGAAGTATCCTCACAAGACTGACTTGGATAGTACTCCTACGAGCGGAGGCCATGTCCTACAAAACAGAACAAAGATAAATCCCAAAATCCTTGAAATGGTTAGTGATGTTTATGATGTTTATGATGTTAATGATGTTTATGATGTTATGTACAAGTGCATATACAAAGCAAACAAGTCCTCGGTTTAGGCTTGCATGAGGTTTCAGGTAGGTACCCTCTTGAAGTTTTAGTTGGCTCAACCTGTCCTAGTTAAAAGTAACCGGGTTCTAAAGGATCTCAATATCACTGATCTTTCCCCCAAGTTTCGTTAGATAAGCGATTCACTCGCAACCAAATAAAACTCAAGAGTCAAACCTCAATGAGTGTAGCCTTGAGTATTAACCAACTTCGGACTGCACCAAAGCCGGTCATCTCGCTACGTCCTAATGGCCAAGTTGGTCAAGTAAGGTTCTAAGGTCAGTTGATGCTTTATGACACCACGCGGCGGCCCCGTACTCTCCTTGACTGACTCAAGGGTTATCGGTACCAACCAAAGTGCCACATCAACATAGCTACTGCTTCAACCGTGTCGGTATACCCCGCACAGTTCCCTCACAGTTTATTGCGACTTACCTAAAATGTATCCCGCAAATCTGGGTGTAGGATTTAAAACAAACCGAAACAAGGAACTAAAATATAAAGCAAGCAAATCAAACAATATAAGCAAGTAAAATATGATCTAACCCTAAGGTAACCCATCTTAAGATCTTACCTCTCCCCAGCAGAGTCGCCAGTTCTGTGATACGATGGGAGAACTGACTTGAGGGTTTTGCGATTGTGTTCGTAAAAGTCGCGGTTTAGCAAGAGTCGCCACCGACTTTTCTTTTATCCAATAAGGAAAGGTGGAAAAACCACAGGAAAGACCTTTTGAGATCTTTTCATGAATTCGGGGGGTAGATTATGAAAAGGGAAGGTATTAGCACCCTTTCCATCCATGGTTTTTCATGGGCTCTTAGTTACTTGTTAGATCACTTGCTTTTGTTTGAAAATTATGCTTTTGTGTGGTTTTGAAAGTATTTTGAAAAGGTGCCATCGTTTAGGCAAACTTTGCAAAGATTCCCGTTCGTAAGAATGTATGCATAGTGTTGAGCTTTTGAAAATATTTCAAGTCTTGGAAAGTGTTTTGAAGATGTTTTGTATGTGATGGTTTTAAAAATAGCAAGGATGTTTGTTTTGAAATTGAGCAAGTAACTAAAAGTAATCTACCTACTCAAAAGGTTTTAGATGTATTTTTCCTCCTCCTTTAGATGTTTCTATCTTACCATTGATTTGATAAGAAGCCCCATCGTTGGATGTGAAGGGACAGACGTGGGTCATCGTATAGTCATGATATCAATGTTGTGAAATGACTTAGCACTTTTCTGTAGGGACTAAGATCATTTTGAAAGGCAACTTTGATAGCATCATCGAGGGACTATGATCTTTTTCGATTTTTTTGTGCTAAGACATCCCACATGCATAACATGGCCATTTTTGTAAGGCAACAAGTGGAATTTCCCTAAGGGTGCATGTGTGCAAGTGTGTTTGATTGCATGCATTTTGTCTTTGATTTTTGGGTTGTCTACTTGTTGATTTTATCTTTCCATACACACCTAATTACTTAACATTTATATGAAGGTAATAAAAGAGTGCAATAAATCCTACACTATTACAACCATATTGAATTTCATGAAAATATAAAGGCAAAAATAAGGTAAAAGCAAGAAAAATGGATCTTTCGACTTAGGGCATCAACCCTTCGATTATGCCATTTTTGGCCCTCTTCGACCTTACCTGAAAAGGGGTGAAAGAATGAGTTTCAATTGAGGCCTAGAAGCCAGCATATTTTGGCTTTCTATTGGGGCCTGGAGGCTAGCATGTTGTTCCTTTCGACCGCCTCTTTCATTTGGCCTGAAGGTTATTATGGAAGCCAGAGGCTTTGTTTCTAACTTTTCTGTCTCCTGTTTCTTTCATTTGAGTTTGAATAGAAATATGGCCCAAGGTCATGCCAACATCACCTTAAGACTAGATTAGTTCTTTAAAGTGTATTTAAATGTACCAAGAGCAAAAGCCAAGAAGATTGTTAACCATGACACATATTAAGAGAGTGAAAACAAAACAAAAAGAAGAAAATAGTATGTACATGTTTTAAATGAAAAAGAAAACTTATTTACATGCTATGCTGGAAACGAAGGGACAAAGGTTAAAAATGACTTACCTTGCTGGAGGTTGGAGCTTGTTATGGACTTTGAAGCGTTTGCTTTGAATGCCTCTAGATTCGAAGGAAAAGATCCAGGGTAGGCCTTCGACACTGGATTCGAAAGAGCAAAACAAGTGAAATATCCTTCTTTGTTGGATTCAAAGGAAAGAACACGTGGCATGCTCCTTGATTCGAAGGAAACTGGAATGTGTTATTCTTCAGAATTGAAGGAGGTAACGATTATTCTGTTTTTTTTTTGGGATTTCACAAGTGTTGAAGTGTTTGAGAATTTTATGATGTGTGAGAATTTTTAAGATACATTCCCCTCCTCTTCTCTCCCTCTCCCCTTCTTTGTGTAAATGAACTATCTATTTATAGAGAAAAGATTTTGGGAAGCTTGGGGAGCAAAAATAATAAAATAAGGCTCAGCTAGAAAGTAAGTTCCCACTTGTGCCATAAAAGCAAGATGAATGGTTCAGATGGGTTGCTTCTTTCTGAAGGAAAAACAAGCGCAAGGCTCAAGACAAACTTTTCTAAAAGGTAGTATTATACTATTAAGTGCAAGTGGTATTGGACAACAAATGGGTAAAGGCCTATTTTCTTGCATAAACAATTAAGTATAGGGTGAGTCATAAGTTTGAGACTTGAAAAGGGAAAACACGTAGCCTAGCCTACGGGTATAAATGTTCAACTTGATCTTTTGAGGCAAATCCTCCATCTTTCTACACCTTTCGACCAGACTAGAACAACACATCATTCGTTTTTACCAGTTGTGTGTCCTTCGAATGAACCAACCGTGTGTTCTTCGAATGGCCCTTTTTAGCTGAATATGCCATTCTGAGTCTTCTTTCTTTTAATAACTTAGGCCCAAACCTTCGACCAGACTCTAAAGCAAGAGAACAATTATTCCCCAACTATGGCAAGTCCTTCGAATGGACCACCAAGTTGTGTGTCATAATGCAGGACTATGGCGTGTCGAAGGGTTTACATATGGATTCGAAGGTGATATGAAGGCGTATTCGAATCATACATGAAGATGAATTTGAAAGTCACAGGAAGGTAGCCATTCATCTAAACGAAAACTTATGAATCCAAGGCAAACAAGTGAGGGGCGAATGGTGCAGTCGAATGACACTTTTCAGAAGGTTATTAGCTTCTGAATTGAAGGAAGCTTTCAGAAGATTATTGACTTTTTGAATTGAAGAAAACCAAAAGGAGGCCTTTACTTCCTGAGTCGAAGGACATTCCTGAGTCGAAGGACATTCCTGAGTCGAAGGACACTGTTTCAAAGGGAAACAAAAACTCAATTGAAGCTTATATGAAGATCATTTACTTCTGAATCGAAGGAGACCTATTTGAAGTCACATGCCCAGACGAAAGAGGCATGCCAGCAATAACTTTTGAGAAATTGAAGGAGGTGAAAAGTCCAATCGAAGGGGGCTGAATCGAAGGAGACCTATTTTTCTCCAAATTCGTTAAAATGTTATTTTTATTTGTTTTCTCACTTTTTGACAGCTTCCTCTTAATTCTGGTGCTAGAAAATCCCAATGTACTTGTGCAAGCTTGAATTTTGAGAATCATTGTGAGAGATGCCTTGAGAATTGAGAGGGATAATTTTGGGGTACAACATCAGCCATCGACTTCAGCCGCTGAAATTCAAGCTCCAACTACTATGGTTTCCGAGATCGTCACTACTCCAACATCTTTAGCTCAAGTCAACTCTCTGCAACATCAAATGCCGAAAGGTTTTCCATGGGGTATGCCTTAAATTTTCATTCCAGAAGGGTACCAGCCTGCTGTACAACCCATGATTCAACCTGTTGTGTCCTTCCCTCAACCTGAGACAACTACTGTGAAACATGTAATCCATCCTATGGTATCTTTCCCTCAGCCTGTGATGACTACTGCCGCTCCTGTGGTTCACACTATTCCATACACAAATGAACCCATTTATCATGCTGAACCTGCTGAAAGTTTTGGACTTTTCAATAGGATGGAGGAGTTCCAAGACCAATTCCAAGAAATGCAGAGGGAAATTAGAGCGCTTAAAGGGAAAGACTTGTTTGGGAAAAATGCTCATGACTTGTGTTTAGTCCCAAACGTGAAAATTCCAGCTAAGTTCAAAGTACCGGACTTTGAAAAATACAAAGGTGACTCGTGTCCGCAAAGTCACTTGACCATGTTTGTGAGAAAGATGTCCACCTACTCTGATGATCATAATTTATTAATTCACTACTTCCAAGACAGTTTGACTGGTGCCGCTCTGAAATGGTACATGGGTTTGGATAGCACCCGAATCCGTAACTTCAATGACCTCAGTGAAGCTTTTATTCGTCAATACAAGTACAATGTTGACATGGCCCCAGACCGAGATCAACTTCGGGCTATGTCCCAGAAAGATAGAGAGTCTTTTAAAGAATATGGCCAGAGGTGGCGCGAGATTGCCGCTCAAATCTATCCTCCACTTGAAGAGAAAGAAATGACAAAGATTTTCCTGAAAACTTTAGGTTCTTTCTACTACGAGAGAATGATTGTGAGTGCGCTTAACGACTTCACTGAGATGGTGAATATGGGCATGCGGCTTGAAGAAGGAATTCGTGAAGGACGTTGGGTCAAGGAATGAGGTACATCTAGTGGTGTCAAGAAGTTTGGAAGTGTCTTCCCCAAGAGGAAAGAACAAGATGTCAGTGAAATTTTTCCTGGGAGGCCGAGGAGAGGGTATTCACATGTTGCGGCAGTCACTCCTGCTATCTGCCCAACAATGGTGACCCCAACTTATCAAGCCCCTCCAATTCAACAACGACAATTTCAGCAACAGCCTCGACAACAGGCTCATCAATTTAACAATCAGAACCATTCGCCGAGGAAACCACAATTTGATGCCATCCCAATGACTTACACTGAGTTGTTCCCCGCTCTGATCCGGAAAAATCTCATAACAACGAAGCCTCCTTCTATTGCACCGAATAATAATTCTCCTTGGTACAAGGCTGACCAATTATGTGCATATCACCAAGGTTCGTCGGGGCATAATATTGAAAATTGCTTTGCTTTGAAGGCAGATGTCCAGAGGTTAATCAAGAACAGTATTTTGTCTTTCAAAGATATTAACCCGAATGTTTGAGATAATCCTTTTCCTCGACATGGGGCAGCATCGGTAAATATGGTGGAAGGATGTCCTGGAAAGTTGAGTTTACCAAGTTGAGTATATAAGGGACTCATTGATCAGGATGCATCAAAGCTTAAGTAGACTTGCATTCTTTAAATATCGACATGATTATGACGTTTGTGAATTTTTCTCAATAGAATATGATTTCCCTATTGTGAAAGAGGATATTCAAAAGTTGTTAGATCAAAGGGTTATCACCATTACATATGACAGAGATCCAGATGATGAAGTGAATGTTATAGTGCCACAGTTCAACATGCCTGAGCCAGTAGAGATTGTTTATGATAGTCAGACTTCACCCGCTGCTCCTTTGATTATTTGTCCACCTGGTCCCGTGCCTTACTACTCGGACCAAGCCATACCATACAAATATAATGCCACAATGATTGAGAGTGGGGTAGAAGTTCCCATACCGCCAATGCCATCTTTTGTTAATATTGCTGATGTGAGTAGAGTCACAAGGAGTGGACGTATCTTTGCAGCGGTACCATCGAAAAGGCCTGAAGTTCAAGTTAGAAGGTCTATACCGGCAGAAATTCCGATGATGAATGTTGAACCAAGAGTTGAGGTAGGCCGATCCAATGGACCTAACCCACATCCTGATGATGATGAGATTTTGAAACTCGTTAAGAGAAGTGAATACAAGATTGTGGACCAACTATTGAAAACTCCTTCTAAGATTTTTGTGCTTGCTTTACTAAGAGATTCTGGTGTCCATAGGGAAGCTTTGATGAAGGTCTTGTACCAGGCATTCGTAGATCATGATGCGACGGTTGACCAATTTAATGGAATTGTGGGAAATATTACTTCATGTAACAATCTTGGTTTCAGTGATGAAGAGCTTCCGGAGGAGGGAAGGAACCATAATATGGATTTGCATATCTTAATAAGTTGAGGAAATGATACTTTATCAAGTGTGCTGGTAGATACAGGTTCATCATTAAATTTACTGCCCAAAACTACATTATCTCGACTTTCACATCAAGGTGCTCCTATGAGACCTAGTGGGGTAATTGTCAAAGCGTTTGATGGTTCTAGGAAAACTGTCATCGGTGAAGTGGATCTTCCTATAACAATTGATCTGCATACCTTTCAGATCACTTTTCAAGTAATGGATATTCGTGCTACCTACAATTGTCTATTGGGTCGCCCATGGATCCATGATGCATGGGCAGTCACTTCCACGCTCCATCAAAGATTGAAGTTTGTAAGGAATGGAAAGCTGGTAACAATTGGTGGAGAACAAGCTATGGTGGTAAGCCACTTGTCATATTTCTCTTATATTGATGCTGATGAGGATGTTGGAACCCAATTCCAAGCTCTATCCATTTCTAGTAATGAAGTGAAGAAGCAAGGGACATCTATTTCTTCTTTTGAAGATGCACGACGAGTGGTTGAGAGTGGTTCGGCTGAAGGTTGGGGCCAAGTTTTGACTTTGCCTAAGAACAAGTTTGGAGAAGGTCTTGGCCTTCATCCCGTGTCTGCAAGAGTTAAGTAAGATACAGTTACACACCCGATACAAGAAGTTTTCCGAAGCGCAGGTTTTATCCATCCGACTCCGCCCGAAGTTGATGCTATAATAAAAGATGATTATGAAGAGGATTTACCCGACTTTGTAGCACATGGGGTGGTTTGCCAGAACTGGACTGTTGTTGATATTCTTGTTATGATGCACATTTCTGAGTAATGCTTTGTTTTATTTTGAAAAAACCATCCGCTCTGCCCAAGGCGAAATATTATTTGTGTCGGGTTATGTTGAAAATAAATCCTTTTGCTCTGCCCAAGGCAAAAGAGAAGATGTTTGGGATCTTTTGTTTTAAGTATTTCCAATCATGAATAAAAATGTTATTTTGTCCCATACTGTTTTTATTTTTCAATTTTTCTGGAAAATGGTAACGAAAATTAAATAGTAATAATGGGAAAATATAATAATGTTTTTTATATCTGTACAACATTCATATTAATCGATTTCTAAAATAAAGCATAATCATATGTGCAGATTAATCCATGACTTAACCATTGAAAACAATGACCCTATGCCCCTCCCAACTTTGAATTCCTTGTGTTCAGAGTCGAGGAAGAGGATAGTGAAGCGATTCCTGGTTAGATTTCCCGTTTACTTGAGCATGATGAAAAGACTATTCAGCCGTTTGAAGAGCCCTTGGAGATGATCAATTTGGGTAATGAAAAAGACAAAAAGGAAGTCAAGGTTGGAACTTTGCTTATCCCAGAGGTCAAAGAAAGAATGTCGGAGCTTCTCAGAGAGTATGTAGATGTGTTTGCTTGGTCCTACCAAGACATGCCAGGTTTGGATAACAATATTGTGGAGCATCGTTTGCCGTTGAGACCTGAATTTCCGTCGATTAAGTAGAAGTTGAGAAGGACTCGTCCCGATATGGTTGAAAAGATCAAAGAAGAAGTTCAAAAACAAATTAATGCAGGTTTCCTCATTACATCAGTCTATCCTCAGTGGTTAGCCAATGTAGTTCCTATTGCTAAGAAGGATGGCAAGGTTCGAATGTGTGTGGACTACACATATCTGAATAGAGCTAGCCCAAAGGATGATTTTCCATTACCACACATTGACGTATTGGTCGACAACACCGCAAAGTTCAAAGTCTTTTCTTTCATGGATGGTTTCTCTGGTTACAATCAAATCAAGATGGCACCTGAAGATATGGAGAAGACAACTTTCCTTACACCTTGGGGAACATTTTGTTATCGAGTAATGCCGTTTGGTTTGAAGAATGCTGGTGCAACGTACCAAAGAGCCATGACTGCTTTGTTCCATGATATGATGCATAAAGAGATAGAAGTTTATGTAGATGACATGATTTCCAAATTGCAGATTAAAGAAGATCATTTGGAGCATCTATTGAAATTATTACAACGTTTAAGAAAGTATAAACTCCGTCTTAATCCTAACAAGTGTACTTTTGGTGTTCGTTCTGGAAGACTTTTGGGTTTCATTGTCAGCCAGTGAGGTATTGAGGTAGATCCTGATAAATTCAAAGCTATTCGGAAGATGCCCGCACCCAAGACGAAAAAACAAGTAAGAGGATTCCTTGGAAGGCTGAACTATATTTCTAGATTTATATCTCATATGACTGCTACCTGTGGGCCGATTTTCAAGCTTCTTCGAAAGAACCAAGGATGTGTATAGACAAAAGATTGTCAGAGAGCTTTTGATAGCATCAAAGAATATTTACTTGAGCCTCCCATATTGATTCCTCCAGTTAAAGGAAGACCTTTGATTATGTATTTGACCATATTGGAAGATTGCATGGGATGTGTGCTTGGTCAACAAGATGAGACTGGAAGAAAGGAACATGCCATATATTATCTAAGAAATTCACAGACTGTGAGTCCCGATACTAAATTCTTGAGAAAACCTGTTGTACTTTAGCTTGGGTTGCTCTCCGTTTGCGCCAGTATATGATTAACCATACCACTTGGTTGATCTCCAAAATGGATCCGATCAAGTATATCTTCGAGAAGCCCGCCTTGTCTAGAAGAATAGCCCGTTGGCAGATGTTGTTATCTGAATATGACATTGAGTATCACACTCAGAAAGCAATCAAAGGGAGTATTTTAGCTGATCATTTGGCTCACCAACCAATTGACGATTATCAATCCATCAAGTTTGACTTCCCAGATGAAGATGTTATGTACTTGAAAGCTAAAGATTGTGAAGAGCCTTTACCCGGAGAAGGACCTGATCCCAAATCCCGTTGGGGTTTGATATTTGATGGAGCTGTAAATGCTTATGGCAATGGAATTGGGGCAA
Organism: Vicia faba; assembly: GCA_948472305.1. Lineage (NCBI taxonomy): Eukaryota > Viridiplantae > Streptophyta > Magnoliopsida > Fabales > Fabaceae > Vicia > Vicia faba. The sequence goes on from OX451741.1 coordinate 1,401,922,973, forward strand.
TCATCGTCACCCCCCGAGGTGCTCATATCCTGTTCACAGCGAGGTTGAAGTTTGACTATATGAACAACATGGCTGAATATGAAGCATGCATTATGGGTCTCGAAGAAGCAGTGGATCTAAGGATCAAGATTCTTGATATATACAGAGACTCGGCATTGGTAATTAATCAAATCAAAGGAGAATGGGAGACTCGTCATCCTGGTTTGATCCCCTATAGAGATTATGCTAGAAGATTGTTAACTTTCTTCAACAAAGTGGAATTACATCATATCCCTAGAGATGAAAACCAACTGGCTGATGCTTTAGCTACTTTGTCTTCTATGTTCCAAGTGAATGATTGGAACGACGTGCCTTCAATCAGAGTTATGCCCCTCGACAGACCTGCTCATGTGTTCTCAGCAGAGGAAGTCACCGACAACAAACCGTGGTTCTATGACATTAAATGTGTTCTTCAAACTCAAGAGTACCCGCCTGGGGCATCCAATAAAGATAGGAAGACGTTGAGGAGATTGTAAAGTAGTTTCTTCCTCAATGAAGAAGTATTATACAAGAGGAATTATGACATGGTCTTGCTCAGATGCATGGATAAACATGAAGCAGACACGTTGATGCAAGAAGTACATGAAGGATCCTTTGGCACTCATGCCAATGGACATGCAATGGCTAAAAAGATGTTGAGGGCTGGTTACTATTGGATGAAGATTGAATCTGATTGCTGCAAATATGTGAAGAAATTCCATAAGTGTCAAATTTATGCGGACAAGATACATGTGCCACCGACCCTCCTCAATGTTATCTCTTCACCTTGGCCTTTCTCTATGTGGGGCATTGATATGATTGGAATGATTGAACCCAAAGCTTCAAATGGTCATCGTTTCATCTTGGTGGCCATCAACTACTTTACTAAATGGGTGGAATCAGCATCGTATGCTAATGTAACTAGACATGTGGTGGTCAGATTTATCAAGAATCAGATCATTTATCGATACGGCATCCCGAGCAAGATCATCATTGATAATGGATTGAATTTAAATAACAAAATGATGAGAGAGCTGTGTGAAGAATTCAAGATCGAACACCATAATTATTCTCCCTACAGGCCAAAGATGAACGGGGTTGTTGAAGCTGCTAAAACGAATATCAAAAAGATTATCCAGAAGATGGTAGTAACTTATAAGGATTGGCATGAAATGCTTCCATTTGCTCTACATGGGTATCGTACTTCAGTTCAAACTTCAACAGGCGCAACCCCATTTTCCCTAGTATATGGCAAAGAAGCGGTACTCCTCGTGGAGGTTGAGATCCCGTATATGAGAGTCTTGATGGAAGCTAAACTTTATGAGGCTTAATGGTGTCAAAGTAGATATGATTAGTTGAATTTAATTGAAGAAAAGAGAATGACAGTTTTGTTTCACGGTCAACTATATCAATAAAGAATGAAGAAGGCATTTGATAAGAAGGTTCGACCACGCGAATTAAGAGAAGGTGACCTCGTGCTCAAGAAGATATTATCTTTCCAACCTGATTCTAGGGGAAAATGGGCTCCAAATTATGAAGGACCGTATGATGTTAAGAAGGTTTTCTCTGGAGGCGCCATGATTCTCACAAATATGGATGGTGAAGAGCTCCCACGCTCCGTGAACACCGATGCAGTCAAGAAGTATTTCGCCTAAGATTAAGATGACAACTTGCTAAGTTGAAAACTCGAAAGGGCGGCTTAGGCAGACTTTTGATCAGACCATTTATGGCAATGTAAACACATCTTGGAATTCGAAGTTGTTAAGGAAAACAATGGTAATTATTTTTGTAACCTTTTCTTTCATGTACTGTTTTCCAAATTTTTGTAAACCTTTGGAGTCGCGCCAATAGCGGACTACCATCTTATTAATGAAATTTGAGCATTTATCTTTTTGTGGGCTAAATTTTAGCTTTTATGGCAATATTTGAAACAAAGTTAATTAAAGTATTCCTATTTTGAAATGTGTCATGAATACTGGAAGGAATATTAACAGTTGCTCCGAGGATGGTTAAGCCATGAAATGCAAAACAATACAGTAATTCATCCTTGCATGATGAACATGTTTTCTTTCAAAATCGTCATGAGGTGTTGCTTGTGTAATCTTGTGTTTCTAGTAGAGTACTAAATTTGGTGACTCCCCAGTAATTTCGGTTAAGCCTTATTTCGATTATCGCTAGTTGAGAGAGATTTTTCTCCCTAACCGAAGTTGAAGTACATTTTGTATCATGTCAGTGGTCTATTGGTGTTGGAAGATTAAATTTGAATACCTTTCTCCCCAGAAAGACTTGAGCCTTGTAGTATGATACGCTCTGACGATGCCTTTTTCCTATCTTTTTTAGATTGGTCGAGTATCTAGTTGTTTTGTGATATCTTATCATGTTCAATTTATTTCCTCTATCTATTTTGTCAGCATACACATGACATTCGTTTACTCATTTACACTTGTATCATGCATGCACATTCGCATTGGTCGATGATAATTGTGTTCATATACATAGTTTATGTCTATTCAAACAGCGTATCTGTTCTTTCCAAATAGAATGTTAACTTAGGCATAAAATGTGCCTCCTTTCTAATTCCCCAACTGAGCTAATCCTCGTGGATGAATTTTTGATTTAGCCTTCCTTGTCCATCTCTGGATAGGATGAATCCCCAGTTGAGCTATTTCCTCATTGGGTGGAGTCTTGTTTGATTTTCTTCTCTCTGGTTTATTCCTGGATTGAGTTTTTTCTCCAGGCTTAGGCTACCTCGTGGTTTTCTCCAGGCTAGGAAACCTAGATGAATGGCACATTTATTTTATGCATTTAAGTATTTGATCTCCTCAGGAAGGATCTATTCATGGTTCCCTTTGAAGAAGAATTTTATTCCCTGGCAGTGTTATCACAACATTCTTCTGGAATATCAACGTAACGACAAGCGGCGGTCTCTTCATGAGCAACTTGTGCATTATGGACATCCTTGGAAAATGACAAGCGGCAATCTCTTCATGAGCAACTTGTGCGTTATTGACATCCTTGGAAAACGACAAGCGGCAATCTCTTCATGAGCAACTTGTGCGTTATTGACATCTTTGGAAAATGACAAGCGGCGGTCACTTTATGAGTAACTTATACGTTATTTACATCTTTGGAAAACGACAAGCGGTGGTCTCTTCATGAGAAACTTGTGAGTTATTGACATCCTTGGAAAACGAAAAGCGGCGGTCTCTTCATGAGCAACTTGTGCGTTATTGACATCTTTAGAAAACGAAAAGTGGCAGTCTCTTCATGAGCAACCTGTATGTTATTTACATCTTTGGAAAACGACAAGCAGCAGTCTCTTTATTTGAGCAACTTGGGCGTTATAGTTTTCTTGGAAAATAGCAAGCGGCGATCTCTTCATGAGCAATTTGTACGTTACAGATATCTTTAGAAGACAGCAAGTGGCGACCTCTTCATGAGCAGCTTGTATGTTATAGATATCCTTTGAAGACAACAAGTGGAGGCTTCTTTATTTGAGAAGCTTGTGTGTTTGTTAATATCCTTTGAAGACAGCAAGTGTCAGCTTATTTATTTGAGCATCTTGTGCGTTTATTGATATCCTTTGAAGATAACAAGTGGCGACTTCTTTATTTGAGCAACTTGTGTGTTTATTGATATCCTTTAAAGACAGCATGTGGCGACCTCTTTATTTGAGCAACTTGTGTTATTTCAGCAGCAAATGGTATCTCTCCGGAAAATTCCCGCAGAGAAGTTTGTTATGAAATCTCTACCTTCAGAAATTGGTAGTTCACCATCAGTAGAAGTTGGTATATCTTTTGCTTACCTTTGACCCTGAGTTGTAAACTCATCACCCTCTTGGGTCAGTAGCCATCTATTTTTCATGGCCTGTGCAAGATGTTTTCTTTGTTAGAGTCAGAAAATTATTTCCTCCTGAAGTTATCCCAAATAAGAGTCTCATTCAAAGTCTATTGCTTTATTTCTCCAGTAGAGTATAATCTATTCCCCTGTGGTTTATTTTATCACATGCTTGGTCTCTCTAGCATTAGTTTGTCTCATACGACATCATTCTTCATAAAATTAAAACATTACATTTATATCATAAACACAATGGCGGTATCCTAGGGCCAAAAATTGCGTATTATGTATTTAAGTACCTTCAATCTCGTCGAGACGAAGATTTCAATCTTTATATCTCCGGATAGAAGAAACTTAAATAGGGGCAGCTGTCATAGCCCAATTCTTGACCTAAGATCCCTGCTTCATTTGCATTGTTTTATATATACATCAAGGTCACATAATATGGTAGGTTTCGAACGTTTCGCCTTCAAGCTTTGACTGTGTAGAGATTATCGAGTGTTGTGAGCATTTTATCTTATGAATGACTAACCACTAATCAAGCACGAAGTGTATGTTTTGTTTTTTAATTTCATGTACAGGAAATAGGTCTGAAAGAAGAGCATCGGACGTCACATATCAATTAGGGTTTTGAGTCTCGGGACAAAAATATGGTCGATCGTTGATTCTCAAAGGCTGGTTCATCAAAAGAATTTCAGAGAATCGTGTGTTTATTTCCACACTCTGTCCAACAGATGGTCTCAAGTGTCTCTAAAATTTTTCAGAAAGAACAGTCGAAGTTCTACTGCCATTGGTTCATGTGTGTTTCACATTGCTTTAAAATACAAGAAAACCAAGTTATGCCAGTCATTTCTGATCACTTCGACCAAAAGTCATCTGCAAGTTTTCTCATGATGCAGGGTGAATTTCGTCAAAATGGGATGATTAAATTCAAAACCGTTCTAGAAGAATTTATTCGGAATTCTTGGAATTTTCTTTATTTGAATTTGAGCGATAATTAAAGAGGAGCTACCAAGAGATCTCATTCAAGAATAATCGTTTATCGCATGAAATATTTATTCAAGATTATTTTGTGTGATTATTTTGGTGGATTTACATTATGGTTATTTGAACACACATGAAGAATTTACTAAGGAGATATTAGAAAAAGAAATTCGATTCAAATAATCGTTCATCACAAGATTAATTACATGAGGGTTTCTATTTGATTACAAAATCAATTCATGTGATTTATTTGGATATCTATTACAAAATGCAAGATTAAAGTGTAAGGCTTGCATTATCATTTATTCATCATTCAACAATTTATTCAAGTATTATTCAATTCTTTCCCAATTCAAATGGAAGACCTTGAATTTTTATCAAGACATATCAATATTCAATTTCAAATGAAGATTCAAAGTTGTTTACAATTACAAGGGAATTGAGAATATATTGAAGAATACATACCCATTCATGTTACAATTTACTTGGATTTATTGTTACAAAGTTACAAAAGAAATTCAAATTTTGTACATGAAAATCAAGCTATTATTCTTGCTGAAAAACAGTCCCAATGCTGCCCATTTTTTCCAGCACTGTTTTAATCCAATAACCGTCCAATTCTTGAGTATAATGCTGTCCATTTTCTCCAACCTTGTTTCAACAAAAACCATGCCAAGTTGCTGTCCTAATCTGCCCTACAAAACAGTCCAAAATGCAGCCCATAAGACAAAAATCTGCACCTTTGCTGCTACAAAAACCAGTCTACAAAACTCCAAACATTGCACTAAAATGCACACTTCAAAAAGCTGTCTCATAAAATATCAAAACAGAGCCTAAAATAGTTCAAATCTCTACTATTTTCCCCCCTTAAAACCCCACATATTTCACTATAAATTGAGGCCTCTTCATGAACAGAATGGGGGGAACAACACAAAAGGAGGGAGATATACAACAAGAGAAACACAAAAATTCAGCAGTAGAAAACAAAGGAAAAGGCAGGAAGTTGGTTTAAGAATCACAACAAGAATCAAAGTTAAATAAGCTTGAGCATCAACAAGATAGGGAGGGAGAACTTACTATTTTTTTGAAGCTCCATCGGAGAGACGCCGATAGGTATTTCTTCTCCCTATTACTTGTGCATAATTTTTCTTGTCTTTCATATGTTCTGGCTTACGTCTCTCTCCAATTTACATCAGCCCCAATAGACTTACATTCCTGCATATGTGTACATGAAATTGTCTTTGTGGAGCATACAATTATCAATTTTGATTTCAGACTGAGAATATTATGGTTTCTCATATTAACCTGACAATTTATATCCTTTAATCCTAGTTCACTTTAACAATTATTAGTCCATGAACAAACAAGGACAACAATAGATCAATAAGGGAAAGGGGGGGGGGGTGACTTACATAATAGATTGGCATGTTGTATAGTGGGAGAAAATAGGTGGATTAAGGAGTGTGTGTCCTTTTTTAATTTTCCATCCCTTCATTTCGGCGAAACTTTCTTATCCACCGCCCCTGTTATCATATCATCCTAAGCGAACATCATTCGTTCACCTTCATCTTCAGCTCAACATACTACCTTCACTGTATTGAGCTTCACCACCATCATTATCATTCACCATCAACCTCTGTTTACTATGAAATCCGACACTAACTAACGTCGTCTTCTGTTTGCCACCGTTTAACCGTCATATCCACTCCCTCTTCTCCCATCTTTGACAAACCAAACACCCTCTATCCTTTTACCACATACCATCACCGATTCATATACTTACATCATCACCTTTCCACCATCTCCATCATCGGACATCCCTTCTGTACAACTCAAAGCCCATTCTTCTGCTACCTCCATACTTCTGTCTTCCGTCTCCGCGAAATCAGCGTAAACCATCCCTCCGTCCATATTCATCTTATTTTATTATTTCTTTCTAAAATCTGAATTGTTTTTTTTATATATATAACGTTTGAGATAACAAATAAATGTTGATCATCAAATATCTGCTCCGCCGCCAACAACCGAGTGATTACGGCACGATCCATCTCCCACCATCGGAAAAGCTTTCCCTACCTAAGAGTTTCTTTTGGATCTTATGGAGATGAGGAAGAGTGGTGTTTTGAAAGCTAGGGAGGTTCTGAGTCGATTTATTTGTGCTCGTACTTATGTTTTAAGTGCAACTGGACATTTGCCACTGTTGAGGAAAGTAGTAGAAGAAAGTCAGAAGCATCCCGTTAGAGCCATTTCAAAAGAGCGTTTCATTTTTCCAGAAGATTGAGTTCGAAACACAGGGAACACCGAAAAAGGATTTCAGTTTTTGCTAAAGATGTTGGAAAGAGTTTGATACTTACTGAATTTCCTAAATTTTGGTTTGCCACCTGAATTGGAACTGATGGAATCAGAGGATGCTAACAAGAAGATGAACGATAGTAATGCGAAAGCTTTGAACTTGTTGAAGCAATTTGAAGAATAAGAATAAGCAATTTTTTGTGGTTGTTATTTTTTGTTAGAGATTTGTTTTCTTTCCAAGTAACAAGCAATCTGCGACGCTTCTGTTTTTTTAGGGTTCACACCTTTTTTTCCCTCTAACCGGGTCAACTCCCTATTGGGCCTTTTGGCCCAATCACCCGATCCAATTATCACTTTTCCCTTTTGTATTATTAGTTTTTATAATAATAATGATTAGTAAGATAGTTCAGCTGGCAAAGTGCATTGTCTATTACCCTTAAAGTCTCAAGCTCGATCCCTGCTGGGGCACTTTTTTGTTTCTTTTTCTCTTTTAACCCTTTTCTTTCAATTCTATTTGATTTATATATAATATTAATTTAGTTCTTCATAAAAATATAAAAATACAAAACATGCTTAATTCAATTTGTCTTTTATTTAATTTTTGTCATGCTCTTAATCTTTCATTTAATTTTTTGTTATTTATTAAATTGCTTAGAATACATGTTATAAATTAATCTTTTGTTATTTTCATTATTTATTAAATCTTCTACTTAATGTTTGTTATTTTTTTAATTACTCAAATACATGCTTTTATTTAACTTTTTTCTATTTATTTAATTATTCAAAATTGTATGCTAGTATAAATTAGTCTTCTATTTAATTTTTGTTGTTTATTTAATTGTTCCATTTTCGCTATAATTAACTTTATTCTTGATCGTTTAATCTTTATCTTTCGTCTGTCTCAATTCCAAGGGAAATGTTTTAACTTTGTTGACTTCACGTCATCAAATACATCTCATCCAATCGTGCGAATACTTCTTTGCACTCTATTTTGATAATTAGTAGTGTTTAAGTTTGTAAATGGATGTAAATAAGAAATTATATAATTTTTGAGATAAATCACTTTGTTTACTTAGTTTTATGCTCATTTTGTAGGTTTTGATGTTGATCATTGGGGCATTGGAGCTTTGGGAAAGCTAGAGCCAAGAGTGAGGTGAAACAAGTAAAAAAATTAAAGATTTGCTCAGGCTAGCGTGCTAAGCGCAAATTACAGTGTGCTTTGATGTTTTGTGCATTTGGAAGAATGGCATGTTTTTTGGTCCCTCTAAGTGGCCTCGTCCCCTTAGCGCGGTCCACTTAGTCAGAAAAAAAATATGTTTGTTGAGTCCGCTTAGCACGCTCTAGATGCTTAGCGGGACTCACTTTTTAGGCACTTGTATAAATAGCATTCTTTGTAATATTTTGGCCACCAACTCTTGTCAAACACACAAAAATCAGATATATAGGTCTAAGAAATACATTTTATCATTTTGGAACTGAAGATAAAAGATTTCTACCTTAAATCTTTGATATTTTCTAGTTGATGTTCATCAAACTTCACACTTTATTTGTTGATCAAACTACCATGGTGATGGGTAGATAAATCCTTCTTTGTGTCAAGATTAGAGGTAGATAATCTTCATCTTTGTATGTATTTAGCTTGATCATTTGTATGTGAACATGTTGATGATAAATATATGGTGAAAACTCTTGTTTTATGGTTTATATTTGAGTTGATCATTATTGATAAGTATGTTCATCTCTTGACCTAGGTTTTCACTTATTGATGAACAATTTCTAGACATAGTTTTGTGAGTTGATATTCACTAATATTGAGCTTTTAAAGTTTTCAAATTGATAGTTAGGTAGAGAGATCATCTAAGGATCAATTTGATAAAACTCACAATTTGTTTTAGAGATGAAACATCTTGAGAGGATATGTGATTATGTTTATTGTTAATAAGTTCACATACTTGATGTAGAAAATATATCTGAAAGAGATTATCAAACCCTAATCTTGACAGACTTTTACCAAACATTTAAAACCAAAACTTTGTTTTCCCTATACTTGATATTTTGCATGAAATCGACATTTTTCGTTACTAAAACCAAAATCAAACCCTTTTATGAAACTTAAGCTTAAAACAATTATAATTGTAGAACGACAGTAATATCACACCAATCTCTGTGAAAAATGATAATTTAAATACTTGCCTTGTAAAGATCATTTCAACATCCAGTGTGCAGACAGAGGAAGGAGACCGGTCACCGACAAGGACGGGGAAGTGGTGTATGAACCGGGTATGATAGGTGTCAAGGAGCTCCTTGAGAGCGAGGACCCTGTCGCGTACTTGGGTAGCTTCTTTTATTCATGTTTCGACTCACTTTGCGTGCCCGACATTTTACTCTTGTTTGCTAATTTTAATTTGTTTTTTTTTACAGATAAAATGAACGCTTCCCATGAGCGTTTGGCCAACGCCTTATTGCGAAGGCAAAGAAAGTGCGGAAAAATTCTAAGGTTTCACAGGTCGACACGAGGATGGATCCTATTTTGGAATCGATCAATTTGTCAATGGGCCCGACGGTCGGTGCTCTTTCCCCTTCGTAGGTGTCTTCGAGGTTTAAGAGGCAGCATAACGAGGGCAGTATTGATTTAACGGGTGAGAAAGAGAATGTGAGGTACAAGTTGCCTCCTTGCTGGCACAACAGGTCATTATTTGAAGGTTCCTCCTTGTATCTCCTTTGAGGTGAATCCCTTATGCTCGAGGGGCTGGATCGCATGACTAAGTGGGCCGCATTGGTGGAGGATACAAGGGTCATTATGAGGGTCTTGGAGATGGTTGTTGCTTTTACTAAAGGGGAATCCTCTCAAGAAGTCGAGATGAATAAATTATGGGCCAAGCTGGCCGATGTCGAGAAAGAACATGATGACGCGGGGTTCGCTTGAAAGGTGGAAGAGGATCTCCTGGAGAAATTCACTAAGGAGCATAAGGCATTGGTGCTCGAGAAGATAGCTTCTGACGAATAGGTGGCGTCCCTAAGGGCCGAAGTAGCTCCTCTCGAGGATGAGCCGAAAGAGGCTCAAGGCCTGAAGACCCATACTGAGCTGGTAGCTTGCCTTCAACTAGCGATGGATGACACCCATGTTGTTGCCGAGGGGATTTTCGATAATGCAGTGAAGTAGCTAGGGGTATTGAATCCTAGCGTCAAGCTCAACACGGTTGGAATGGGGATTCATTATTCTGTAGTTTCTGGGAAGATTGTGATCCCACAATTTCTGAAGGAGGTCGTGGATGCGCCTGTTGGAGAGTCATCGTGTTAAGAGCCTGTCATTGAGGAAGGGCCCTAGCCCGACGTTTAACTGCTTCTTGTTATTACTTTCTCTTCCTCGTCCTGCGTTCCGTATTGATGTAATTTGTTCTGTGGGATTTTAGCCTGTTTTGATTAAGTTTTGAACAATTGTTGTCTTCGTGGCCATGTAATTAATTTTTTGGATGGGGGCCTTGGGCTCCCTTTTATAAAATTTTCCCAATTGCGGCCTTAATGGTCATACATTAATTTTCCGACATTGGTGGTCGTTTACTTTAATTTGTGCATGATTGTGTGGCCTTTTGTTTATGAAGTGTTTGCATGTTTGTTGTATGCTTGTCTGCTTGAGACATTTTTTATTGGTTAAGAGTTTTTACGGAGTTTTGTTCGTTAGTTAGTGAGCTTTTTAGTGTGGGGAGACTGAACAAACGACCAGCGTGAATACCAGACATGGGTCGAAACTTGGGTCTCGTTTCGAGGACCCGAGCTCAGCGGTGTGAACTTCCCATCACGAGATGGGTATTCTGCCGGTGTGGTACGATGATAATGGAGCTCGGTCTAGTTATCCATGTCGGGCTAAGGATATGCTCGTCAAAAGAGTGGAGCCCTGCCCCTTTAAACAATTTGAGTGTCGTGCTTATACCTAGGCACGCACGTGTGGTCGGGTTTGGATGAGTTCGTCATGTCAACGAAGCTCGTCGACTGCTTAGTGTTTCAATTGTAATGTTGCCTTAGTTTCTCAGTATTCCAAGGTCAAGCAAGTTGTTCCCCGTGTAGGTTTTCCAGGTAGTAGGCCCCGTTCCCCATTTTTGCATGAACGCGGTAAGCGCCTTCCCAATTTGCGGCAAGCTTGCCTTCGCGAGACTCTTTGGGGTTTCTTTTTGGGACAAGGCTGTCGAGTTCGAACTCCCGTCGTATTACTTTGGTTTCATATTGCATGGAGATTTTCTATTTGAGAGGGACCTCTCGTAGGGCCTCCCCTGTTCGTATTTCTTCGACCATGTCTAGTTCCTCTCGTAGGGCGACGTTATTCATCTCCTCGTCTAGGGGAGTCTCGGTTCACCTGGACGGTTCTTCTATCTCGACAAGAATGATGGACTATGTCTCATAGGTCAATCGGAATGGAGTATCCCTGATAGACGAGTGAGTTGTTGTTTGATAGTTGTGATACATTGGGAGAACTGACTTGAAGGTTTTACGTTTGATCGCAAATGTTGCGGTTAGCAAGAGTCGCCACCGACTTTTATTTTATCCAAAAGGAAAGGTGAAAAAGCACAGGAAAGACCTTTGAGATTATTTCTTGAATTCGAGGGGTAGATTATAAAAAGGGAAGGTATTAGAACCCTTTTCATCCATGGTTTTCCATGGGCTCTTAGTTACTTGCTAGATCACTTGCTTTTGTTTGAAATTGTGCTTTGTGTGGTTTTTTGAAAGTATTTTGTAAAGAGGCCATTTGTTTATGGGAATTTGTAATGATTCTCATTCATAAGAATGTATACAAAATGTTTGATCTTTTGAAAATGTTTTCAAGTTTGTAAGATGTTTTGAAAAATGTAGGTGTTTGTTTTGAAAATAGCAAGGATCTTTGTTTTGAAATGGAGCAAATAACTAGGAGCAATCTACCTACTCAAAACTCTTTCTTATTCATTTCTTCTTTCCTTTGACATTGTTATCTTACCATTGATTTGGTAAGTAACCCTATATTTGGATGTAAACGGGACGGGCGTGGGTCATCGTATAACCATGATTAGCAATGTTGCGAGGTATCTTAGCGTTATCTTTTAGGGACTAAGATCATTTGAAAGGCAACATAGATAGCGTCATCGAGGAACTATGATCTTGTATTTTGTTTGTTTTTGCTAAGATGCTTCACATGCGTAACATGGTCATTTGTAAGGAAACCAAGTGGATTTTATGCTAAAGATGCTTGTGTGCAAGTGTATTGTTTTTTTCATGCTTGGTTTTGTCTTTGATTAGGGTTTTCTAATTGATTGGTTTTAGTCTTTCCGTACAAACCCTAATTACTAGCATTTGTATATAAAGCGATAAATCGCGGAATTTAAAATTACTACGCTATTACAATACTTATGGGAGGGGTGTACAAATTACAAATGGGGATTGTAAGAAAATAAAGCCTAATTATCTATTACAACCATATTGAATTTATACAAGGATTGAATAAATAATGTACAAAATGAATAAATATACAAGAATGTAAATGTGAATAAAATGGATATTTTTGTTTGGATTTTTTAGAGAAAAGGGGTTTTGTTTTAACCTAATTAACTAAAAGAAAATAATTAATTAAAATAGTAAAAAGTAAAACCAAAATTTACTAGGAAAAGAATTCAAATGAAAAACCCTAATCTAATAATTGATTAAAAAGAAATTAAGTTTATAAGAGGAATGTTTTTGGTATTTTTTGTCTTAAAAATAAATTATAGTATTATAAAATATTTTTGGTCTTTTTTTGGTTTTAAAATAATATATTTAAATTGTGTAAAAGAAAATAATAAAAACCCTAGTTTTTTAATTAAATTTACAAAACAATTAGTAAAATAAATAAAGTATGATTAAATAATATAATTTTTGTGTAAGAAAAAAAATAAACTATGTCAAAATATAAATCTAATATTTTTATATTTTTTTATGATTTTTAGCATAAAATAAAATATTTAAGAAAAACAAATAAATAAAAATGAGAAAAGAAAATAAAATGGGCCAGGGGCGTGAAAAGCCAGCAAGGGGGTCAGCAGTAAGAAAAAAAACATAAGGCCTAAGGGAGGCCCAGACGCCTGTCCAGAAAAGTCAAAATGTGAGAAATGTGCACAAAAAAAACCAAAAGGGTACCACTGGGGCTCGAACCCAGGTCCCTATAGACACGGGCGCGCGCTTCTACCACTGGGGTGGCTATACACCCGTTTATATAAACAAAACAATAAATATATGATAGTAAACAAATCCATGGCCTGAACTTCATCTTCAACCTCACGCCCAACAAGACCCTCTGTATCTTGTTCAATTCTCAACAAAAATGGAAAATGTAAACAAGAAACTTGTAGCAAATTTCCTCACGATTTCAGAAATGCAAAGCAATAAAATTATAGATAAAAGACAAGCATGAATTTTAATGGCCCTAATCTGAACCCTAAAAATATCAGAAACTTCAATCTTAAAATTCTCTAAGCTCAAGCAAAATTAATGAAAACTATGGACATGGATAGCTTTAGGGCAATGATATCTACATTTTTCATTCACAAATAAACCATTAATGATGCTTGTATGAAGAGTTCAAAAGTCAGAAAACTTACCTTGCAAGAGGGTATCGTGTTTGGAGTTTGAGTAGCTTTTAGTGAGTTCCAATGATAGGGTTAGCTTCCTCAAGTTCCCAGGAAGCTAATGGGATGCTTAGCTTGAGCTGAAAGTGCCTGAGGAGTTCTGGAGAAGTCAAGGTGCAATGTGCTGTTTTTGAAAATGGTGGATGATGATGGAGGTGTTACAGTGGTGTTGTAGGTGTTGGTATTGTTTGTATATGTTGTTTAGAAGCTTTTGAAAGTAAAAGGCCAAGAAACGCACGAGCAAATTTGGAGATTGGGTTCAAAACTCAGAAATGGCAATTTTTGAAGTGTTTTTGGTGATTTTGTGTTCTTGGTGTTTTCAGGGCTTGAGCATGCGTGGGATTTGTGGAAAATGGCTTGTGTATGTATAAGAAAAAGGGTTTGAGTGCTTTTGCAAGTTAGAAGTACAAGTTACAAGCTAGTTGCTAGGTTACTTGATTTTGAAGAAAAGTGGGAAAACAAGTTTCAATGTGTAGTACAAGCATGGGCTGGGTGATTATAAGTGTCTAACAAGTTTCTCTTAAGTTATAAGACATGTATGATTAGAAGAGAACAAGTTCAAGGCTCAAGAACAAGTTTTATGCAAAAAGCTACTTTATCAAAATGGCATTGTGCACTTTCTTCCCAAAATGGATATAAAGCATGGACTTGCATTGAATGCTTGAATTGAGACCTCTAACAGTTGTGCAAGCCCTTTAGAGGAATTATAGAAAGTCGTTGGATATGGGCTTGTAGATGCCATCTAGAAATGATTGTTGAACCGTATCTATAAGCTAAAACTGAATGAGTATCAGAATGGTGTCCGTGTCTGAAGCGTATCTGAACTGTATATGAAAGTTGGATCTGAATGAGTATCAGAATGGCGTCCATGTTTGGAGCGTATCTGAACTGTATCTGAGAGCTGAATCTGAATGAGTATCAGAATGGCATCCGTATCTGGAGCGTATCTGAACTGTATCTAAGAGTTGAATCTGAATGAGTATCAGAATGGCATTCGTATCTGGAGCGTATTTAAACTGTATTTGAGAGCTGAATATGAATGAGTATCAGGACAACATCCGTGTCTAGAGCGTATCTGAACTATATCTGAAAGCTGAATCTGAATGAGTATCAGAATGGCATCCATATATGGAGCGTATCTGAACTGTATCTGAAAGCTGAATTTGAATGAGTATCAAAGTGGTATCCGTATTTGGAGTCTATATGAACTGTATCTGAGAGTTGAATCTGAATGAGTATCAGAATGGCATCCGTATCTGGAGCGTATCTGAATTGTATCTGAGAGCTGAATCTGAATGAGTATCAGGATGGAATTCGTGTCTGGAGCGTATCTGAACTGTATCTGAAAGCTGAATCTGAATGAGTATCAGAATGGCATCCGTATCTAGAGCGTATTTGAACTATATCTGAAAAGCCTTTGAACATTGTTAATGGTAGCTATTGATTAACCTTATCCTGAAAAGGGTAAAATATTAGCTAATATGCAAAGTCATGTTGTATGAAATGCATGGTATAATGAAATTATGATACATGCATTCATGTTATCGATGTTTATGATATATGGATGCGATGTATGCGTATGTGAGCTAATCTGTTGCACTGCTGTTGGATTGGGAAAATAAAATCTTGATTGCTGCTGAGGATACGGAGTGTAAGTCTTCATGTTGTGAAGTTGAAGTGTTTATGAATTTCTGCTTAGAGAAATAAACTCTGTTGTAAGGGAAACGCCGTGTACTGCTTGTGAAATCCCGTTGAGGAATCTTGAGAAATTTGGCGACTTCTACCGGGGAGTGATAGCTGGAAGTTTTATTCTGCTGGGGATTGAACTGCACACTGCGGGGGATTTTATGGGAATAGTTTAGAGATATTTCCATATTTCTTAAAGCCATTAGTGACCGTTTTTCTATTTTGTTCATTTGTGAACGGTAGTTACGTTCAAATGCATATGTTCAAAAATAGATCATTGGACATTTTTGTAAACAAAACACAAGAGTAAAGAAAAACAGATAGTTTTGCACTTTCAAAGAGATATCTTTGTATTGACTTTGAGTAAGTATTTTTGTACAATGAGACAAACATTCTAGTCAGAGAATGCCTTCGTAAAAAATGGAAATTTGATACAAAGAAAAGATAGCTATGTGAAATAATCCCATGGGGTTCCCATTCTGCTATAGCCTTCGTGTCTCTGAGCATCTTATCTATTTGTTGCCTTGTCTGAAGCTGATTGAGTTGATCAGATCCGTCGAGTTTGTCAGTTGAAGCCAAAGGTTGTCTGTAAGGTGATCCAACAGGACATAGTCATACGCTTTAATTCCTTAACTTTTGCCTGGACTGCCCTTTCGGGTTTTCAGTCCACCGGGATACCCTTTTTTTCCCAAGCTGCCCTTTCGGGTTTTTCAGCTTGCCGGGTGTACAATTTTTTTTTGTTTTATCCCTAATTTTTTCTCGAACCTTTCTGGTTCGTCGGGATGCCCTTGTTTTTCCTAGGTGTGTCAACCTAGTGGGTCTCTTATGCGTAGTATCTTTTGACTATGTCCGTGTTCACGGGGTGCGGCAGGTCGTTGCTATCCATATTGGTTAAGATCATCGCTCCACCAGAGAAGATGATTTTGATCACAAATGGTCCTTCGTATGTAGGAGCCCATTTTCCCCTGGGATCACCCTGCGGTAGTATGATATTTTTGATCACCAGATCCCCGCCTTGATACACTTGGCATCTGACCTTTTTGTTGAAAGCCTTGATCATCCGTTTTTTATACATTTGACCATGACAGACAGCAGTAAGCCTTTTCTCATCAATCAAGTTCAATTGATCAAGTCGAGTCTGGATCCAATTGTCTTCGTTCAGACCTGCATCCTTCATGATTCTCAGAGAGGGGATCTGGACCTCAATAGGAAAGATAACCTCCATGTCGTATACTAGAGAGTAAGGTGTTGCCCCAGTTAATGTGCGCGCTGTGGTACGATAACCGTGGAGAGCAAATGGTAGCATCTCATGCCAGTCTTTGTACATGACTGTCATTTTCTGTATGATCTTTTTGATGTTCTTATTGGCGGCTTCGACAACACCATTCATCTTTGGCCGGTAAGGGGAAGAATTATGATGTTGGATCTTAAATTGCTTGCACAAGGCAGTGATCATAGTATTGTTTAGATTCGTACCATTGTCTTTGATGATCCTCCCCAGGATACCATACCGACAAATGAGATTCTGTTTAATGAACCAGGCTATAACATTCTTGGCAACGGAAGCGAAAGAGGCTGCCTCAACCCACTTTGTAAAATAGTCAATGGCCACCAAGATGAAGCGGTGTCCATTAGAGGTTGTTGGTTTTATTTCCCCAATCATATCGATGCCCCACATAGCAAAGGGCCAAGGAGCCGTCAAGACATTTAGAGGAACCGGAGGTACGTGCACCTTGTCAGCATAGATCTGACACTTATGGCAGGTTCGAGAGTGTTGATAGCAATCTGCTTCCATGGTAGACCAGTAATATCCTGCCCGTAGGATCTTATTTGCCATCGTATGCCCACTGTAATGGGTGCCAATAGTTCCTTTATCTAACTCAGCCATGATCTTTTCTGCCTCAACCTTGTCTACACAATGGAGCAAAACAGAGTCATGGTTGCGTTTGTAGAGAATGAAATTACTAAGGAAGATTTAGTAGAGAATCTCCTTAAAAACTTCTTATCATTAACTGAAGCTCCTTCCGGATATTCTTGAGCCTCGAGATACCACTTAACTTCGTGAAACCAAGGCTGGTCCACTACTTCTTCAGTATTAATCTCGTGACAGTGAGCTGGTTTATCCATTCGTTCAAAGGTGATCTGGGGAGCCTCGTTATCCCATTTAAGTTTAAACATGGATGACATTGTGGCTAGTGCGTCTGCTAGCTGATTTTATTCTCGCGGGAAATGCTCGAAGGTAATCTTCTCAAAATATGGGATCAATGTCAGCACATTTTCTTTGTAGGGGATAAGGTTAGGGTGTTTGGTGTCCCATTCCCCTTTGATCTGGATGATGACCAATGTTGAATCTCCGAATACATTTAAGGATTTGATTCCCAAATCTATGGCAGCTTTGAGACCAAAAATGCACGCTTCATATTCTGCCATGTTATTTGTACAATTGAAGCAGAGTCTTGCTGTAAAGGGAGTATGACATCCTTCAGGAGATATGAGTACAGCACTTATACCATTGCCGAGTGCGTTAGACGCCCCAGCAAAAACCAGGGTCCATCTGGATCCTTGTTCAGGTCCGTCATATTGTCTGAATTCTTCATAGTTGTTTACCATCATGATGTCTTCATCTGGGAATTCGAACTTCATGGACTGGTAGTCATCCACAGCTTGATGAGCAAGGTGATCAGCTAGTACACTGCCCTTTATTGCTTTCTGGGTAGTATACTGTATGTCATATTCTGTCAGGATCATCTGTCATCTTGCTATTCTCCAAGAGAGGGCAGGTTTCTCGAAGATGTACTTTATTGGATCCATTTTAGATATTAACAAGGTAGTATGGGTCAACATATACTTTCTTAGCCGGCGAGCAGCCCATGCCAGAGCGCAATAAGTTTTCTCGAGCAGTGAATATCTTATTTCACAGTCGGTAAACTTTTTGCTCAGGTAATAAATAGCATGCTCTTTTCGGCCAGACTCGTCATGCTGCCCCAGCACACACCCCATTGAATTTTCCAAAATAGTTAGATACATGATCAATGGTCTCCTCGACTAGTGGCATTAAAACAGGAGGCTCTTGCAGGTACTCTTTGATCTTGTCGAAGGCAGTTTGGCACTCATCATTCCACTTGACTACTTGATCTCTCTTCATTAATTTAAAGATTGGTTCACAAGTAGCTATCAGGTGAGAAATGAATATGGACATGTAGTTTAAACGTCCCAAGAATCCTCTGACTTCCTTCTCGGTACGAGGAGCAGGCATCTCTTGTATCGCTTTCACCTTGGTGGGATCCACTTCGATACCTTTATTGCTGACAACAAAGCCTAGGAGTTTATCGGACCTCGCCCCAAATGTGCATTTATTTGGGTTCAACCTCAGCTTGTATTTCTTTAACCTCTCAAACAGTTTCTGTAAATGATCAAGATGTTCTTCTTCTGTTTGAGATCTAGCTATCATATCATCCACATAAACCTCTATTTCATGATGTATCATGTCGTGAAATAAGGCTACCATGGCACGCTGATAGGTTTCCCTAGCATTCTTCAACCCAAATGGCATAACCTTGTAGCAGAATGTTCCCCACTGTGTGACAAAGGTTGTTTTCTCCATGTCCTCAAGCTCCATTTTGATTTGGTTATAGCCTGAGAAACCGTCCATGAAGGAAAACACTTTGTGTTATGTTGTATTGTCAACTAGAATATCAATGTGGGGAAGTTGGAAATCATCCTTAGGGCTTGCCCTATTCAAATCTCTGTAGTCCACGCACATTCGTACCTTGCCGTCCTTTTTGGGCACGGGAACAACATTGACGACCCATTGTGGATAGGAAGTGACGACCAAGAATCCGGTGTTCTGACATGTCTGGTCGCATGCGATGGACCTTTTGTTTTACCGGTGGGCAGTCTTCTTTTGTTGGTAGATGATGTACCACGATATCTGCATCAAGTCCTGGCATGTCTTCATACGACCAGGAAAAGTCCTCAACATAATCGTGTAGCAACTGAATCAGACGCTCTTTGACACTGGGTTCCAGATTGGATCCCACCTTGAATTCTCTTTTGTCTTCTTTGTTACCTAGGTTAATTGTGTCCACTGGTTCTTCATGGGGCTATATGGTCCTCTCTTCTTGTTGTAGTAACCTGGCGAGTTTGCCTGATACTTCACAATCTTCTTCACCTTCGCCTTCGGCTTGGTAGATTAGATTTTCATAATCACAGAAGGCCATAGCAGAACCTTTACCCATGGGATCCCGAATGGATGTAAATCTGCATTTTGAATGTGAGTGTGTGTATAGCTATCTTTGAAAGAAATGAAAATGTAAAAAAAGAAAAACAATGAGCACAAAGTTTGTATGCAAAAACGTCCATGATTCATTGATGTCATATGGAAATGAGATAATAACCCTTACAAATGGACCATTGTGCCTCAGGTAAGACACAAGGTTTTAAGAGTCTGAATTGTTTTAATATTACAGATCCGACAAAATTTAAAGCAAATTACTGTGGGATAAAAGTGATTGGGACAAAATCTCTAGCTTCCCAGTTGATGAACCCTCCATTGACAGTTGGGAAAATCCAATCCTCCAGGTCATAGTTGTCTTCATCATCCTCCATGGTGTTGACTTCGCGGTTGCTGATCTTCAAGGGTGGTCCTCCGGCACGAGCACGGCGTACAGCTTTCTGGGCTCCTGAAGTGAAACCCAAACCAAAATTTTAATATTTGTATGGGATATCTGGGAGTTGGCCCTAAATAGTGCACTCACCTTCTTCTATCACTGCCTTGGCATCTTTCAAAGACGACATCTTGAGCGGAGGCCTTGTAATCTTGGGAACTTGAGACACAACATTGGTTACTGCCACAGTTTGTGGGACTTCTTCAAAGTGCTGGAATGGAGTTTCAATAAATTCACCATATAATTCCACATATCTTAAGGAATTTAGATGGCTGGCCATATACTTTTCTTCTCCATGAACAATGATGATTTTCCCCTGAATTGGATATTTCAGCATTTGATGCAACGTGGAGGTAACGGCACCACCATTGTGAATCCACGGTCGGCCTAACAAGCAGGAATATGAAGGGAGAATATCCATTACATAAAAAGTTGAATCAAATGTTTAGGTTCCAACTTTTATGGGGATGTCTACTTCCCCATGCACCATCCTTATTGAGCCATCGAAGGCCCTCACTACTATGTTGCTAGGTTTCAAGGTCAATCCTTCACAGTCAAGCCTATCAAGAGCCTTTTTAGGCAACACATTCAGAGACGAATCGGTATCCACCAAGACATGAGCCAAGGTCGTACCCCTGCATTCGACTGAGACATGCAATGCCTCGTTATGCTTCCTCCCCCTTGGCGTTAGATCAGCATCTGAAAAACCTAAACCATTATCTGCAGTCAAGCTGGCTACACAGTCTTGGAACTGATCGGCAGATGTTTCTTGGGGTACATGGATAGTTTTAAGGAATTTTACCAAGGCCTTTGCATGAGCCTCAGAACATAGCAATAAAGCCAGCATGGAAATTTTTGATGGATTTTGCCCCAATTGTTCGACTACGTTGTAGTCGCTTCTTTTTATAATCTTTAGAATTTCCTCCATCTCTTTTAGAGAAGTCTCAGGGATAGCTACTAATTGTGCCTTCGTCCAGACAGGCTCAACCAGAATACATTTTCCTCGAGTCTCAGTCGACTCAGTAGTAGGAATGTCAGTAGGGGTGATAACAGGGACTGTAACCGTTTTGTCAACAGGAGTATTAGCAGAGATGATTGCAGGACTGGGAATATCCTTTGGAGGAGCAACAACAACAGGAATGATTACGAGTCTATAAATAGCTTTTAGAGGAGCAATTTCTGGAGAGAATACCCTTCCACTTCAGGTTATCTTACTAGTCCCTGCGATATTACTGATATCAGAGTCAACTTTCTCAAAACTTGAATTTTCAGCAGTTGGCCAATCTTGCTTGATACCGTGATAGTAGATATCACCTCTATATTTCTAAGCGACGATTTTTTCTAACGAATACGGGATTGGTCCAGGCATTGTAATTATCAACAGAGCTACTTTAGGAACTGATGTAATTCTAACGGTTCTTTTGGTGGAGACTCTGGAAGAATTGGAGGAAATGGTCACGATGGAAACATCATTATAAAAAACAATTGGAATAGAAGTCTTCTCGAACAAAATTTCCTTGGCATCTATTAGGCATTGAACGCCCGCTTTTAAGAAATGACAGCTGGTTGGTGAGGATAAACAGAAATGACAACCTTCATCACAGCCTGGGAATACACCGGCATTTAACAAGTTCTTTTTGATGGTCAGGAGTGGGGTCACAAGTTCATCAACCAAAGTAACAAACATATCTTCCTCAACGGCATTGACATCACGGTCGTGCTTGGGCATAGGGGCAGTAATAACATTGGGAATTTCTGGCGCATAGAATTCAATCTCTTTGGCTTCAAGAAGGTTTTGTACCTTGTTTTTCAGAGCCCAACAGTTGTTAGTGTCATGGTCGGGACTCTCAGAATGGTATGTACAACGGGAATTAGGATGATAATGAGGAGAGGTTGTGTTAGGATTCTTTTGAGCTTCTTTCAAAGTCACTAGATTGGATCTTAACAAATGTGGCAATACTTGAGATAATGTCATATTAATTTGGGTGAACTGTCTAACTGGTCTTTCTGTTCTTGGTTGGTTGCTTCTTTGCAGAGCAGGCGCGGGTTTAGGAATTATGACAGCCCCCACCATTGGACGGTGTTCATCCATATCTTGATTTCTCTGAGGATATACAGCAACAACTTCTTTTTTTCCAATGAATGGTTTTCTTACAGTAGCATAAGATGCATCTTTTTGAATCTTTCCATTCTTTATCCAGGCTTCCACCCTTTCTCCGGTCAATATCAATTCGGTAAAACCTGCCAAGGAACTCCCAATCAAGTGATTAAAGAAAGGACCAGACAGGGTGCCCAAGAACATGTCTACTAACTCTCTTTTAGATAGGGGAGGCTGGACTCTTCCTGCTAAGTCCCTCCATTTTTGCGCGTAGTCTTTGAAGCCTTCACTTGAAACCATAGCCATACTCTGGAGTTGAGTACGGGTGGAACAAGATCTGCATTATATTGGTATTTTTTGTAAAAGGCAGCGGCAAGATCTTCCCAATTATGAACATTGGCTCTTTCCAGCTGATAAAACCAATCAAGTTGAGTTATGGACAGGCTGTCTTGAAAGAAGTGTACCCATAAATCCTTGTCGGCAGTGTGAGGCTGTATTTTCCTCACATAGGACCGGAGATGCATTTTGGGGCATGAAACTCCGTCGTACTTGGCGAACACCGGTGCTTTGAATTTTGGAGGGATAATAATCCCAGACACTAAACCCAATTCCTCAAACTCCAATCCCGGCACTTTTTGAATTTCCATTGCACTTAATTGTTCTTCCAAATGCTTATACTTGTCGTCGGCTGGAGGATATTGTTCTTCAGAATAATCTTCTTCTTCCTCCTCCTCCTCTTTTTAATCTGGCTGGACAATTGCTTCCTTTCCTTTCCTATCTTGATTGTCTTTCTCACCCGATGATGTTGCAAAGTATAGGGTTAAGAACATCTGTTGAAACTGAGCATTTTGTGCTTGAAGGTCTTTCACCGTTTGCTCGAGATCCATCTTACTGAAATAAACAGTAGAAAGATGAGGATACTTGTTCCAAGAAACCTGCTTATGTTATGATGAATGGTAGATGCATATGCAATGATTTCAAGGATTTCAAAGGTTCAAATTTGTTTTAGACAAAAAGGAAACACACGTTATATTAATAAATTAAAGCTTGAGTACATCAATGCCTTTTTGGGAAAAAATAACAAAAAACTCTAAGATAAAAAATTTGTACGCATCCTCTTTGGTGCGATGTAGGAATTTAGAGTCTGCTCCTCATGAAGTTGCTTAGTGAGTTCCAAAACCTTCTTCTCGCTAGCGTAGAATTGGGCCTCGAAAGTATCTCGCTCCCCCTTGAGTTGTATCCAATCTCTTTGTAAGTCTTCAAGAGAGGTGGGAATGTCAGGATGCAGGATAGTGTATGGAACATCTCCTTCCACAACAAGCTCAATGATTACCAGGAGAATGGAGGGATAAGGCATCATAAGACATTGAGCACGAGTTCGTACTCATTTGAGGTAAGGCTCAAGAGGGATGGAATTCTTATGCCCCAATATCTTGCTATCTACCTTGTTCAACATCTTCCAAGCTCGGATAAATCTCTAGCGATAACCTTGATCATCGTTCTCGTAGTCAAATACCAAACCTTGAATGAGCATCTCATGCGGGCCATCCCTTCGGGAGTAACCAAATTGTCTTAAGGCTAAGCAAGGGTTATAGGTGATACCTCCTCTAATGCCAAGTAAAGGGACATTAGGGAATTCTCCACAACAGTTGACAATAGTAACATTCTCTATGGATAGGGAACACCAATGAATGTCTGAATGTTTGAGTGTCATTAACCTTTGTGACCACCTTGAACCTTGCTCGTTCTTTAATACAGATTGGGGAAGATGCAAAATAAACCATCTTGCCAATAGAGGAGTACAACACATAAGGACACCTCTTTTCCTCATAGTGCGAGTGTGAAAAGAATGTAGGATGTCCCCTAGCAAAGTAGGCACCGGGTTGTAGGATATGAAGATTTTGACAGTGTTCACATCTATGAGTTGGTCAGTATTTGGAAACAAAATCATCCCATAGATGAGGAGAGCCACAATTTCCTCAAAAGCTCGTAGATCCAAAGAGTTCCAACAGTTTTGGGCTTTCTCAAACAAGAACTTTGCTAGGAAACCCTTGACACCACTCCTTGTTTCCCAATTGGTTGTGACATCAGATGATTGCCAGTGTAGAGCTTGAGCAATATCTTCTGGCTTTAGATCTCTTTCTGTATCGTTAATTGGTGGTTGATTGAGAATGTGAATCCTCAAGAGTTGGGGTAATTCTTCCAAAGTTGGCACAAGTTGATAATCGGGAAATGTGAAGCAATGGTGTAAAGGATCAAAGTACTGAAAGAGCACCTTCATCATGTCTTCATCAGTGTTAGAGGTGACCAAGTTTAGCAGGCAACCATGTCTTTCGATAAATGGAGAATTTTCAGGAATCCTTGATGCTAGCTCTTTAAGTTGTGGATGGATCCTTACAAGATTGACTTGAATGGTTTTCCTATGAATAGAATTCATGTCCTACAAAACAGAAACAAAGATAAATCCCAGAAATCCTTGAAATGGTTAGTGAGTATGAGTATGATGTTATGATGTTCATGATGTTATGTACAAGTAATGTATATACAGACAAAGCAAACAAATCCTTAGGTTTAGGCTTGCATGGAGTCTTATAGGTAAGTACCCTCTTGAAGTTTAGTTGGCTCAAACATGTCCTAGTAATAGTAATCGGGTTCTAAGGAGCTCAATATCACTGGTTTGTTTCCTTGGTCATTGTATCAGCACAAGCCTCTTTAATGGCGACCGAAATATCCTAAAAAACCAAACCTCAATGAGTGTAGTATCGAGTATCTACCAACTTCGGACTGCACCAAAGTCGGTCAACTCTCTACATACTAATGGCCAAGTTGGTCAAGTAAAGGTTCTAAAAGTTCATTAGTGCTTCATGACATCACTCAGCGGCCCTGTATTCTCCTTGATTAACTCAAGGGCTACCGATACCCACAAATATGTCTCACTAACGTAGCTATTGCTTAGACCATGTCAGTATACCCCACACAGTTTGCACAACGTATTGCTACTTACCTATAAAGTATCCCAAAGCAGGGTAGAGGATTCAAACCCAAACAAAGAACCATAATGTAGAGCATACAAGTCAAATAATGAAAGAAAGTAAATGTGATCTAACCCTAAGGTAACCCCACTTTTAGAATTTTCCCCAGCAGAGTCGTCAGTTCTGTGATACGGTGGGAGAACTGACTTGAAGGTTTTGCGTTTGATTGCAAATGTTGCGGTTAGCAAGAGTCGCCACCGACTTTTCTTTTATCCAAAAGGAAATGTGAAAAAGCACAGGAAAGACCTTTGGGATTATTTCTTGAGTTCGAGGTATAGATTATGAAAAGGGAAGGTATTAGCACCCTTTTCATCCATGGTTTTCCATGGGCTCTTAGTTACTTTATAGATGTCTTGCTTTTGTTTGAAATTGTGCTTTGTGTGGTTTTTTGAAAGTATTTTGTAAAGAGGCCATTTGTTTAGGCGAACTTTGTAATGATTCTCGTTCGTAAGAATGTATACAAAGTGTTTGATCTTTTGAAAATGTTTTCAAGTTTGTAAGGTGTTTTGAAAAGTGTAGGTGTTTGTTTTGAAAATAGCAAGGATGTTTGTTTTGAAATGGAGCAAGTAACTAGGAACAATCTACCTACTCAAAAGTCTTTCTTGTTCATTTCCTCTTTCCTTTGACATTGTTATCTTACCATTGATTTGGTAAGTAACCCTATCCTTGGATGTAAACGGGACGGGCGTGGATCATCGTATAACCATGATTAGCAATGTTGCGAGGTATCTTAACATTCTCCTTTAGGGACTAAGATCATTTGAAAGGAAACATAGATAGCGTCATCGAGGGACTATGATCTTGTATTTTGCTTGTTTTTGCTAAGATACTTCAGATGCGTAACATGGCCATTTGTAAGGCAACCAAGTGGATTTTACCCTAAGGGTGCTTGTGTGCAAGTGTATTGTTTTTTGCATGCTTGGTTTTGTCTTTGATTAGGGTTTTCTAATTGATTGGTTTTAGTCTTTCCATACAAACCCTAATTACTAGCATTTGTATATAAAGCGATAAATTGCGGAATTTAAAATTACTACGCTATTACAATACTTTTGGGAGGGGATGTACAAATTACAAATGGGGATTGCAAGAAAAATAAAGCCTAATTATCTATTACAATTATATTGAATTTATACAAAGATTGAATAAATAATGTACAAAATGAATAAATATACAAGAATGTAAATCTGAAGAAAATGGATATTTTTGTTTGGATTTTTTAGAGAAAAGGGGTTTTGTTTTAACCTAATTAACTAAAAGAAAATAATTAATTAAAATAGTAAAAAGTAAAACCTAAATTTACTAGAAAAAGAATTCAAATAAAAAACCCTAATCTAATAATTGATTAAAAAGAAATTAAGTTTATAAGAGGAATGTTTTTGGTATTTTTTGTCTTAAAAATAAATTATAGTACTATAAAATATTTTTGGTCTTTTTTTGGTTTTAAAATAATATATTTAAATTGTGTAAAAGAAAATAATAAAAACCCTATTTTTTAGTTAAATTTATAAAACAATTAGTAAAATAAATAAAGTATGATTAAATAAAATAATTTTTGTGTGAGAAATGAAAAATGAATAAACTATGTCAAAATATAAATCTAATATTTTTATATTTTTTTTATGATTTTTAGCATAAAATAAAATATTTAAGAAAAACAAATAAATAAAAATGAGAAAAGAAAATAAAATGGGCCAGGGGCGTGAAAAGCCAGCAAGGGAGGTCAGCAGTAAGAAAAAAAAACATATGGCCCAAGGGAGACCCAGACGCCTGTCCAAAAAAGTCATAATGTGAGAAATATGAAAAAAAAACCCAAAAGGGTACCACTAGGGCTCGAACTCAGGTCCTTATAGTCACAGACGCGTGCTTCTACCACTGGGGTGGCTATACATCCGTTTATATAAAGAAAACAATAAATATATGATAGTAAAAAAATCCATGGCCTGAACTTCATCTTCAACCTCACGCCCAACCAGAGCCTCTGTATCTTGTTCAATTCTCAACAAAAATGGAAAATGTAAACAGGAAACTTGTAGCAATTTTCCTCACGATTTCATAAATGCAAAGCAATACAATTATAGATTAAAGACAAGCATGAATTTTAATGGCCCTAATCTGAACCCTAAAAATCTCAGAAACTTCAATCTTAAAATTCTCTAAGCTCAAGCAAAATTAATGAAAACTATGGACATGGTTAGCTTTAGGACAATGATATCTACATTTTTTATTCACAAATAAACCATTAATGATGCTTGTATGAAGAGTTCAAAAGTCAGAAAATTTACCTTGCAAGAGGGTATCGTGTTTGGAGTTTGAGTAGATTTTAGTGAGTTCCAATGATTGGGTTAGCTTCCTCAAGTTCCCAGGAAGCTAATGGGATGCTTAGCTTGAGCTGAAAGTGCCTGAGGAGTTCTGGAGAAGTCAAGGTGCAAGTGTAGCGATAAAAAATGTAGCGGGGTAAATCGGAGATTGATCTATTAATTAACTCGTCTCACAAAAGAAAGAGTCGCCATCGCGCTTTATTATTTCCAAGGGAAAAGGGAAAAGATCGAAATAAAACCCTAAAATATACAATGTAAAATAATACTCAAAGTAATGAAAATACAAGGAGTTTTGAAAAGAGATCTAGAGTTTGGGGGTTGGTTATACAATGAGAAGGTATTAGAACCCAATGCATCTATAGTATCCTATAGGAACCTTTTGAAATATTTGTTTATTAAAATTGTTTGTTTGATTAAAAATAGCTTGTTTGGCCAAAAATGGGTATGGACGAGATTTTGAAGATACGACGACCTAACGTGGAAGTTTTAAAAGGTGTGAGTTTTGAAAATTGAACATTTGAGAAAATTATCTTTAGTTTTTAACAAAATATTAAACGAAATATGAATAAGGGTATTCGCACGATTAGATGAGACGTGTTTGATGACATGAAGTCAACAAAATTAAAACAATTCCCTTGGATTTGAGATGAACGAAAGATATAAAGATTAACGATTGATGACAAAATTAATTAAGATGACAATTGAACAAATAACTAATGTAAATTAAATTATACTAGCATGCATTTTGAACGATTAAGTAAATAAACAAAATTACATAAAGATTAAATTACAAAATCATGAATTTTTAATAATTAAACAAATAACAAAAATTAAATTATGAAACATTTATATTTTGAATAATTAAATAATAAAAGGTTAATAACAACAATTAAATAAATATTAGATATAAGAGAATTTAAATAAATGATAAATTTTAATTAAACATGTTTTTTATGTTTTGTAATTAAATAATAATTATACAATAAAGTAAACTAATATAAAGAAAAAGGTTAAAGGAGCAAGCAAACAGAAGAAAAAAATGTGCCCAGCAGGAATCGAGCCTTGGTCTTAAGGGTAATGGGTAGTGTACTTTACCAGCTGAGCTATGCTGTTATTCGTTTATTAACATGATTTTATTAAAACATAAAGGAAAGTGGTAATGATGCTGGACCAAACAGGCCCAATGGGCCAACTGGGTTTGAAAAAGACAAGGATGAAAACGCGAAAACCCTAAAATGTGTGTTGGAGGGCGGCACGGCTAGCATTGGAAAGGGAAAGGTCATATTTAACATTATCAAGAAACTCTATTCTCTATGTTTATCGAAAAAACAGAAATCAAGACTCTCTCTTCCCTAATCACAAGTTATCTCTAAATCCATTCCTCTATTTTTCGATTGCCTTGGTTGACAATTTCCTAACCCATTTATCTAGAAAAACCTTGTTCTCAGTAGACATCGATGTATGTTGGATTTCTCTTCCAGATCAATTTGCCGACGAAGTGCCACCTCCTCGTTTCTAAGCTCAGTCGGTATAGGCTTCCCTTCTTGAAGAACTTCTCTGATTTTGCGCTTCTTCTCATAAAGCGCACGCTCAATTCCTTCTAAGCTTTTTCGATACATATACTCTCTCCTCAAACGAATGTTTCTACGCAACATTTGAGAACAACAGAAGTGAACTAATAAAAATGGTAAAACTGAACTGTGACAGAGATAAGATGATGCAACGACTACTGGAGGGAAGGAGCAACGAACGGCGGTTGCTGGTACTGGCGCAGGGATCTGGACCGGAGAAGGTGTTCCGTCAATTCCTTATTTTTCCAATATCTTGGTAATCTTGCCACTTAAATCTAAATCAGGACAGAATAATGGTCTCAAATTGCTGGAGGCAGCATTCATATGCCCAACATCTGCATCAACACTGATGTTGACTTCTACAGCGTCTACCTTAGGATCTTCATTAAGGGTGGTAGAGGATGGACAACCAGCTTCCTCAGCATAAAAAAAAACCCCATCTGGTTCGTTATTAACAATGTTGTGCTTCACATAAACACTTGCCTTATCATCCCCGTCGCTGGCAAGTAGTGACAAAGTGTCTGTATTTTGCTGCGTGTTCTTGCTAGTGGTGTTTTAACAGGTTAGGATTTTGACAGATTTTGGTTTTTTGGTTTTAATAACAGGTTCTAAACTTTGTACAAGTTCTATAGTTTTTTTAGCAAGTTCTATGGTTTTTTAGGTTAAGTGTTTTAACAGGTCTTATGCTGGTTTTGTATTTTGACAGGTTGAGTGTTATGGCAAGGTAAGGTTTTTAACTGGTTCCAAGATTTGTAATAGATTCTAGTGTTTTTTAGAACAGCAGGTTCTACTGTTAACTGGTTTTTATGGTTTGCAGGTTATATGCTAATTGGTTTTATGGTTTGCAGGTTATATGCTAACTGGTTTTATGGTTTGCAGGTTATACGCTAACTGGTTTTATGGTTTGCAGGTTATATGCTAACTGGTTTTTATGTTCTTGACAGGTTAGGTTGGTTTTAACAGGAGGTTCTAAGTTTTATATGGATATGCTGGTTTATGTTTTGGACAGCAGGTTTTAGTGGTTTTACAGGTTCTAGTGTTTTGGAACAGGTTAAGGTTCTTTAACACATTCTATGCTGGTTTCAACAGGTTGGCGACTAGTGGCTGCTATAGGAAGAGGATAGAAATTGTTGTTACGCGACGGGAGGAGTATGTTCTTTCATCACACTTATTGTTATTACCGTTATTACGAATTCTACACATGTTTAAACGCTAACAATCATGCAGCAACTCAAATAAAGTTCAACAAAGAAAAGAATGATAAGGAAAACATTGTATGGCCAAGAAAAATGGTGCAGAAGGTGATTTAAACATGAGTATATCCAGCAGTATATAGGGAGGAGGAAGAGAATAATACCTATCGGAGCCTCTCTGATGGGGCTTCTAAAAAGGTAGTAAGTTTTTCTTGAGTCTGCTATGTTTTTCTTGTTGCTGAATTTTAGAACAAAACTAATTTTTTTTCTGTTTTTCTCTCTTGTTGAACAAAACTCTCTTTTCTGTTTTTCTCACTCTTGCTGAATTTTTTGATTTCTCTCCTCCCTTTTGTGTTGACAAAAGCCTCTATTTATAGTGAAATGTGTGGTTTTTTTTTTGGGGGGGGGGGGGGGGTGAACAGTAGAAATTTGAACAAATTCAGGCACTGTTTTGATGTTTTATGGGATAGCTTTTTGGGGTATCCATTTTAGTGCAATATTTGGAGCTTTGCAAACTGTTTTTGTAACAGTAAAATATGCATATTTTTGTCTTATGGGCTGCATTCTGGGCTATTTTGCATGGCAAATTTGGACAGCAGCTTGGCATGGTCTTTGTTGACACAAGGTTGAAGAAAATGGACAGCACTACACTCAAAAAATGGACTGTTATGGATTAATGTAGTGCTGGAAAAATGGGCAGCATTGGGATTGTTTTATAGCAAGAATAATAATTGATTTCCATGTACAAAACTTGTATTTTATTTTGTAATTTTGTGACAACAAGTCTAAATAAATTGTAACATGAATAAACATGTATTTTCCAATTTATTCTCAATTCCTTTTGTAATTATATATAACCTTGAATCTTCATATGAACATGAATCTTGATATGTCTTGATAAAAATTCAAGGCCTTCCATTTGAATTGGGAAAGAGTTGAACAATACTTGAATAAATTGTTGAATGATGAATAAATAATAATGCAAGTCTTAGACTTTAATCTTGCATTTTTGTAATAGAGATCCAAATAAATCACATGAATTGATTTTGTAATCAAATAGAATTCCTCATGTAATTAGTCTTGCGATGACCGATTAATTGGATAGAATTCCTTTTCCCACTAACTTCTTGAATAAATGCTTCATGTAAGTCCACCAAAATCATCACAAAAATAATCTTGATTAAATATATCATGCGATAAATGATTATTCTTGGATGAGATCTCTTGATAACTCTTCTTTAATTATCACTTGAATTCAAATAAAGAAAAATTAAAATATTCTGAATAAATTCTTCTAGAACGGTTTTAAATTTAATCATCCCAATTTGACAAAATTCACCCTGCGTTATGAGAAAATTTGCAGATGACTTTTGGTCAAAGAAATCAAAAATGACGGTGTAGCCTGGTTTTCTTGTATTTTAGAACAATGTGAAACACACATGAACCGAAGATATTAGAACTTCGACTGTTCTTTCTGAAAAAAATATTCAGAGAAACCGGAGACCATCTGTTGGATAGAGTGTGGAATAAATGCACAATTCTCTGAAATTCTTTGATGAACTAGTCTTTTGGAAAATAATGCAAATGAAACAGGGATCTTAGGTCAAAAATTGGGGTATGACAGCTGCCCCTATTTATGTTTCTTCTATCCGGAGATATGAATATTAAAATCTTCATCTCGACGAGATTGAAGGTACTTAAATACATAGTACGCAATTTTTGCCCTAACATACCACCATATATGTATGATATGAATGTAGTATTCAATTTTATGGAGAATGATACTGTATAAGACAAAATAATGCTGGAGAAACCAAGCACAAACAACCCACAGGAACAAAGATTATACACTACTAGAGAAATGAGCCATCGACTTCGAATGATAGACTCTTAACAGGGAATAAAATTTGAGAGAAGACAACTTCTAACCTTAACAAAGAAGACACCTTGCATAGGTCACAAAAAATGATGCTATTGACCCAAGATGATGGTGAGTTTACAACTAAAGGTCATAGACAGACAAAAGATATATCAACTTTTGCTGATAGTGAACTACTGACTTTTACTGAGGGTAGAGATTCACAACAAACTTCTCTATGGGATTTTCCGGAGAGATACCATTTGATGCTGAAATAACATATGGTTGTAGATACACAAGTTGCTCAAATAAAGAGGCCGCCACTTGCTGTCTTCAAAGGATATCAATAAGCGCACAAGCTGCTCAAATAAAGAGGCCGCCACTTGCTGTCTTCAAAGGATATCAATAACATACAAGCTGCTCAAATAAAGAAGCCTCCACTTGCTGTCTTCCATGAAAAATATAACATACAAGCTGCTCAAATAAAGAAGCCACCACTTGCTGTATTCCGAGGATGTCTATAACATACAAGCTGCTCAAATAAAGAAGCCGCCACTTGCTGTCTTCCAAGAATGTCTATAACAAACAAGCTGCTCAAATAAAGAAGCTGCAATTTGATGTCTTCCAAGAAAACTATAACATACAAGCTGCTCAAATAAAGAAACCGCCACTTGTTGTTTTCCAAAGATGTCAATAACACACAAGTTGTTCATGAAGAGACCACCGCTTGTCATTTTCCAAAGATGTTAATAACGCACAAGTTGCTCATGAAGAGACCGCCGCTTGTCATTTTCCAAAGATTTCAATAACGTACAAGTTGCTCATAAAGAGACCGCCGCTTTTCGTTTTCCAAATATGTCAATAACGCACAAGTTGCTCATGAAGAGACCGCCGCTTGTCGTTTTCCAAAAATGTTTCAGAAGAAAATTGTGATAACACTGCCAGAGAATAAAATTCTTCTTCAAAGGGAACCATGAATAGATTTTTTCTAAGGAGCTCAAATACTCAAATGCGCAAAATAAATGCACCATTCATCTAGGTTTCCTAGCCTGGAGAAAACCATGAGATAGCCTATGCAAGAGACAAAACTCCATCCAGGAATAAACCAGAGAGAAAACAGTCAAACAAGACTCCATCCAATGAGAAAAATAACCCAATTGGGGATTCATCCGATCCAGAGATGGACAAGGAAGGCTAAATTAGAAATTCATCCACGAGGGTTGGCTCAGTTGGGGAATTAGAAAGGAAGCACATTTTCTGCCTAAGTTAACATTCTACTTGGAAAGAACATGTACGCTGTTTGAATAAACATAAACAAGGTATACGACCCAAAATCATCGACAAATGTGAATGTGCATGAGTGTATATGAGTAAATGAATGTTATGCTGACAAAACAGATAGAGGAAATAAATTGAAGATGATAAGATATCACAAAATAATTAGATACTCGGCCAATCTCAAAGATATGAAGAAAAAAAATAATTGGAACTGGAACAAAGGCAACGTCAGAGTGTATCACGCTACAAGGCTCAAATCTTCTGGGGAGAAAAGTATTCAAATCCAATCTTCTAACACCAATAGACCACTAACATGATACAAAATGTACTACACTTCGGAATTTTACTCAAATAGAGACAACCGAAACAAAGCTTAACCGGAATTGCTGGGGAGTCACCAAGTTAGTACTCTACCAGAAACGCAAGTTTACACAACCAACACCTCATGACGATTTTGAAAGAAAACATGTTCATCATGCAAGGATGAATTACTGCATTGTTTTGCATTTCATGGCTTAACCATCCTCAGAGCAACTGTTAATATTCCTTCCAATATTCACGACACATTTCAAAGTAGGAATGCGTTAAATAACTTTGTTTCAAATATTTCCATAAAAGCTAAAATTTTGCCCACAAAAAGATAAATGCTCAAATTTCATTAATAAGATGGTAGTTCGCTAACAATGTGACTCCAATGGGTTACAAAAGTTTGGGAAATAGTACATGAAAGAAAAAAGTTACACAAAAACAATGATCATTATTCTCCCTAACAACTTCGAATTCCGAGATGTGCTCAAATGCCATGACTGGTCTGACCAAAAGCTTTCCTAAGCCGCCCCTTCGGGTTTTCAACTTAGCAAACTGTCAACTCAAACCTAGGCGAAATACTTCTTGACTGCATCGGCGTTCACGGAGCGTGGGAGTTCTTCACCATCCATATTTGTGAGAATCATGGCGCCTCCAGAGAAAACTTTATTAACGATATACGGTCCTTCATAATTCGGAGCCCACTTGCCTCTAGAATCAGGTTGGAAAGATAATATCTTCTTGAGCAAGAGGTTACCTTCTCTGAATTCGTGTGGTCGAACCTTCTCATCAAAAGCCTTCTTCATTCTTTGCTGATATAGTTGACTGTGACACAATGCTGTCAATCTCTTTTCTTCAATTAAATTCAACTGGTCATATCTACTTTGACACCATTCAACCTCAGAAAGTTTAGCTTCCATCAAAACTCTCATATACGGGATCTCAACCTCCACGGGGAGTACTGCTTCCATGCCATAAACTAGGGAAAATGGGGTTGCGCCTATGGAAGTTCGAACTGAAGTGTGGTACCCATGCAGAGCAAACGGAAGCATTTCATGCTAATCTTTATAAGTTACCACCATCTTCTGGATAATCTTTTTGATGTTCTTATTAGAAGCTTCAACAGCCCCATTCATCTTTGGCATGTAGGGAGAAGAATTAGGATGTTCGATCTTGAACTCTTCACAAAGATCTTTCATCATCTTGTTATTCAAATTCGAACCATTATCAGTGATGATCTTGCTCTGGATGGCGTATCGACAAATGATCTGATTCTTGATAAATCTGACTACCACCTGTCTGGTTACATTAACATAAGATGCTGCTTCCAACCATTTAGTAAAATAATCGATGGATACCAAGATGAAACGATGACCATTTGAAGCTTTGGGTTCAATCATTCCAATCATATCAATGCCCCACATAGGGAAAGGCCAAGGTGAAGAGATAACATTGAGGAGGGTCGGTGGCACATGTATCTTGTCCGCATAAATTTGGCATTTATGACATTTCTTCACATATTTGCAGCAATCAGATTCCATCGTCGTCCAATAGTAACCATCTCTCAACATCTTTTTAGCCATTGCATGTCCGTTGGCATGAGTGCCGAAGGATCCTTCATGTACTTCTTGCATCAACATGTCTGCTTCATGTCTGTCTAAGCATCTGAGCAAGACCATGTCATAATTCCTCTTATATAATACTTCTTCATTGAGGAAGAAACTACTTTCCAATCTCCTTAACATCTTCCTATCTTTATTGGATGCCCCAGGCGGGTACTCTTGAATTTGAAGAACACGTTTAATGTCATAGAACCACGGTTTATCGTCAGTGACCTCCTCTGCTGAGAACACATGAGAAGGTATGTCAAGGCGCATAACTCTGATTGTAGGCACATTGTTCCAATCATTCACTTGGAACATTGAAGACAAAGTAGCTAAAGCATCAGCCATTTGGTTTTCATCTCTAGGGATATGATGTAATTCCACTTCGTTGAAGAAAGTTAACAATCTTCTAGCATAATCTCTGTAAGGGATCAAACCAAGATGACGAGTCTCCCATTCTCCTTTGATTTGATTAATTACCAATGTTGAGTCTCCGTATATATCAAGAATCTTGATCCTTAGATCCACTGCTTCTTCGAGACCCATAATACATGCCTCATATTCAGCCATGTTGTTCATACAGTCAAACTTCAATCTCGCCGTGAACGAGATATGAGCACCTCGGGGGGTGACGATGATTTCCCCAATTCCATTTCCATAAGCATTTACATCTCCGTCGAATATCAAACCCCAACGGGATTCTGGATCAGGTCCTTCCTCAGGTAATGGCTCTTCACAATCTTTAGCTTTCAAGTACATAACATCTTCATCTGGGAAGTCAAACTTGATGGATTGATAATCGTCAATTGGTTGATGAGCCAAATGATCGGCTAAAATACTCCCTTTGATTGCTTTTTGAGTGTGATACTCAATGTTATATTCAGATAACAACGTCTGCCAACGGGCTATTCTTCCAGATAAGGCGGCCTTCTCGAAGATATACTTGATCGGGTCCATTTTGGAGATCAACCAAGTGGTATGGTTAATCATATATTGGCGCAGACGGCGATCAACCCAAGCTAAAGCACAACAGGTCTTCTCAAGCATTGAGTATCGAGACTCACAGTCTATGAATTTCTTACTCATATAATATATGGCATGTTCCTTTCTTCCAGTCTCATCTTGTTGACCAAGCACACATCCCATGGAATCTTCCAATATAGTCAGGTACATAATCAAAGGTCTTCCTTCCACTGGAGGAATCAATATGGGAGGTTCAAGTAAATATTCTTTGATGCTATCAAAATCTTTCTGACAATCTTCTGTCCACACATATCCTTGGTTCTTTCGGAGAAGCTTGAAAATAGGCCCACAGGTAGCAGTCATATGAGATATAAATCTAGAAATATAGTTCAGCCTCCCAAGGAATCATCTTACCTGTTTTTCCGTCTTGGGTGCAGGCATTTCCCGAATAGCTTTGACTTTGTCAGGATCTACCTCAATACCTCTCTAGCTGACAATGAAACCTAGAAGTCTTCCAGAACAAACACCAAAAGTGCACTTGTTAGGATTCAGACGGAGTTTATACTTTCTCAAACTTTGGAATAATTTCAGTAAATGCTCCAAATGATCTTCTTCAGTTTATGATTTGGAAATCATGTCATCTACATAAACTTCTATCTCTTTATGCATCATATCATGAAACAAGGCAGTCATGTCCCTTTGGTACGTTGCACCAGCATTCTTCAAACCAAACTGCATTACTCGATAACAAAATGTTCCCCAAGGTGTAATGAAAGCTGTCTTCTCCATATCTTCTGGTGCCATCTTGATTTGATTGTAACCAGAGAAACCATCCATGAAAGAAAAGACTTTGAACTTCGCGGTGCTGTCGACCAATACGTTAATGTGTGGTAATGGAAAATCATCCTTTGGGCTAGCTCTATTCAGATCTCTATAGTCTACACACATTCGAACTTTTCCATCCTTCTTAGCAACAGGCACTATATTGGCTAACCATTGAGGATAGACTGATGTAACAAGGAAACCTACATTAATTTGTTTTTTAACTTCTTCTTTAATCTTGTCAGCCATATCGGGACGAGTCCTTCTCAACTTCTGCTTAATCGGCGGACATTCAGGTCTCAACGGCAAACGATGCTCCACAATATTGTTATCCAAACCTGGCATGTCTTGGTAGGACCAAGCAAACACATCCACATACTCTCTAAGAAGCTCCAACATCTTCTTTTTTACCTCTGGGATAAGCAACGCTCTGACCTTGACCTCCTTTTTGTATTTTTCATTACCCAAATTGACCATCTCTATAGGCTCATCAAACGACTGAATAGTATTTTCATCGTGCTCAAGTAAACGGGAAATTTCATCAGGAATCTCTTCACTATCTTCTTCCTCGGCTCTGAACATAGGGAATTCAAAGTTGGGAGGGGGCATAAGATCATTGTTTTCAATGGTTAAGTCATGGATTAATCTGCACATATGATTATGCTTTATTTTAGAAATCAATTAATGTGAATGTTGTACAGATATAAAAAAGGTTATTATATTTTCCTATTACTACCAATTAATTTTCAATACCATTTTCCAGAAAAAGTGAAAAATATAAACAGTATGGGACAAAATAACATTTGTATTCATGATTGGCAATACTTGAAACAAAAGAGCCTAGACATCTTCTCTTTTGCCTTGGGCAGAGCAAAAGGGTTTATTTTCAACATAGCCCGATACAAATACTTTTTTGCCTTGGGCAGAGCGAAAGGTTTTTTCACAAATAAAACAAAGAATTACTCAGAAATGTGCATCACAACAGGAATATCAACAACAATCCAGTTCTGGAAAACCACTCCATGTGTTACAAAGTCGGGTAAATCCTCTTCAGAATCATCTCCTATTATAGCATCAACTTCAGGCGGAGTCGGATGGATAAAACCTGCGCTTCGGAAAACTTCTTGTATCGGAAGGGTAACTGTATCCTGCTTAACTCTTGTAGACACGAGATGAAAACCAAGACCTTCTCCAGACTTGTTCTTAGGCAAAGTCAACATCTGGCCCCAACCTTCAGCCGAACAACTCTCAACCACTCGTCGCGCATCCTCAAAAGAAGAAATATATGTCCCTTGCTTCTTCACTTTGTTATTAGCAACAGATAGAGCTTAGAATTGGGTTCCAACATCCTCATCAGCGTCAATAAAAGAGAAAGATGAAAAGTGGCTTACCACCATAGCCTGCTCTCCACCAATCATTACCAGCTTTCCATTCCTCACGAACTTCAATCTTTCATGGAGCGTGGAGGTGACTTCCCCTGCATCATGGATCCATGGATGACCTAATAGGCAACTGTAGGCGGCACGAATATCCATTACTTGAAAAGTGATCTGAAAGGTATGAGGACTAATTATTATAGGAAGATCCACTTTACCGATGATAGTTTTCCTAGAACCATCAAATGCTTTGACAATTACCCCACTAGGTCTCATAGGAGCACCTTGAT
Source organism: Vicia faba (assembly GCA_948472305.1). NCBI lineage: Eukaryota > Viridiplantae > Streptophyta > Magnoliopsida > Fabales > Fabaceae > Vicia > Vicia faba. The sequence goes on from OX451741.1 coordinate 1,401,961,792, forward strand.
ATGAAAGTAGAGATAATGTAGTTTTGGGCATTACATTTAATGACGAACCTGTATCTACTAGCACACTTGATAAAGTATCATTTCCACAACTTATTGAGATATGCAAAGCCATATTATGGTTCCTTCCCTCCTCCGGAAGCTCTTCATCACTGAAACCAAGATTGTTACACGAAGTAATATTTCCCACAATTCCATCAAATTGGTCAACCGTCACATCATGATATACGAATGCCTGGTCCAAGACCTTCATCAAAGCTTCCCTATGGGCACCAGAATCTCTCAGTAAAGCAAGCACAAAAATCTTGGAAGGAGTTTGCAATAGTTGGTCCACAATCTTGTATTCACTTCTCTTGATGAGTTTCAAGATCTCATCATCATCGGGGTGTGGACTAGGTTCATTGGATCGGCCTACCTCAACCCTTGGTTCAACATTCTTTGCTGGAATTTCTGCCGGTATAGGCCTTCTGACTTGAACTTCTGGTCTTTTCAAAGGTATTGCTGCGAAGATACGTCCGCTTCTTGTTACTCTGCTCACATCATCAATGTTAACAAAAGATGGCATTGGCGATATAGGAACTTCTACCCCATTCTCAATCATTGTGGCATTATAATTGTATGGTATAGCTTGGTCCGAGTTGTAAGGCATAGGACCAGATGGAAAAATGATCAAAGGAGCAACAGGTGCAGTCTGAATGTCATAAACAATCTCTACTGGTTCAGGCATGTTGAATTGCGGTACTATAACATTCACTTCATTAACGGGATCTCTATCATGTGTAATAGTGATAACCCTTTGATCTAACAATTTTTGAATATCCTCTTTCACAATATGGCAATCAACTTCTATTGAAAAAAATTCACAAACGTCATAATCATGTTGATGCTTAAAGAAGGAAAGTTTTCTTAAGCTTTGATGTATCCTGATCAACGAGTCTCTCATATGCTCAACTTGGAAAACTCTAAACTTTCTCGGACATCCTTCTACCATATTCACCGATGCTACCCCATGTCGAGGCAAATAATTATCTCGAACATTCAGGTTAACATCCTTGAAAGACAAAATACCATTCTTAATCAACCTCTGTACATTCGTCTTCAAAGCAAAGAAATTTTCAATGTTGTGCCCCGGAGACCCTTGGTGATACACATAGAACCGATCCGCCTTGTACCAAGGAGAAGTACTATTCGGTGCGACAGGAGGAGGCTTCGTCGTTATGAGGTTTTTCCTGATCAGAGCAGGGAACAACTCAGTGTAAGTCATGGGGATATCATCAAATTGCGGTTTCCTCGGTGAACGATTCTGGTTATTAAATTGATGAGCCTGTTTTCGAGGCTGTTGTTGAAATTGTCGTTGCTGAATTAGAGGGGCTTGATGAGTTGGGGTCACCATTGTTGGGCGGACAGCCAGAGTGACTGCCGCAACATGTGAATAGCCTCTCCTTGGTCTCCCAGGAAAAATTACACTCATATCTTGTTCTTTCCTCTTAGGGAAAACACTTCCAAACTTCTTGACACCATTAGACGTACTTCCTTCCTTGACCAAATGTCCCTCACGAATTCCTTCTTCTAGCCGCATGCCCATACTTACCATCTCAGTGAAGTCATTGGGTGCACTCGCAATCATTCTTTCTTAATAGAAAGAACCTAAAGTTTTCAGGAAGATCTTTGTCATTTCTTTCTCTTCAAGAGGGGGATAAATCTGAGCAGCAATCTCGCACCACCTCTGGGCATATTATTTAAAGGACTCTCTATCTTTCTGGGACATAGCCCAGAGTTGATCTCGGTCCGGCGCCATGTCAACATTGTACTTGTACTGGCGAACAAAAGCTTCACTAAGATCATTGAAGTTACGAATCCGGGTGCTATCCAAACCCATGTACCATTTCAAAGCGGCACCAGTCAAGCTGTCTTAGAAGTAGTGAATTAACAAATTATGATCATCAGAATAAGTGGACATCTTTCTTACATACATGGTTAAATGACTTCGCGGACACGAGTCACCTTTGTACCTTTCAAAGTTCGGCACTTTGAACTTCGCTGGAATTTTTACATTTGGAACTAAACACAAGTCATGAGCATTCTTTCCAAACAAGTCTTTTTCTTTCAGCGCTCTGATTCCCTCTGCATTTCCTGAAACTGGTCTTGAAACTCCTCCATTCTATCGAAAAGACCTAGAATTTCGGCAGGTTCAGCATGATAAATGGGTTCATTCATGTATGGAATATTATGAACCAAAGGAGCAGCAGTAGTCATCACTAGTTAAGGGAAAGATACCATAGGCGGGATTACATGCGGCATAGTAGTTATCTCCGGTTGAGGAAACAACACAACAGGTTGAATCAAAGGATGTACATCATGCTGATACCCTTCTGGCATGAACTAAAGGGAAACCCCACGGAAAACCTTTCGGCATTTGATGTTGGAGCAGAGAGTTGACTTGAGTCACAGACGTTAGAGCGGTGACAATCTCAGAAACCACAATAGTTAAAGTTTGAATTTTAGCAGCTGAAGTCGATGGTTAATTCTGAGTAGCCATCAAGCTTTCCACTAGCGCAGTTAACTTTTCCATTCCGACACGAAGAGTAGTAACCTCCTCGCGAAGCTCGTGATTTTCATGTTCCAGATCTTCCATCTTTCTTTGACGATTGGCTCGGGTATCGTACCGGTGAGACAACTTGACAATCTATCGGAATGGAAAAAGAAATAAGGATAAGACTCTATAAAACATGTGAATTGGAATGTTGGATGATGCATGATATGCGATGCAAATGATCATTTATTTTGATAGTTTTTTTCAAGGAACTTTAGAACTTTGATAACTTTGCACACATCAATGGTAAAGGAATTTGGAACAACAAAAACTCATTTCATTAATCAAAGCGGTAAATTATAACTTTGGGACAGCAAAAACAATAAATTACAACTTTGGGACAACAACCCAAAAATAAAAGCAGTAAATTACAACTTTGGGACAACAACCCAATAATAAAAGCAGTAAATTACAACTTTGGAACATGAAGCCCTTTTACAGAGTTTTACAAAATGACATAAGTAATAATAATAAATAAATAACTAAGAACTAAAGATCACTCAGAATCATCAGATGAAGGACCAAATGCCAATTGTAACTGGAGCTTCCTAATCTTCTCTTCGGAGAAGTCTTCCATCTCTTTCTTCTCATCTACCAGTTTCTCAATGATCTCCTTCCATGGATTAGGAACAAGAGCAACACCTACCAAATCTTCCTTCTTTCTCTTCCTTTCATTAGCATATTTCTTGAGTAATGCATCCTTTTGACAAAGCTTCTCATCATGATCAATAAACCAGCCGTCTTGAATAAATAATAAATCCTCCTTTTCCTTCAGATGTCGAGTTAGGACCCTATTCTCGTATTCAGACATATTATACTTTTCCTTTCAAGCATCTCTTTCGGACTTCATCCTAGCCAAATTTCCTAGGTATTCTCTCATGTTCTCGATAGGGATATCAATAGATGATGAGGCAACAACAGGGAATAAAGGTTTCTCGGGGTTATAAGGCATCTTGAGAGCACAAGCCCTAGCACGAACCCATTGTAGGTAAGGCTCCAAAGAAACAACACCTCTATGCCCTAACATGTCTCTCCCCTTTCTATGGATGTGACTCCAAGCTCTTTCAATCTCTTCCTTAGCTGCTTGGTGATCTTTTCCTTCTTGTAGAAAGAAACCACTCACATGAATGTTGTTCGGCTTGTCCCTCATCGGGTATCCAAATTGACGGCGCACGAGAACAGGATTATAGTTAATTCCTACTTTCTTACCAAGAAGAGGAACGTTAGGAAAAGCACCACAACTATCGATGATCTTTACATCATAGTAAGCTCGATTATACCAATCTATGTCGGAATGAGTGAGAGCCATAATTTTTGGCGCCCATCGTGGCTCCTTCTCGAGATCCCAAAAAACATCAGACCTAGGTAGATGAGAAATATGCTAATGATATAGCAACGGTGCACAACAAATAATCATCCCTTCTTGACAGAAGTTTCGAAGATGGATGGAGTAGTAGGTATCTCCTAGCAGCGTAGGGACTGGATTTCCAATCAAGAAGATTCTGATGGTGTTGATATCCACAAACTTATCAACGTTAGGGAACAAGAATAGGCCATAAGCGAGTAAAGAAAAGACATCTTCAAAGGCAAAAGTATCTTTTATCTCAGTGAAATGACGAGCTTTCTTCAACAAAAACTGCACAGATAAGCCTCGGATTCCCCCTTTGGTAGTCATGTCCTCCTCTATCTCCGACTTCCTCAAGTGGGTGATGGTTGCTATCTCGTGAGATTTGGGTTCCTCTTCTAAGCCAGAAAAAGGAACACAGTCGGTGATCGGTAAACCAAGTATGTAGGAGTACTCCTCTAAGGTGGGCATTAACTGGTAATCAGGAAAGGTGAAGCATTGATTCAATGGATCATAGAATTGGACCAACGTACTAAGGATGCCTTCCTTCATTTTGTGCTTCATGAGAGGTATAATGGACCCATATTTCTTTTAAAACTCTGTCGGGTTCTCGATCTTAGGAATCAAACTCTTCAATTCTTCAATCTCAGGCTCCTTAAAACTATAACATCGAGTGTTTCTTCTTCCAAACTCCATAATAACAGTACCTGAGATGTCTGCAAAAATCATTCTTAAGTTCCTTGAAAACATGTTTTACAAAAAATGTTTATGGATGTACGGATGAATGATAATGCAACAATCGCACATAAGTTCACAAACATGGGGTTTAAAGGTTCAACGCTTCGAGCATGGAGTCAAAGGGAAAGCCCACCCCCAGGGTATGTACTAAAGGTTTAATCACACCTGCAAGACAAGGTTCTAAGAGTTCCCAGAGTCTACATTCCTCCTTTGGATATTACCAACGTCTTGATTACTCAATAATTAGCAATATTCTCAAGAGAAACTCATCCGAGCGTAGCATCGCGTGACAACTACTTCTGGATTACTCCGTTATAGTCTCTACACTACACCTAAAAGGCCAAGATGGGTTAGGGTTCTACGGTTCTCAGCTTCTCTGGCTCCCAGGTCGAAAATAATAATGTCTTCCCGATTACTCGGTAAACAAATACTACGTTCAAAAGGGCCTTCCACTAAGTGGGGGATTTCATGCCTCCTTCTTCGGGATTACTCCCTCAAAGTTAACATGACTATACCGCCCGTCTTATTCTTAAGTGTAACTTAGTCCGGGTATAGGACTTGTCCTTTGCAAAAACCCAAATAACCACAATGTAAACATATAATAAAACAATCAAATAATGATAAAACAGATAAAACAAACTAGGCTTAACCCACTTAGGGATGGACCAGCAAGAGGTCAATCTTTCCCCAGCAGAGTCGCCATTTCTGTAGCAATAAAAAATGTAGCGGGGTAAATCGGAGATCGAGCTATTAATTAACTCGTCTCACAAAATCAAGTGTCGCCACCGCACTTTATTATTTCCAAGGGAAAAGGGGAAAAAGCGAAATAAAACCCTAAAATATGCAATGTAAAATAATACTTAAAGTAATGAAAATACAAGGCGTTTTGAAAAGAAATCTAGACTTCGGGGGTTGGTTATACAATGGGAACGTATTAGCACCCAATGCATCTATAGTATCCTATAGGAACCTTTTGAAATATTCGTTTATTAAAATTGTTTGTTTGATTAAAAATAGCTTGTTTGGCCAAAAATGGGTATGGACGAGATTTTGAAGATACGACGACCTAACGTCGAAGTTTTAAAAGGTGTGAGTTTAGAAAATTGAACATTTGAGAAAATCATCTTTAGTTTTTAACAAAATAATAAACGAAAGATGAATGAGGGTATTCGCACGATTAGATGAGACGTGTTTGATGACATGAAGTCAACAAAATTAAAACAATTCCCTTGGATTTGAGACGGACGAAAGATATAAAGATTAACGAATGATGACAAAATTAATTAAGATGACAATTGAACAAATAACTAATGTAAATTAAATTATACTAGCATGCATTTTGAACGATTAAGTAAATAAACAAAATTACATAAAGATTAAATTACAAAATCATGAATTTTTAATAATTAAACAAATAACAAAAATTAAATTATGAAACATTTATATTTTGAATAATTAAATAATAAAAGGTTAATAACAACAATTAAATAAATATTAGATATAAGAGAATTTAAATAAATGATAAATTTTAATTAAACATGTTTTTTATGTTTTGAAATTAAATAATAATTATACAATAAAGTAAACTAATATAAAGAAAAGGGTTAAAGGAGCAAGCAAACAGAAGAAAAAAATGTGCCCAGCAGGAATCGAGCCTGGGTCTTAAGGGTAATTGGTAGTGTACTTTACCAGCTGAGCTATGTTGTTATTCGTTTATTAACATGATTTTATTAAAACATAAAGGAAAATGGTAATAACGCTGGACCAAACAGGCCCAATGGGCCAACCGGGTTTGAAAAAGACAAGGATGAAAACGCGAAAACCCTAAAATGTGTGTTGGAGCGCGATGCGGCTAGCATTGGAAAGGGAAAGGTCAGATTTAACATTATCAAGAAACTCTATTCTCTATGTTTATCGAAAAAAATAGAAATCAAGACTCTCTCTTCCCTAATCACAAGTTATCTCTAAATTCATTCCTCTATTTTTCGATTGCCTTGGTTGAAAATTTCCTAACCCATTTATCTAGAAAAGCCTTGTTCTCAGTAGACATCGATGTATGTTGGATTTCTCTTCCAGATCAATTTGTCGACGAAGTGCCGCCTCCTCGTTTCTAAGCTCAGTCGGTATAGGCTTCCCTTCTTGAAGAACTTCTCTGATTTTGCGCTTCTTCTCATAAAGCGCACGCTCGATTCCTTCTAAGCTTTTTCGATACATATACTCTCTCCTCAAACGAATGTTTCTACGCAACATTTGAGAACAACATAAGTGAACTAATAAAAATGGTAAAACTGAACTGTGACAGAGATAAGATGATGCAACGGCTACCGGAGGGAAGGAGCAACAAACGGCGGTTGGTGGTACTGGCGCAGGGATCTGGACCGGAGAAGGTGTTCCATCAATTCCTTATTTTTCCAATATCTTGGTAATCTTTCCACTTAAATCTAAATCAGGACAGAATAATGGTCTCAAATTGCTGGAGGCAGCATTCATATGCCCAACATCTGCATCAACACTGACGTTGACTTCTACAGCGTCTACCTTTGGATCTTTATTAAGGGTGGTAGAGGATGGACAACCTGCTTCCTCAGCATAAAAAAAAACTCCATCTGGTTCGTTATTAACGGTGTTGTGCTTCACATCAACACTTGCCTTAGCATCCCCGTCGCCGGCAGGTAGTGACAAAGTGTCAGTATTTTGCTGCGTGTTCTTGCTAGTGGTGTTTTAACAGGTTAGGATTTTGACAGATTTTTGTTTTTTGGTTTTAATAACAGGTTCTAAACTTTGTACAAGTTCTATGGTTTTTTTAGCAAGTTCTATGGTTTTTTAGGTTAAGTGTTTTAACAGGTCTTATGCTGGTTGTATATTTTGACAGGTTGAGTGTTATGGCAAGGTAAGGTTTTTAACTGGTTCCAAGATTTGTAACAGATTCTAGTGTTTTTTAGAACAGCAGGTTCTACTGTTAACTGGTTTTTATGGTTTGCAGGTTATATGCTAACTGGTTTTATGGTTTGCAGGTTATATGCTAACTGGTTTTATGGTTTGCAGGTTAAACGCTAACTGGTTTTATGGTTTGCAGGTTATATGCTAACTGGTATTTATGTTCTTGACAGGTTAGGCTGGTTTTAACAAGAGGTTCTAAGTTTTGTATGGATATGTTGGTTTATGTTTTGGACAGCAGGTTTTAGTGGTTTTACAGGTTCTAGTGTTTTGGAACAGGTTAAGGTTCTTTAACACATTCTATGCTGGTTTCAACAGGTTGGCGACTGGTGGCTGCTATAGGAAGAGGATAGAAATTGTTGTTACGCGACGGGAGGAGTATGTTCTTTCATCACACTTATTGTTATTACCGTTATTACGAATTCTACACATGTTTAAACGCTAACAATCATGCATCAACTCAAATAAAGTTCAACAAAGAAAAGAATGATAAGGCAAACATTGTATGGCCAAGAAAAATGGTGTAGAAGGTGATTTAAACATGAGTATATCCAGCAGTATATAGGGAGGAGGAAGAGAATAATACCTATCGGAGCCTCTCTGATGGGGCTTCTAAAAAGGTAGTAAGTTTTTCTTGAGTCTGCTATGTTTTTCTTCTTTCTGAATTTTAGAACAAAACTAATTTTTTTCTGTTTTTCTCTCTTGTTGAACAAAACTCTATTTTCTGTTTTTCTCACTCTTGCTGAATTTTTTGATTTCTCTGCTCCCTTTTGTGTTGACAAAAGCCTCTATTTATAGTGAAATGTGTGGGGTTTTTTTTTTTGGGGGGGGGTGAACAGTAGAAATTTGAACAAATTCAGGCCCTGTTTTGATGTTTTATGGGATAGCTTTTTGGGGTATCCATTTTAGTGCAATATTTGGAGCTTTGCAAACTGTTTTTGTAACAGCAAAATATGCAGATTTTTGTGTTATGGGCTGCATTCTGGGCTGTTTTGCAGGGCAAATTTGGACAGCAGCTTGGCATGGTCTTTGTTGACACAAGGTTGAAGAAAATGGACAGCACTACAGTCAAAAAATGGACTGTTGTGGATTAATGTAGTGCTGGAAAAATGGGCAGCATTGGGACTATTTTTGAAATTCTGGTTGCAGATACTCAATGTCACGTTCAATGTTATGACACCGTATCTGACTTACTATATGACAGTAAATACAAAAACAATAAAGAACACAGTCAATTGTTTACCCAGTTCAGTGTGCAACAACACCTACTCTGGGGGCTACCAAGCCAGGGAGGAAATCCACTATAAGAGATGTTAATTCAGGAATAAACCAACCAGTTTATCTCCTTCACTTAAGACCTACCCAATGCAATTTCAATCTAAGTACAACTTAAACCTGAGTTCCTACTCACTCCCCCTCAATCACAGCAGTGATACATAAAACAATTTGACTAATGAATTGATGAAGACACTCTTCAAAAACATACACTTGATTAAGCTTCACAGCTTTTTAATCAAGTAACACAACCACTCTTGCTTCACAGCTTTGAGTGATACACAACTTAACTTGACTCTGCTTCACAACTTTAGTCAAGAAACATTCAAACACTCTTGCTTCAAAGCTTTGAGTGCTACACAACCCTTACAATTAAAAACCTATTCCAAGTCACTTATCACAATGATAATTGCTTGGAGTACAATGATTAAACCTATACAGTTTACAAATGATCTTCTGACCAAGAAGGGGTTCTTTGCAAAATAGCAGCTCTATTGAATATATAGCAGCTGCAACTTCAGTTAGGGTTTCCACAAAAACCTAGGGTTAATTCCGTTTGACCTTAAGACTAGGTCACAGGAATTAATTAACCAGGTTAGGGTTGAGCTAGGTTAACCCTCAGAAAACGCAGGAATCTGTTCTGGAAAGACTGAGTTATTTTCCTGAAAAAACTCAGAATTAACCAACCTGCATATCTGTTAGTTCAGAACAGGATGTCTTAACATCTGTTATGACATCTGAAAAACCTGTCTACTGATTTTAGGAAAATGTGATCATTTTGCAAAATGCTCAGATACACACTTATAACCATCAGTACCTGAATGACAATATTTTTCTGCAAAGGTACCTAATGAATCAGTACAAACTAAACTAGAATGTTATGACATCAGTCATGACATTCACACATACACTTGGGTTTTACCAAAAATGCAAGCCAATACCTAAACAACTACAAACTCCCCCTTTGGCAGATTTTTGGCTAAAGACCCTAAGCAATCAGAGATAGATAGCAGCAGAAATAAATGACTGCAGAAAAATAGAATGTCTAATTTGAGCAAGTACTAATTAAGTAAGTACCAAAATATTCTCCCCCTCTTTAGCCACAAATGGGCCAAAGATACATGTTTATAAAGATTATACAGTTATCCAAAAAGATAATAAGAGCAACAAAACAAATTCTGAACACACTTCCAAACTCCACCAGATATCAGCACCAACCAGCAACACCACCAAACAGCAACCAACCTTTAAGCACTGTCATCAGACTCAGAGGATTCGGGCTTCTTCCTTTTCTTGTAAGCAATGTCACCATTCTTCTCTTTGTTTGATGTCTCAACATTCTTAGAGACATCTGGATTTGTTTCAGCATTTGAACTTTCTTGGTTCAGAGGAACAGAAATGCCAGGAACTGAGTGGTTCTCGTTCAGAATTCTTGAAACAATTTTTGCTATTGCTTGATTAACATAGGCTGTCCCTTCTCTATTTGCAATTTCAGGGGGAACTGAAGAAGAAGGATGAGATGGATTACCAGAGGCAGAAGCTTGGGACTTTCCTGCATGTCTTGTTCTCAACTCTTTGACCTTGGTGGGGTTAGTTCCCACTTTTCTACGAGAAGAGATCTCCAGAACTTCAGAGTCCAGACAGGAAGAGATTGTCCTAGAATCTTGATCAGAGGAAGAGGTTGAAATAGTCGTATTGGATGATGATGGTGTTTGAGACATTCTGACAGTTTTAGAGGACCAATAGCAACTGAAGAGAGAATTCTGATTGAGAGACTGGGTTTTGATGAGGAGACGAGAGGGGAAGGAAGAAAAGGAGTGTCTATTCAACTTCTTAAAAGAATTGAAGGAAATGGGAAAAACTAATTTTAACCCAATCAGAACAAGCATAACTCCTTTAAACCTTGTTTTAAGCAAAATTAATTGCTACAATTCCTCATGTTGGCAAATACCCAACTTACCCCTCAAGTTTTCAAATTGATTTGCATCCAGTGCCTTGGTAAAAATGTCAGCCAGCTGAATCTCAGAGGCAACATGTTCCAATTTGATTGTCTTCTCTTCTACAAGGTCTCTGATAAAGTGATGTCGTATGTCAATATGTTTGGTCCTACTATGCTGAATGGGATTCTTGGAAATGTTGATTGTGCTCAGATTGTCACAGTACAATGTCATAACATCTTGTGTGACATTATACTCAGTGAGCATCTGTTTCATCCAGATCATTTGAGAGCAGCTACTACCAGCTGCAATGTATTCAGCTTCAGCAGTAGAAAGAGACACACAGTTCTGTTTCTTGCTGAACCAGGAAACCAGATTATTTCCCAAGAAGAAACATCCTTCAGAGGTGCTTTTTCTATCATCAGCACTACCAGCCCAATCAGCATCACAGTAGCCAGTCAGAGCTGGTTCACATCCATGAGAATACATCAACCCATAGTTGTAAGTTCCACTCACATACTTCAAAATTCTCTTCACTTGGTTGATATGACTGACTTTGGGATCAGCTTGGTATCTAGCACAAACTCCAACTGCAAAGGCAATATCAGGTCTGCTGGCAGTTAAGTACAACAAGCTTCCTATCATGCTTCTGTACAGACTTTGATCCACCTTAACCCCACTTGAATCTTTGGAAAGCTTTAGATGAGTAGGAGCAGGAGTCCTTTTGTGACTTGCATTCTCCATACCAAACTTCTTTACAATGTTCTTAGCATACTTGCTTTGAGATAAGAAGATTGAGTCCTCCATCTGTGAGACTTGCAGTCCAAGAAAATAAGTTAGTTCTCCCATGAGACTCATTTCGAATTCAGCCTGCATTTGGTCAGCAAAGTGTTTAACCATATGTTCTGACATTCCTCCAAACACTATGTCATCAACATATATTTGGGCAACCATCAACTTCCCTCCTTCAGTTTTGACAAAGAGAGTTTTGTCCAAACCTCCTTTTCTGTAGCCTTTGTCTGAGAGAAACTTTGTTAACCTGTCATACCATGCTCTAGGAGCTTGTTTCAGGCCATATAGAGCTTTTCTCAATTTGTAGACATGATCAGGGTGGGTTGGATCCACAAAGCCTTTAGGTTGTTCCACATAAGCTTCCTCATTTAAGTACCCATTTAGAAAGGCACTTTTCACATCCATCTGAAATAATTTGAACTTCAGAAGACAAGCAATTGACAATAGGAGTCTGATTGATTCCAGCCTGGCTACAGGTGCAAAGGTTTCATCAAAATCAACCCCTTCAACCTGGGTGTATCCTTGAGCAACAAGTCTTGCCTTATTTCTGGTGACAACTCCTTCAGCATCTGACTTGTTCTTGAATATCCATTTTGTCCCAATGATGTTAGTTCCTTCAGGTCTAGGAACCAGTTCCCAAACTTCATGTTGCTTGAATTGGTTCAGTTCATCTTGCATTGCACCAATCCAGTATTCATCAGTTAAAGCTTCCTTGACATTTCTTGGTTCCATTTTGGACACAAAACAAGAGTTTGAGATGATTTCTCTAGATCTTGTGATGACTCCACTGTTGGGATCTCCTATGATGAGCTCTTTTGGATGATCCTTCTGAATTCTGATGGAAGGGATCTTGCTAGCTTCCTTTGATTCAGATTCTGTTGTGGTGGAGTTGGGTAGGTCATTCTGTTGGGTTGAAGTCTCAAAGAATGTCTCAACAGTACAAGGAACATCTATTTCTTCATGATAGTCATCAATTATAACATTTATTGATTCCATCATGGTTTTGGTTCTGGAGTTGAATACTCTATAAGCTCTGCTGTTTGAGGAGTATCCTAGAAATATGCCTTCATCACTTTTAGGGTCCAGTTTTCTTCTTTGTTCACGATCAGCCAGAATATAGCATTTGCTACCAAACACATGGAAGTACTTCACAGTTGGTTTTCTTCCTTTCCAGAGTTCATATATGGTGGATGAGGTTCCCTTCCTCAAGGTGACCCTGTTATGAACATAGCAGGCTGTATTCATAGCTTCAGCCCAAAAATACATAGGAAGTCTTTTGGCATGTAACATTGCTCTGGCAGATTCCTGTATGGTCCTGTTTTTTCTTTCCACAACTCCATTTTGCTGAGGTGTTATAGGAGAAGAAAACTCATGACTAATTCCCTCTGAAGAACAGAAATCATCAAATTTGCTGTTTTCAAATTCCTTTCCATGATCACTTCTGATTCTGACAATACACCCTTCCTTTTCTCTTTGAATTCTTTTGCACAGTTCTTTAAAAACTTCAAATACATCAGATTTTTCCCTGATGAAATTAATCCAGGTGAATCTGGAAAAATCATCCACAACCACATAGGCATATCTTTTTCCACCAAGACTCTCTACTTGCATTGGTCCCATCAGATCCATATGAAGAAGTTCTAGAACCTTAGAGGTGGTCAGATGTCTTGACTTTGGATGTGACATCCTAGTCTGCTTACCAACCTGACATTCACCACAAACTCTTTCTTCATCAATTTGCAGTCTTGGAATCCCTCTGACTGCCTCCAAGGAGATAATCCTCTTCATACCTCTTAGATGAAGATGGCCAAGTTTTTGGTGCCATAGTTTCACCTCTTTTTCTTCTTTTGCAATGGAACACACAGATAAATTAGTGTTCTCAGGCTCCCACAAGTAACAGTTGTCTTTGGATCTGACTCCTTTCATTACTATCTCTTGTTTGTCATTGATTACAAGACATTCAGATTTTGAGAAATTGACCTTGAATCCTAGATCACACAATTGACTGATACTAATGAGATTAGCAGTCAGCCCTTTTACCAGCAGTACTTCATTCAGACTTGGAACTCCAGGGCAGTCCAAATCACCAACTCCTTTGATTTCACCTTTAGCACCATCTCCAAAGGTCACAAAGCTAGTGGTGTGAGGCTTAACATTATTGAGGAGGTTCTTGATTCCAGTCATGTGTCTAGAACATCCACTGTCAAAGTACCAGTCTTCCTTTGCAGAGACCCTCAGGGAAGTGTGGGATATCATGGCAATAGCCTTTTTCTTCCATTTAGGAGCATGTGGTACCTTTTTAGACTTAGGTTTGACACCTGAGTTCTGATTAGGGTATCCATACAATCTGAAGCAGAAGGGCTTTATGTGGCCATATCTCCCACAATGATGACATCTCCATCTTTGGTACCTTTTCTTCATATGTCTCTGTTCCTGATGTTGAGAGTTGTGTTGAGACATCTGTTTTGACATTTGCTTATCAGTACCAGATTTCTTTGCTTCCATAAATCCTAGTCCAGATTTATTTCCCACATTTTGTCCAACCTGGAGGATCTCTTCCAATTTGTCTGTTCCATTTGTCAGCATCTTGACAGATTTAGTCATTTGATTCAGTTGTGAGTTCAGCAATTGAACTTCTCCTTCTAGATGACTTATAGTTTCAAGACTTGCCCTTTTTTCAGCCTCCAGCTTTATGATGAGTTTTGATTGTTTCTCATTCTGCACACAGACTTCAGTACTTCTGATACACAATTTCTTGTAAGTATCAGCCAGTTCTTCAAAAGTCACCTCTTCATCACTGATGTCACTTTCAGAGGTACAAATACCAGTTAAAGCAGTAACTAGTTTGGCAGATTCTTCTTCAGAGTTACTTTCTGAATCACAGTCAGACCAAGTAACTGTCATTCCTTTCTTTTGTTTCTTAAGAAATGTAGGACATTCAGCTCGAATATGCCCATATCCTTCACAACCATGGCATTGAATTCCTCTGCCTTGATTTCCCTTCTCTTCTGACCTTGGTCTTCTGCTGGAACTGTCAATGTCAGAGGAAATGTTATGAACATTAGACCTTGACTTTGGATCTATTCTTTTGATGAGTTTGTTGAACTGTCTTCCAAGCATGGCTATAGCTTCTGAAAAAATTTCTTCAACATCAGTGTTGGACACAAGTGCTATGCTCTTGTTCTTCTTGTCACCATTATTAGTGATCCCCATCTCAAAAGTCTGAAGAGACCCAATAAGTTCATCTACTTTCAACTTGCTGATGTCCTGGGCTTCCTCTATGGCAGTTACTTTCATTGCAAATCTTTTAGGCAAGGATCTGAGAATCTTCCTCACCAGTTTTTCTTCTGACATCTTTTCTCCCAGTGCTACTGAGGTGTTGGCAATCTCCAAGATGTTCATGTGAAACTCATGAATGGTTTCATCTTCCATCATTTTTAGATTCTCAAACTTGGTAGTCAACATCTGAAGCCTTGACATTTTTACTTTGGAAGTGCCCTCATGAGTAGTTTTGAGAGTGTCCCAAACTTCCTTGGCCAGTTCATATTGATGTACTAGTCTGAAAATGTTTCTATCAATTCCATTGAACAAGGCATTTAAAGCTTTGGAATTTCCCAGAGCTAACTCATCTTCTTCTTTACTCCAATCTTCCTCAGGCTTCAGACTGATTGTCCCATCTTTCTCAGTTATGGTGGGATGGATCCATCCTTTGTCAGCAACTCTCCAAGCCTTTTTGTCCAGAGATTTTAGGAAGGCAATCATACGAGGTTTCCAGTAGTCATAATTAGTTCCATCCAGAATGGGTGGTCTATTTCCAAAAACTCCTTCTTTGTCCATAGTGCCAGAAAGTGATATCCCTAGATCTCACCCAGTAATACAGGAAGGGTGCCTGCTCTGATACCAATTGAAATTCTGGCTGCAGATACTCAATGTCACGTTCAATGTTATGACACCGTATCTGACTTACTATATGACAGTAAATACAAAAACAATAAAGAACACAGTCAATTGTTTACCCAGTTCAGTGTGCAACAACACCTACTCAGGGGGCTACCAAGCCAGGGAGGAAATCCACTATAAGAGATGTTAATTCAGGAATAAACTAACCAGTTTATCTCCTTCACTTAAGACCTACCCAATGCAATTTCAATCTAAGTACAACTTAAACCTGAGTTCCTACTCACTCCCCCTCAATCACAGCAGTGATACATAAAACAATTTGACTAATGAATTGGTGAAGACACTCTTCAAAAACATACACTTGATTAAGCTTCACAGCTTTTTAATCAAGTAACACAACCACTCTTGCTTCACAGCTTTGAGTGATACACAACTTAACTTGACTCTGCTTCACAGCTTTAGTCAAGAAACATTCAAACACTCTTGCTTCAAAGCTTTGAGTGCTACACAACCCTTACAATTAAAAACCTATTCCAAGTCACTTATCACAATGATAATTGCTTGGAGTACAATGATTAAACCTATACAGTTTACAAATGATCTTCTGACCAAGAAGGGGTTCTTTGCAAAACAGCAGCTCTGTTGAATATATAGCAGTTGCAACTTCAGTTAGGGTTTCCACAAAAACCTAGGGTTAATTCTGTTTGACCTTAAGACTAGGTCACAGGAATTAATTAACCAGGTTAGGGTTGAGCTAGGTTAACCCTCAGAAAACGCAGGAATCTGTTCTGGAAAGACTGAGTTATTTTCCTGAAAAAAATCAGAATTAACCAACCTGCATATCTGTTAGTTCAGAACAGGATGTCTTAACATCTATTATGACATCTGAAAAACCTGTCTACTGATTTTAGGAAAATGTGATCATTTTGCAAAATGCTCAGATACACACTTATAACCATCAGTACCTGAATGACAATATTTTTCTGCAAAGGTACCTAATGAATCAGTACAAACTAAACTAGAATGTTATGACATCAGTCATGACATTCACACATACACTTGGGTTTTACCAAAAATGCAAGCCAATACCTAAACAACTACAGTTTTGTAGCAAGAATAATAATTGATTTCCATGTACAAAACTTGTATTTTATTTTTTAATTTTGTGACAACAAGTCTAAATATATTGTAACATGAATAAACATGTATTCTCCAATTTATTCTCAATTCCTTTTGTAATTATATATAACCTTGAATCTTCATATGAACATGAATCTTGATATGTCTTGATAAAAATTCAAGGCCTTCCATTTTAATTGGGAAAGAGTTGAATAATACTTGAATAAATTGTTGAATGATGAATAAATAATAATGCAAGTCTTAGACTTTAATCTTGCATTTTTGTAATAGAGATCCAAATAAATCACATGAATTGATTTTGTAATCAAATAGAATTCCTCATGTAATTAGTTTTGTGATGACCGATTAATTGGATAGAATTCCTTTTCCCACTAACTTCTTGAATAAATGCTTCATGTAAGTCCACCAAAATAATCACAAAAATAATCTTGATTAAATATATCATGCGATAAATGATTATTCTTGGATGAGAGCTCTTGATAACTCTTCTTTAATTATCACTTGAATTCAAATAAATAAAAATTAAAATATTCCGAATAAATTCTTCTAGAACGGTTTTGAATTTAATCATCCCAATTTGACAATATTCACCTCGCGTTATGAGAAAATTTGCAGATGACTTTTGGTCAAAGAAATAAAAAATGACGGTGTAGCCTGGTTTTCTTGTATTTTAGAACAATGTGAAACACACATGAACCGAAGATAGTAGAACTTCATCTGTTCTTTCTAAAAAAATATTCAGAGAAACCGGAGACCATCTGTTGGACAGAGTGTGGAAATAAACGCACAATTCTCTAAAATTCTTTGATGAACCAGTCTTTTGGAAATTAACGAACGACCGCATTTCTGCCTCGAGGCTCGAAACCCTAATCGATGTATGATGTTTGATGCTCTTCTTTCAGACCTATTTCCTGCACATGAAAATAAAACAACAAAACATACACTTCGTGCTTGATTAGTGGTTAGTCATTCGTAAGATAAAATGCTCACAAAACTCGATAATCTCTACACAGTCAAAGCTCGAAGGTGAAACGTTTGAAACCTACCATATTCTGTGACCTTGAAAATAATGCAAATGAAACAGGGATCTTAGGTCAAAAATTGGGGTATGACAGCAAGGTTCTGTTTTTAAAAATGGTGGATGATGATGGAGGTGTTACAGTGGTATTGCAGGTGTTGGGGTTGTTTGTATATGTTGTTTAGAAGCTTTTGAAAGTAAAAGGCCAAGAAACACACGAGCAAATTTGGAGATTGGATTCAAAACTCAGAAATGGCAAGTTTTGAAGTGTTTTTGGTGATTCTCTGTTCTTGGTGTTTTCAGGGCTTGAGCATGCGTGGGATTTATGGCAAATGGCTTTTGTATATATAAGCAAAATGGTTTGAGTGCTTTTGCAAGTCATAAGTACAAGTTACAAGCTAATTGCTAGGTTACTTGATTTTGAAGAAAAGTGGGAAAACAAGTTTCAATGTGTAGTACAAGCATGGGCTGGGTGATTGTAAGTTCTAACAAGTTTCTCTTGAGTTATAAGACATGTATGATCAGAAGAGAACAAGTGCAAGGCTCAAGAACAAGTTTTATGCAAAAAGCTACTTTACCAAAATGGCATTGTGAACTTTCTTCCCAAAATGGATATAAAGCATGGCCTTGCATTGAATGCTTGAATTGAGACCTATAACAGTTGTGCAAGAAATTAATTATAGAGTGACTAACAATTTTGAGGCCTGCAAAGTAGAGGTTATGCATCATAAGTTTGAATTTGAATCTTGTTCATCACAAAATGACTTGTAATTCAAGTGTGAAAACCCTAACTTCATCTCTTCGATTCTCCCTACTCAAAAATGATATCAAGGAGTTCTTGGAAATTTTGGAAAGATTGTCATGTTCTCTACAACACCTATTTGAATCACTTTTGAAAATTCCCCTTGGAACTATATGAAAAAGTTCCATGAAGTTGGGTCAAAATCCTGACCAAATTAGGGCAAAATTTCACTAAGTGTTTTGTTTAATGACCATGTGTTCTTAAAATTATAACTTGAGATCCAAGCACTTTTGGAAGGAATTGTATAAAAAAAAGTTGTAGATTTCATGGAGGTCTACAACTTTCATGTTGAAAGTTTCTTTTGAATCAGCTTGCATCATGGTGGAAATTTTGCTTAAAGTTGTGAAAAAATAAGAAATTTTCAACACTTAGAAAAATTTCTAAGTTTAGAAATTTTAACTTTTCAAAATGAAATCTCGAATTTTTTATTTCTTGATGAATAAGTTTCATATTTTGATATGCTTTGATGAATTGTGATCTTTGGCATTTGATTTTGACCAAAAAGTCAAAGTTTGACTTTTCAGTATATAGTTGACTTTTGATCAGTTGACTGAAAATTCATCTGTCAATCCATTTGACTTGGGCAATGTTTTGAGCCATGTCATTAGATAAAAATGATGCATTTGGACTCTCGAGATCATGCCTTAAACCATATGACCATTTTCTAGATCAAAAATCAGAAATTGCCCTTTCCCAGTCAAAACACTAATTTTGACAATTTTGCCCTTTTGATGATTTGATCAAATTTCTTGAGGAATTATGGTCCAAAATTGATCAAATGATACATATAAGTTTAAAATATTGATGTGGATAAAAAATTATGGGATTTGATTGTAAATTGGCCACAGTTGACTTTTTTCCCAATACAGTTGATTTTTAGGTCAACTGCTCAATTGACTGAGCAAAAGTGTGATCCAAAGATTGAAATTTGACATGAGCAATATTGAGGGTCCATAATGATCCATGAAAGTAATATGGGGAATTGGGAGTTCAAATATCCTTTTTCAATCTCAAACCCTAATTTTGGTCATCAGTGCTTAAGGAGGTGTCTTGAGCTGATCAACCTTACTGCACTCTTGAGCCAAAGGAGATCTTGTGAGAAAATTCTTGATAAATGAGAGGGAAAATTTTGGGGTACAACAATATCATTATAGCATGTTGTGTATCTCCTCGGCCAATTTCTTATTACTTTCGTCCAACCTTTTCTTGAGACCTCTCAGGATTACCCTGTTCACGGACTCGGCTTACCCATTTGTCTGAGGGTGTTCGACATAGACGAAGTGTTGTATGGTGCTCAGGCTGTCCATGAACTCCTGGAAGTTTTGGTCTGTGAATTGGGTTCCGTTGTCGGTAATATTTGCTTGCAGAACACCAAACCGAGCGAGGACGTTTCTTTTTTAGAAATGGAAGATGTTTTGGGCGGTGATTTTAGCCAATGCCTCTGCCTCCATCCACTTGGTGAAGTAGTTGACAACTACCATTAGGTATTTGTTTTGGTTGGTACCTACCATGAATCGTCCGAGGAGGTCCAGTCCCCACCAGGCGAAGGGTCGGGGAGAAGAAAGGGACTTGAGCTCGTTTGGAGGAGCCAAGTGCATGTCTTCGTGTCGTTGGCATTTGTCACATTTTTTATGTATTCTTTGGCGTCGTGTTGCATGGTGCGCCAGTAATACCCTGTCCACAAAGCTTTCCTGGCGAGGGATCTTCCACCCAGATATTGACCATTTATCACCTTGTAGATCTCGAGCAAGATGCGAGTTATGTCGCTCTGGTCGACGCATTTGAGGAAAGGAATAGAAAATCCCCTCCTGTATAATTTTCCTTTAACTAGAACCTAGGATAAGGCTCT
Organism: Vicia faba; assembly: GCA_948472305.1. Classification (NCBI taxonomy): domain Eukaryota; kingdom Viridiplantae; phylum Streptophyta; class Magnoliopsida; order Fabales; family Fabaceae; genus Vicia; species Vicia faba. The sequence goes on from OX451741.1 coordinate 1,401,982,115, forward strand.
TCATCTAACCACGGCCGCTTCCTTTTACGGTGGGTAGCTTCCCTTTCGTGAGGTAGTTGTGTGTTAGGGTCATCCAACAGTTGTTATCTCCTATGGTGAATACCTCTAAATTTGACGGGGATTTATGGGTGCTCGTTCGAGGAAGAATCTCTTGTATTACCGACTTGTTCCCACCTTTCTTTTTTTTGTTCTTGCAAGTTTGGACAGTGTTTTTGCCCGGGTGTTATGCTCGCGGGGGAAGTGTTGCACGTCTACTAACTTTAAGTTCTTCTTTCTTTCTTGGAACAGAGTCCAATTTTCGGTGAGGTGGTCATTTTTTACTTGGTATTCTCCTCGGACTTGGGACACCACGAGCTAGGAATCGGTGAAGATTTTCACCTCCTTGGCTCTCAGGTCCTCAGTTATAGGGATGTCAATGGGGCGGGGCGGGGCCGGGGGGACACTTCCCCATCTTTTTCCCCGCCATCAAATTCATTCCCCGTCCCCGTCCCCGATCTCCGTCACGGGGGAATTTCTATCCCCATCCCCGTTCCCCGCGGATCCCCGTTCCCCGCGGGGATCCCCATAGATCCTACATTTATTCATTAATATTTTATTTTTTTAAAATGTTTATATTTTCTATAAAAATAAAAAGCACAAAGAATTCACATATTTATTATGTTATTAAAAAATACTAGTATTTGACATTTATTATCTCTTAATAAATACATGAATATTTATTTATTTATTTTTATAAATAAACATAAAGGAAATGACTAAAAAACCTAATCTAAAATATATATATTAAATTAACTATATTAAAATAATAGGCGGGGCGGGGTCCCCGCGGGGCGGGGGGTGTATTCCCCGTCCCCGTCCCCGAAATGTTCTCGGGGGAATTTTCCTCCCCATCCCCGCCCCCACGGGGGAAAATTCCCCATCTTTGGGGCCCCGAACGGGGCGTTCCCCGCGGGGATCCCCATTAACAGGTCCAAACTGACATCCCTACTCAGTTAGACGCAGTCTTAACATGAATGTCTCGTATTCGGCTTGTTCGTTTGAGGTTGGGAAGGACAATGTGAGGGAGACTTCAATTAAAATCCATTCCTCATTTTTTATATACCCGCCCCACTCCCTGTTGAACTAGAGGCGCCATCGATGAAGATGGTCCACCGGTGCGTCCCGTCCGGGGGTGTGGAAGAAGTCATTTCAGCTATGAAGTCGGCTAGAGCCTGGGCCTTGAGGGCTTTCCCGATTTCTTATTTGATGTCGAAGTCGGAGAGTTCCAACGACCATTTCAGCATCTTTCCCGCCATGTCTGGTCTACCGAGAAACTGTCTTATTGGTTGCTCGGTTCGAACGACTATAGTGTGTGCCAAGAAATTGTGTCTAAGGCTCCTCGCTACCTTAATGAGGGTCAATGTCACTTTTCAATTTGTTGGTATCTTACTTCGGAGCCCTGCAGGGCTTTACTCGTGAAGTAGATAGGTTTATGCCCTTATGGGGTTTCTCAGATTAGTGTGGCGCTTACAGCCTCGAAGGTAATGACCAGATAGAGATAGAGGGTTTTGTCTTTCTCTGGTTTAGAGAGGACGAGTGGTTGTGATAATGCCTACTTCAGGTAGGCGAGGGCTTTCTCGCACTCGTCTATCCATTCAAAGGCGGCCACTTTGCGGAGAAGTTTGAAGAGGGGGAGCGTGTGCTGGGCAAATTTTTCCACAAAGTGAGAGAGCAACGTGGGCATGCAAATCAGGATCCGGATGGAATTCTTTGAATTAGGAATTGGAAATTTAGAATATGCTCGACATTTGTTGGGTTCGCTTCGATTCCCTGTTTTGTCAGGTAGAAATCGAGAAATTTTCCCACACACACACTGTTGTACCCCAATTTTTGCCCCTAAGATTCCTCTATCATATCATATCAACTCGATCATAACAAGATCACATTAGGGTTGGTTCTTCCTCTTTTTTTCCTATCTTTAAGTTTTCTCTTGAGGAATCTCCAAGCACCTTGGTTGTGTATTTTGTATATGTGTTGTTGACTAACTTCTAATCAAAATACAAAAAATATTTGTCTTTGTCTTTGTATATTTTTGTTTTGTAGGTACCAAGCCGAAGCATCTGACAAATAAGGATTTCTGGTATTATTTTCCTAAAATCTCTATTTGCAAAGAAAAAGAATTAAAAATTTTCATTTTTTTCACTGATGCAATCGATTGCTCTTAAAGTGCAATCAATTTCACATAGTGTGTTTTGCGCCATTTTTGAAAAAAATACACTGTGCAATTGATTTGCACTGTAGTGCAATCGATTGCACAGCATGAAAATTAAAAAAAAAAATCAGCATTTTAAACTTGTCAAATTTTGGCTCCAATTTTCCTTCACTTTTGAAAGATGTATCATTAATTCAAATTTTAGTGCCAATCTTTCATTTTTAAAAAGAATTATCATTAATTCAAATTTTGGCTCTAATATTTGAAAGAATTATCATTAATTCAAATTTTGACTCTAATTTTTGAAAGAGTTATCATTAATTCAAATTTTGGCTCTAAGAATCAATTACCAAATTACCACTAATCCCAATCCTAAAACTCTATAAATAGAGCTCTCATTTCATTCAAATTTCAAACTTTTGATAGCCAAATCCACGTTGCTAAAAAATCTCTCAATTCTCTCCATCTACCAAATTCATTCAAAGCTCCATTTTCAAAAAGTTAGTAAGCTTTGCATTGAAGCTTACTAATCTTTGAGCTAAACCTTCATCCAAACACTTTTTCTTTATCAATTCTCTACATCTAAGCTTGATCAATTGATTCTTGTGGTTGAATTGAAGTAAATTCTTGAAGTTATTTTGATAATTCTCTAGATCTACCTTTGGTAAGTTGGATAATTCATCTTTCACAATGTGATCTCTTATTGATCTTTGGGTTTGATTCTTTGAGCATTATTTTGTTATTCCAATCGTGTTATTTTCTCATAATTTGATGGAATTTTCATGCTCAATTGGATCCATGATCATAAGGTGTTTGATGGAAAGTTTGAACAAGAAATTGGCCTTTTAAAATGTTGTTTTTTCTACTATAACAATGTGCAATCGATTGCAGTAACTGTGTAATCGATTGCACAAAAGCAATTTCACGCAGATTTTTGAAAACTGTACTGTGTAAATCGATTTACACAATAGTTCAATCGATTTACACAGGGACAAAATGCATTTTTTTGCCTTGTTTTGGGGCAGCTTTGATCCAAAATGCTTTTTTTACTCATTCCTTTTGATTGTTGGTTTGGATTGCAATTTTAAATGTCCAATTTGTCTTTAAACTCAATGGACTTTGTGATGTAGATGAAGTTGGATAAATATTCATCAATTAAAATCTACCTAAGAGTGAATTATTTAATTCATTTTTGGTGCTTTGGATTAATGATATGTTTAGTGCTTTAATTCATCTAGAGGAGTGGTTGAATTTAAAGATGAAAGAATTTTGAAATGGTGATCCAAATTAGCTTATCATTTCCCTCCCTCTTCATCTTATCCCTTTATTTTTTTAATTGTGCTACATGTTAAGGGATGGTGATCTCTATATCATTTATCCAAACATGAAGTACATAGATTGCTATTGACCGGCCTCAAAATAGGTGTGACTTCTACATAAGTCCACTTACGATTGCTTAACATAGCGCTAAATTTTGTCCCGATTCGAATAAATGATCATTCGTGGCCCAAACTTATGATTGCAAGCCCAAGTATGTTAATTTGATCTCTTTGATCCAATAACCTTGTGATTCATTGTGTGGAGGCTTTGGTTCTACCAATCCTCTAATGGATCTACAACACCTTTGGTCAACGCGGATCACTTAAACATCGTTGATCATTACATGTTGCCTTGTGAGAATTCCAAAATGGATGATATACTTGACAAAAAGCAAATGCAACTTGTTGTGTGGAGGCTTTGGTTCTACCAATCCTCTAATGAGTTCCAAATGTAAGTTTCAAGATGGTCATCCAACTAACCACTAATTACTAACAATTTACTTTACTTTACGCTTTTATTTTCATGCTTTATGTACCATTTACTTTTAGCATTTTACATTTCATGCTATTTTCATCTTTGCTCACTTGAGCATTTACTTTTATGTCATTTTTATTTTGCTCACTTGAGCTTTTCTTTCTTTTTAAAGACACCTAATAATCAACATGAACCATAAAAATCATTAATGATACTTGGACTACATGGTTACTATCCTTTGCATTATGGAGTGATGGACTTCTTGGACTTAGGATTAGAGACCTTGGCCTATCTTGGAGATTTTGTGACTTTATTTGATATTTTGTCTGGAGTTCTTGAGGTTTACCTCAAGACATTGGGTTGTTTGTTTGTTTTGTGTGCAGGTTATTCAGATTATGATCTTTGTTTGTAATTTGGAATTCACCCGTATACAACCGTTACTCTGCCCAATTTTTGCGAAAACTTAAAACCCTTGAAGTTTGGTTCTCTCAAGAGGTCTAGTATCTTTGCTTGCTTGGTTTCAATCCGAAGAATGGGAATTCTATATTGAATCATAATGTCAAGTATTGGCTTCTTGTTGGTTAGATGGTTCTTATCCCTAGCTTTTACCTTATGCTTTAGGATAGCCTCTTCTTCTCCTCCCATCTTCTTTAATTTCAAAAATCTTCTCCCTCCTTTTAAAAAAAAACTCTTCTTGTTTTGAAACTTGAAACATTTTCATAATAAACTTGGACTTAGGTCCATGCATCTTCGACACATTTTCATAAATAAATTTCAATCAATTTAATAATACCTTGACCTTTTTTGTGATAAAACTAAAAGTCAATCAATCTCATTTCAAACCATTTTGCCACTTTGGCTTTTATCTTTAAAATTTTCTCAAAAGATTAGACTCTTGTCTATCCTTGTAGTGATGCAAACAACTATACTTCTACAATATGTAGTGAAGTGAGATATTTTCCACTTGGGTGTTGAGTGAGGCATTGTTGATTTTAAAATCCAAGCTATATCCTCCACTTTGAGATGATGCAAATTCTCCTTTCTCATGATTGTGGGTAGTAAATATGTTTTTCACACGGACAATTCCGATGATGTCTTATCTCATAAAATCAACCAACACACTTGTGTTTCAAATTTTTAAAAGAGGAACTACGTGTACCCTGGTCCCCTATTGCACGAAAGGTGGTACGTAGGCACTAAAGGTTCGCAACCGCGGCAGGTGCAAAAGTCATAAAAATATTTCTTTTCTCACCTCCACCATCCATTTTATATACAACACATTTTTATAGCCAAAATATACAGATTTTTCAAAGAGGTTCCTGCGGAGTACCATAGATGTTTAGGGTGATAATACCTTCCCTTTGCATAACCAACCCCCTTACCTTGAATATTTCCCCCTCTTTTGGGTTATTCTATCTTTTCCCATTCCTTTGGAAACAATAAAGCGCGGTGGCAATTTTTATTTTGATTTGTATAAAGTCTAGTCAATCCAATGGCTTAGTCTTGCACATTTCTACCGCCACAGAAAAAATGGCGACTTCACTGGGGAGAGATTGACCTCTTGCTGGTACATCCCTAAGTGGGTTAAACCTATCTTTGTTTATATCTGTATATGTGCTATTGTTGTTTATGTGTTATATTTTGTATATATGTTTGTCTGGATTTTCCTGGTTTACAGGGTGCTTGGTGATTACTCATAAGTCCTATACCCGGACTTGGGCAAACTTTAAGATAGGACGGGCGGTATAGTCATGTTAACTTTGAGGGAGTAATCCCAAAAAAAGGAGGCATGAGATCCCCCACTCAGTGGAGGCCCTTTTGACTGTAGTGTCGTTTACCGAGTAATCGGGAAGACGTACTGCTTTCGACCTGGGAGCCTACCGAAGCTGAGGACCGTAGATTACCTAACCCCTCTTGGCCTTTTAGGTGTAGTGCAGAAGCTATAACGGAGTAATCCGTAAGTAGTTGTCACGCGATACTACGCTCGGACGAGTCTTTCTTAAGAATATTACTAATTACCGAGTTAATCGGGAAGTTGGTAATATCCGAAGGAAGGATGTAGACTCTGAGAACCTCTAGAACCGTGTTCGGCAGGTGATAACTTTTTAGACCAATACCTTATGGGTAGTACCTTCGACCTCATGCTCGTGACGTTGAACCTATGAACCCTATATGTGTGATCTTGTGTGTGATTGTTGCATCATGCATCCATGCAATCATAAGCATCTTTTGAAAAAAACAATATTTCAAGGGATTTAAAGGTTGACTATTTGTGAATATCTCAGGTACTTTTAAACCATGGATTCTGGAAAGAGAAAGACTGGGAAATACAGTTTCAAGGATCCTAAGATAGATGAGTTGATCAGTCTAATTCCAGAGATCGAGTGTTCTGCAGACTTTCGGAAGAAGTATGGATCCATTATTCCTCTCATGAAGCTGAAGATGAAGGAGGGTTTTCTCTCAACTTTGGTCCAGTTCTATGATCCGTTGTATCACTGCTTTACTTTTCCCGATTATCAGTTGATGACAACACTGGAAGAGTATTCCTATCTATTGGATTTACCTGTTACCGATCGCGTTCCTTTTACTGGTTTGGAGGGTGAGCCAAAACCACATGAGATTGCTGCTTTGATTCATCTGGGGAGGTCTGAGGTGGAAGCTCATATGACTACCAAAGGAGGGATTAGAGGATTACCAGCTCAGTTCTTATTGGAGAAAGCTCGTTACTTTTCCAGGATGAAGAGTACGATTGCTTTTGAGGCCATCTTTGCTTTACTCGCCTATGGATTATTCTTATTTCCTAATATGGACAAGTTTGTCGACATTAACGCTATCACGATTTTCATGATTGGAAACCCGGTTCCTACACTGTTGGGTGATGCTTATTACTCTGTTCATCTTAGGAATTCTTATCATGGGGGAATGATTATCTGTTGCACGCCTTTGTTGTATCGGTGGTTTACCTCTCATATGCCTCAGTCTGACGCTTTTTGGGATGTCAAGAAGGAACCCCATTGGGCTCCTAAGATCATGGCACTTACTCACTCGGATATTGATTGGTATCATCGAGCTTACCAGGATGCAGAGATTATTGACAGTTGTGGTAGTTTCCCCAATGTGCCTCTTCTTGGTACAAAGGGAGGAATTAACTATAACCCTGTTCTTGCACGGCGACAACTTGGTTATCCGATGAGGGATAAACTGAAAAATATTCATATGAGTAGTTTCTTTCTGAAGGAAGGAGAAGACCACAGGGAAGCTAGGGAGCAGATTGCGAAGGCCTGGCGTCACATTCATAAGAAGAGTAGGAAGGATTTGGGACCTAGGGGTGTTGTTTCTTTGGAGCCATATCTTCAGTGGGTCCGATCGAGAGCCATTCAGTTGAAGATGCCGTATACTCGGGAGACACCCATGCCTGATTTGTTTGTGAAGACCACTCCTCCCTTATTAGATGATCTAGAAGAGTTGCAGCTTGCTTTAGTTAGGATGCAACAGGAAAGGGATGCTTGGAAGAACAAGTTCCAGACTTTAGAGAGTTCCTACAGAGAAGACCTGAAGGAGAGAGATGATTTGATCGAGATCCTTGAGAGTCGAGAAGTAGAGTCTATGGAGAGGCAAGGAGATTTATTTTCTCCTAAGCCTCAAACAGGTGTTGTTTGTTCACTTCCTGATTCAGATGATTGGAAGGAGGTTACCATCATACATGTGGAAGAAAACCAGAGGTTGAGAGCTCAGATTCCCAGGCTCACAGGGAAGCGCATTCGTACAGATTGATCTCTATCAGTTCCTTTTCTCGGGATTTTAGATTGTATTTTCATCTTGTACTTGGGATCATTGAAACTTGTAACCCATTTCGAAGTTATTATAATAAAAGTTTTCAATATTTCAAATGCGTTGTTATTTTGATGTTTGCAATATGTCTGTAAATCTTAAATCCCTTGAAATATTAAATGATAAAATAATAATAATCATATACATTTCATATCATGCATCATATTGCACATGTTTTTTGCATTTGTTATGCATATCCAGGTGCCTTACCCAGCTTCTTTACTTCATTCAGCAAACTGACTCATCACTACAACACTCGGGCTAATTTCAAAAAGAATATGGACAACTTAGAACAGGAGAATCGCGAGTTGCGCGAAGAAGTTTCTGCTTTGAAGGCTGGCTTGGCCAACTTGACTACTCTAATGGAAGCTCTGGTGGTTGCTCAGAATCAGCCACCGAGTGTTCAACCTCAACCAACAAGGACAAGTACTGAAGTTCTGACTGTTCCTGTATCCGCTACTCCGGTTGTTGTTCAAAACCGTATGCCTCAGGGTTATCCGTGGGGAATGCCAGAGAATTTTGCACCTGAAGGTTTCAATCTGGGTCCTCAAGATGCTCCAGTGGTTCCAAATGTTGTTACTCCTGCACCTCCTGTGGCGCATATTGTTCCTGCTACACCTCCTTCGGTGAATTTGGTTTCGTTTGTTAATGAAGATGTGTGTCGTCCTTTCCCTCCGCCGAGTGAAGACTTGGGTCTTTATGACAGAATGGATGATTTCCAAGAGCAGTTTGATAGAATGCAAAGAGAGATGAAGGCTCTTATGGGAAAAGAGTTGTTCGGGCAGAATGTGAATGAGTTGTGTTTGGTCCCGAATGTTAAAGTGCCTGCTAAGTTCAAGGTCCCTGAATTGGAGAAGTACAAGGGCAACACTTGCCCTCGTGCTCATTTGGTGATGTATGTGAGAAGGATGTCTACCCATACTGATGATCAGCGTCTGCGGATTCATTTTTTCCAGGATAGTCTGACCGATGCTGCGTTGAAATGGTACATGAGTTTAGACAGCGTCAACATCCATACTTTTAATGATTTGGGAGAAGCATTCATTAAACAATACAAGTACAATGTGGACATGGCGCCTGACCGTGACCAGCTTAGGGCCATGGTTCAGAAAGATAGAGAATCATTCAAAGAGTATGCACATAGATGGCGCGAAGTGGCTGCACAAGTGATTCCGCCCATGGAAGAGAAAGAAATGACCAAGATTTTTCTAAATACGCTAGGAGCTTTCTACTACGAAAGAATGGTAGCAAGTGCCCCAAGTGATTTTACAGAGATGGTAGGAATGGGTGTCCGCCTAGAAGAGGAAGTAAGAGAAGGTCGTTTGACAAAGGGTGAAGGATCTGGAGGTGTGAATAAGCCATCTTACGGGTTTACAAAGAAGAAAGAGGGGGATACAAATGCTGTTATGCAAGAGAGAAAGGTAAATGCTCCTAGAAGGAATTATCAGCGTCATCAGCAAGTCGCCTCAGTTACTCCTGTTATGAATGCCGCTCCAACTACCATTGCTTATCAGAGACCATCCCATCAGGGAAATCAAGGGTATAATCAGAGAAGGGAGAACTATGATCCTATTCCCATGAGCTATGTAGAGCTATTACCAGCATTGGTTCAGAAGAAGTTGGTCCAGACACGACCACCTCCCGTTGTACCATCACCATTGATGTGGTATTACAAAGCAGACCAGACGTGTGCCTTTCATCAGGGAGCACTAGGGCATAGTGTTGAGAATTGTTATCCTTTAAGGACTGAAGTGCAAAGGTTGGTAAAGTCTGGAATTTTATCTTTCAAAGACGTGGGACCTAATGTGAAAGATAATCCTATACCCAAGCACGGGGAGGTAAATGCTGTGAATATGGTGGCCGGTTGTCCAGGCGACTTTCGAATTTTTGACATTAATCTGGTTAGAGGGGATTTGGTGAAGATGCACGCATATCTCTGTAAATTCAGTTATTATACGCATGACCATACCGGTTGTGCTGTTTGCAGTACAAACATACAGGGTTGCGAGAAGATAAAGGTTGATTTACAGGAGATGATGGATGAAGGTTTAATCCATATAATCAGGCCTAGGGCAGATAATGAAGAGGAAGTGAATATGGTTTCTGGATGTCCGGGTGAATTCAGAATTTTTGATGTGGATCATTTGAATGAGGATCTAGTGCAGTTACATGCTACCTTCTGCCATACTGCTGGTCAGGTGGAACACCAATATGGATCTTGCATAATTTGTTGTCGAAATCCCCAAGGATTGTGAGGGAAGGTGTTCAGTTGCTGTTAGATAATGGAACCATCAAGATCACAAGTCAGAGAGATGATTATCATGAGATTGATATGGTTGAAGTCTGTTTGATGGAAGAGTCAGAGGAAGAGTGTGCCTCCGCAGATGAGTATTTCTCTTCAGACGAAGATTTGTTTACCGGAAATGAATTTTTGATGGCTGATTGTGTTGAGGAAGGGGTGAATGTCATTGTACCTTGTTTTGGTGCACCCGCTCATCTTGAGGTGGAGTACCATAGCAAACTAGTTGTTGCCCCATTGGTAATTAGTCTGCCAGGTCTTGTTCCCTATGAATAAGATAAGGTTGTGCCTTACAAATACAATGCTACGATCTTAGAAGATGGGGTGGAGATCCCCATCCAGCCGATGCCAAATGTTGGAAATATAGATGATAATAGCAGAGTGACCCGTAGTGGTCGTGTATTTGCGCCTGTCATTCGAAGAGATGTTGTTGCTGGAAAGAAGATTTCTGAGAATGATGAGCCTAAGAAGCCTGCAGGAGGGACTAGTGGTGCTACATTAGAGAAAGAAGTGGATGATATCTTGAAGATAATTAAGATGAGCGATTACAGAATTGTAGATCAGCTATTGCAAACTCCTTCAAAGATATCTATTCTAGCCTTATTGATGAATTCTTTTGCTCATAGAGAATTGCTGATGAGAGTACCAGACCAAGATTTTGTAGAGAATGACATGCCATTAGATCAATTCAGCAGCGTAATTGGAAACATTACGTCATGTAACAATTTGAGCTTCTGTAATGATGAGTTACCAGATGAAGGGAGGAATCACAACCTGGACCTCCACATATCCATGAACTGTAAGAATGATTCGCTGTCCAATGTGCTAATTGATAACGGATCCGCACTGAATGTCATACCAAGAAGTACCCTCTTGAAGTTAAAGTATCAAGGAACATCTATGCGCCCGAGTGGCATCATTGTGAAGGCTTTTGATGGGTCGAGGAAATCTGTCATCGGTGAAGTGGACCTGCCCATCCATATAGGAACACATTTGTTCTTGATAACCTTCCAGGTTATGGATATTATTCCCGCATATAGTTGTTTGCTTGGACGACCATGGATACACGAAGCAGGGGCTATCACTTCAACTCTGCATCAGAAGCTAAAATTTGTGCGTGAAGGGAAGGTAGTGATCATAAATGGGGAGCAGCCGTTGTTGATATCCCATCTATCCTCTTTCAGTATTGTAGAAGCGGATGAGGCTGCTATTGGAACCCAGTTCCAAGCCCTATCCATTGACAACATAAGGAGGAATGAGAATTCTGTAGTTTCCCTGAAGGATGCGTAGCAGGTTGTGCGCAATGGTTATAATGCAGTTTGGGGATGACTGGTGGATCCACCCGTGAACAAGAACAGAACTGGTTTGGGTTTTTATTCGAAGAATGGCAAAGGAGAAAGTTTGAAGTCAAAGTCTCTTGTGAACAATTATCATGATGTTTTCCGCAGCAGAGGCTACCTCCATCCAATTGGTTCTGGAATCAATGTTGTTGAAGAAGATGAAGCAGAGCAGGAAGTACCGAATTTTGTGACGCATGGAGTCCGAGTTCAGAACTGGGTCACCATTGATGTTCCTTCTTGCATACATATTTCAAAGTAATTTGTTTTGTTAATCTGTTTCTTTCTTTGAAAAGCTTTCACTCTGCCCAAGGTGAAAGTATTGTATGGGCTTATCCGTTTGCTTTGATTTTTAAGATCATTAATAAAAGTTGTCTTTGCTTTCAAAAATATGTCTTTATTTTCTGCTTTTTCTTGGGAAATGGTAATCAAATAAAAAACCCTTTCAAAATAAATGATAACTGAAAATTAATCTTCATGATCACTTGTTATATGTGTCAGTTTCTAAAAGCAATCATAAATCATATGTGCAGATTAATTAAAAATCCCGTTGAATACAATGACCCTGCACCCTCTCCCAACTTTGAATGTCCTGTGTTTGGGGCTGAAGAAGAAGATTATGATGAGATTCCAGAAGAGGTATCACGATTGCTTGAGCACGAGGATAATACCATTCAGCCATATAAGGAGCCTTTGGAAGTGATTAATTTGGGTTCATAAGAAGATCCGAAAGAGATTAAGATTGGAGCATCGTTGCATCTTAATGTGAAGAGCGGGTTGATTGAGCTGCTGAAAGAGTATGTGGATATTTTTTCTTGGTCTTATCAAGACATGCCTGGTCTAGATACAGACATTGTTGAGCATCATTTGCCATTGAAGCCAGAGTGTCCGCCAGTTAAACAAAAGTTGAGAAGAACCCACCCAGATATGGCAGTAAAGATCAAAGAGAAGGTCCTAAAGCAGATTAATGCTGGTTTTCTTGTGACGTCAGTGTATCCTCAATGGATTGCCAATATTGTCCCAGTACTGAAAAAAGACGGAAAAGTCCGCATGTGCGTAGATTACAGAGATCTAAATAAAGCTAGTCCAAAAGATGATTTTCCATTGCCTCACATTGATATGTTAGTGGATAGCACAAAAAAATTCAAAGTATTCTCGTTCATGGACGGATTTTCCGGGTATAATAAAATAAGAATGGCTCCAGAGGACATGGAAAAAACAACGTTTATCACACCCTGGGGAACATTCTGTTACAGAGTGATGCCCTTCGTATTGAAGAACGTTGGTGCAACGTACCAGAGGGCTATGACAACCCTATTCCATGATCTGATGCACAAGGAAATTGAAGTATATGTTAATGATATGATTGCCAAATCCCAAACTGAAGAAGGGCATATAAAAGATTTGTTGAAGTTGTTTCAGCGTTTGAGGAAGTTTCGTCTCTGCTTGAATCCAAATAAATGCACCTTCGAAGTTAGATCGGGGAAATTGTTGGGTTTTATTGTTAGCCAGAAAGGAATTGAAGTTGATCCTGATAAAGTCAGAACAATTCAAGAAATTCCAGCACCAAGAACTGAAAAGCAAGTCAGGGGTTTCCTCGGGCGTTTGAATTATATTTCCAGATTCATTTCCCACATGACTGCAAAGTGTGAACCGATCTTTAAGTTGTTAAAGAAAGATCAAGGTTGTGTGTGGACAGATGACTGCCAAAGGGCATTTGAGAGTATTAAAGAGTATCTGCGTGAACCTCCTATCTTGCTCCCTCCCGTAGAAGTAATACCGCTGATTATGTATCTAACGGTGTTAGATAAATCCATGGGTTGTATTATGGGACAACAGGATGAAACGGGAAAGAAAGAATTCGCCATTTATTATCTCAGCAAAAAGTTCACTGATTGTGAGTTGCAGTATTCCATGCTAGAAAAGACATGTTGTGCTTTGGCCTGGGCGGCAAAGCGTTTGCAGCAGTATATGTTGAATCATACCACTTGGTTGATCTCCAAAATGGATCCAATCAAGTATATTTTTGAGAAGCCTGCTCTTACGGGGAGAATTGCTCGCTGGCAGATGTTGTTGTCTGAATATGATATTGAGTACCGCACTCAAAAAGTAATTAAAAGTATTGTGTTGGCAGATTACCTTGCTCACCAACCGGTGGAAGATCATCAGTCTGCAGAATTTTAATTCCCTGATGAAGATGTGATGTTCTTGAAAGTGAAAGATTGTGATGAACCATTTCCTGAGGAAGGCCCTGGCCCTGAATCTCATTGGAGTATGATTTTTGATGGAGCGGTGAATGCTTATGGTAAAGGAATTGGTGTTATGATTGTCACTCCTTATGGATCTCACATTCCTTTTACTGCGAGGCTAACATTTGATTGCACTAATAATATGGCGGAATATATCGGCTTGCATCATGGGTCTTGAGGAAGCTATTGATCTCAGAATCAAAATTCTAGATGTGTATGGTGATTCAGCTTTGGTAATAAATCAGATTAAAGGAGAATGGGATACTCGTCACCCTGGCTTGATCCCTTGCAAAGACTATGCAAGAAGATTATTACCCTTCTTCAATAAATTTGAATTCCATCACATTCCTAGAGATGAAAATCAAATGGCGGATGCTTTGGCAACTCAGGCTTCCATGTACCAAGTGAATACTTGGAATGATATACCCCATATTACAGTTCAACGGCTGGATAGGCCTGCTCATGTGTTTGCGACAGAGGAGGTAGCAGATGAAAAACCTTGGTATTATGATATCAAGCATTTTCTTCAGACTCAGGAATACCCGATTGGTGCATCGAGGAAAGATAGAAAGACATTGAGAAGATTGGCAGGCAGTTTCTTCCTCAATGAAAATGTGCTATACAAGAGAAATTATGACATGGTCTTGCTCAGATGCGTGGATAGACACGAAGCAGACATGTTGATGCATGAGATTCATGAAGGTTCATTTGCCACTCATGCTAATGGACATTCGATGGCTAAAAAGATGCTAAGGGCAGGTTACTATTGGTTGACAATGGAATCTGATTGTTGCAAATTTGCAAAGAAGTGCCATAAATGCCATATTTATGCAGATAAGATCCATGTGCCTCTGACACTTCTCAATGTAATTTCCTCCCCATGGCCTTTCTCTATGTGGGGTATTGACATGATCGTGATGATAGAACCCAAAGCTTCGAATGGACACCGTTTCATTTTGGTAGCGATTGACTACTTTACCAAATGGGTAGAGGCTGCTTATTATGCCAATGTTACCAAACAAGTGATTGTGCGTTTCATCAAAAACAATCTGATATGCCGGTATGGTGTGCCGAGTAGAATCATCACTGACAATGGCTCAAATTTGAACAACAAAATGATGACAGAACTGTGTGAAGAATTCAAGATTGTCCATCACAATTCGTCTCCATACATGCCAAAGATGAATGGGGCTGTTGAGGCTGCTAATAAGAATATCAAGAGAATTATCTAGAAAATGGTTATTACTTATAAGGATTGGCATGAAATGCTCCGTTTTGCTCTGCATGGATATCAAACATTTGTCCGCACTTCAACAGGAGCAACCTCGTTCTCCCTGGTATATGGAATGGAAGATGTACTCCCTGTTGCGGTAGAGATTCCCTCGTTGCGTGTGATAATGGAAGCCAAGTTGACAGAGGCTGAATGGGTCCAGAACAGGTTTGACCAATTGAATTTGATTGAAGAGAATAGGATGACAGCTTTATGTCATGGGAAGTTATATAAGAAAATAATGAAGAAATCATTTGATAAAAAGGTCAAACCTCGTGAATTCAGAGAAGGCGACCTCGTGCTTAGGAAGATCATGTCTTTTAACACTGATTCTAGGGGCAAATGGACTCCCAATTTTGAAGGCCCGTATGTTGTCAAGAAAGTCTTCTCTGGTGGTGCATTAATTCTTGAAACTATGGATGGCAAGGAGTTCCCACGTCCCATGAATGCTGACGCAGTCAAGAAATACTTCGCCTAAAGAAATAAAAGAACAGCTTGCTAAGTTGAAAACCCGAAAGGGCGGCTTAGGCAAAAAGGAGCGTCTCGGTTGGCTGAAAATCTGAAAGGGCGGTCTAGGAAAATATTAGAGACATAAACAGAATAAATTTCCCGCTAAGTTGAAAACCCGCAAGGGCAGCTTAGGCAAAAGTTAGGGATTTTTCTTGGCAAGTAACTACGTCAGACAAGACTTGATCATTGAAGCAACAATCTTCTCGGATCCTCACCATACTTCAACAAAAGCTGCTGCTCAGGACTTCAAAAGTTGTTAGGGGAATGGTGGTCATTGTATCTCAATGTATCTTTTTCATTATATATTACCATTTACTAAACTTTGTAATCATCCATGGAGTCTCGCCATTCGCAAACTACCATTCTATTAATAAAATTCGAGTTGTTACCTAATTCTTTGTGTTCTTATTTTTATTTAGCTTGCAAAGACTTCATTTATTACTGATAATAACTTTCAAAGCAAAAAGATTAAAAAAACAAAATTGACTTTTCAAAAAGAAAGACATCTTTACAATTTAATTTACTTTGGGATTTGTGATGAAATAATGACAACAAAAATGGCGATCCCTGGAATGAACAAACTCCGGTTGTTTTAAGAATATTTACTTCCTTCGTGAAGGTTTTTCTCAGGTCATCTTGTTGGTATATGCGCAATCTTTGTGTGTTTCTCAGATAATTAAAGACGATACCAGTTGGCGTAAGGTACAGTATTAGGTTTTTGATCCCATGATCCCCGGCCAGTCTTGGTTCACTTTTGATTTTGGGTTTGCATGGTCAGAAGCCTCTGTCCCAGGTTCCCCCAGCGAAGTTTTCCCTCATATGATGAAAGGTTTTATTCCCTTAGTGTGCTAAGATATCACTCTTTTTGCAGTATTGGCATTAGTGTTGACTTCTTGATTTCCTAGGAAGACTACACCAGGGCATCTTTTGTTGGAATAGGTTTGGTTGATATGAAGACTCAATCCAGTATTTTCTAGTGAAGGCCTTGTTTATTTAATAGAAGTCCTTTTTCCCCAGTGAAGAACGTATCTTGGTTTCCCCTCGATGATGTGGTGTCGACCTCCCCAATGAAGTCAGCATTAAGTCCCCAGTAGAGGTCTCGATGATGAAGTATTGTCTCCCTTAGTGAAGTCCATATGTTTTTCTTCCTTCAAAGTGGGCCTGATTTCCCCAGTGAATTTTTTGACAATTTGGTTTCCATTCGCCTTATTCACAATCAGTATCGAAATCCCCAATAGGAGTACGGACTGTGAAACATTTGTTTTCCCCATGGAAGTCTGTGTGTTATTCCCTGGGAAGGTTATCCCAGGGCATCTCTTGTTGGAATGAGTATTCATGATGAAAAGTTTTTAATCCTCAGTTTTTTTCTCCAGGGAAGTGGGTTTGAATTCCTCAGTGAGGTTTGGTTGTCTCGGTGTCAGTCTGCTTTATTTGAGACTAGTTTTGCAATCTTCAGTAGGCACGTTGTTTTTGGAAAACTGGTTTCTCTGATGAAAACGGAAGAAAGATGTTCTATCCCAGTATCTGTTTGATTTAGCTACATCCGGATTATGTTTCTCCCCAGTGAAGTTAGGACAGACAATAGGTTTGGTTTTCGCAGTTGCTTTTATCTTTCTTGGATTGATCTTTCTGGTTGAAGTTTAGACCAATGTTGTTAGTACCTGAGGCAATTTTGTTCGATTATGTATCCTTTTACCAGCATATGCATGATATCACTCATACATTCATACATGCATCATGAATTGTTACAAATCATTTTTTATTGACATTGTGTTCAAACCTTCCTGCAGCGCTCCTTGCTTAGTTGGATTTGGTTTTCCCTCTTGAGTTTATTTCTCAAAGGATGTATCTTCTTTGGCCGTCTTGCTCCAGTTTGTTTCTAATTGGATTCGTGGTTGCATGACAATATTATTTACTCTGGATTTCTGAGGACTTTGAGCTTTGATTTGTGCATTTATTTTGCACGAGAAGACTTTATCTCTTCAGCAGGAATAATGTGGCATTTCCCCAGGAAGTCATATCTCATTTCCCCAGGAAGTCATATCTCATTTCCCCAGGAAGCCACATTTCTATCCCCAAAAAGTCGTTTCTTTTTACAATCCTCCATGATAACAAGCAACAGGTATCTTTGTTTGAGCAACTCGTGCTTCCCTGTACAAGTCGACGTAACTTTTTTTTGCTATTTCCTCTATGAGTGGTTAGCTTGCAGTCCGTCGTCAGTTTACGCCAGTGGATGGCAAGACTTTCAAATTTACAGAAATTGCTCGTTGTGAAATCTTTGCAAGTGGAAGTATCTTTATTTGAGATAGCTTACATATTACCCTTTCCAGGAGGAATTCCTTGGTTAAGGAAGAAGTTGAGACCTGTTCTAGGTGAAATACCAGCAGTTTGGGGAACATATGATATTTTCAAAATCTACCTTCAGTGAATGTTGGTAGTGCATCGGCAGTGAACGTCGGTGTTTCTTATCTTTTTTCTATCATCAGTGAACGGTGGTGGTTCCTCATCAGTGAACGGCGATGGTATGATATTTTCAAAATCTACCTTCAGTGAATGTTGGTAGTGCATCGGCAGTGAACGTCGGTGTTTCTTATCTTTTTGCTATCATCAGTGAACGGTGGTGGTTCCTCGTCAGTGAACAGCGATGGTATGATATTTTAAAAATCTACCTTCAGTAAACGTTGGTAGTGCATCAGCAGTGAACATTAGTATTTCTTATCTTTTTGCTATCATCAGTGAACGTTGGTGGTTCCTCGTCAGTGAACGGCGATGGTATGATATTTTAAAAATCTACCTTCAGTAAACGTTGGTAGTGCATCAGCAGTGAACGTCAGTGTTTCTTATCTTTTTGCTATCATCAGTGAACGGTGGTGGTTCCTCGTCAGTGAACGGCGATGGTATGATATTTTCAAAATCTACCTTCAGTGAATGTTGGTAGTGCATCGGCAGTGAACGTCGGTGTTTCTTATCTTTTTGCTATCATCAGTGAACAGTGGTGGTTCCTCGTCAGTGAACGGCGATGGTATGATATTTTCAAAATCTACCTTTAGTGAACGTTGGTAGTGCATCGGCAGTGAACGTCGGTGTTTCTTATCTTTTTGCTATCATCAGTGAACGGTGATAGTTCCTCGTTAGTGAACAGCGATGGCATGATATATTTTCTCTTCTACCTTCAACTATTGAGTTGGTAGTTTACCGTCATCTGTGAGTCGGTATATCTTCTTCTCTCTACCTTCAGTGAACGTTGGTAGACATCGGCAGTGAACGTCGATGCTTGTTATCCTCCTCTCTGGTTCTATTCTTTTGGTCCACCAGTGATTTATTTTCCTGGTGGGGTTGCTCCTTTGTTTCTTCATTTTTGTGGCATCCCCAGTGTTACTTTGTGTCTCTTTTGTTCTGTTCATATGCATCCATAATCATAAGCATTGCATGGCATCTTAGAGACAAAAATAGGGTTTGTTTTATATTTAAGTATCTTCAATCGCGTCGACACAAAGATTTGTAACCTTCGTATCTCCGGATATAAGACACTTAAATAAGGGCAGCTGTCGTACCCCAATTTTTGCCCCTAAGATTCCTCTATCATATCATATCAACTCGATCATAACAAGATCACATTAGGGTTGGTTCTTCCTCTTTTTTTCCTATCTTTAAGTTTGCTCTTGAGGAATCTCCAAGCACCTTGGTTGTGTATTTTGTATATGTGTTGTTGACTAACTTCTAATCAAAATACAAAAAATATTTGTCTTTGTCTTTGTATATTTTTGTTTTGTAGGTACCAAGTCGAAGCATCTGACAAATAAGGATTTCTGGTATTATTTTCCTAAAATCTCTATTTGCAAAGAAAAAGAATTAAAAATTTTCATTTTTTTCACTGATGCAATCGATTGCTCTTAAAGTGCAAAGGATTTCACATAGTGTATTTTGCGCCATTTTTGAAAAAAATACACTGTGCAATCGATTTGCACTGTAGTGCAATCGATTGCACAGCGTGAAAATTAAAAAAAATCAGCATTTTAAACTTGTCAAATTTTGCCTCCAATTTTTCTTCACTTTTGAAAGATGTATCATTAATTCAAATTTTAGTGCCAAACTTTCATTTTTAAAAAGAATTATCATTAATTCAAATTTTGGCTCTAATATTTGAAAGAATTATCATTATTTCAAATTTTGGCTCTAATTTTTGAAAGAGTTATCATTAATTCAAATTTTGACTCCAAGAATCAATTACCAAATTACCACTAATCCCAATCCTAAAACTCTATAAATAGAGCTCTCATTTCATTCAAATTTCAAGATTTTGATAGCCAAATCCACGTTGCTAAAAAATCTCTCAATTCTCTCCATCTACCAAATTCATTCAAAGCTCCATTTTCAAAAAGTTAGTAAGCTTTGCATTGAAGCTTACTAATCTTTGAGCTAAACCTTCATCCAAACACTTTTTCTTTATCAATTCTCTACATCTAAGCTTGATCAATTGATTCTTGTGGTTGAATTGAAGTAAATTCTTGAAGTTGTTTTGATAATTCTCTAGATCTACCTTTGGTAAGTTGGATAATTCATCTTTCACAATGTGATCTCTTATTGATCTTTGGGTTTGATTCTTTGAGCATTATTTTGTGATTTCAATGGTGTTATTTTCTCATAATTTGATGGAATTTTAGTGCTCAATTGGATCCATGATCATAAGGTGTTTGATGGAAAGTTTGAACAAGAAATTGGCCTTTTAAAATGTTGTTTTTGCTACTATAACAATGTGCAATCGATTGCAGTAACTGTGTAATCGATTGCACAAAAGCAATTTCACGCAGATTTTTGAAAACTGTACTATGTAAATCGATTTACACAATAGTTCAATCGATTTACACAGGGATATAATGCATTTTTTTGCCTTGTTTTGGGGCAGCTTTGATCCAAAATGCTTTTTTTACTCATTCCTTTTGATTGTTGGTTTGGATTGCAATTTTAAATGTCCAATTTGTCTTTAAACTCAATGGACTTTATGATGTAGATGAAGTTGGATAAATATTCATCAAATCAAATCTACCTAAGAGTGAATTATTTAATTCATTTTTGGTGCTTTGGATTAATGATATGTTTAGTGATTTAATCCATCTAGAGAAGTGGTTGAATTTAAAGATGAAAGAATTTTGAAAATGGTGATCCAAATTAGCTTATCATTTCCCTCCCTCTTCATCTTATCCCTTTCTTTTTTAAATTATGCTACATGTTAAGGGATGGTGATCTCTATATCATTTATCCAAACATGAAGTACATAGATTGCTATTGACCGGCCTCAAAATAGGTGTGACTTCTACATAAGTCCACTTACGATTGCTTAACATAATGCTAAATTTTGTCCAGATTCGAATAAATGATCATTCGTGACCCAAACTTATGATTGCAAGCCCAAGTATGTTAATTTGATCTCTTTGGTCCAATAACTTTGTGATTCATTGTGTGGAGGCTTTGGTTCTACCAATCCTCTAATGGATCTACAACACCTTTGGTCAACGCGGATCACTTAAACATCGTTGATCATTATATGTTGCCTTGTGAGAATTCCAAAATGGATGACATACTTGACAAAAAGTAAATGCAACTTGTTATGTGGAGGCTTTGGTTCTACCAATCCTCTAATGAGTTCCAAATGCAAGTTTCAAGATGGTCATCCAACTAACCACTAATTACTAACAATTTATTTTACTTTACGCTTTTATTTTCATGCTTTATGTACCATTTACTTTTAGCATTTTACATTTCATGCTATTTTCATCTTTGCTCACTTGAGCATTTACTTTTATGTCATTTTTATTTTGCTCACTTGAGCTTTTCTTTATTTTTAAAGACACCTAATAATCAACATGAACCATAAAAATCATTAATGATACTTGGACTACATGGTTACTATCCTTTGCATTATGGAGTTATGGACTTCTTGGACTTAGGATTAGAGACCTTGGCCTATCTTGGAGATTTTGTGACTTTATTTGATATTTTGTCTGGAGTTCTTGAGGTTTACCTTAAGACATTGGGTTGTTTGTTTGTTTTGTGTGCAGGTTATTGAGATTACAATCTTTGTTTGTAATTTGGAATTCACCCGTATACAACCGTTACTCTGCCCAATATTTGCGAAGACTTAAAACACTTGAAGTTTGGTTCTCTCAAGAGGTCTAGTATCTTTGCTTGCTTGGTTTCAATCCGAAGAATGGGAATTCTATATTGACTCATAATGTCAAGTATTGGCTTCTTGTTGGTTAGATGGTTCTTATCCCTAGCTTTTACCTTATGTTTTAGGATAGCCTCTTCTTCTCCTCCCATCTTCTTTAATTTCAAAAATCTTCTCCCTCCTTTAAAAAAAACTCTTCTTGTTTTGAAACTTGAAACATTTTCATAATAAACTTGGACTTAGGTCCATGCATCTTCGAAACATTTTCATAAATAAATTTCAATCAATTTAATAATACATTGACCTTTTTTGTGAGAAGACTAAAAGTCAATCAATCTCATTTCAAACCATTTTGCCACTTTGGATTTTATCTTTAAACTTTTCTCAAAAGATTAGACTCTTGTCAATCCTTGTAGTGATGCAAACAACTATACTTCTACAATATGTAGTGAAGTGAGATATTTTCCAATTGGGTGTTGAGTGAGGCATTGTTGATTTTAAAATCCAAGCCATATCCTCCACTTTGAGATGATGCAAATTCTCCTTTCTCATGATTGTGGGTAGTAAGTATGTTTTTCACACGGACAATTGCGATGATGTCTTATCTCATAAAATCAACCAACACACTTGTGTTTCAAATTTTTAAAAGAGGAACTACGTGTACCCTGATCCCCTATTGCACGAAAGGTGGTACGTAGGCACTAAAGGTTCGCAACCGCGGCGGGTGCAAAAGTCATAAAAATATTTCTTTTCTCACCTCCACCATCCATTTTATATACAACACATTTTTATAGCCAAAATATACAGATTTTTCAAAGAGGTTCCCGCGGAGTACCGTAGATGTTTAGGGTGCTAATACCTTCCCTTTGCATAACCAACCCCCTTACCTTGAATCTTTCCCCCTCTTTTTGGGTTATTCTCTCTTTCACAATTCCTTTGGAAACAATAAATCGCGGTGGCAATTTTTATTTTGATTTGTATAAAGTCTAGTCAACCCAATGGCTTAGTCTTGCACATTTCTACTGCCACACACACCAAAGGTGCATTTTTCTAGGTTGAAGCGCATTTTGCATTTCCTTTCCTGCTCGAAGACCTTTTTCAAGTGGAGGGCGTGGTCGACTTCTTCCGTGGACTTGACGATCATGTCGTCCATGTAGACTTCGAGCATGTCACCTATCTCATTGTGAAATACTTTGTTCATCATGCGTTGGTAGGTAGCGCCCGCGTTTTTTAAGCCAATGGGCGTTACATTGTAGTAATAGTTGTCGGATTTGGTCATGAATGCTGTATATTTTTTGTCCGCTTTTGCCATGGGGATCCGGTTGTACCCAGTATATGCATCCATGAAAGATAATAATTTGAAACCGGCCGAATCGTCGACCAGTTTATCGATATTGCGGAGGGGGTAAGCATCTTTCAGGAAAGCCCGGTTGAGACCAATATAACCATTGCACATACGCCGCTTTACATTAGATTTTTTCACGAGGACTACATTTGAGAGTCATGTTGTGTACTGGGCTTCAGAATTAAAATGTGCCTTTATGGGGTCTTTTACAACCTGCTCAACAACCTTTGTCTTTTCGGGAGACTGATTTTGCCTACGATGATCAACCGCCTTAAGGGCAGGGTCTATAGTCAAATGCTGACATGCAATTTTTGGATCCAGTCCATGCATTTCAGCTGCACTCTAGGCGAACAGATCAACATTCTCCTTCAAGCATGCTTCCAGTTGACTCTTTTCCAGGTTGGGGAGGTCGGCGCTAATATTTACTCCTCTGGAGGGATTGTTCTCGAGGGGGATGATCTCGAAGTCCCTGTCTGGGACAGGTCGCATGGGATCCAAAGGCTCCTTGCTGTCTATGGTCGGGATCGAGCTTTTCCCTTTGACCATGGGCTATTTCTCTTTACTCTTCTTCTCTGCAAGGTATTTATTGGAGAAGCAACTGTCTAGGTCGATGGCGTTGACCCTCGATAGTGGTCTGGGTTCCTCGGAGTTGGAGGGTAAAGTGGACCCGGTGGTTGTTCAGGGTTGAGAGTTGATGGAACTCAGGCCCTTGGCCGAAGCTTTAAACCACCTTCTTGCTGCTTGGATATCCTCGTGTATGGTGGCGAATAAACCTTTGACAGTGTAGTACTTCATCTTGAGATGCACGATGGAGGGCACCGCAATCAGCTCGGCTAGAGTGGGCCTCCCAAAGATGCATGGTAGAGACAGGAAATCCACCACTGGAAACTGGGTCTTGATGCCCCTGGCCATCACCCCTCTTCCAATGGTGACAATCAGCTTGACATACCCCTAGGGTTTGGTGACGTACCCATTGAAGCCCTGAAGATCTGAGCCTACGTATGGGCTAAGATGGATCTCGTTCACTTGTAAGGTGGTGAATAACTAGGTGTATATTATGTCCACCGAGCTTCCTTGATCGAATAGGATGTGCCGAACATCAAAGTTTGCCATGCATGCTCGTACGAGCAACATGTTCAAGTTGGGAGCTTCGTCGGGAAGTTCTTTCCTGTAGAATGCGAGGGGGTGAGAGCCCCCTCTGAACTTGTCGAGGGTGGCGTCTATGTCAGAGTTGGCTTTTATTAATTGATTGAACCTTCTCTTTACGGAGCCCACCGTATGCTTGTTGAATCCTTCACCAGAGATGACCATCGCTGCGGGGAAGGATTCCCAGGGACTATGCAAGGAAAAGTATAGTGGAACTTCCTCCGCGTCGAGAAAGTAGAAATCTCCTGGCCTCGTGATGCTCACGGTGACCGGTATGATGTCGGCGTCGAGGCACTCCTTCCCCTCCTCGATATTCTTGGTTTTTTTAGACTCCTCGCAGGCACCATCTTTCTTCTTATATTGTTTGAGGTGTCCATCTCAGATCAGTATCTCGATTGCATCCTTGAGATGGATGCAGTCATCGATGTTGTGCCCATGGCTCTTGTGGAACCTACAGTACTTGCTTTTGTCGGTTTCGGGCTTGGCGGGTGTCTGGCAAGGAAAGTGTACCCCGACCTTCTTGAATTCTTAGTTGGCGTATTCAGTCAGAATACGCTCCGTCGAAGTGTTCAAGGGAGTGTAGTCGTAGAACCGGCCAGTATGCCCCTTGTAGTCTTTGGAGTCTCCGGATTTTTCTTCCCGCTTCTTCTCTCCCCCAGACAGGATATCGAGGGCTCGTCGCTTTTCGAGGACTTGGCATTATCTATTTGCCTTGAGACCCTTGCATTATTGGCCGCCTCCTTCTCTTCATACTGAATGTACGCTTGAGCCTTGAGGAGGAGGGAGTCGAGCGTGGCTGGAGTTTTGATGCCCATAGCCTTTGCAAAGTCGCTGCGGGGACGGAGCCCGCACTCGAGAAGGTATTTCTTCATGGCATCGATCGTTGAGACCTATACGGCTTCTTTATTTAAGCACTCGATATATGCTTGCAGAGGCTCATCTCTGCCCTGGGTAATTGCTTCTAGTGACGTTTCTGATTTCAGATGTCGGTGGGAGGCAGTGAAGTGCCTCAAGAATATCCTTCCCAGTTGTTTTCAGGAGATAATGGACTCGTCGGGTAGACTCTTGTACCAAGCCATGACACGTTTCCTTAAGGTGGTTGGGAATAGTCTGTACTTGATCACTCCCTTCACTCCTCGATAATCGAGGAGGGCGTCAATATCCTCTATATGGGCATCCAGATCAGTTGTACCATCATAGGACCCTAGAGGGGGTGGCTTCTCTAGCCCAATTAGGAGTCGCGCTTCTGTGACCTCCCTCGACAACAGGCTGCAGGGCTCGTAATAGTTGCTTCCTTTTGGGGACGATGGCAGAGAGTGATGGTTTTTCCCCTGTAGGGCGTCGTTATCTCGTCGAGGGGAAGGGATCCTCCGTTGCTGTCTTGGTTTAGGCGACGGTGATCGGCCGCGGTCGACCCTGCGGTCGCTCTTGGCCTTCTTGAAAGATAGAGAGGCTTGGTATTTCTTGGGAGACGTACGTCTGTGTTTCTTTCGAAAAGAAACATCGTGATTCTCCCTTCTTGGTGGACGGCCACACCTAGGTGGTGATATACTGGGGGAGTCGTGTCGTCGGTGTCTCTGAGGAGGAGATCTTGACTGTTTCTGCTCCCAAGCCCCCATCCTTTTGCTCTGTTGGAGGATGAGGGTGTTGGTCTAGTTAATGGTAGCAATTAGTGTTGCTATGACCGGGTCGACGTTCTGCAGAACGGGGACAGGTTGTAGAATCTCTGACAGATCTTCTACAGGGTTGTTGGGGTGTTGTCCGTCCAAGAACTGCTCGTTGTCGTGTTCAGCGTCGATTGAATCCGGGGATGCAGTGTGCCCATCTCGGACGTTGAAGTCATCCTCGAGATGAGGATGCTCCTGGCTTCCGTCAGTCTTTACGCGAGGGAGAGCACGGTCTTTCCAGATAGACGATGATCATCATGGTCAACCATGTTTGATGAATGGAAAAGACCTTTGGTTTTCAGATTTCGAGGACAGAAAACAGGAAAGATAGTTTTCCACAGACGACGCCACTGATCTTACCGGTTGATCAAAACTTGCAAATAGGCTGAAGGATGGTCTTTGAATGGCTGGAAAGTTGAGGAGAAAAGGGAGTTGTACCTGCAAGATACTCTGACGATCAAGTAAGTGTGGAAGCAAAGAGATACAAGCAGAATATTAGGGTTTAAGGTGTGAGATAGTGAATACTTGGCCCTCATATGTGTGAGGGTTTCTATAATGTTCCTCCGGCGCGTAGCCATTGATTCCTATTTTTGGGCCTAGATATGCGGGTTCACAAAAATATGTAACTGCCAGGACCGAGTCAAAACGGGCAGGTATGCTCGTAAGTAACTGTTTGTTCTGAGGAGGAGGATTACGGGCAAATGATCATTTTGGTCGTTTCCTGGATGTATGTCGGACTCGTGTCGGGCCGACGAGAGACATTTGCTGATCTGGTAAGGCGTGTATGTCGGGCATAACTGTCGGATGACAAGCGTCATGGTCGACCAGAGTGTTGGGCCGCTGTCATCTGGTCGTGCCAAGGGTAGGAACGGATTGAGTTAATTCTAGTCATTGGACCAATCCAGAACATATTTTATAATACTTTGGTTTGTTAATTACTCCCTCTGTTTTAAAATGATTGTCGTTTTAACAAATAAAATTTATTTCAAATTAACTGTCATTCTCACATTTTAATGTAGCAATGATTACTGTTTTTCAATTGTGTCATTTAATTATTACATTATATACTACTTCTAATACTTTGATAAAGTTAATTTAGTACAAATATAATATTTTATGTAGGGTGGCAATTGAATCCATTAAGACAAAATTTATCAAATTCATCCACTAAAAAATCCATTAAATTCATTCATCAAATAAAAAGTAAATTAATGAATTGGATTAAATCCATCCACCACATTTTCATGATCCAATGGATTAATTTTATATTGTTCTTTAAATCTAATAAATCTATTTTTTTAAGAAGATCGAAAAAATCGGAAAAAAATTTGGGGAAGTAGAAAAAATCGAGTTTTTTTCAGAAGATCGAAAAATCGATTTTTTTTGGAAAAATCGAGTTTTCTCGCAGAATATCGAACATTGAGTTTTTTCGGAAAATCAAAAAATTCGAGTTTTTTCAAAAATCGAAAAATTGAGTTTTTTGGAATAGAGTTTTTTTGAAAAATCGAATTTTTTCGGAAAATCGTAAAATCGAGTTGTTGTTTTTGGAAAGTTGGATTTTTTTATAAAAAATTAAGTTTTTTTGGAAAATAAGAAAATTGAGTTTTTTCGGAAAATCGAAAAAATGAGTTTTTTTGGAAAGTTGAGTTTTTCGGAAAATTGAAAATTTGAAAATTTTCGGAAATACGAAAAAATCTAGTTTTTTTTTTTTGGAAAATCG
Organism: Vicia faba; assembly: GCA_948472305.1. Lineage (NCBI taxonomy): Eukaryota > Viridiplantae > Streptophyta > Magnoliopsida > Fabales > Fabaceae > Vicia > Vicia faba. Next base: position 1,402,009,643 of record OX451741.1, read on the forward strand.
AGTTATTTTTAAAAAATCGAGTTTTTTTTTAAATGGAGCTTTTTCAGAAAATCGAAAAGTCGAGTTTTTCATAAATACGAAAAAATTTGAGTTTTTCCGAAATATCGAATTTTTGGAGAAATCGAAAAGTCGAATTTTTTTTTCCAGAAAATTAACTTTTTTTGGAAAATAAAAAAAATTGAGTTTTTTTTAAATCAAGTTTTTTCTTGGAAAATCAAAAATCGTTTTTTTTTTGGAAAATCAAAAATTTTCAAATAATAAAAAAATCGAATTTTTTTTGGAAATAAAAGAATTGAGTTTTTATAAAATCGAAAAAATCGAGTTTTTAGGAAAATAAAAAAAAATCAGAAATATGTAAAAATCGAGTATTTTAGAAAATCGAAAATCAAGTTTTTTTCGAAAAATCAAAGATTAAATTTTTTCGAAAATAAAAATATTTTTCTTTTAAAAATCAAATTGATATATTTAAGTTAATTTTTTGGATGAATAAATATTTATTCGTTAAAATGTTATTAATAGATTAATAAATTATTTGAATTTATCTATTAACAATTCAATTCATATCTATCAAATCTGAAGTTTTTCCAACAATGTCACATTTCTAAAACAATTTTTCAATAATGCCACATCCTAAAACGAATTTTCCATAATGCTACACATAGGGGATTCATGTCATTTCAAATGGTCCAAACGTGGATCTTACGCTATTTAAGAGTATATGATTTACGTCATCTGTCAGCTGAGTCTCACGTTTGCACCATTTAAAATGACGTGAATCCCTAAATGTGTCATTCTGAAAAATTAGTTTCAAGATATAGTATTGTTGAAAAATTGTTTCAGGAGTGTGACATTATTGAAAAAAATTCATCAAATCTATCTATTTTATCATTATTATTATATTTTTTAATATGTATACAAAAATTTAAAAGACAGTTTAATTAATGGAAATCGGTCCCACGATCAGGTAGCTTTTGACTTGTAAAGATTCATCATTGCATACCTCATCATCATCAAACTTTAAGCTAATGCTGATCAATTCAATTTTATAGTAGTACGGAGTATATGATATTACATGCGGTGCTGCCGTCTTACTTTTTCCTTTTTTTTTTAATAAGTTTTATTCAATTCTCTTTTATTACTTTGAGTCACTGTTTCGAAATGACGGTGAAAATTACTGTATTGAATTCATGTCAGCCATTTAATATTTTATCATCGCCATATTTTTAGAGGTCGCTATTTCCATATCAATATGTGCAACAATTTATTTTAAAAATATATATTTTCACACTACATTTATATAGTACACTGTATTTTAATGTTCACTAATATATTAAATAGTTAAATATTATAATAACAAAATAATATTTTTTAAAAATATATAAAAATATATATTTTTTTAATTAAAAAATATTAATATAATATTATATAATTAATCAATTTTATAATTTTATTAATTAATATATTACGTTTCATTAATCATTATTACTAAAATTATTTTTAATATTAGAGTATTTATTAATTTATTTTATCACTTTATTAATTAATTTTTTATATTTCATTAATAAATTTTAATTTATATTAAAAATTTTTTTTAATATCTCAACGTTTATTAATTAACTTTATTACTTTATTAATTAGTATTTTCATTTCGTTAATCAATATTTTTTACTACTAAAAATTATTTTAAATATCTAAGTGTTTGTTAACCAACATCATTACTTCAGTATTAACTAGCTTTATTTTACTACTAAAAGTCAATGTTCATGCAATGTTCATAGGTATAATTAACGATCATGACAATGTTCATGATCACTGTTCATGTTATTGTTCTCTGTTCATGTCACTGTTCACCGTATTTGTGAACAGTGAATATGGTGTATGTGTAAGGGATGGTGTAGGAATAACACAACTATTTATTTTAAGTGTGTTATATTGTTATGAAATTTTCAACTCGATCCTATTAGTTGATAACTTGATATACTTTGTTTGACTAACTCCAAAAAAACCTATGACTTTCTTAAAAAATACTTTTATATAAATTTTATGCATCGTACTTGTGAAAAATACATTATGATGAACTTTGCTTGTGTGAGGAGTGCAATAGAGTTTTTAGATTTGTTGAATATATAAATAGTGAATGATCATTCTCCATCTATGAGGTTGAGATATTTATAACCATAATAAATGAACTAAGTTGTGAGTGAAGAATTGGTTTCATCAAAACTGTTTGACTAGGGCGTCAGAATAAGAAGACTTGTTCTTCCCCATAATAACAATAACGACACTTTCATAGAGCCACATGGTTTACTATGTACTAAAAGTATTACTATTCAATAACTCTGGTTTGAGTCTGACACCCCTGTCCAAATGGACTAGTTTGGGTGATCTTCTGATATGTCATGTCACTCTTTCCCGACTTATCCTCATACCCCTTAGATTGATTAGGTAATGGGTTGGTCTCTTCTAAGGTTTTAATGATGAGGCTTGAGATATTTCTGTGTTGATTATCATCATTTAAGAGTTTGAAAGCTTAAACCATTGGTGATCCTTGAAATATAAATCTTCACTTAAAAGTCGTTAGACTATAATGTTGAATTTAAACATATGTTTGGATCTTCAAGAGCATACCTTGATTTGGGAGTATCTCTTAATCAACCATCTTGTGCATCTTTGATCGCTTGAACTATCTTCTGCAATTGCTTGACTCCAAGTATTGCCATCATCAAAACTAAGCAGCTACTAGTGAAGGAATTTAAGAGGGATTTTTTAAAATTTTGATCATCTTAGCGGACAATTTTGATGGACAGATCTTGATTAAATCATTAATCACAATCCAAACATAATTAATATTATTGAAATCTTGAAACATGTTTTAACTTCGATTACAAACGCGAAAAATACCATCGGCTCTACGAATTCTATGTGAGAGCAAACTGGAACACGGTGTAGGTGTTTTCTAAAAATGATAAAACTAGAATTGCATGGAAAGAGTTTCTCTATTTAAAAATTGTTATTAAACCATAATGCTCTTATTTTGGACTTTTCTAAAATTAGCCAAATTTTATTTTTATTTAATTAAACTCTTTTTAATGAATAAAATATTATTTATATTTAATTAAATTATTTTAACTAAATAAAATAAAATCATTAAATAAAATCATATTTAATTTAATTAATGGTTAATTCTCATTTATTTAATTAAATCTTATTTAATCAAAAAAATTATATATTTAATGATGTATTAAATAACTTAAATATTATAAACACATAATTAAATTAAGTCTTATTTATTTTAATCACTTATTCTACTATCAGTACTCTATGTGGGTGACTCTATAAGTTTTCGTAACGTTGACAATAATATTATCACATATTTAATATTATAAACAATGAGTAGTATCTAGCAATATTGTTAGATCAAGATTTAGATATGTGCTTAAATCTCTATATTTTGATGATAACAATGCATATATTTTATGAAGAAATATTTTAGTTCTAATGGTTTTATTGAGTATGAAGATATTAGAATTCTGGATAATCTTAATCAAGATATCATCAGAATCACTTTAGCACTCTGAAGAAGAACCTTTGAGTTATATTTCTAATGAAACATCAGTAGTTCTGTTGAATGTTGAATGTTCGATAAGAAAAGAATCTCTATGAGTTTCTAAGAAGAGCTCAAGCTTCAAAAGATCAGAAATCAGATTGCACAAGAATCAAGCTCTAAACACAAAGATAAAAAATCAAGATTTGTTCATTAGAAGAGTTGTTGCTCATAGTTTTGAAGACAAAGTCAAGAGTCTAAAGACAAGATCAAAGGATGATATCTTCTTAAGTCAATCTACTCATCAGAAGACAAATATCATCAGAAATACCATCATACTCACCAGAAGAACTATTGCGCCCATTTCTATAGAAACATCGATAGTTCTAAGGAATGCTGAATGTTCATCAGAAAGGGAATTAATTGTGTTCTCAGAAAAAGTGTCGGTCTCAGATTAGAAAGCATATACGCTTCTAGATAAAGAAAAGATATCAAGATCAGAAACAAAGATGTAGTTGACACAAGTTGTTGCTTCCAGCTCAATCAAAGATCAGATCAAAGACATATAGATCAGAAAAGCTTTCATTCAAAGAAGTTGTTCCTAAGATTAGCTTTTGCTTGTATATCTGAAGACAATGTTTAATTGATTAATTAATTAAAAAAGAAAGGTGATTAAAATAACTAATTAAAATTAGCTTAATTAATGAAAATCTAAGTCTAATTATTTTTGGTTTGTTTGATTTTATGATGTCTTTTATGATTTTTTAATAGGAAAAGAAATTATTGAAATAAAAGAGACAAATGAAAATGAAATAAAGCAAAAAATAATAATAAACGTGACATATGCTACGAATCCAACCATGGTACTGGTTTGGTTTGAAATGGCTCGTAGTGTTGGATCCGAAACTCAAAAGTTCATGAGCCCTAACAATGACAGAACTGGATTCCTGCGTCAAAACTCAAAGGCAATGGTTCTAAACAATCCAAGTGTCAATGTGAACATGTATGAGTGTCTAAAAACCATTTATAGCGTGAGAATTAAAAAATTTTAAGATTGAGAAATTTACCCAACTGGAGCAACCTCGTAGGCATATTCTAGCGTGCTTCAAACTACAAGAAGGATAGGAATGAGATCCTTGAAGCTTCAAAAACACGATGCAAGGCTTGGTTTTGATGAATATGGGCGGGAAGTTTGAGTTTCAAATTTTGCAATTGTTGAGAATATTGTGAAAATTTTGAGAGCTTCTCTAGGAAGTTTGGTGTGTGTCATTTCTTGCTTGCAATGTCATGTATTTATAGAGGGAAGAGAGGAGTGTAAACCATCATGGAAAAAATCAAGCCATTAACCATGGCCTTAAAACAAAAAAAATCAAAATTTGAAAAGTTTCCAAACTTCATGATCCCTTGCCATTTTTGTTTGATTCTTGCCCTTTTCGAATTTTGCATGAACCTAGACACTTTCTATGTATCTTGCACGAATTATTTGGCTTTATGATGGATCAAGCCAAGCCCATATGCACTAGTCCATTAGTTTTCATATTTGATTTGATTTAATTCATATTTAAATGAATAAAAATAAAAATAAAAATAAATAAAAATAAAAATAATGCATGGATAGATTTAGAGGTTCTTGGACATATCATGAGTATGTTTGAACTCCAAAAAGTTAGGCCCAATAACTTAAAATCACAAATTTACTCAATTGAGATTTCATGCATTTTCTTGAAAATTGCCCAACTTGGGCACTTCATAACTTGCTCAAATTTTATCTTTTGAAGATGATCTTTGACTTTTTGGAAATCCCAGGATGTCCTATACACTTTCTCTATTAATAATATTTGCATTTGGAGACATTATCTTGATGTAAGTTGCCTTGACAAAAAGTGTCTTTTGTTGACTTTCTGAAAATGACCTGTAATGTATGAGATCATATCTTTCAAATGATGCATCTTTTGGACTTGAGAATAAAAGAAAAGTTGTAGGGAATTGAATTTTCTTCAAAATGGGATTTTTTTGGGGAAAATTTGATGAAGCATGTGAAAGTTATGCCTGGTCAAAGTTCAGTTGACTTCTCCTAAGAAACCCTAATTTGTAAATTCTTGACTTTTGATGATCTGAGGACTTTCCTTGAGGAATCATGATCAACCCTTAATAAAATGATGAATATAACTTAAAAATGTTGAGTTTGACCAAAAATCTTGAAGTTTGACTGTATATTGACCATATTTGCCTTTTCGACCAATATAGTTAATTTTCAAACATTTGAGCCATTAATTGAGAAAACTTGTGATGCAAGGCATGAAACTTGCCATGGATATTCTTGAGGACATATTAGGAACCATGGAAATCACTTGTGTCCTTTGAAACCCAAACTTCTTTGTGAAAAATGAAATCCTAGTTGGAGATCTATTGCTTAGGAGGAGAATTTGTTTGGTCAATTCTTAATCAACCTTGAACATTTGGGGACCTCTATGAGTATGTATTAAATAAAATGAGATGGAAAATTTTGGGGTACAACAATTTCCCCTGTTCAATCTTCTTAAACCTGAAGAGTTAGATTGGCATGTCTGTCATTCGTAATCTGAAGGTGGAAGATGATTGAACACTAGAGTACCCAAAAATTTGCACTCGCATGTGCATGAAGTAAAGTTGTTGGTTGATGATATCAGGAATGGGATTATAGATGCCATCTGGAAAAGATGAATGAGAGTCGTCAGATATGGGATTATAGATGTCATCCAAAGTAAATATTGACTCCAAACTGGAAAAAGTATTAGAATAAATCTACGGTTGATTTCATCTGAGCCAAAAGAGGTCTCTATATCTTATTTCGTATGAGAAGTATACTAGAATGAGTTTGTGTCAGAGTATCTAGCAGATGTGTCGGGGAGTGTCAGAATGAATCTATGTCGTGATTGTATCTGGAGATGTATTGATTATGAGTATCAGAATGAATCTATATCTTGATCATATCTGAACTGAAAGATGTATTGAATGAGTATCAGAATGACATCCGTATTTGGAACGTATCTGAACTGTATATGAAAGATGTTCTGAATGAGTATCAGAGTGACATTTGTATTTGGAGCATATCTGAACTGTATCTGAAAGATGTACTGAATGAGTATCAGAATGACATCCATATTTGGAGTGGATCTGAACTGTATCTGAAAGATGTACTGAATGAGTATCAGAATGGCATCCGTATCTGGAGCCTATTTGAACTGTATCTGAAAGATGTACTAAATGAGTATCAAAATGACATCCGTATTTGGAGTGTATCTAAACTGTATCTGAAAGGTATACTGAATGAGTATCAGAATGACATCCATATCTAGATTGTATCTGAACTGTATCTGAATGATGTACTAAATGAGTATCAGAATGACATCCATATCTGGATCGTATCTAAATTGTATCTGAAAGATGTACTTAATGAGTATCAGAATGGCATCTGTATCTGGAGCGTATCTGAACCGTATATGAAATATGTACTGAATAAGTATCAGAATGACATCCGTATTTGGAGCGTATTTGAACCGTATCTGAAAGATGTACTGAATGAGTATCAGAATGACATTCGTATTTGGAGCGTATCTGAACTGTATCAGAAAGATATACTAAATGAGTATCAGAACGACATCCGTATTTGGAGCATATCTGAACTGTATCTGAAAGATGAATTGGAATGAGTATCAGAATGACATCCGTATCTGGAGCGTATCTGGACCGTATCTGGAAGATGATAAACTGTTGATAATCTCTATCTGTTCGGGAACTAACCTGAAAATACAAAGTTATTGTTATGCAATAACATGATGTAGGTATTGTATTGCGTAATGATGCTCTCAAAATAAACGAGATTATGCTATATGCGTTTTGTATGCATATGCTATGTTGTTTGTAAATGATGTATGAATGTGAAATGTTATTGAGGTGCATTTGTAAACTCGAGCATCTTCGTTTGGGGAAAATAAATCCCTGATTGTTTCTGGGGATGAAGAGTATATGCATATTTGATCTTCTAGGAATTGTTTCCACTGGGGATCCCTGCTTTCTTGTTCAAGGAAACTCTGTTGGGGAACATTGATTTTTGCTCTTTGCTTGAGGAAACTCTGTTGGATCGTGTTAATTCTTGCTTGGGGAGAAGATTTTAAGAACATTGGATGTTCATTGTTCTACTGGGGAGTTTATACCATGACTGGGAATAGAAGAGATGGATGATGTAATGCCAGTTAATTTAATTAATTATTTAATTAAATTAATTACAGATTAATGGTTGAAAATGTTATTGAAATTGTTGAAGTTGCGAAATATCGAGAAATATTGACTTAAGTTACTAAGTTGTTATTTGGTTGATATTTAATTGATTGGTTGATTAATATTAGCAATAATATTAATATAGATATTATAATAATATAAGGTTTATTAGTTGGACTCATTATTTGGTTGTATGGAGTAATAGTGGGGTGTAAAAGTTAGACCTAATAGGAATATTAATAATTATAAAGGTTAAGCTAATTATGAGGATTAGGTTAATTAGAAGGAATAAGGAGTTTGGAGATTTTGGAGAGCGAACGTAGAAGTTGCAGAATTGCAGAGAAGAGGAAAAGAGGAAAAAAGGCAAAGGTTGGAAACTTTGGCAAGGCTAGGTTCGATCGAAGAATTATAGAGAGGTCTCCAATCCAAGGTAAGGGTGGGGTTCTGACTCTATAATGGGAATTATGATGAATAGTATGTGGAAATTGGGTTGTGTAAAATCGTTGTTGTATGTGTATATTTGTTGTCGTTGATTGTTTATGAAATTTATCAGATTTCTATGAATATGTTGCTGAGAATTAGTTTGTGTTGTTTTAATCGTCATGTTAATGTGGTTCCATATTGTTCGTTCTGGAAAATTGTGTTTATGTGAAAATTGATGTTGCTGCAATGGTATAAATTATTCTGTTATGAGTCGAGTAATCGAAGGCAAATTCGAGTATTGGAATCAATTACAGAGAATTCTGCGTAAGAGAAAAACTGGAAAGTGGAATAACTATACGGTGCCGAGGGGCACACAGACTGTTTCAGACGGCACAAAAGGATGGTGTGCCGAGGGGGACACTATTCTACCTAGGGGAACACTAGATTATGAGGGGTGTGCCGAGTGGCACACCATGTTTCATGTAACAGACTTAACTTTTGGTTATATTGTAATCAATTAATTTAGTACAACCAGTACATGAACATATTTAACAGAAAGTGAAGAAGTTACAGAACTTATATATTTAGCAGAATAGTAGAATATTCTGATATCAGTAAATTAATTATAGCTTAGTTAATTTGATGAAGTTGATATATGTATATAGCAGAATTAGATAGCAGTGTAGTATTAAGTTGTCAGAAAACTAATAAGGAATATTAGTATAAAGTAGAAATAATGGAACGTTTAGCCGGTAATTAATTAGTAGGATTTAGTCGATTTGTCTGAATAACTATAGGGAACAATTGTGGTATATTTTAGTTGATACGGTATGTTGAATACCTTGCTGAAAAATATTGTTAGGCTTATGGCCAATGTTGTTTTCTTATTGATGTTGTTGTCGGATTACTATTGTTGATATGTTATTGTTGTTGTGACGTACTAAGTTGTAGGCTTATGCCAACATTCTGTTAATTGTTGTTGTTGAAATATCAAGTTGTAGGCCTATGGCCAGTGTTGAGTTATTATTAAGTTGCAGGCTTATGGCCAATGTTGATTTAAGTTGAATTATTAAGTTGTGGTTGGATTGTTGTTGTTGTGTTGTTGTCGTATGCATAGCATAAAAAGTTGGTATGGATTGGCAAAATATTAAGTTCAAGGCTTATGACTTGTTGATGCCTCTATTAATTGGCAATTTCTAAGTTGGGAGTTCTGCTCCGTTTCTAAGTTGGGAGTTCTGCTCCGTTTCTAAGTTGGGAGTTCTGCTCCAATGGTACCACATGCATGTGCATTGTAATTGAGTCGCAGTTGATGTTGCATCTTGAGTTGTGGTGATGATGTAATTGTTGTTGCTTTATGTTGTTGACTTGTTGTGACAGGTATTATATATAAGTTATGAATTAGTAGTTATGTCGTGTTGATGTTTTGTTGTGATTAAAGTTGTTTGTAAGTTGTGAAGTGGTGATTTTATATGATCTTATCTAATATATTATTTATCACATGACTTACTATATTGTCTGATATCTCACCCCTTATGTTCGAATGTTGCCCCTTGTTGGTAATGTGCAAGTAATCAAGAAGGATAGGTATTACCTTCGTTAGTTCGAGTCGGTGTCGTTGCTCTGATATGTAGCACTCAGGGGAATCAACGCTTGATGTCTAGTTGATGATATTTATTTTAGTTGCTGAATTTTTAAGTTGATTACATGAAATAATTGTTGTTTTGAAGTTGTTTTAGTTGAATAAAAGATGTTAAGTGAATTGAAGTTGAGTATGTAGATTCCGTTGCTTATCAATAAAAAGTTGTTTGATTTTAAAGAATAAATTAGGTTGTTATCGGTTCATCCGAGTTAAGTGTTAAGTATCTGTTTTGTATGCGATTAAATGAAGTTTGATTTTAAGTTGTAAATGTAGCATCCTATTTATGTTGAACTCTGATTTTATTATTATCCGTCGGGTAGAATTGGTGTGTTACATTAGTGGTATCAGAGCATGTCGGTCCGTCTGACCAAGTTGTCTAATGTTGTTTGTTCCTTAGTGTGCGAAAAGTGTGTAAAACACTGTCAGTGCTTGTTGTTTTTCTAATCGAGTTGTATGCAGGAGTTGGGTTGAAGATAAGTGGGGGAGAAGCTTTGCTTCTCGAATGTGTTTCAGTTGTAAGATGTTGGTTTAGTATACTGTTGTTGGCGACAGTGCAAATATTGTTGAAGTTTTATTGTTTCCCGAATCCGAATGTGACATGGATCCAAGATTCTTTTGTTAATCAAGTTGGAGCGTCTTGAGGAAGGATAGTCAGACAATGTTGATGTCTACTTCTCGAAGGATGAGGAGCTATGTAATGGTTGTTGACGTATGAGTAGAGTGTAAATCCATGATATTTATGAAGGTGATTGTTAAGTAACAAGGATAATTTTTAGAAGATGAAATTTAGAAAGTTGTGATGTTTTAGCGCTACTGGTGGACTGTGAAGTTGTTGGTTTGAGTAGACCTTGCGTAAGATGTCGATGTTTGAACGGTGGTAGAGTGACATATTGCTGTAGACCTTGTTGTGGGATCCTTGTGAGTGATTGTAAAAGTTGTTGAAGTGGTTGGAATGTTTCAAATTGCGAGTCAGAGTCGGAAATGCAAAGAGATGAGTATGATTCCAAGAATAGTAAATGTTGGTACTGGTACAACGAAATTCTGTTCTGATGTCATCGTAAGGTGTGGGTAGTATGTCGCTGCATGACATCAGTGTTCGCATTTTTGGATAACTTTGGAAATTCCTATCTTATGTTCTGAGTATCAGATTGGTGTTCTGTTTGAATCTATGAGGAGATAGAAATATATTCTATCCTCTGAAAGTGTTTTCAAATATGGTTGATGCATTCCCATATGGAGGAACTCTGAAGTCGTTTATGAAACTAGAGGCTTTTTGAGCATAAATGATTATTATCGCAGTTGTTCGATGTAACGCCCATAATTTAATTAATTATTTAATTAAATTATTATTTTTGGATTATTTGTGAATTTTCAAGATGTTGAGAATTATTGGTATAAGTTGGTGGATTATTATTAATTAATTAATTAATTAGTTGATTAATAATAATAATATTGTTGAAATTAAGGGAATATATATATATATATATATATATATATATATATATATATATATATATATATATATATATATATATATATATATATATATATATATATATATATATATATATATATATATATATATATATATATATATATATATATATATATATATATATATATATATATATATATATATATAATGTTGGACTTAAGCTATTGGTTGCAAGTAGTAAAGTGGGGTGTAGTTTACGCCCATTAAGAACTGATATATAAGGAGAAGCTAACACAAGGATTTATTTTAGTTGGAGAATAAGGATTTTGTATGCTGATCGGTAGAGCTGCATGGACGAGGAGCAAGCTTCCCGGTGTCGAGCAAGAGCGAATCAAGGATTACAACCGAAGTTTTGGTTGGGCAACCTTCAATCCAGGTAAGGGTGGGGTTCTGACCTTATAATGGGACTTATGATGCGTATTATGTGGGAATTGGCCGTTTGTAAACATGATGTGCGTTGATGTTTCTAAATTGCTATCGAAGTTTCCCGTTTTATTCATGTTGTGGTCGTTGGGAAGAATACTGTATGACTGGTTAATAGAGATGTTACAGGGAGTTGCCCGATTGTGTGTTTTAGATGTATGGTTTATCTGTGTGACTTCCCGGTTAATCGATGGATATGTTAGGATAGTTTATTTCTGGTTGTTAGGACGTTAGGTTATTCCGAGCGATTGGCAGTAAAAGTTGATAATTGTTGAAGTGGTTGTTTTAGGGAGGTTCGGTGTGACTGTCTTGTATGTTGATGAATCTGTCGATAGTAATATAGTTTCCCATTTCTGCATTATTCCGAGCGGTTGGCTGGATGTTAGGAATTATAGTGGTGTGGTCGTTAAGACGTTGTGTTGTGTATGCGATGTTGGCCAAACTAGTGGTTGAGGAGGATGTTGATGGTGTTAAGTACCGAGCGACATATTAGGTTGCGAGGCATGTCAGAGAGGGTATATGCGGAATTATCGAGCAGTATTAGGTTGCAGGACATGTCGAGGAGCATAAGTTGGTCGTTACTCTGTTTTCCCTGTACGTGTCGAGGAGTGTGATTTAGTTGCCATGCTGTCCTAGTTGTTGTGCATGTCGAGGGGCACGTAGTTCCCTATCCCTTTTACTCGTACATGCTATGTTTTAGTCGTTACCAGTGATATGTGAAATTATTGTTAAGTTGTTGTTTGATGATGTTACTGACTGAATCGTTGATTAATGTATATTTATGTTGAGTTGTTGTGATGTTATGATTGCTGTTGTGGAATCTTGTTGATAATGCGAAGTTGCAGGGAATTTTAGATGTTGATAAATTACCTCTATTTATTGGTAATAATGGTGATGTGGGCTTAGGCCTTTGCGATGAATGATGATTGTTGTGAGTATGTGATAGTGCATTCATATACATTTGCATACTCTGCGATGGCCTGGATTGGAAAACTGCAAAGGAGGCTTATGCCTTGTTGATGCCTCTATTAATTGGAAAGTTTTTAAGATGGGAGTTTTGCTCCAATGGTACCACATGCATTCGCATAATATTGAGTCGCATTCCAAGTAGTATGATTGACCTGTTGTGTTGATGAATTAGTTGTTGTATTTTGTTGATATCCTGTTGTGATGGTTGTTGTGAAGTGGTGATTTTTGTATGAACTGATTCTAATATAATATTTATCATAATGTTACCCTGATGTTGGTAACGTGCAGGTAATCCAGAGTGAAGGCGGTTTACCTTCAGTAGCTCGAGTCAGTGCCATTGCTCTGATACATAACACTCGGGGGGATGAACACTTGATGTTTAGTTGTTGATTATTTCAATTGTTGAACTTTAAGATGATTGTGGTTAAGTACTTGTTATTCAGAAGTTTCTTAATGTTGGATAAAGATGTTATTATGATTCCGCTGCGTAGTTGTTCAAGTTGTTGATTTAAAAGATTAATTTATTTTGTTGTTGGTTCATCCAAAGTTTTAAAGTGTTATGTATCCATGTTGAATGCAATGGTTTTTAAGTTGAATTTGTGGCATCCTGATTCAGTTGCATATGTTTTATAACTCTGATTTACATTTATAATTGTCGGGTAGAATTGGGGTGTTATAAAGTTGGTATCAGAGCAAAGTTGGTCCGTCCGGCCAAGTTGTCAAGTCGTGGTTTTGTTTGACAATCGAGTATTGTTACCTCATGTTCTAACCGTTTTGTATGATGTAGTGATAAGTTGAGATGGTTGGAAGGAATGATGTTGCACTTGTTGTTGCTTTAGAAGCAATGGCGCATGCGATGAAGAATCAACTGAATGCTGACAGGAATATTGGATCTCATACTTTGGCGACTTTCCAAAGGGAGAATCCACCTACGTTCAAGGGAAAGTATGATCCTGATGGAGCGTTGGATTGGTTGAAAGAGATTGAGAGAATCTTCTGTGTGATGGACTGCACTCCAGCGCAGAAGGTTCAATATGGTACTCATATGCTAGCAGTCGAGGCTGATGACTGGTGGCTCGAGACTTGTCAGAGGTTGGAAGCTGCAGGTGAAAATGTCACTTGGGCTATGTTCCGTAGGGAATTTATGAAGAAGTATTTTCCTGAAGACGTTCATTGTAAGAAGGAAATCGATTTTCTTGAGCTGAAGCAAGGAAGTATGTCGGTTGTTGAGCATGCTGCAAAGTTTGTTGACTTGGCTAAGTTTTATCCGCACTATAGTGAGGCAAATGCTGAGTTTTCGAAGTGTATCAAGTTTGAGAATGGGTTACGCCCATAAATCAAGAAGGCAGTTGGATACCAGAAGATCCGTGTCTTTGCCGATCTGATTAATAGTTGCAAAATTTATGAAGAGGATAATAATGCTCATTACAAGATTATCAGTGAGAAGAGGGGTAAGCACCAACAAAATTGTGGTAAGCCTTATGATGCCCCAGCTGGTAAAGGTAAATAGAAAGCTGCTCAGGGTCAGAAGACTAGTAGGGGAGATGCTCCTGCTGGTGTGGTTTGTTTCAAATGTGAAAAATCTGGGCATAAGAGTAATGTGTGTACTGCTAAGGTAAAGAGGTGTTTCCATTATGGTAAGACTGGACATGTTGTATCTGAGTGCAAGCATAAGGAGGTTAGTTTTCTTGGTCATGTGATCTCAGGTAGTGGCATTGCTGTAGATCCATCAAAGTAGATGCTGTGTTGCAATGGGAAACTCCAAAGTAGGCTACCAAGATTATAAGCTTTTTGAGATTAGCTGGTTATTACAGAAGGTTTATAGAAGGTTTCTCTAAGTCGGCACTTTTGTTGACTATGTTGACTTGTAAAGGTAGAGCTTTTGTGTGGGATGTTCAGTGCGAAGAGAGTTTTGTAGAGTTGAAGAAGAGATTGACGTCGGCTCTGATTTTGACGTTGCCTAATCCAGGAGAACCTTTCGTGGTATATTGTGATGCTTCTAAGATGGGTTTAGGAGGTGTGCTTATGAAGAATGATAAGGTAGTTGCTTATGCGTCAAGGCAGTTGAGGACTCATGAGAAGAACTATCCTACGCATGATTTAGAGCTTGCTACAGTTGTTTTTGTGTTGAAAATTTGGTGGCATTATCTTTATGGTTCTAGATTTGAAGTGTTTAGTGACCAAAAGAGCTTAAAGTATTTATTTGATAAGAAGGAATTGAATATGAGATAACAAAGATGGTTGGAGTTGTTAAAGGATTATGATTTTGATTTGAATTATCATCCAGGAAAAGCGAATGTGGTAGCTGATGCGTTGAGTTGAAAGACTCTGCATATGTCGGCAATGATGGTTAAAGAGTTGGAATTAATTGAATAGTTCATAGATATGAGCTTAGTTTGCGGAGTGACACCGCGGAGTGTTGTGTTGGGTATGTTGAAGATTAATAATGAATTTCTAGATAGTATCAGAGAAGCTCAAAAGTTGGATGTAAAACTGGTAGATTCGATGGTTGGGATCGATCAGTCTGAGAATAGTGATTTTAAGTTAGATGCAAGGTGTGTTGAGATTTCGTAATAGGACTTGTATTCCGAATGATGCGGGGATGAAGAAACTGATTCTTGAAGAGAGTCATAAAAGTAAGTTGAGTATTCATCCAGGAGTTACAAAGATGTATTGGGATTTGAAGATTTTTTTTTGGTGGCTTGGGATTAAGAGTGATGTGGCTCGGTTTGTGTATGCATGTTTGACTTGTCAGAAGTCAAAAGTTGAGCATCAGAAGCCTGCAGGGTTACTGCAACCGTTAGAAGTTCCGGAATGGAAATGGGATAGCATTTCGATGGACTTTGTGACGGGGTTACCTAATACTTTAAGAGGACATGATTCGATTTGGGTGATTGTTGATAGGCTTATAAAGTCGGCTCATTTTATTCCTATTAACATCAGTTTTCCAGTGACGAATGTTGGCTGAAATTTACACTAGTGTAATTGTGAAGCTGCATGGTGTTCCTTTATGTATTGTTCCAGATAGAGATCTGAGGTTTACTTCTGATTTTTAGAAGAGCTTGCAAGAAGCGTTGGATTCTAAGTTGAGGTTGAGTTCGACGTATCATCCTCAGACGGATGGTCGGACAGAAAGGACTATTCAATCGTTGGAAGATTTGTTGAGAGCATATGTTCTTGAGCAGGGAGGTTTATGGGATACTTATCTTCCGTTGATAGAGTTCACTTATAATAGCAGTTACTATTCTAGTATTGGGATGACACCTTTTGAGGCGTTGTATGGTCGGAGATGTAGAATTCTTTTATGTTGGCATGAATTTGGAGAAAGTGTAGTACTCAGACCCGAACTTGTTTGTGAGACTACTGAGAAGGTGAAGTTGATTCGAGAAAAGATGAAAGCTTCCCAAAGTAGATAGAAGAGTTATCATGACAAGCGGAGGAAGGACTTAGAATTCCAAGCAGGTGACCATATGTTTTTGAGAGTTACACCTGTAACTGGTGTTCGGAGAGGATTGAAGTCTAAGAAGCTTACTTCTCGTTTTATTGGTCCATATCATATTTCAGAAAGAGTTGGAAATGTTGCTTATAGAGTGGCTTTATCGCCTAATCTGTCGAATTTGCATGATGTGTTTCATGTGTCACAACTCCGGAAGTATATTTTAGATCCATCTCATGTTATTCATATGGATGATGTGCAAGTACGGGATAATCTTACCGTTGAGATGATGCCTGTACGAATCGCGGATCGTGAAATGAAGATCCTGAGAGGTAGAGATATTGCTTTGGTGAAAGTAGTCTGGTTAGGAGCTGCTGGAGAAAGCATGACTTGGGAGTTGGAAAGCAAGATGCGGGACTCCTATCTTGAGTTGTTTGATTAAGGTAAATTTTCGAGGACGAAAATATTCTAAATGGGGGAGAGTTGTAACGCCCGTAATTTAATTAATTATTTAATTAAATTATTATTTTTGGATTATTTGTGAAGTTGCAAGATGTTGAGAATTATTGGTATAAGTTGTTGGATTATTATTAATTAATTAATTAGTTGATTAATAATAATTATATTGTTGGAATTAATGGAATATATATATATATATATATATATATATATATATATATATATATATATATATATATATATATATATATATATATATATATATATATATATATATATATATATATATATATATATATATATATATATATATATATATATATATATATATATATATATATATATAATGTTGGACTTAAGCTATTGGTTGCAAGAAGTAAATTGGGGGTGTAGGTTAGGCACATTAAGAACTGATATATAAGGAGAAGCTAACACAAGGATTTATTTTAGTTGGAGAATAAGGATTATGTACGCTGACCGGTAGAGCTGCATGGACGAGGAGCAAGCTGCCCGGTGTCGAGCAAGAGCGAATCAAGGATTACGGTCGAAGTTTTGGTTGAGCGACCTTCAATCCAGGTAAGGGTGGAGTTCTGAGCTTATCATTGGACTTATGATGCATACTATATGGGAATTGGCCGTTTGTAAACATGATGTGCATTGATGTTTCTAAATTGCTATCAAAGTTGCCCGTTTTATTCATGTTGTGGTCGTTGGAAAGAATATTGTATGACTGGTTAATGGAGATGTTACAGGGAGTTTCCCGATTGTGTGTTGTAGATGTATGGTGTATTATTGTGACTACCTGGTTAATCGATGGATAAGTTAGGATAGTTGACTTCTGGTTGTTAGGACGTTAGGTTATTTCGAGTGATTGGCAGGAAAAGTTGATAATTGTTGAAGTGGTCGTTTTAGGGAGGTTCGGTGTGACTGTCTTGTATGTTGATGAATCTGTCAATAGTAATATAGTTTCTCGTTGTTGCGTTATTCCGAGCAGTTGGCCGGATGTCAGGAATTATAGTGGTGTGATTGTTAAAACGTTGTGTTGTGTATGTGATGTTGGCCAAACTAGTGGTTGAGGAGGATGCTGATGGTGTTAAGTACCGAGCGACATATTAGGCTGCAAGGCGTGTCAGGGAGGGTATGTGCTTCATTTTCGAACAGTATTAGGTTGTAGGACATGTCGAGGAGCATAAGTTGGTCGTTACCCTGTTTCCTGTGCGTGTCGAGGAGTGTGATTTAGTTGCCATGTTGTCCTAGTTGTTGTGCATATCGAGGGACACATAGTTCCCTATCCCTTTTTCCCGTACATGCTGTGTTTTGGTCGTTACCAGTGATGTGTAAAATTATTGTTAAGTTGTTGTTTGATGATGTTACTGACTGAATTGTTGATTAATGTTGATTTATGTTGAGTTGTTGTGATGTTATGATTGCTGTTATGGAATCTTGTTGATAATGTGAAGTTGCAGGGAATTTTAGATGATGATGAATTACCTCTATTTATTGGTAATAATGGTGATATGGGCTTAGGCCTTTGCGATGAATGATGATTGTTGTGAGTATGTGATAGTGCATTCATATACATTTGCTTACTCTGTGATGGCCTGGATTGGCAAACTGCGAAGGAGGCTTATGCCTTGTTGACGCTTCTATTAATTGGCAAGTTTTTAAGATGGCAGTTCTTCTCCAATGGTACCACATGCATTCTCATAATATTGAGTCGCATTCCAAGTAGTATGATTGAGCTGTTGTGTTGATGAATTAATTGTTGTATTTTGTTGATATCCTGTTGTGATGGTTGTTGTGAAGTGGTAATTTTTGTATGAACTGATTCTAATATAATATTTATCACATGTTCTATTATAATGTTTGATATCTCACCCCTTCTGTTTGAATGTTACCCTGATGTTGGTAATGTGTAGGTAATCCAGAGTGAAGGTGGTTTACCTTCATTAGTTCGAGTCGGTGTCATTGCTCTGATACGTAACACTCGGGGGGATGAACTCTTGATGTTTAGTTGTTGATTATTTCAATTGTTGAACTTTAAGATGATTGTGGTTAAGTACTTGTTATTCAGAAGTTGCTTAATGTTGGATAAAGATGTTATTATGATTCCGCTGCATAGTTGTTCAAGTTGTTGATTTAAAAGATTAATTTATTTTGCTGTTGGTTTATCCAAAGTTTTAAAGTGTTATGTATCCATGTTGAATGCAATGGTTTTTAAATTGAATTTGTGGCATCCTGATTCAGTTGCATATGTTTTATAACTCTGATTTACATTTATAATTTTCGGGTAGAATTGGGGTGTTACATTCGAGACGAGGTCAAACATAATATGTTGTTGACGATTAAGTTGAGAAATGAGATGTTCGGAATTAAAAAGGATAGTCGTTCATCATTTCAATATGAGATGTTGCATGTGAAGAATGTTTTGTAGAACTAAAGAAAAGATTGACGACTGCTCCGGTATTGGTTTTGCCTAATCCGAGTGAGTCATTTGTAGTGTATTATGAATGTGTCTAAGATGGAACTTAGTGGTGTGCTAATGCTGAATGGACAAGTTGTTGTTTGTGCTTTTAGACAACTAATAGTTCATGAGAGGAATCATCCTACGCGTGACTTAGAGTTAGCAGCGGTGGCGTTTATGTTGAAGATTTGGAGACATTATCTTTTTGATTCTAGATTTGAAGTATCTAGCGACCATAAGAGTTTAAAGTATTTATTTGATCAGAAGGAATTTAATATGAGACAACGAAGATGGTTAGCATTGTTAAAAGATTATGATTTCAGTTTGAACTATCATCCAGGTAAAGCTAATGTTATGGCTGATGCTTTAAGTCAAAATACTTTACATATGTCGACAATGATGGTTAAAAGATTAGAGTTAATTGAACAGTTTAGAGATATGAGTTTAGTTCGCAAGGTGGCACCGAAGGGTGTTATGTTAGGACTGTTGAAAATTATCAAATGGTATTTTGGACAGTATCAAAGAAGCCTAGAAGTTAAATGTGAAACTGGTAGATTCAGTGGTTGGACTCGATCAGTTTGAGAATGATGATTTCAAGTTAGATGCACATGGTGTGTTGTGATTCCATAATTTAATTTGTACTCCTGATGATGCGGAGATGAAGAAAGTAATTCTTGAGTTGGAGAATGCTTAACCGTTGAGTAAGGCTAAGTGAGTGTAATATGGACCGTGTAATATGTTGAGCGTTGGTGTCTCATTGATAAGATTGAAGGAGAGGAATGTTGTTGGAGTATTTGTAAAACTCATTGGAAATTATTAGATTATGGTGCATTAGGTGACTTGAGTACAAGTTCTAAAGGAACACAATTATAGTTTGGTAACGATGGTTTATACTCCATTATGGTTGTCGGCTATCTATTGACAAATTGAGGAACTGGTTACCCTTAATATCTTATTGTTAGTAGACAAGATCGTGTTGGATGATATAGATTTGTTGTGCTATCTTAATGGTGTGTAAAGTGATGGATGTTATATTGTGAGGATAGTTGCTTACCAGATTGTGTGAATTAATAGAGGGGTGGCTAAGAAAGAATTGAGACATATTGAACAAGTCGGAGTGGCGAGTTATATACGAGCTAACATCGCAAATATGAAAGATTAAGAATATCAAGTGAACAACAATTTTATGGTGGATGTTAAAGGAAGTCTGAAACTAGATTGAAACTTGTAAACTGTATATTTGACAGAAATTTTAACGAGGACGGTGACTTAAGGTGGATTATCAGAGTTGCGCAGCTGAAGCGTGATGTGTCGCAATTTCCATACGTGTACGACTCGTTAGAAGTGAAAGATTAAAACATCATAAGCCTATGGGAATGATGTGTCTTAATCTACATGCTTTATTTGGTGGATTGTTGATATAGAGATGTTGTGCCAGGGAACTATATTTTCTAGTAAATATTGGCGGATTTTATAAGAAGATTGTTGTGTATTGTTGGTTGATGGTGAGCTATGGGTATGCTTGTTGAGTTATATAGTTAAGTTGATGTTGTAATGATTTTGTTATCGTTATTGATATGTTATTGTTGATTTCCGTAAGTAAGGAATGATACTCCATAACGTGACGAAGTTGATTATGTTGGTTGTGTTGATGTCACTATAAGAGCGATACGACGATGTGAACAGATTTGTTGATATTTTATTGATAATTGACATACGGGAATGAAATTGTGTATGTGTTTTGATGTTGAGAAGGTTATTAAGATGATATTGCGATGACGCATATCCAAGTATAAGTGTGTTATAGTTGTTGCTACTTTAAATGATGATATGTCATATTATGGTGGAGTAGTTGAGATGCTAGTAACGATCATGTCGTGAAGTGTTGAATGATTAGCATGCGTGTAATTAATTTGAATCATGTTGAATTATTGAGTTATCAGGAAAGTAGTGGTCGAAGTGTTTCCAAACTTGACTTGGAAATCAATGAGTTAGATACAAAATTCGCATTGCGGGTGGTAGTATCGAGTAGATTTTTGAGGATGAAAATATTCTAAGTGAGGGAGAGTTGTAACACCCATTAATTTAATTAATTATTTAATTAAATTAATTACAGATTAATGGTTGAAAATGTTGTTGAAATTGTTGAAGTTGCGAAATATCAAAAAAATGTTGATTTAAGTTGCTAAGTTGTTATTTGGTTGATATTTAATTGATTGGTTGATTAATTAGCAATAATATTAATATAGATATTATAATAATATAAGGTTTATTAGTTGAGCTCATTATTTGGTTGTATGGAGTAATAGGTGGGGTGTGAAAGTTAGACCCAATAGGAATATTAATAATTATAAAGGTTAAGCTAATTATGAGGATTAGGTTAATTAGAAGGAATAAGGGTTTTGGAGATTTTGGAGAGTGGACGTAGAAGTTGCAAAATTGCAGAGAAGAGGAAAAGAGGAAAAGAGGCAAAGGTTAAAAACTTTGGCAAGGCTAGGTTAGATCGAAGAATTATAGAACAGTCTCCAATCCAAGGCAAGGGTGAGGTTCTGACTCTATAATAGGAATTATGATGAATAGTATGTGGGAATTGAGTTGTGTAAAATCGTTGTTGTATGTGTATATTTGTTGTGATTGGTTGTTTCTGAAATTTATTAGATTTCTATGAATATGTTGCTGAGAATTAATTTGTGTTGATTTAATTGTCATGCTGATGTGGTTCCATGTTGTTGGTTCTGGAAAATTATGTTTCTGTGAAAATTGATGTTGCTGCAATGGTATAAATTGTTCTGTTATGAGTCGAGTAATCAAAGGAAAATTTGAGTATTGGAATCAATTACAGAGAATTCTGCATAAGAGAAAAACTAGAAACTGGAATAACTATACGGTGCCGAGAGGCACACAGACTGTGTCGGACGGCACAGAAGGATGATGTGTTGAGGGGGACACTATTGTGCCGGGGGGCACACTAGATTATGAGGGGTGTGCCGAGTGGCACACCATATTTCATGTAACAGACTTAATTTTTGGTTATATTGTTTTAGTAATTGTTTTGTTTTGCTTTCTGTAAGTAAGTAATATATATATATATATATATATATATATATATATATATATATATATATATATATATATATATATATATATATATATATATATATATATATATTTATATGAGGAAACCAATAATGAAATATATGAAGCTGATTAATTAATGTAGTACAACCAGTACATGAACATATTTAACAAAAAGTGAAGAAGTTACAAAACTTATATATTTAGCAGAATAGCAGAATATTATGATATCAATAAATTAATTATAGCAGAGTTAATTTAATGGAGTTGGTATATGTATATAACAGAATTAGATAGCAGTGTAGTATTAAGTTGTCAGAAAACTAATAAGGAATATTAGTATAAAGTAGAAATAATGGAACGTTTAGCCGATAATTAATTAGCAGGATTTAGTCGATTTGTCCGAATAACTATACAGAATAATTGTGGTATATTTTAGTCGATACGGTGTGTTGAATACCTTGCTGAAAAATATGAATTGCAGGTGGTATTAAATTGTTAGGTTTATGGCCAATGTTGTTTTCGGATTACTATTGTTGATATATTATTTTGTTGTGACGTACTAAGTTGTAGGCTTATGCCAACGTTGTGTTAATTATTATTGTTGAAATATAAAGTTGTAGGCCTATGGCCAGTGTTGAGTTATTATTAAGTTGTAGGCTTATGGCCAATGTTGATTTAAGTTGAATTATTAAGTTGTGGTTGAATTGTTGTTGTTGTATTATTGTCGTATGCATAGCATAACAAGTTGGTATGGATTGGCAAAATATTAAGTTAAAGGTTTATGCCTTATTGATGCCTATATTAATTGGAAATTTCTAAGTTGGGAGTTCTGCTCCGTTTCTAAGTTGGAAGTTCTGCTCCATTTCTAAGTTGGGAGTTCTGCTCCAATGATACCACATGCATGTGCATTATAATTTAGTCGAAGTTGATGTTGTATCTTAGGTTGTGGTGATGATGTAATTGTTGTTGCTTTATGTTGTTGACTTGTTGTGACATGTATTATCTATAAGCTGTGAATTAGTAGTTATGTTGTGTTGATGTCTTGTTGTGATTAAAGTTGGTTGTAAGTTGTGAAGTGGTGATTTTATATGAACTGATCTAATATATTATTTATCACATGACTTATTATATTGTCTGATATCTCACCCCTTCTGTTTGAATGTTTCCCTTTGTTGGTAACATATAGGTAATCAAGAAGGATATGTGTGATCGGTGGATCTGGAACTGACTGTTTTAAAGCTGGTTCGCGAAATGTCGCGGAAGCAAGAGTCGCCACCGTCTTTTATTTTCTCCAATAGGAAAGGACAAAAGCACAGAAAAATTCCTTATAAAGAGATTGCTCTCGGTTCGGGAGGTAGGTTATAGAAAGGGAAGGTGTTAGCACCCTTTCTATCCATGGTTATCCATGGGCTCTTAGGTACTTGCTCAATGTGTTTTCAAAATTGTTTGTTTGCTTTTCAATGTGGGTTTCAAAAATATTCTTTGAAAAGTTTCAATTCAACTCGTACGTCAGAGTGTTTGAAAAGTTTGTTTTGAAAGTTTTTGAAAGTGTGTCGGTGTGAAAAGATGTTTTGATTTGTTTGAAATTAGAGCAAGTATCCTTGAGAACCTACCTACCCTAAGGAATTCGTCTGTGTAAAAGTCCTTGAAAGTAGTGCTATCCCACCATTGAGAGGTAGGTAGCACCACCGTTGGAGGTGTTCGGGTCAATTCGAGTTTTAGGGACGTGGTGGTCACCAGAGCAACAGTAGGACACCTTAGAAGCTACCCTTATGCCATTGATCCTTTATTTTCCGAGGCAACCGTTTCGAGGCAACTGGATCATGTCATGGACATAAGGACTTACTAAAACGTCCTATACTCGACGACCACCTTTCGAAAGGCAACAGTGAAGCGTACCCTAGGGGTGGTGTGTGAATTGTGTGTCATTTTCAGTTTATTGTTTGTCTTGTCATGCATTGGTGATCTAACGATTCGATTTTATTTTTGGGCATTCATTCTTTCATGTTATTGTTTAACAGTTAAAAGTGCGGGAATTTAAAGTGCGGAAAAGATAAAAGTCCTACGCTATTACAAAGGGCGAGGGTCTACAACGCCAAATTAATCCAGACCCGTTTTAAAATAAATTGCAGAAAAGAAATGTCTAATAGCTATTACATGGCTTTGGTACAAATACATTATTATTTAAACGATTATAAAATAAATGCGCGAAACAAAGAAATTAAGACAAAACTAGGGCGTTGGACCCTTTTACAAATAATCAAGGAATCTAAAATTAAAATTAAATGAAAATAGTATTTTTGTGTTTTTTAGATTTAAAAGAAAAAGGAGAAAATTAATTAAAATTAAAATGCTAATTCTAATGTTTTTTAAGTTTTTAAGAAAGAGGTTTAATTTCTAACCTAATTTAATTCTAAATTAATCTATGTACAATTTTTGATTTATGGAAATGAAAAATAATAAATAATAATATTGTGAGAAAAAAGGAAAAATTAAAAAAAGATATAAAAAATTAATAATTAACCTAATTCTACATTGTTTTGGATTTTTATTATGAAAAAGAATTAAAATTAAAACTTAATTAAACTAAATGATTTACAATTTAATTTATTTATAAAAGTAATCAAAGTTATTTATATTTTTTTTTGTCCTTTCTGTATTTTTAATGTTTTTTATATTTTTGTAAGAATTAATTAAATCAGAAAATAAAATACACAAGTAAATTTAAAAATAATAGAATATAAAGAAAATTAGAAAAAAGAAAAAAAAAAAGATAGAACCAGGGGGGTGTGGTCCCAAATTTGGAGGTGTAAGCCTGAAAAGCCTGGCCCATTTGCTGGCAATTTGTTGACTTTTCCAATCATATGCACGCCTGTTGACTTGATGTATGGTGCATCTTGAACATTGGCCATGGATCTGAGGCCCTGGGACACGTGGAGGTTGAATTCTGATGGAGTATGGTGAGCATCAATGTGAGCGCTGCATGTGAATTGGAAATGAAAAATAATATTGAATTTTGCAAGACCTGGGACTTGAACCCAGGTCATTGAGGTTACATGCGCTTATCCCTTGCCACTGAGCCATTTCATTTTCAATTAATATATAATAGTTAATAAATAATAAAAAGAATAAACAAAACGTTAGTGATTTCACGCGCGCGAATTCGAATTGCCCAGTCTCCGTGTGACAACTCATCGTCTCTTTCATTTTTTCTGAAACATGAAGGGCAAAGGCAACGTTTTTTGATTGTTGTTTTAGGGGGCCTAATAGAAAATAGCGACTAGCCCCTCGTTGCTCATAAATTGAGCGCGAGGGTGCCATCTTCTTCGTTTCAATCTCCTTAAGCTAATGGCACTGGTTTGGAAGCATGATTTTTCCTTGGTCAGAAAGCCCCAAATTTGAAACCTGCAAAACCTAGAAATTGGACATGGCGAAATCGCGTATGTGGCACAACAATGCAATTAAACATAATGATTAGTTCTAGAAACTCATAAGGAACATGAATCCACAGTTAGAATGGCATGATGATGCTTAGAATGTAAATCACGATTGCCACTTTTTTGCTGTACAGTTTGAGTTGTGGGTACCAGTTCAGGGAGTTTTGGAAGATGTTTTGAATTGGAACGTGTTCAGAATTGTCTCAGGAAGCTATTGGTACAAAAATTAAGGCTTGAAAAGATCCCTAGCTTTGAAATCAGTTTTGCATTTTATGGTTCATTTTTCAAATTGCCAAATCACCTTTGGGCGAGCCTTTTGCTGCACTATGGTTAGGGTTTGACTCAATGCATCTCATGGAATGGAATTGGCTAGTTTTTTGGCCTTAATTCATGCTTGGGAAAGAATTGGTCTTAGGGTTTCTTCCATTAACCATTTTCCTTCTTTTTAGCCAAAACCTAGACCTAGTATGCAAATGAACCCTAGCCTGATTTCTTGAGTTGGTTCATGATACATAGGAATTGTCCAAGTTCATTTGACACTATTCCATTGGTTTTTAAATTTTATTTGAATTTTCAAAGAATTAAAATGAATTAAATCATCAAAAATTAAATAAAATAAAAAAATCAATATTTGGTCTTGAAATCAACCATGGGACACGTGTGTGGCATGACAAGGATGAACAAAGTGAGAAAAATGGGGCCCTTTTGTCAAAATTGGATTTTCAAGGATAGTTGACTTTTGCCATTTCACAAAAATTTCCCAACTTCTACAAGGCATAACTTGCTCAATTTTTAAGATTTTCTCATGTTCTTGGACATTTTGGAAAGGTCTTTGAGTCCTTTAACCAATGCCTTTGGTCCCATGTCATTTTGATTTACCAATCTCAAGTTATGGCCTTTGACTTAAAGTCCCCTTTTTGTTGACTTTTGAAAATGACCTGTAATGTTGAAATTGATAACT
Source organism: Vicia faba (assembly GCA_948472305.1). Lineage (NCBI taxonomy): Eukaryota > Viridiplantae > Streptophyta > Magnoliopsida > Fabales > Fabaceae > Vicia > Vicia faba. The sequence goes on from OX451741.1 coordinate 1,402,036,231, forward strand.
TTTTGTGAGAGCATTTCTTGGACTTGAAGTATGAAGATGAGTTGTAGGAAATGTCTTTCTCTTCAAAATGAGCTTTGGATGGAATTTTTCTGACAATCCATGTGAAAGTTATGCCCTGGTCAATTTCAGTTGACTTTTTCAGCTGTCCAAATATAGCAACTTTTGCATCTTTGATGATTTCTGAGCCAAATTTTGAGAATCATGATCAAGAATTGATCAAATGATGTTTGTGGCTTCAAAATGATATGTTGACCAAAAATTTGAACTTTTGACTGCCAAATGACCATTTTGCCCCTACAGTTGACTGTAGTGCAATTTAGGGTTTTGACTGTGCAATCTTGAGCTGAATGCCTTGAAACTTGATATGAGGATGTTTGACCATGTTTGTAAGCATATGAGACTTGATTGAGCCTTTGAAAACTTCCTTTTCTTGATCAGACTCAAAACCCTAATTTTGACTGTATGGGAGACTGTTGCACTGCACAACCCTTGGGGAATTTTCTAGCTTGGCTTGACAATTTCTTGAGGAATATGGGAGGGCAAATTTTGGGGTATAACAATATGTATTACCTTCGTTAGTTCGAGTCAGTGTCGTTGCTCTGATACATAGCACTCAGGGGAATGAACGCTTGATGTCTAGTTGATAATATTTATTTCAGTTGCTGAATTTTTAAGTTGATTACATGAAATAATTGTTGTCTAGGAGTTGTTTTAGTTCAATAAAAGATGTTAAGTGATTTGAAGTTGAGTATGTAGATTCCGTTGCTTATCAATAAAAGTTGTTTGATTTTAAAGAATAAATCAGGTTGTTATCGATTCATCTGAGTTAAGTGTTATGTATCCGTTTTGTATGCAATTAAATGAAGTTTGATTTTAAGTTATAAATGTAGCATCCTATTTATGTTGAACTCTGATTTTATTATTATCCATCGGGTAGAATTGGAGTGTTACAGATAACCTTCTGGCTCGCCCGGGGAGGATAAATTTGATTGACATCTGGTCCAGTTTCCATGTTCCATAGCAACTCTCTGGGGATAGTGACGACTTCACTGGAGAGAGGGATTTTCCAGTGTTTTATGGTAGAAGCACACTCAAGCTAGGGAGTGCCAGAATAAATACATTCCTTGATTGTATCTAAAGATATATTGAATGGGTATCAGAATAATATCCATATGTCGATTGTATCTAAACCATATCTAAAAGATGTACTGAATGAGTATCAGAATGACATCCATATCTGGATCGTATCTGAACTATATCTGGAAGAAAAATCTAGAATGAGTGGTAGAATGAATCTGTGTCTTGATTGTATCTTCACTGTATCTAGAAGATGATAAATTGTTTGGGGAAATAAACCCTATTGATGGAGAAATACTCTTGCTGAGGAAACACCCTTGTTAAGGAAATGAACTCTGCTGGAGAGCAGAAGTCTGAAGGGGGTTTTACAACCTTGGAGGAACAAGCTCAGTCGGGGAAGAGAAACTCCATGATTTCTACTGATTGAAACTCCGTAGGTTGGTGATATTCCCAAGAAGAAGATCATACTCTTTTATCCGCCATAGTAATCTACCAGGGAAATTGCAGGGAATGTATGACTTTGTGAAGATTACTTTGTGGAGATAATCTCATGGAATTGGCTCTGTGGGGATCCATGGAGACTTGAACATACCTTAACTTCTAGAGCCCTTGGTGAATACTGATCATGGCGATAAGTCTTCTACTAATAGACAAGTGACGAGATGACGGGACATAGTCGTACACTTTAATCCCTAACTTTTGCTTGGACTGTCCTTTCAGATTTTCAGTCCACCAGGATACCCTTTTTTTCCCAAGAAGCCTTTTTAGGTTTTCGACTTGCCAGGTGTACAGTTTTATTTATATATCCCTAATTTTTTCCTGAACTCTTTTGGTTCGCTGGGATGCCCTTATTTTTGCCTAGGCCAGTCAACCTAGCAGGTCTTTTTCATGCGTAGTATTTTTCGACTATGTCCGTGTTCACAGGGTGCGGAGAATTGTCACTGTCCATAGTAGTAAGTGTTGTAGCACTTCTAGAAAAATGTTTGCTCGATCGTATGTGATCCTTTACTAGAATTCATGTTCATAGCCTCAAGTGATTCAGATGGAGATCTGCCACTGGCTATTCGATACTTTTAAGAGATTCCTTGAATCTTGATTTGACTGCCCCAGATCAGTTAGAGACCATGTCATGCCCCTTGATTATGAAAGGTCTGTCACTGGAAATGTCTTTCCATCTGAGGTGATTTTGTTCATCGAGAGGATTTCTGTTCATTGAATATTCGTCGTGCGAATTTCTATGCTGTTGAATAATTAGTCATATGCAAACAAAGGCATTTAAAAATGCAAAGCTTATGCCTGTCTTGAAGTTTTAAAAATGCATTTTTAGTAAACAAACAAAGTTTTGTAAGAATATGAATTCAACTCAGGATTTACAGTAAACCTTATAGGAGTCAAGATACCTTTTTGTAACAATATGTTTTCAAACTAACCTATGCTTCAGTTTGGACTTTTAAGGGTAGTAGCGTGGCCTGGTTCACAGTTTAAGAAACAAAGGATAAAGGCTCGAAATTTATTTGTACCCAACCTATTCTTCGTGATGTTCTTTAGTCCTATACTCAGTTAATTGTGCATTTAAATCCTGATGGAGTCTGGAATCTTTGCCCTGATATTCTGGTGATGGTTCAGATACTGAAAGTTTATTTTGAGGAGGCAGTCATTTTTTGTAATATTTTATTTTTGTTGAGGATTTGTAGCATCCTCTTTTTTTGATTTTATTATCCCTACCTTTTGCCTGAACTGTTTTTTTTTTGTGATTACAGTCAGCGGGATGCCCCAATATTTTTCTTAAGTCTCCTTCATAGGTTTTGACTTAGCGGGCTTTTCTTTTGAGAGATAATGACTGCTTGTTTTAACGATTATGCGGAACCATCAACATCTTTTGTTTTGGAATGATACCTCTGACACTACTTGTCGTGTACGAGGGGAAAGCTTGCGATTGAATGCATCATTGAATTAATTGAGAAACTACCCTGCCCCATGTTATGATTAAAGGTTTCAATTTGTGTGAAAAAGAAAACTCATACTTCTTAGGCTCAAAGGAGTTGACTAGGGATTATCTTCCTTATAACTCCACTATTTAGGATTTGAAATAACGCCTGTACATCGTCAGCAAGGTCTGTTCCAAAGCATACTGTAGAGATTATGGTATTATTTTCGTCATCCTCCCTCTAAAGGCTTACAACTTTTAATCGAGAGTTGAATATTACAAACAAGGAAGTAAAAGCATAGTTTCAGTATAGTGAAAACGAATGGATTAATTCAAGACAAGCATATGTAATGCATTAATGGAATAGAAAAGTTTGACATAAACTAAGTGTTCAAACAATCAAAAGAAAATTACAATTTGAAAATTCTAATGAACAAAAAGCCTTTTGGTCTGAACTTGTCACTTCAGATGGTGTACCTTTGAGGGATGACAAAAGAATTCAGTCTGACCATCTTGTGTGAAATCCAACACTCCTTTATCGATCAAGTCTTGAATCTTATTTTTCAATGCCCAACAGCTATTAGTGTCATGCCCAAGACTATTGGAATTATAAGCACATATCACATTAGGATTGTACCGAGGAGAGGAGGTGTTGGGATTCTGAGAAGGATCCTTCAACATAATCAACTCCATCCTTAATATGTGTTGCAATACTTGAGTCGAGGACATGTTGATTTTGGTGAATTACCTTTCGGACGTGTCCTGTTTATGCTGATTGCCTTGTCGTTGCTGTTGCACAGGCACTGGATTAGAGGTCCGTACTGCCCCTACAGATTGGCTGAGATCACTTATTATGATCCTTCTGATCATACACAGTACTGGACTCCTTCTTTCCATTGCATGATCTCTTTTGAGTACTTGAAGATGCAGTCCCATGAATTTCACCGCTCCTGAGTTTATTTTCAACATGTTCCCGCATGAACATGTCACCCAATTCCCTGTCTGCCAAGAGAGGTTGATCATTAACTAGGCCCCAAATTCTAGCAGTTTTCCCCAGACGGTTGTATCCGTCCTGATGAAGCTTGCTGATGAGAATCCACAACTCTTCTTGTCCCAATATAAATTTTGGATAAGATCCTTCTGACTATTCATCTGGATTCTCATCCTTTCCATCTCAGCTTGCAATTGTTCCAACTGGTCATCCTTGTTGTCGTCAGGATTTTTCTTGGTCAAGTTCCCATCGAGGAGTGCTTTCAATTCTTCTTGCCCCTTGGATAAATTTAAGAACATTTCCTTGAATTGAGCATCTTGAGTTTGGAGATCTCTGTCGTTCTGTCCGAGAGCCATCTTCCTTGCTGAAATAAACAACGAGAAAAATGAGAAACCTGTCTTGAGAATACCTGTTATGTAATGACACGCATGCAATGTTTTCAATGATCTCACGGGGTAAACACAAGAAGATGTTAGCAACCGAATCTGACTGCAACTTCAGTTGAAGAACTTTGTATCGTTGAATGTCCTTCTTCGAGAATCAAGCTCACCATGTCGAGTGGGTCATAGCCACTGACTCAAGACATCGTGCTTTCACGATATTGGCTAGAGGAAAATAAATCCCCTTGCCCCTTGATAGATGTTTGGTTTATCATAACGTGCATCACAGGCCCTTTGAGATCCTTGAAATGGTTAATGAAAATGATATAACATGATGTCATGATGTGTATGCTATGCACCAAACAAAAGTGCAAGGTGACGTAAACAAGTAAGCCTTGCAAGAAGTCCAGGTTATTGGATAATGACTATAAACAAGTCCTACAAGGAATTCACGCCATTAGATAATGAATACAAACAAGCCCTACAAGGAGTTCAAGTTGTTAGATAGTGAATGCAAACAAGTCACACAAGTAGCCTTAGGTTCAGGATTGCATGGAGTTTGTAGGTAAGTACCCTCTTGAAGTTAGTTGGTTCAACCTGTCCTAGTAATAATAATCGGGTTCTAAGGAGTCTCATATCATTGACCTTTGTGTTAGGAATTGTTTCAACTCAAGCACCGAATGATTGCGGCCGAAATATCCCGAAGGCCAATCTCAATGAGTGTAGCATCGAGTATCAACCAATCTTCGGTCGGAACCAAAGCCGGCTATCTCACTACTTTCTAATGGCTAGGATGAGTCAATTAAAGGTTCTAAAGGTCAGTTAGCGCTTAATGACACTATGAGGACACCTAATGTTATCCTTGATTGACTCAAGGAACATTAGTACAATCCAGAGTATTGTGCTAATGTAGCCATCACTTTGTCCATATCGGTCTATGTTGTACAACCTCCATGATTTATTGCTACTTACCTAAAAAGGTGCCCCAGATCCGAGTGTAGGATCTTTAATAATAACCCAAGCAACCCTTTAATAATAAAGCATGCAAAACACACAATGAAAGCAATTAAAATTATCTAACTCTAAGGTAACCCCACTTTTTTAGAGTATTTCTCCAGTAGAGTCGCCAGTTCTGTAATACGGTGGAAAAATTGACTGTTATACTGGTTTTGCGTTTGTATTTGCAAATGTTGCAGTAAGAAAGAGTCGGCACCAACTTTTCTTTTATCCAACAAAGGAAAGGGTGAAAAGAACAGAAAAAGACCTTTCGAGATTATTTATGAGTAAGGGGGGTAGATTATGGAAAGGGAAGGTGTTAGCACCCTTTCCATCCGTAGTTATCTACGGGCTCTTAGATGCTAGCTCATTTGAAAATACCTTGTGTTTGTGTGTTTAAAAAAAAGTATTTTGAAAATACGCCTTAGTGCGGAGAACTTTGTAATGTTTCTCGTATGGTTGAGAACATATACAAAGTGTTTTTGAAAATATTTTTGGAAAGAAGTGTAGGTGTGGAAAATGTTTTGTTTTGAGCAAGCATCTAAGAACTATCTACCTACTCAAAAAGGTTTGTTCTTTTTCTCTTTTCCTTTAGACAGTGCTATCCTACTATTAGTGAGTAGGTAGCCCCATCATTATATGTTTGAGGGACAATCGAGGGTCATCGTACAGTCACAAAGACAACTTGGCAAGATACTTTAGTAACACCCCTAAGGTTTTAAGATCATGTACTAAGGAAACATCGAAATGGTCATTTTATGATCTTTGAACCAAAGGGTTGCCACTAAATCCCTCACGTTCGAGAGTTGTGGTTGTTTTATTTCGAAGGCAACCGAAGTGGGAGTACCCTAGAGGTGTGCATGTGTGAGCGCGTTGTATTCAGTTATTTGTCTTTGATGTTTAAGTTTGCTAACGTTTACTTTTAGTTCTAGTCATGCAATCCTATTAGGCATACATCTAGCAGTTTAATATATATACAAGTGCAGAGAATTTAAATTGTGGAATTTAAACTAACTATTACATGGCTTCAGGGAGGGGGAAATTACAAGTCCAAAACTGGAGGTAAAAACAGTAAATAAATCCTAATTTTAAACTATTACAAACCATGGGCAGATACAATAGTTAAAAAGTAATAATGCGGAAAATAAAGAACGCGCAAAGATTAAGAAGGAACGTCTAAAAATCCAAAAAAAGTTCTAAGCAAATTAAGACAATTTTTGTTATTTTTGTTTTGTTTATTTTTTAAGAAAATATTTAAATTGAAAATTAAAAAGCTAAATCTAATTTTAATTAATAGAAGAAAATGAACATTGATTAAAAACTAACTATAGAAGAAAATCTAATATTTTTTTATTTTTTTTATTATTATTACGAAAAAGATTTGAAATTAAATTAATCCTAATTTAAATTGATTAATTAATTAAAAAAATAAAGGTGATTAAAATAACTAATTAAAATTAATTTAATTAATGAAAATCTAAGTCTAATTATTTTTGGTTTGTTTGACTTTATGATGTCTTTTATGATTTTTTAATAGGAAAATAAATTATTGAAATAAAAGAGACAAATGAAAATGAAATAAAGAAAAAAATAATAATAAATGAGACATATGCTACGAATCCAACCATGATACTGGTCTGGTATGAAATGGCTCATAGTGTTGGATCCAAAAATCAAAAGTTCATGAACCCTAACAATGGCAGAACTGAATTCCTGCGTCAAAACTCAAAGGCAATGGTTATAAAACAATCCAAGCGTCGGCGTGAACATGTATGAGTGTTTAAAAAAAATTTATAACGCGAGAATTAAAAATTTTGAGATTGAGAAATTTACCTAATCGGAGTAACCTCGTAGGCGTATTCTAGCGTGCTTTAATCTACAATAAGGATAGGAATGAGATCCTTGGAGCTTCAGAAACACGATGCAAGGCTTGGTTTTGATGAATATGCGCGGGAAGTTTGAGTTTTGAATTTTGCAATTCTTGAGAATTTTGTGAAAATTTTGAGAGCTTCTCTAGGCAGTTTGGTGTATGTCCTTTCTTGCTTGCAATTACATGTATTTATTGAGGGGAGAGAGGAGTGTAAACCATCATGGAAAGAATTGAGCCATTAACCATGGCCTTAAAACAAAAAATCTAAATTTGAAAAGTTTCCAAACTTCATGATCCCTTGCCATTTTTGTTTGATTCTTGCCCTTTTCGAATTTTGCATGATCCTAGACACTTTCTATGTATCTTTCACAAATTATTGGGCTTTATGATGGATTAAGCCAAGCCCATATGCACTTGCCCATTAGTTTTCATATTTTATTTGATTTAATTCATAATTAAATGAATAAAAATTCAAATAAATAAAAATAAAAATTAAAATAATACATGGATAGATTTAGAGGTCCTTGGACATATTATGAGTATGTTTGAACTCCAAAAAGTTAGGCCCAATAACTTAAAATCACAAATTTACTCAATTTAGATTTCATGCATTTTCTTGAAAATTGTCCAACTTGTGCACTTCATAACTTGATAAAATTTAATCTTTTGAAGATTATCTTTGACTTTTTGGAAAGCCCAAGATGTCATATACACTTTCTCTTTTAATAATTTTTGCATTTGGAGAAATTATCTTGATGTAAGTTGCCTTGACAAAAAGTGTCTTTTGTTGACTTTCTGAAAATGACCTTAAATGTATGAGATCATATCTTTCAAATGATGCATATTTTGGACTTGATATTAAAAGAAACATTGTAGGGAATTGGATTTTCTTCATAATGGGATTTGTTTGGGGAAAAGTTAATGAAGCATGTGAAAGTTATGCCTGGTCAAAGTTTAGTTGACTTCTCCTAAGAAACCCTAATTTGGCAATTCTTGACTTTTGATGATATGAGGACTTTCCTTGAGGAATCATGATAAACCATTGATCAAATGATGAATATCACTTAAAAATGTTGAGTTTGATCAAAAATCTTGAAGTTTGACTTTAATTGACCATAATTGACTTTTTGACCAATATAGTTAGTTTTCAAACATTTGAGCCATTGACTGAGCAAACTTGTGATGCAAGGCATGAAACTTAGCATGGATATTCTTGAGGACATATTAGGAACCATGGAAATCGATTTAGGCCTTTGAAACCCAAACTTCTTTGTGAAAAATGAAACCCTAGTTGGAGATCTATTGCTTAGGAGGAGAATTTGTCTGGTCAATTCTTAGTCAACCTTGAGCATTTGGGGACCTCTATGAGTATGTCTTGAATAAAATGAGAGAAAAATTTTTGGGGTAAAACATTCACTTCTTGGATCAGATAAGAAATACACCTTCAAGACTAGTTCTAGATTAGAAGTAAAGCTTTGTGTTTCAGAAAGGTTGTTGTCATTATTTCTAAAGACAAGTTATAATTCTGACCACTGATGTTCTTATGCTACAACAATAAAGTAGTTTTTGAACTACTCATCAAGTATTCATCAGAAGAACAAAGTCAAAGTAATTGAACCCTTCCAATCTTAATACTTCAGAATCATAAGTAAATCATCAGAAGATAAAGATCAAGAAACTTAATCAAGAAGAATAGAGTACACATAAAATTCCACTATCATGATATTGGTTGTAATACTTATAGAAGTTTTTTCCCGCCTCTTATGCTAACAATTGCAGGCAGCAGGCTAAGGAAAGTGACATTTCGTACTATTCTAAAACCTCTCTTAAATATATCCGTTGGGAATCAACCATTGGAAGGAGAAAAAACTTTTCTATTAGAACATAGTTTAATTCTATAACCCTCATAAGAGTTTTGATGATAACAAACACAAAGAATAAATATGCACTCTAAATTTGTGTTCTATGTTGTACAAAAGTTCTGACTGAAACGAAATCAAAAGTTAAGCCACAAAAGCACTTAAGCTGAGTAATCTAAATGTTCTGAGGTATGATGATCAGAATATGCGCTAAAGAGAAAGATATCCTGATTCAAAACGGAAGTCCAACACGCTAACAAAACCTTATGTTTCTTACTTCCCAAGTTCTAAAGCAAAGCAGCATGCAAGATTCCTAAGTTCTGAAGCGTTACTTTTCCATTAAGGAAATATCATTTACAACGGCTAAAATCAGACAAGGATCTTCTCATTATGGAAAGAGCATTAAGTGTCCATTATCATGTTTCCATTTGGACAGATTTCCACCCCTATATAAACAAGTTCAAAAGCTAAATCGTTTATGATTTCACACCTCTGCTCCATACAATCTCAAAAAGCTGCAAAATTTATATTCATACTATATTCCAAATTCACGTAATACATCACAGTAATGATACCGTTTTTGTAAGGAAAAACATATAGTACACAGTGAATCTTTTCTTTTGATTAAGTGAATTTCCTTGAGATAAACCGGATTATGGTTGTACTCAAGAAGACTTTGGCAGTTGTTGAATTATAATTGTAATCAGTTTGATTAGTGAATTAATTCCTTGTTGGAGAGAGGCGAAATCACCTTGGCGGGTGGACTGGAGTAGTTTGAGATCAAGCGAACCAGGATAAAAATCACCGTGTCTACTGCTTTTGATTTTTAAGTTTCAATTCAACCCCCCTTCTTGTGTTTTTCACTTCTCCAATTGGCATTAGAGAGCCTGGTTCTGAGTTCATACACTTAACCGTGTCAGTACAAGATCCAAGCTTTAGAAAAACACTATGGTGGGACCAAGTCAAAACATCAGCAATGACTATCATGATGATAAGGATAGAATCAGCGGCAAACCTCCAGTCTTTGATGGAGAAAATTTTGACTACTGGAAAGATAGAATTGAGAGCTTCTTTCTGGCTCATGATGCTGACTTATGGGATATGGTAATTGATAGATACATGCATCCAGTGGATTAAAGTGGTCATAAGATAGATAGAAAAAGAATATCTGACCAACAAAAGCGCGACTTTAGAAACCATCATAAGGCCATAACAGTTCTTCTTAGTGCCATCTCATACTCAGAGTATGAGAAGATCTCAAACAAAGAGACAGCCAAAAACATGTTTGACTCTCTGAGAATGACGCACGAAGGCAGCATACAAGTTAAATAAACTAAGGCCCTTGCACTCATTCAGAAATACGAAGCCTTCAAGATGGAAGAAAGTGAATCCATAGTGAAATTCTGGCAGCAAATACTCAATGTCACAGTGAATGTTATGACACCGTATCTGACTTTCTACAAGACAGTAAGTCTAAAAGCAGTAAAGAACACAGTCAATTGTTTACCCAGTTCAGTGTGTAAAAACACCTACTCTGGGGGCTACCAAGCCAGGGAGGAAATTCACTATAAGAGATATTAATTCAGGAATAAACCAACCAGTTTATCTCCTTCACTTAAGACCTACCCAATGCAACTTCAATCTAAGTTCAACTTAAACCTGAGTTCCTACTCACTCCCCCTCAATCACAGCAGTGATACTAAATAATTGACTAACGAAATTATGAAGACACTCTTCAGAACATACACTTGATTATGCTTCACAACTTTTAATCAACTAACACAAACACTCGTGCTTCAAAGCTTTGAGTGATACATAACCTAACTTGACTTTGCTTCAAAGCTTTAATCAAGTGACACAAACACTCGTGCTTCAAAGCTTTGAGTGATACACAACCCTTACAATCAAAACCTACTCCAAGTCACTTATCACAATGATAATTTCTTGGATTACAGTAGTTAAAACTATACAGCCCCTTATTGATCTTCTGTCAAAAAGTTGTCTTCACCAACAGTCGTCCTGTTGAATATATAGGCCGCTGTTCTTCAGTTAGGGCTTCCACGAAAATAGCTAGGGTTAATTAACCTCAAGACTTGGTCACAGGACTTTATCAACCAGATTAGGGTTAAGCCAAGTTAACCTAAAGTCCACGTGAGACTTTGTACTGGACTGTGTAAACCAGTTTCCTGAAAAATCTCAGAATTAACAAAACTGTACAACTGTTAGATCAGTACAGGATGTCTTAACATTGGTTATGACAACAAGAATCCTGTTTACTGATTTTGGTAGAATGTAATAAATATGATCATTGCATGATGATCAGCTAAACACTCAATTTAAGCAGCTTCTGTATGACATCCTTTTTCTGCAGAATGTACCTAGTAACCCAGAATGTTATGACATCAGTCATGACATTCACACACCTGGTTTTACCAAAAAACATGCCAACAACCAAACACTTACAAACTCCCCCTTTGGCAAATTTTTGGCTAAAACCCCTAAACAATCAGAGAATAGAAAGCAGCAGAATTAATATGTCTGCAGAAAGAAATAATGTCTACCAAGTCTAATTAACACAAAACTTCTCCCCCTCTTTAGCCATAAATAGGCCAAAGATACATGTACTTTTAGGATATACAGTCATCCAAAAATAAAAACACAGATAAAAATTCTAAAAACACTTGCAGCAACAGGTACCAGCAGCAAGGTTGTCATCTACTTCAAGCACTGTCATCTTCAGAGGAGGCATTATCTTCAACATTAAGCTGATCTTCAGCAGCATCCTCTTCCCTTCTTTGTCCTTCAGTCTCCTCCTGTTCTAGTCTAGCAATCAGGTCCTCAAGAGTCCTTTTCCTTGTATCCAGCTCTTTGTAGGTTTCCTTCAGCACAGCTATAACATCAGTTCTCTTGGACTGAGTTTTGACAGTTGATGTCTCAGTTGATGTCATGACAATGTCAGGAACATGAGTTCCCTGAAATAGCTTGTAGTGCAACCCAAGAGCAGGGGCTCTTTTGCATACAGTATCTTTTTCAACTAGAATGTCAGGATACTGAGCAAGGACTATACCACATAAGAGGGAGGGAAAGGCAATAGGGCCTTTAACAGCATAGCTTCCAGCATGTTTTAAAGTTTGATCAAAGATATACTTGCCATAGTCAAATTCTGTCCTGCTTCCAACAACATAAATGAATCTTCCCAATCCTGTGGAGATGGTTGATTTATGGTTGGTGGGAACCCAGTTGGCCGCACCAATTTTGTGCAGAATGGCAAATTTCATGCCCAGCTTGCTTGCATTCAGCTTCCCTTTTAAGGGCCAGCTCTTGACTTGATTTGCAGTGATGGTTTGGCATACTTGGTTGTCAGTAACCTCTAGCTCAGGGCAAGCATCATCTGGTCTTCCTAGGAATTTGTTTATTTTAGAGGGAGAGAAATTTACCTTTCTTCCTCTCACATAGACACATTTAAAGTCAGTTGACCTTCCATCAGCACACCCATCAGATAAATTCACTATGAATTCTTTGACAAGAACTTCATAGCAGTTGGTAAACTTTACCACAATATTTATTAGACCAGCAATTTTGATTAGGTCCATGATCTCCTTACATTCCATGGCACCCTTGTTCAGTTCTCTTTCCAAGGCTATCCTTTTCAAATAAACATACTTCCACCTGTTTGCATTCTCAGGAAGGTGAAAGGAAATGTTGTCAGTGGGGACTTCAGGGACTTTAGACATTTTGCTTGATGGGAGTTTCCTTTTGAGAGGTATGTCTTTAGCATCAAATTCAAATTATGATTCCTCATCAGAATCAGAGGGTTCAAGCTCTTTCCTTTTCTTAGCTATTGGTTGTCTCACAGGCTTTGAGAGACTACCAGCAGGTACTCGAGTTTTCACCTTCCCTTTTGACAATCCAGCCTTCACAGTTTCTACTCCAACATCAGCAGTCTTCTCTTTGGACATACATTTGGCAGCATCCTGCTTTCCCTTTCTGTTCATCATTCTTCTAGCTATGCTAGGGTTGATATTTGCAATTAGGTCATTGTCAGAGTATTCTTCATCAACATCAATAATCGGGGTTTCAACATCCTTCTCAGAAGGGTTTTGGTGATCATCAAGATTTTCAGATGATTTCCTAATGTTGTCATCCGGTGTCTCAACATTCTGAGTGACATCTGGATTCATTTCAACATTTGGACTAGCAGCTTCTTGATTCAAAGGTACAGAAATGCCAGGTATTGAGTGATTCTCATTTAGAATCCTTATAACAAGTCTAGCTATTGCTTGATGAACATAAGCTGTGCCTTCCCTATTTGATATTTCTGAGGGAACAGAGGATGTTTGAGAGGGATTACTAGATGTAGAAGCTTGAGACCTTCTTGCATGTCTTGTTCTCAGCTTTTTAACCATAGAGGGGTCAGCTGCCAGTTCACGAAGAGGAGTTATCTCCAGAACATCAGAATCCATGCAGTTTGTGATTGCCCTAGGTTCTCGATCAGAAGATGCGGAAGAAGCAGTCGTCTTTGAAGAGGATGATGTCATGGATAGTTGAGACATGTTGAGCGTCTTAGAAAACCAGTAACAGCGAGAGTAAAATCTTTGATTGAGAGAATGAAGATTGTTGCAGAGCCGAGAGAGGAAGGAGATAAATGAGAGTCTATTCAACTTCTTAACAATTGTGAAAGAAATAGGGAAACAGATGATTAACCCAATCAAAATAGACTTAACAAACAAATCTCCTTCATCCCTTGTCTTAAGCAAAATTAATTGCTACATTTCCTCATGTTGGCAAATACCCAACTTGCCCCTCAAATTTTCAAATTGATTTGCATCAAGTGCCTTGGTAAATATGTCAGCCAGTTGTAGTTCAGTGGCAACATGTTCCAGTTTAGTCGTCTTCTCCTCTACAAGATCTCTGATGAAGTGATGTCTAATATCAATGTGTTTGGTCCTGCTATGCTGAATAGGATTCTTGGAAATGTTGATAGTGCTCAGATTGTCACAGTACAATGTCATAACATCTTGTGTGACATTATACTCAATAAGCATTTGTTTCATCCAGATCATTTGAGAACAGATACTACCAGCTGCTATGTATTCAGCTTCAGCAGTAGAGAGAGACACACAGTTCTGTTTCTTGCTGAACCAGGAGACAAGATTATTTCCTAAGAAGAAACATCCTCTAGAGGTGCTCTTTCTATCATCAGCACTTCCAGCCCAATCAGCATCACAGTAACTAGTTAGAGTTGGTTTACATCCATGAGAGTACAACAAGCCATAGTTGTAGGTTCCACTTATATACTTCAAAATTCTCTTCACTTGGTTGATATGACTTACTTTGGGATCAACTTGGTATCTTGCACATACTCCAACTGCAAAAGCAATGTCAGGTCTGCTAGCTGTTAAGTATAGCCGACTTCCTATCATGCTTCTGTACAGGCTTTGGTCCACCTTAACCCCACTTGAATCTTTGGATAGCTTTAAATGAGTAGGTGCAGGAGTCCTTTTGTGACTGGCATTCTCCATTCCAAACTTCTTGACAATGTTCTTTGCATACTTGCTTTGAGACAGAAAAATTGAGTCTTCCATCTGTGTGACTTGCAGTCCAAGAAAGTAGGTCAATTTTCCCATGAGGCTCATTTCGAATTCAGCCTGCATCTGGTCAGCAAAATGTTTAACCATTTTATCTGACATTCCCCCAAACACTATGTCATCAACATAGATTTGAGCTACCATCATCTTTCCTCCTTCATTTTTGACAAAAAGGGTTTTATCCAAGCCTCCTTTTCTGTATCCTTTGTCAGAGAGAAATTTTGTCAGCCTGTCATACCATGCTCTAGGAGCTTGTTTCAGGCCATACAAAGCTTTCCTCAATTTGTAGACATGACCAGGGTAGTTTGGATCCACAAATCCTTTAGGCTGTTCCACATAAACTTCCTCATTTAAGTACCCATTTAGGAAGGCACTTTTTACATCCATCTGAAATAACTTGAACTTAAGGAGACAAGCAATTCCCAACAGGAGTCTGATTGATTCCAGTCTGGCTACAGGAGCAAAAGTCTCATCAAAATTAACCCCTTCAACTTGAGTGTATCCTTGAGCAACAAGTCTTGCCTTATTCCTGGTGACAACTCCTTCAGCATCTGATTTGTTCTTGTAGATCCATTTTGTGCCAATGATGTTTTTTCCTTCTGGTCTAGGAACTAACTCCCATACTTCATGTTGCTTGAATTGGTTCAATTCATCTTGTATTGCTCCAATCCAGTATTCATCAGTTAAAGCCTCCTTAACATTTCTTGGTTCAATTTTAGATACAAAGCAGGAGTTTGAGATGATTTCTCTAGATCTTGTAATGACTCCACTGTTAGGATCTCCTATGATGAGTTCCTTAGGTTTATCTTTCTGAATTCTGATGGAAGGGTCTTTGTTAGCTTCCTTTGATTCAGAATCTGAAGCAGTAGTGTTAGGTAGATCATCCTGTTGAGTTGAAGTCTCAAAGAATGTCTCAACATCACAAGGGACATCTGTTTCCTCATGATAATCATCAACTATGACATTTATTGATTCCATCATAACTTTGGTCCTGTAATTGAATACCCTATAAGCTCTGCTGTTGGTAGAGTATCCTAGGAATATTCCTTCATCACTTTTAGGGTCCATCTTTCTCCTTTGTTCACGATCTGTCAGAATATAACATTTGCTTCCAAATACATGGAAGTACTTCACTGTAGGCTTTCTTCCTTTCCAGAGTTCATAAATGGTGGATGATGTTCCCTTTCTCAAGGTGACCCTGTTATGGACATAACAAGCTGTATTTATAGCTTCAGCCCAAAAATGAATAGGAAGTCTTTTGGCATGTATCATTGCTCTGGCAGATTCCTGTATGGTCCAGTTTTTCCTTTCTACAACTCCATTTTGCTGAGGAGTTATAGGTGAAGAGAATTCATGATTAATTCCTTCTGAGGAACAGAACTCATCAAACTTACTGTTTTCAAATTCCTTGCCATGATCACTTCTGATTCTGACAATGCACCCTTCTTTTTCTCTTTGAATTCTTTTGCACAGTTCTTTAAACACTTCAAATACATCAGATTTTTCCCTAATGAAGTTAATCCAGGTGAATCTGGAAAAATCATCCACAACAACATAGGAATATCTTTTTCCACCAAGACTTTCCACCTGCATTGGTCCCATCAGATCCATATGTAGAAGTTCTAGTACCTTAGAGGTGGTCAAATGTCTTGACTTTGGATGTGACATCTTAGTCTGATTCCCAACCTGACATTCACCACAGACTCTCCCTTCATCAATTTGCAGTCTTGGAATCCCTCTGACTGCCTCCATGGATATAATCCTTTTCATTCCTCTTAGATGTAGATGACCAAGTTTTTGGTGCCACAGTTTCACTTCTTTTTCTTCTTTGGCAATAGAACACACATAAGAGTAATTAGTGTTCTCAGGCTCCCACAAGTAGCAGTTGTCTTTAGATCTGACTCCTCTCATTACAACTTCTTGTTTCTCATTAGTTACAAGACATTCAGACTTGGTGAAGTTGACTTTGAATCCTAGGTCACATAATTGGCTTATACTTATGAGATTAGCAGTCAAGCCTTTTACCAGCAATACTTCATTTAGGTTTGGAACTCCATGACAGTCCAAGTTTCCAACTCCTTTGATTTCTCCTGTAGCACCATCTCCAAAGGTCACATAACTAGTAGTGTGAGGTTTAACATTATTGAGAAGATTCTTGATTCCAGTCATGTGTTTAGAGCATCCACTGTCAAAGTACCAGTCTTCCTTTGCAGAGACTCTAAGGGAGGTGTGAGCTATTAGGGAAGTAGCCTTTTTCTTCCACTGTTGAGTATGTGGTACCTTGTTAGACTTAGGTTTGACAACTGGGGTCTGATTAGGATATCCATATAATCTGAAGCAGAATGGCTTTATGTGACCAAACCTCCCACAATGATGACATCTCCATCTTTGATACTTTTTCTTCATATTTCTCTGTTCTCGATGTTGAGTTCTATGTTGTGACATCTGCTTTGACATTTGTTTATCAGGCCTGATCTTCTTCTTGTCCATAACAGATTTCTTTGCTGCCACAAATCCTAGACCAGACTTGTTTCCCACATTTTGTCCAATCTGAAGGATTTCTTCTAATTTGTCAGTTCCATTTGTCAGCATCTTGACAGATTTGGTCATCTGGTCCAGTTTTGAGTTTAGCATTTGAACTTCCCCTTCTAGATGACTTATAGTATCAATGCCTGCCTTTTTCTCAGCCTCCAACTTTATTATGAGTTTTGTTTGTCTCTCATTTTGCTGACAGACTTTAGCACTTCTGATACATAACTTCTTGTAGGAATCAACTAGTTCTTCAAATGTCACTTCCTCATCACTAGAGTCACTATCAGAGTTACAAGTACCAATTAGTGCAGTAACTAGTTTGGCAGATTCTTCTTCAGAATTACTTTCTGAATCACAGTCAGACCAAGTAACAGACATTCCTTTCTTTTGTTTCTTAAGAAAGGTAGGACATTCAGCTCGAATGTGCCCATATCCTTCACATCCATGGCATTGAATTCCTTTGCTTTGATTTCCCTTCTCTTCAGACTTTGGTCTTCTGCTGGAGTCATAGGATCTGTTAATGTCAGAAGGAATGTTCTTAATATTTGACCTTGACTTTGGATCCATTCTCTTGATGAGTTTGTTGAATTGTCTTCCAAGCATGGCTATAGCTTCTGAAATATTTTCTTCTTCATCCTCCTTGTTTTCATCTTCAGTATTAGATACAAGTTCTATGCTCTTGTTTTTCTTGTCGACATTGTCACTGATCCCCATCTCAAAGGTCTGAAGTGACCCAATGAGTTCATCCACCTTCAAATTGCAGATATCCTGAGCTTCCTCTATAGCAATAACCTTCATTGCAAATCTTTTAGGCAATGATCTGAGAATCTTTCTCACCAGCTTTTCTTCTGACATCTTTTCTCCCAATACTCCTGAGGTGTTGGCAATCTCCAAGATGTTCATGTGAAACTCATGAATGGTCTCATCTTCCATCATCCTTAGGTTCTCAAATTTGGTAGTCAGCATCTGAAGCCTTGACATTTTTACTTTGGATGTGCCCTCATGAGTAGTTTTGAGAGTGTCCCAAACTTCCTTGGCTAGTTCACATTGATGTACTAGTATGAATATGTTTCTATCAATTCCATTGAACAAAGCATTTAAGGCTTTGGAATTACCCAGGGCTAACTCATCTTCTTCTTTGCTCCATTCTTCCTCAGGTTTCAGACTGATTGTCCCATCTTTCTCAGTTATGGTGGGATGGTTCCATCCTTTGTCAGCAGCTCTCCAAGCCTTTTTGTCCAGTGATTTTAAGAAGGCAATCATACGAGGTTTCCAATAGTCATAATTTGATCCATCCAGAATGGGTGGTCTGTTTCCAAAAACTCCTTCTTTGTCCATAGCGCCGGAAAATAATATCCCTAGATCTCACCCAGTAAGACAGGCAGGGTGCCTGCTCTGATACCAATTGAAATTCTGGCAGCAGATACTCAATGTCACAGTGAATGTTATGACATCGTATCTGACTTTCTACAAGACAGTAAGTCTAAAAGCAGTAAAGAACACAGTCAATTGTTTACCCAGTTCAGTGTGTAACAACACCTACTCTGGGGGCTACCAAGCCAGGGAGGAAATTCACTATAAGAGATATTAATTCAGGAATAAACCAACCAGTTTATCTCCTTCACTTAAGACCTACCCAATGCAACTTAATCTAAGTTCAACTTAAACCTGAGTTCCTACTCACTCCCCCTCAATCACAGTAGTGATACTAAACAATTGACTAACGAAATTATGAAGACACTCTTCAGAACATACACTTGATTATGCTTCACAACTTTTAATCAACTAACATAAACGCTCGTGCTTCAAAGCTTTGAGTGATACATAACCTAACTTGACTTTGCTTCAAAGCTTTAATCAAGTGACACAAACACTCGTGCTTCAAAGCTTTGAGTGATACACAACCCTTACAATCAAAACCTACTCCAAGTCACTTATCACAATGATAATTGCTTGGATTACAGTAGTTAAAACTATACAGCCCCTTATTGATCTTCTGTCAAAAAGTTGTCTTCACCAACAGTCGTCCTGTTGAATATATAGGCCGCTGCTCTTCAGTTAGGGCTTCCACGAAAATAGCTAGGGTTAATTAACCTCAAGACTTAGTCACATGACTTTATCAACCAGATTAGGGTTAAGCCAAGTTAACCTAAAGTCCACGTGAGACTTTGTACTGGACTGTGTAAACTAGTTTCCTGAAAAATCTCAGAATTAACAAAACTGTACAACTGTTAGATCAGTACAGGATGTCTTAACATTGGTTATGACAACAAGAATCCTGTTTACTGATTTTGGTAGAATGTAATAAATATGATCATTACATGATGATCAGCTAAACACTCAATTTAAGCAGCTTCTGTATGACATCCTTTTTCTGCAGAATGTACCTAGTAACCCAGAATGTTATGACATCAGTTATGATATTCACACACCTGGTTTTACCAAAAAACATGCCAACAACCAAACACTTACACATAGAAGCAATGTTCTCAAGATTCCAGATTCTAGTTGTCGGACTGAGATTTCTTGATAAAGGGTATTCTACTACTGATCACGTAAAGAAGATCATCAGAAGTTTACCAAAGCAATGGAGGCCAATGGTCACTGCTCTCAAGCTAGCAAAAGATCTCAACAAGATATCTCTGGAGGAACTTGTTAGCTCCCTCATAAGCCATGAGATAGAGCTAGAAGATGACGATCCTCAGAAGCAAGGTAAGCCTTTAGCATTAAAATCTAACAAAAAAACTTAATTCTAAAGTTTTGCAGGCTATGGAAGAAACCTCTGATGGATCCTCATCAGAAGAAAAATAATTGTCTCTTCTCTCCAGAAGGGTAAATCAGTTGTGGAAGCAGAGGCAAAGAAAATTCAGAAACTCCAGAAGACCAGGGAATTAGAATGAATCCTCCTACGGATACAAAAAGTATGAGCCCTCCTCTGGACACAGAAGGTCTGAAGCTTCTTCTGGTCACAAAAAGTCAAACAATAGGGACATCATCTGCCATGAGTGCAATAAACAAGGGCACTACAAAAGTGATTGTACAAGGCTTCAGAAGGAGAAGCCCAAAAAGAAGTTCTTCAAGGAGAAGAAGAAAAACCTCATGGAAACATGGGATGATTAAGATACTTCTGACGTAGACTCAGAGTCAGATGATGAAAGAGCCAACATTGCTCTTATGGAAAATATGACAGAAGACAACGAACCTTCTGGGTCAGACTCAGAATCAGACACAGAAGAGGTATTTCCTGACTTTACTGTTAATTTTACCAAAGCTGAACTAGGAGAAAGTCTGAGTGAAATTCTGGAAAGGTATCAGCAACTCAGAGTCAAATTCAAGAACCTGAAAAAGGATCTTGTTTCTGACTCTGAAGAAACTGAGAGTCTTAGATTAGAAAATTCTAAGTTAAAAGAAAAGATTTCAAAACTAGAAAATGATTTACAAAACTCTCAGAAGGAAATAATCTCAGAGGCTCCCAATAATGCTGATAAGATCATAAAAGAATATGATCACAGCTTTCAGAAGTTTCTAGCTAAAAACATAGATAGAAGCAAGATGGCTTCAGTGATCTATGGAGTTAGCAGAAATGGCAGAAAAGGAATAGGATACCAAGGTAAAGTATCTCCACCTAAGAAAGTCACGGACCTAGTAATTAAACGCACACCACTAAAATCCCACTTCACTTATGGGCACACACATGATATGAAATACACTAGTAATGATTATTCTTCCAGACCAAAATTCAAACAGAATTTTGGTAAAACTAACAAACCAGGATCCAAAAAGATATGTGTACCTAAGGACAAAATTATATATGTAGAAGATATCTTTAGCAACAAGGCTAAATCACCATCCATGGTACCTGGACTCTGGATGCTCTCGACACATGACGGGAAGAAAACATATGTTCCAAAGCCTGGAACTTAAACCTAGAGGGTACGTGGGCTTTGGAGGAAATCAAAGAGGGAAGATCATTGGCTCTGGAACAATAGGTAATGGTAACCTTCCTTCTATTATAATATGTTGTTAGTTAATGGATTGATGCATAACCTGTTATCCATAAGTCAATTAAGTGATAACGATTATGATATAATCTTTAATCAAAATTCATGCAAAGTTGTTAGTCAGAAAGATGGAACTATCCTGTTTAATGGAAAGAGGAAAAACAACATTTATAGGATAAAACTTTCTGAACTAAAGAGTCAGGATGTAAAATGCATTCTTTATGTTAACAACGAGCAATGGGTCTAGCACATAAGATTGGGGAATGTTAGTATGAGAAGAATATCTCAGATTAACAAACTCAATCTGGTCAGAGCACTTCCTAATCTGAAGTTCAGCTCAGATGCTCTGTGTGAAGCATGTCAGAAAGGAAAATTTGCAAAACCAACTTTTAAAGCTAAGAATGTTGTTTCTACCTCTAGGCCATTAGAACTTCTGCACATAGATATATTTAGACCAGTAAAAACTGCGTCTGTTAGTGGCAAGAAGTATGGGTTAGTGATCGTAGATGACTATAGTAGATGGACATGGGTAAAGTTATTAAGAAACAAGGACGAGTCACATTCTGTGTTCGTTGCTTTCTGTAACCAAGTTCAAAATGAAAAGAATCTCAGAATTGTCAAAGTCAGAAGTGATCATGGTGGAGAATTTGAAAACAAAAAATTTGAAATATTTTTCAATGAAAATGGCATGTTGCATGACTTCTCTTGTCCTAGAATTCCCCAACAAAATGGAGTTGTAGAAAGAAAGAATAGAACATTGCAAGAAATGGCCAAAACCATGATCAATGAGACTAACATTGCTAATATCTTCTACGCAGAAGCAATTAACACAACGTGTTACATTCAGAATAGAATCTCTATAAGACCTATTTTGGAAAAGACTCCATATGAATTGTGGAAGAACAGAAAGCCCAACATTTCTTATTTCCATCCCTTTGGATGTACATGTTTTATTCTGAACACTAAAGAACATCTGAACAAGTTTGACTCTAAAGCACAAAAGTGTATTATGTTAGGATACTCTGAACGCTCAAGAGGGTACAAAATATACAATACAGAAACACAAATTGTTGAAGAGTTAATCAGTGTTAGATTTGATGATAAGCTTGACCCTCAAAAGTCAAAGCAGAATGAATCTTTTGCAGATATAGAAGTTTAATTCACAGGTGCTGAAGACAACTCATCAGAAGTTCCCAACAGATACGCTCCAACAACATCATAAGAAAATGAAGATTATTGAAAGCATTAAGAAGGAACCAACAATTGCTTCTCATGAAGTCATCACATCTAGGAGAATCCCTCTGAAAGATTTTCCATTATTTTCTAAATGGATGCTTCTCCAGAGATTGTGGTCAGATACCTTGAAGCTTGCAAGGAAGATGGAACTATTCCAGAACTCAACATTTGTAACCTGCACAAGCCAGCTCCAGATGTTGTGCTGAAGAAATCCAGAAAGAGGAAGGCAGCAGGAGAAGGATCCTCTCAGAGGACACTCAAAGTTGCGAAAAAGAAAGGTAACATATATTTTCTTTCTGTTGTAGAATCTATAATTTTTCCAACATCTGAAACTGTCCCCCCTTAACCAACATAAAATCCCTCACCACAAACATTTGAGGATTTTGACATAGAGTTTGATCCCTCTGTAACTCTTGGCAGCTTCTTAAATGAACCTCACTCCCCTAATCCAATCCCAGAATAAAATCAACCAGAACTTGCAAGAGTTCTTTCTGATATTGAACTTTTTGATCAAGACTTTCATTCACCAATCCCATAAAATCCAAACCTCCATCCTCAACAACCATAAAATCTACACCTTCATTCCCGACAACCAGAACATCAAAACCTCAACTCTCCTCAACCAGAAAATGAAAACCCTCTCACTCCCAACTGAAAATCCAAATTCTGAAACCCCTGAACCAGAAAATCAACACGCTACTGCAAACCCATCAGAAGACTCTTTTACAGACTCTGATACCACTACCCGTATTCCTGGAATAACAGAACCTCTTATGGTTCGTCAACCTCTCTCCATACTTGACATTCCAGAAATACCTTCACCATACGACTCCACACCACCAAACACTCCTCGCTCACCAATCCTAATCTCTGGTTTTCCTACTCCCTCACAAATTAACTGTCCAGCTGATCATCTCAGAATTGTCATTGATTTAGAAGTGATGGACCATCTAGCTTCAACCACCAATAAAATTGCCATTCCTAAACCCAAACCAACCTTAACCAAAACAGATGTTGGTAAGAACTTGTTGATTTTTGAAACAGAAATACAAGAATGGGTTAATTATTTGAAGCAAGCAAGTCAAGAGAATTCTAATCCTGCTGCTTCCGATTCTCTTTGGGATAGATTCAGAAAATGGTTCAACTTTGAATCCCAGAGGCTGAAAGAATTGAGTTATGAAATGGCTCAACAGAACTTCAGTGATCAGCTGAAAGCCTTCAAAGACCAAGTTCTGAGCCACTGGGACAAGAAAGAAATTCTTCTGCTAGAAAATTGTCCCTGGAAAGAGCACCAACCTTCAGAAGCCACTGAACCAGGTTCTGATAGTCACCCTCTGGCTACTGCTCAAGAAAAGGTAATTGCAACTGAAGAAGTAGTTGAATCAGAAGATGCTGCAGAGTATTCTAAACAAATTGTAACCTCTGAGGAAACACCAGCTACGTCTCTGGTCATGCAAACTCTGGAAGAGCTGAAGAAGGAGAATTCTATAATCCACACAAGGTTGGATAAGCAAGAAGTCACAAACAAAGAAATAAGGGATATATTGGATAAGCAAGAAGACACTACCAAAGAAATCAAGGATATGTTGGGAAAGCAATAAGAATCAAGCACTCAGATTAAGAGCTTGTTGGAAGCGTTGTTCACACGACTTCCCCCTCCATCTTAGATTTTTTAACTTATTTTCTGTATGCTTCATCTTATCTTCTTTGTTTCTGAAAAATGTCATTGCAATCTGTTTTTAATACAAATCATTTTTGACTCTGATAATTTATGGTTATATTGCTTTTTGATACCTGGAAAAAAGGGGGAGAACGTAATATATTTTCAATAACAATTTACCGGGACTAAGTCTCAAACATTTTGAATATCTTAACTTCTTATTTGTTTCTGAAAGCTTAAACAGGAACAAATTCTGATAAAGACAGAAGGAGATGCATCAAAAGCTCTGATAAGAAGGAACTTCAGGGAAGTATCTCATCTCTATTTGAGTACTCAACTCAGGGGGAGACTCTCTTAAAGCTTTTTGTTATGTATTTTTTATTGAAAAATCCTAGTTTTTGTCATCATCAAAAAGGGGGAGATTGTTAGAACATAGTTTGATTCTACAACCCTCATAAGAGTTTTGATGATAACAAACACAAAGAACAAATATGCACTCTAAATTTGTGTTCTATGTTGTGCAGAAGTTCTGACTGAAACGACATCAGAAGTTAAGCCCCAGAAGCACTTAAGTTGAGTAATCAGAATGTTCTGAAGTATGAAGATCAGAATATACGCTAAAGAGAAAGATATCATGATTTTGAACGGAAGTCCAACACGCTAACAGAACCTTATGTTTCTGACTTCCCAAGTTCTGAAGCAAAGCAGCATGCAAGATTCCTAAGTTCTGAAGCGTTACTTTTCCAATAAGGAAGTATCATTTATAACGGCTACAATCAGACAAGGATCTTCTCATTATGGAAAGAGCATTAAGTGTCCATTATCATGTTTCCATTTGGACAGATTTCCACACCTATATAAACAAGTTCAAAGGCTAAATCGTTTATGATTTCACACCTCTGCTCCATACAATCTCAAAAATCTGCAAAATTTATATTCATAATATACTCCAAATTCGTGTAATACATCACAGTAGTGATACAATTTTTGTAGCGAAAAACATATAGTACACAGTGAATATTTTCTTTTAATTAAGTGAATTTACTTGAGATAATCCGGATTATGGTTGTACTCAAGAAGACTTTGGGAGTTGTCGAAGTAGAATTGTAATCAGTTTGATTAGTGAATTAAGTCCTCGTTAGAGAGAGGTGAAATCACCTTGGCGGGTGGACTGGAGTAGTTTAAGATCAAGAGAACCAGGATAAAAATCATTGTGTCTACTTATTTTAATTTTTAAGTTTCAATTCAACCCCCCCTTCTTGTGTTTTTCACTTCTTCATTTTCTATTCTTGCAACAACTCTTTTTTTAAATGCTATATAAGAAGATCAAATGGACTGATTATAATTTTACAAAGTTGAATATAGTGCTGACGAAGTCATTCATATTGATGACGATGAAGTCCAAAAACACAAAAAGAGATAAAAAGAAGAAGATATTAAAAGAATGAAGAATCAAGAAGTTGTTGCTCATAACTTGCTCAAGAAAGAAAAAAGATGAAAATGAAGAATTCTACAAGATGCTATTCAAACTCTCATCAAATACATCTTGGTAGAAATATGAAGAAGCAAGGAGTTGTTGCTCATAACTTGCTCGAAAAAGAAGATGAAGAAGAAGAACACTACAAGATACTAATCTTTGTAGATCAATGTAATATACCCAAGAGTTGTTGCCCAAATTGTGTTATAGTTTTGTAATCATTCATGTAAGGTGTTTAAACACAAGAGTTGTTGCCCAAATTGTGTTATAGTTTTGTAATCATTCATTTAAGTTATTTAAACACAAGATTTGTTGTTCAGAATTGTGTTAAACAACATGTACTTAAATTAGGAGTAATCTGCTTGTTAAGAAGCACTCATGTAATCTCCATAAAAACAATTCTTTTTAGAATTGGTGTTGCCTCAAGTGATAGAGTGAAGATCAGAATACTTGAGAAGACTTTGGATGCAATCATTATAGATGAAATCCTGTTAAGAGACCATGATTGGTTGATTGTTATAGGGTCAATAATCACTATATTTCTTAGGGAACCAAGAAGGTCAGAATTCTTAAGAGATCACTAGCAGAGGATCATTGTGAGAAATATTGTTAAGAAAGACCAGTTTGGTCACATTTCTTAAGGGGTCAATGGTTGGAATCATTTTTTGGTATTTAGTCATTGATGAGGAGCATGTGCATTTGTAATCTGTAGAGATTAGTGGATTAAGTCCTTGTCTAAGACAAAATCACACGAGGAGGGTGGACAAGATTAACCTTGTTGAAGGTGATCCTGGATAACCGAATGTGTCTCTTTACATTTATAACATTCTATATTCCTTCATAGTTTAATCAAATAGTTTTCTAAAGGGGAATCTTTTCTAAAAACTCAATTCAAACCCCCTCTTTCTTGTGTTTTATCTACCTTCAATTGGATATTTATTTTTGAATCAAACACTCAACCGTGTAGAGAGATCCAACAAGAGAAAAACTATGAATGCTATAGATTGAAATGAAAGAAAGAGGGATCAGTTTCAAACATTCAGGTTCATTAGAAAAGGCATCATGGTTTTGTAAATGATTCAGAAACATCGAGAACAAGATGAATCATAAGATATTCTCTCAAAATCAAAATGAGAAAATCACAATAAGGAAGTATTAGAGGTTTGTAGAAGAAATTACGATCACGCATGTAAATAAAAATCTAGACGGACCAACTCTAGAAGAAGGAGTCATCAACTTTCAAAAGCATGCAAGTCTGGATTAGAATCAGAATCTGATTAAAGCTATCTTCAGTCAAGAAATTGAAGACCCAAAAGTAGAAGAGATTGAAGATCAGCTACAGAAGGGTAGTTTTGTACCCCAAAATCTGCCCTTCCATTTTCTTCAATACATTCTTCTAAGATTCTCAAATACTCAAGGATTCTCAAGAGTTGATCAGACAAACTCACCTCTTAAGCAATGGGTCCACAACTAGGGTTTCATTTTGTACAAGGAAGAATGGGTTGCAAGGTTCTCAAATTACTTTCATGGTTAATCGTAGGTCTTCAACAATTCTCATCTCAAGTTTCAATCCTTGCATCACAAATTTTCCTAGTCAATTGCTCAGATGACTGAAAATAACTACATTGGGTAAAAAGTTAACTGTGGTCAAACATACAGTCAAACTTCAAGATTTTTTGTCAACATAAATATTTTGATGTTATATTCATAATTTGATCAAGGGTTGACCATCATTCCTCAAGGAAAGCCCTCAAATCATCAAAGGTCAAAAATTGCCAAAATTAAGGTTTTGACTAAAGATGACTGATCATTGACTTTTGGCCTAGTGCATGACCTAATGGCTTGAAGAATGATCTCAAGAGCTCAAATAAAACATCTTGGCCTAGTTAAATGGCTCAAAACATTTACAAAGATGCAAGTGATTGATAGTTGAAGGAATTGAATCAATTGATGAAAAGTCAACATTCACACAAAAGTCAAACTTTGACTTTTCGGGTCAATATTTGAATTCAAAATTAAATAATCATCAAGATATTCAAAAAAAAACTATCAAACTTGATCATAAAGAATCAAGAAAGTCAACAAAAGTCAAATTTGGAAAACTTTCTAACACTTAGAAAAATTCTAAGTGTTTTTGTTCTTAACAAAAGTCCTAACTTCATAGCCATTTTTCACTAAGATCCAAGTTAATTTAAAGAAAACTTTCAACATGAAAGTTGTAGGGATTGATGAATTCTACAACTTTCTCAATGAGGGTTGATTTCAAAAAATTTCTTGGATTAAGAGATATAAGTCCATGAAGTTATTATGTTTTTTATCCAACACTTAGAAAAATTTTCAACAAGTTTTGGTCAGTTTTTCATCTCAACTTCTTGGACAATTTTAACCAAGTTCCCATTTGAGTTAGCCAAAACTCACAACATGAAAGTTGTATACAATGTTTCAAGCTTTCCAAAATGTCCAAGAACATAATTTTATCATGCTTGAGCTAGAAGTTTTGAAGAGATGAAGATGGCATGTCAAACTTGAATTATATCATTTCATTGAAAACCTTATGGCCAAATCTCACACCATGCTGCATAATTCCACTTTGCAGGCCTCTAAAATATAAATCATGCTATAATCAGATGATTGCAAATTTTTTTGGGACATTATCCAATTGGTTAAGGCTTTACTTAAGAAAACTTGCCATTTAGGGAAAAAAGATAACATTTTCATTCCCACAAAGCATGCTTTATGCAATTGTCAACTCCTTGAGCCCATACATTGCTTCCCCTGATCATAATAAAGCACTAAAGCAATAAGCAACATGTCTAAAGCTCCTAACCACTTCAGATCCCTTTTGTAATATGTATTGGAACAATAATTTTCACCAAAACTTGGTTGTTCCATTTCAACCAAACCATAACTCATCAACTTGACAACCTGATCAGCCCTTTCCCTCAACCTCTTTCCTAAAACTAGAGATGTCATTTGCAATCCAAAGAACGAGTTCACAAGCCATCTAACCCTCTCAATCTCTCCCAAGTCAGAATTGTACACAAAACCTCCATTTTTGAGCTTTGAAGTCCAAATCTTCGAATCTCTCAAACCTTACAACTTTTGTCCAAACCAATCATCCAAAAACTTCATATACATCATATATAACTCATCCATACCCCTGTTTCCTCACTGTAACATCATCTTCATCATCTACAGTTTTCACTTTCCATCATTGCAACTTGACTTGGTTGGAGTGATTCAGCAACTTTCAGCATAAAGTAAGGATTGAAATAGCTTCAAGGAGGTCCAAGGAAGCTTAATCAATCATCACATTGCACCTGAAAGCCCCCATATGCATTCTGAGTTTGCACTTCAAGAGGTAAGTTTTCCAAACCGTGATATCTTCATTTAAGCATCATTTGCATATATTTTCAAAAGATAAAATGTAGATATCATGTCTATGAAGCTAACCATGTCCTTAAATCCCATTTTAATTGGCTATATGATGAGAATTTTGGAACTGAGTTTTCTGAAGTTTTAGGGTTTCAATTTGGTACCAAACAAAATTCGTTCTAATATTTAATCTATATCTTCTGAAAGTTATATGGTTGAATTCGTGATTAAATTTTAAGCAAGTTTGGTGTTTACATTTTTCAAAATGGTTGAGAAATGAAGGTTTTACAAGATTTGAAAATGTTGTTGTTGTTGTTGCTGGAGCGAGGAAGAAGAAGAAGTGGGAATTCCATTTTTTTGAAAATGGGTTGATAATATGTTTATTGGGTGCTGTTTCATAACCGGGTGAAATATCCACCCCAGTGGTAAAGGAAACACGCGTTAATATGAGGGACCTGGATTCAAGCCCCAGCAGTACCCTTTTGTTTTTTTCATATATTTTGCTTGCATATCCAGCGTGCCAAGCTTCCATAATCCCACCCTGTGCTCTCAACCCCTCACCATTATATGTTCATCAAGTCAAGTCAAACGCTTCAGATTCGCATGTGCATCATGGACCCTTTAAAGTCGGCTGCATTGGATCCATTGCAAGCAATGGGTTTTGTCTATTTGAGACCAGTAATTTCTGTTTCTCACACACCCAGACTTTTCTTCAAACAAGCCGACTCTATTACTTTTTTTTATTCAGCTTCAAACAAAAAATTTGTTGTTGAGCCAGGATATTTTTACTTCTTTCTCACCCCCAATTTGCTTACACTGCTGGCCCATTTCAATTTTCTTTATTTTATTTTAATTAACATTTCTTTTTTAATTAATTTTATTTTAATCAACAAAAATCATAAAAATGATTTAAAAAAAAATTAGATTTAGGTTTTTTAATTAATTAATTTAATTTTTGACAAATAAAAATTAATTTAATTTAATCACTTTGATTTTATTTAATTAGAATTAGGTTTTATACTTCAAATATCTTTTCTAAATAAAACACCAAAAATATTTTCTAAATACTTAGAATTCTTTAGATTTTAATTAGTTAATTTAATTTTTGATAATAAATATTAATTGATTTAATTACACCTTATTTATTTTAAATAATTAAATTGTAAATAAAATTAGGTCTAACTTTTTATTTCACATTTCAAATATTTTCTAAACAAAGAAACAACAAAATATTTTCTTAAAACACTTAGAATTTTTAGGGTTTTTACATCTTTCCCCTTTCTATCTCCCCATGTTTATTTATTTTTCACACTAATACAATTATGTAACTGTCAAAAATTTATAATAGATAATTAGAGTTTATTGCTTTCCTCCCCCATTTATAAACTTGTACCCCCATTCCCGAAGCATTGTAATAGCATAGGACATTTAATTTTCACAATTTACTACTTTCCTTATTACTGTTATTAATTAGAGTTTGTATGGCAAGATAAAGAACAAACATTAGAAAACCTAATCTCGAGACAAATACTTGAAATCAAAATACATTGCACACATGCACCTCTTGGGTTACCCTCACTTGTTGCCTCGGATAAAAACAGTCAGGTCCCTCGAATGTGGGATGCCTTAGCAAAGACCCTCGATTAAAATATCATAGTCCCTCGATGACCCTTCGATGTTGCCTTCGGTAAACGATCTTAGTCCCTTACGACAATTTCTAAAGCATCTTACAAGTTTCCTTCTATGACTGTACGATGACCCACGTATGTCCCTCACATCTAATAATAGGGCTTCCTACTAACTAATAGTAGAGTAGCAATATCTAAAGGAGAAGGAAAAGAACAAAGACTTCTTGAGTAGGTAGATCGCTCGTAATCGCTTGCTCACAAACTAAAACAATTTCCACACTTCGCACTTTCAAAACAATTGCTTTCAAAATGCTTTATAAACACTCTTGAGGACTGATACAAGGGTTATTATAAAGTAGATTTCCTTACATTGGCATTTTCAAAACATCTTTCCACAAAACAAACACTTCCTTTTCATAAATATTTTCAAAATAAAACATTTTTATACATTCTCATCGATACGAGAATCATTACAAATTTGTCGTACTTAGGCATTTTCAAAATATTTTCAAACCTACACAAACATAAATCATTTCAAAAGTGAGCTAGCAATTAAGAGCCCGTTGATAACTATGGATGAAAAGGGTGCTAACACCTTCCCTTTTCATAACCTACCCCCCCGAACTTAAGAAAAATTCTCAAAGATCTTTCCTATTCTTTTCACCCTTTCCTTTATTGGATAAAAGAAAAGTCAGTGGCGAATCTTGCTATCCACAACACTTGCAATAAAATGCAAAACCAAAAGTCAATTCTCCCACCGTATTACAGAACTGGCGACTCTGTTGGGAATACTAAACTAAAAGTTGGGTTACCTTAAGAGCTAGATCACCTTTATTGCTTTACTTGTTTGCCTTGTATGCTTTATATTTCAGTATATGCTTGGGTTTATTTCTTGAATAGATCCTATACCCGGATCTGAGGGGATTTTAGGTAAGTAGCAATAGATCGTGGAAACTGTATGGCATAGACCGATATGGTTAAAATGATGGCTACATTAGTGCGACACATTAGTTTGTGCTGGTGTCCCTTGAGTAAGTCAAGGAGAATGCTGGGCTGCCGCGTGGTGTTATAAGCATTAACTGACCTTAGAACCTTAGTTGACACAACTTAGCCATTAGAAAGTAGTGAGATAGCCAGATTTGGTGCAGACTGAAGTTGGTTGATACTAGATATTACACCTATTGAGATTGGACTTTCAGGATATTTCGGTCGCAATTTAGATGCTTGTGCTGAAACAATGCCTGAGAGAAAGATCAGTGATATTGAGGCTCCTAGAACCCGATTTTTATTTTAGGACAGGTTGAGCCAACTAAAACTTCAAGAGGGTACTTACCTACAAACTCCATGCAAGCTTAAACCTAAGGCCTTATGTGTTTTGTTTGTGTATGATTAATTGTTCGAACATGACATCTTAACATCATGACATCATACCATATCATTTTTCACTAACCGTTTCAAGGACCTAAGGATTTATCTTTGTTCTGTTTTGTAGGTTATGGCCTCCGCTCGCATAAATACTATATGAATCAGTTTTGTGAGGATACCTTCTCAACTTAAAGAGTTAGTCTCAAGGGTTCCCGAAAGTTCTCCATTTATCAAAAGGCATGGTCGACTACTCAGTTTGGTTACCACAAGTTTTGAAGAAGATATGATGAGTATTCTATTCCAGTTCTTTGACCCTGTACATCACTGCTTCACCTTTCCCAATTATCAGTTGGTACCCACAATGGAGGAGTTTTCTCAATTACTGGGAGTACATGTTCTCAATCAAATACCTTTCACCGGTTTAGAGAAAGATCCACAACCTGAAGAAATTGCATCAGCCTTACATTTGAAGCGGTCCGACATTGTAGCTAATTAGGAAACAAGGAGTGAAGTCAAGGGTTTTCTAGATAAATTTATGTTAGAGAAGGCTCAACTATTTTTGGATGCTATGTGTTTTTAAGCTTTCTAAGAAATCTTGGCTTTGTTGATCTATGGTTTGGTGCTATTCCCTAATCCAGACCAACTCATAGATGTGAATGTCGTCAAAATATTTATTTCTCGTAACCCTGTGCCTACTTTGCTTGGAGACATCCTGCATTCTCTTCACACTCGTACTATGAGGAAGCGATTGACTCTTATGTGTTTTATACCTTTTCTATCTAGGTGGTTTATTTAGCACCTACCCTGATCAATATTGAGGAATAAACAAGGTTTGAGGTGGTCTCAAAGGATGATGTCGCTTTCTCATTCAAATATCTATTGGTGTTCCCAATCTCTGGAAGATGTTACTATCATTGACCGTTACGGGGAATTCCCTAATGTTCCACTCGTTGGTATTAGGGGAGGTATTACTTACAACCCTTATCTAGCTCTACGACATTTTGGTTATGCTCGAAGAGGTGGTCCTCATGACGCACTTATCCAGGGTGTTATGTTCGACTACGAGAATGATTTTCAAGGTTATCGTTAAAGGTTTATACGTGCTCGGGGAATGGTAAACAAGGTTGATAGCAAAACTTTAGGACAAAAGAATTCTATTCCTTTGGAGCCCTATCTCAAATGGGTACGAGCTCGTGCTCAAAACCTTATGATGCCATATCCAGTTATTCTACCAGTGATCTTAGAGCCTGTTGTCGAAGGAGACGTTTCTCGCACCATACTCCATCCAGATATGGCCACTGACCTCGAAGAATTGTAGAAGTCCCGGATTCAACTCAAGGAATAACGGGACACCATTGAAGCTCAATTCTATGCAAGTGAAAAGAAAGTGTTGGAGCTCACAGAGCATCTTCACGAGGAGCAAAGACTTAATGCATACATCGACACAAATTGGAAGCGTCTGCGGGAGACTTGAGTCTTAGGGTTTAGAAGTTCATATTTATTGTCTCTTTTAGACCCTTTTGCTTTTCATTGTAAGCCCAAGAGGCAATTGTAATTTTGAACTTATTAATTCAATCTTTGTTTCTGTTTCCTTTTGGCTAGCAAATTTAAATCTCTTAAGGTCCTTGAAAACATTGCATCCACATATCATGCATCATTTCATAAGCAGGTTTTCCAATACAGGTTTCCTCATCTATTTACTGTTTATTTCAGTATAATATGACCCTCGAACAAACTGTTAAGGATCTCTAAACTCAGCATGCACAATTTCAAGAGACTCTTCTGAATCTGGCCAAAGGGAAACAAGAGATGAAGGCTCTCCTCACCATGAAAAAGAAGACTAAGAAGAGGGTTGTTATCCTTAACATGAGGAGAAGATTCAAAGGTCCTGCTCAACTAGTTCGAGTGAATGATGATTCTTTTGAGGAAGATGACAACAAAGAGGAGGATGGCAGAAGTGTCATGGGTGAAGATAGAAACAATCAGGTTTCTGAGGATGAAGACTACTCCGACGAACATTATCCTCCTGCAAATGACAAATACAAGCAGTTGGAAGACCGAATCAAAGCCGTGGAAATCCAGAAAGTGCCTGGATTGGATTTTGGAGAGCTAGGTATGATTCCAGGGGTGGTCATCCCTCACAAATTCAAGTTCCCTATCTTTGCTAAATATGATGGGGTCCCTTGTCCCAAACTTCATATGAGGTCGTATGTTCAAAAAATACAACCTCATATTGCTTATAGGAAATTATGGGTCCATTTCTTTCAACAAAGTTTGGCTGGCACTCAACTTGAATAATTCTATCAACCGGAAGGAACTAACATTCACATATGGGAAGACTTGGTTGCTTCTTTCTACAAGTAGTATCAATATAATGTTGACCTGGCGCAAACTCGTGTACAATTGCAAAACATGTCCATGGGCTCGAATGAAGGGTTCAAGGATTATACCCAAAAATGGAGCGACTTAACTGGAAGGGTGCGACCTTCTTTGGCTGACTGGGAATTTGTGGATATGTTCATGGGCACTCTGATGGGTCCATTCCTTAATTTTCTAATTGGGAGTTCTTCATCAAGGTTTATTGAGTTGATTTTGACTGGCAAACAAGTTGAAAGTGGTATCAAGAGCGGGAAGATTCCAATGGCTGCAACTTCTAATGCTGTGAATAAGCCCTTCATTGGTAAAAGAGAAACTAATGTTGTCTATATGTTGTACCCCAATTTTTTCCCCTAAGATCCCTTCATCATACCATATTAGTGCAATCACAACAAAATCACATTAGGGCTTTTGGTTCTTCTACATATCTTTAGCTTTGCTCTTTTGAGGAGTTACCAAGCACCTTGACTTGTTTTCTTTTGTGATCATGGATATTTTGCTTTTATTTTCTCTCCAAATTAACAAAATACAATATTGGTTTGTCTTACTTGTTAATAATGTAGGTAAAGGCAATGGGGTTTAGCAAGTTGCATCATGGGTTCATGAGTTTATTTCCATGCCCTAGTCAAAGTATTGAGAGATTCAAACCTCACCATTGAAGTTGTTTTGAAGTTGGTATGGAAGTAGTTTTGGTGGCCATGAGTCCTCATCATCATACTCAACAAATTCTATTCACAAAGGAAGAATATTGGCACAAAAAGTTTATTCAAACTTAGCAAAGTTCCACCAAGCATTCTCTTGATCTAGAAGCTAGGGTTTTGGACTTCAGAGGGGCATATATTGCTCATCTTTTGGTATTTTTGAGTGATTCCAAAAACATTCTTCTCTTCAAAGGGTTACCAATAAATCACTTCAAAGGTTCCAAGGAGTTTTCATGAGGAAGGAACTTAGTGAAGAAGGAAGACTACAAGTCATCCAGATGAATCCCTCATTTTTCATATGTGACTTCAAATGATCATAACTTGGTCAATTTTTATCACCTTGAGTCCATTCTTTTTTCATGATGACCCTAAGGATGTGTACTTCATGCCTTCTTTTATGTCCAAAGTAAGAAAATGGATGGAAGTTTCCTTAAGAATGCAAAAGATTATAGGTCATTTCATGATTTTTGGCCAACTTCAACAAGTCATAACTTGCCCAATTTTTGGATATTTTGAGTGGTTCAAATTTCAAAGTTTCATTCAAGAGGTCTACTTCATTCCGTCTTTTTTGGTAAAGAGCATATTCTAAGTGGAAGGCCATGTTTGGATGCAAAAGATTATAGGTCATTTTAAAGAAGAGTTTGAAATTTTTCTAAGTATGGAAAGTCAACTCTTTTTCTTCAACTTTGACTCCATGTAACTTTCATCTCAAGAAACCATTTGATTCCATTCTTTTTCCATTGCAAATCTTGTAACCTCATCTTTCCAAAGCATCAAGAATTATGCCCTAAGACCCCTTGAGGTGGAAATGCCATAGATTTGAATTTGGTAGTTTGAAACTGAATTTTGCACAAAGTCAGAATTTTGAAATCTTTGTTTTGGCTTCTAATCACAGGATTTCCACATGTTTTCATTTCTAATCATGTTTAGCAACTTTCTAGAAGTGATTATCATCATGAAACACACGATTTGACTGAGTTTTGATCAAGTTTGAGTCACACTTTCTTCATGATGCAGACCCACACGAATTCCCTCCAAAACGCATCATTTGCTATTCCTTTTGATCCCATTTGCTTCCCTATAAATAGAGGGTCATCCCTCATTCAATTTCCTAAGCTTAGAGAGCCAAGAAAACCCTGCCAAAACTTCACACGAACCCACTTTTGTTGAATTCAATTTTTGAAATTTAAGCTTCATTTTCCAAAATTCTTTGCGCATTCATCATCCTTAAACTTCTTACAAACTCTACAACACTTAAACCAATCAAAACGACCCATAATCCAAGCTAGAGAAGTCCAGTTTCAGAGCTTCTTACTTGAACTTCAAAAAGGTAGAATTCTCCACCAATTGGATCCAAATCAGGCACTAATCTGTTCGACTCCTTTGTCTGATTCTAATGCTGCTTACAATTTTTAAATGCATTGAGAGTTGAGAGAGAAATCTCAAATTGAAGGTGCTCTCTATTTTTCTGTGTTTTGATTCATATCTCTCTCCATACCTTACATAAATTTGGCGCGATGGTTGTGTTAAATCGTCTTGAAGAGACGAGTTCAATGATGCTAGCCAGGGATCCTAATTTTTCCATTTGAAGGATCTCACAAAATTCCCATTGTAGGGTGTCTGGAGGTTGAAGATGATGACATGTCTCGTCTCAGCCAATGATAGCGTGCCAAGCGTTTTAATTTCATTGGTTGCCCTTTTTCTGATTACATGTGTGTTTCACTAAAGTCCATATCAAGCACAGCGCGTCTGGTCCATTGGATTAGCTTACTAACGCGTTTTGACTTTGATATGATGGTCCACATCTTTTTGGTTTTATTTTATTTTCTGATTTTATATTTTATTTGATTAAATTTTCAAAAATTCATAACTCTTTTTATTTCTTATCCAAAAATTATGAAAAATTCACAAAAAATACTTTGAATTATTTCTGATCTCATGAATATTTTTTTACATTTTTATTTTAACATTTGGTATTTTTTATATTTTTTGTATTATTTTCTTTCTTTTAATTACTTAAAAAATACTTTCTAACATTTTTTAATTCTGAAAAAATTCATAAATATAATTTTACGTATTTTTGACTTTCTGAAAATTTTAAGGAATTTTATGTTGAGGTTTACTATTTTATATTTATTTTATGTTTGTTTTAGCAATTTTAAATGGTTTAAAAATAGTTTTTGATTTTTAAAAAATTACTAAAATTTTTATAAAAATATATGGATCCATTTCTGATTTTTCTATGGCTTAATTTTTCATTTCTTGAATAATTTGAACATAATTGATATTTTTCTCATTATTTTCTAGTTTTTTTTTAAACATTTTTTATCCTTTAATATATATATATATATATATATATATATATATATATATATATATATATATATATATATATATATATATATATATATATATATATAATGTTATATCATTTTTTAAATATTTTCTGGCTGTCTTGGGTTGATTTTTTGATCATGGCTTTATTAACATCATTGGATCCATGGTGTTGAGTTGGACTCCACAAAAAATGGATGAATGATTTTAATAATAGTTTGATTAAATATTAATTCAAATGTGGTTTTTTCTTTTTACCCTAAATCCCCTTCATCTCATTCCCTTCTCATTGCACTAAATGTTGTTGGAGCATGATCTCTATATCATGTCTCAAAACAAATGGTGCATAGATTGCTATTGACCGACCTCAAAATAGGTGCGACTTCTATATAAGTCCACTTACGATTGCTTAACATAGCGCTAAATTTTATCCCGATTCAAATAAATGATCATTCGTGGCCCAAACTTATGATTGCAAGCCCAAGTATGTTAATTTGATCTCTTTGATCCAATAACCTTGAGATTCATTGTGTGGAGGCTTTGGTTCTACCAATCCTCTAATGGATCTACAACACCTTTGGTCAACGCGGATCACTTAAACATCGTTTATCATTAAATGGTACTTATGAGAATTCCAAATGGATGATATACTTGATAAAGAGCAAATGCAACTTGTTGTGTGGAGGCTTTGGTTCTACCAATCCTCTAATGAGTTCCAAATGCAAGTTTCAAGATGGTCATACAACTAACCACTAATTATTGACTTGTTTTATTTTATGCTTTTATTCTTTTATGCTTTATAAACTATTTATTTTTTAGCATTTTACATTTCATGCCATTTTCATCTTTGCTCATTTGAGCATTTCTTTTCTTGTCATTTTTACTTTGCTCACTTGAGCTTTTCTTTTTCCTTTTTCTAAGGTACTTAATAACCAACTTAAACCCTAAAAAACTCTTAATGGTACTTGGACTATTTGGTTAGTACCCCTGGCATGATGGAGCAGTGGACTTTTTCTTGGACTTAGGATTAGAAACCTTGACCTATCTTGGATACCTTGTGATCTCATATGATTATTTTGTCTGGAGCTCTTGGGGTTTACCTCAAGACATTGGGTTGCTTGTTTATTTTTGTGTGCAGGTTTTTTGTGATTACACTCTTTGTTTGTAATATGGAATTCACCCGCGTACAGCCGTTACTCTGCCGAATTTTTGTGAAGACTTAATGCATTTGAAGAGGTCTAGTATCTTTGCTTGCTTGGTTTCAATCCAAAGAATGGTGATTCTATCTTGACTCATAATGTCAAGTTTTGGCTTCTTGTTGGGTAGATGGTCATTATCCTTAGCTTTTATCTTATGCTTTAGGATAGCCTCTTCTTCTCCTCCCATCTTCTTTAATTTCAAAAACTTTCTCCCTCCTTTTGAAAACTCTTCTTGTTATGAAACTTAAACCACTTTCATAATAGACTTGGACTTAGGTCCATGCATTTTTAAAACATTTTCATAAATAAAATTCAATCAATTTAATAATACTTTGACATTTTTTTGTTAGAAGACTAAAAGTCAATCAATCTTATTTCAAATCATTTTGCCACTTTGGTTTTTATCTTTAAAACTTTTCTCAAAATATTGGACTCTTGTCAATCTTTGTAGTGATGCAACAACTATACTTCTACAATATGTAGTGACGTAAGATATTTTACACTTGGGTGTTGAGTGAGGTATTGTTGATTTTAAAATCCAAGCCATATCCTCCACTTTGAGATGATGCAAAATCTCCTTTCTCATAATTGTGGGTAGTAAGTATGTTTTCCACACGGACAATGACGATGATGTCTTATCTCATAAAATTAATCAACACACTTGTGTTTCAAATTTTTAAAAGAGGAACTACGTGTACCATGATCCCCTATTGCATGAAAGGTGGTATGTAGGCACTAAAGGTTCGCAACCGCGACGGGTGCAAAAAACATAAAAAATATATTTCTCTTCTCACCTCCACCATCCATTTTATATACAACACATTTTTATATCCAAAATATACAGATTTTATAAAGAGGTTTCTGCAGAGTACCGTAGATATTTAGGGTGCTAATACCTTCCATTTGCATAACCAACCCCCTTACCTTGAATATTTCCCACTTTTTCGGGTTATTCACTCTTTTCCCATTCCTTTGGAAACAATAAAGCGCGGTGGCGATTTTGATTTTGATTTGTATAAAGTCTAGTCAATCCAATGGCTTAGTCTTGAACATTTCTACCGCTACACTATGTCCAGGAAAGCCATAGTAAAAATGACTGTCATTAGTCAGTGGGAGCAGTGTTGATCTCTAATCTAGCGCCTGTTCAACAATAACAATAAGGCAACCAACGTAGGTCAGACGCTCCGAGAAGGCAATTCACCAGAATTAATATGCCTTTGGCTCAAGCATTACAACATTTATTAAAGGCTGATTTTATTTCACTCCTGGATCCTCCTCTTAATCCCAACACATGCTCTCTAAAGTACAATCTAAATGCGAAGTGTGCCTATCATTCAAACGGTTCTGGGCACAACACCAAAATTGCTGGGCCCTGAAAAACAAAATTCAAGACATGATTGATAATAAGGAATTTGAGTTCGACCCTCCTGAGACTCCGAACGTGATTACTGCTCCTATGCTGAAGCATGACAAAGGCATAAGTGTTTTTGAAGATGTTTTGTATGTTACCTCTGTAAGTGATGTAGTTATTCCTCTCTCAATAGTCAAGAAGAATTTGCTACAAGCCGGTTTATTTCTGGGTTGTGTTAAAGAATGTTATTTTTGTGCAGTTCAACCTAATGGTTGCGGGTTACTAAAGAAAGACATTCAACGCCTGATGGAGGAACATGTAATCTTGATTGAGAAAATTCCGTATGCTGAGAATTTGTGCCGAGATTTGTCTGTCATATCTGGTACTCCTTTCAAGATCACTTCCAAGGATCCAGTAAGGATTACTACCAATCCAAAAGCTTCTCCTTTAATCATTACAACCCCTGGGCCCATCCCATATTCCTCAGAGAAGGCTATTCCATGGAATTGTGGGTCTGACGTATATTATCACGGCATTAAACAAGAGTTGTATGATGAATATGATGAAGAGGCTGATCCCAATATTGATAATATTGCGGGGACCATAAAAATTACTAGAAGTGGAAGGATTTTATCTCCGGAAATCTCTCGATTAATTTGGAAATTATGTTGCTAGCTTAACGACTAACAATGGATTAGGTTTCTCCGATGCTAACCTGACTCCAGAGGGGAGAAATCATAATAGGCCCCTGTATGTCTCCATTGAATGCATGGGCACTACATTGGCTCATGTATTAGTTGATATTGGTTCTTCTCTAAATGTTCTACCAAAGAGCACCCTTGATAGACTGGATTATGAAGGGGTTGTTCTGAAACCCAGTGACATTATAGTTCGAGCCTTTGACGGGTCCAAAAGAATGGTACATGGAAAAGTGAATCTTCCTATCAAGGTGGGTTCACAGATATTTGAATCCACCTTTTATGTAATGGACATCCGGCCAGCTTATTCTTGCCTACTAGGACGCCCCTAGATCCATGGGGCAGGTGCTGTTACCTCCACCTTACACCAGAAATTAAAATATCTGGTGAAAGGGAAGACTGTTACTATCTATGGAGAAGAGGAGTACATGGTCAGCCATATGAGTTAATACATGGAAATGGATGGAGAATTCATCGAGAGGTATAGTCATGTTAACTTTGAGGGAGTAATCCCAAAAAAGGAGGCATGAGATCCCCCACTCAGTGGATGCCCCTTTGACTATAGTGTTATTTACCGAGTAATCGGGAAGATGTACTGCTTTCGACCTGGGAGCCTGCTGATACTGAGGACCGTAGAATACCAAACCCATCTTGGCCTTTTAGGTGTAGTGCAGAAGCTATGACGGAGTAATCCGGAAATAGTTGTCACACGATACTACGCTTAGACGAGTCTTTCTTGAGAATATTACTAATTACCGAGTTAATTGAGAAGTTGGTAATATCCGAAGGAAGGATGTAGACTCTGGGAACCTCTAGAAGCTTGTTCGGCAGGTGATAACTTTTTAGACCAACACCTTATGGGTAGTACCTTCGACCTCATGCTCGTGACGTTGAACCTATGAACCCCATATGTGTGATCTTGTGTGTGATTGCTGCATCATGCATCCATTCACTCATAAGCATCTTTTGAAGAAAACAATATTTCAATGGATTTAAAGGTTGACTATTTGTGAATATCTCAGGTACTTTTAACCATGGATTCTGGAAAGATAAAGACCGAGAAATATAGTTTCAAGGATCCCAAGATAGATGAGTGGGTCAGTCTAATTCCAGAGATCGAGTGTTCTGCAGTCTTTCGAAAGAAGTAAGGATCCATTATTCCTCTCATAAAGCTGAAGATGAAGGAGGGTATTCTCTCTACCTTGGTCTAGTTCTATGATCCGATGTATCACTGCTTTACTTTTCCCGATTGTCAGTTGATGCCTATACTGGAGGAGTATTCTTATTTATTGGATTTACCTGTTACCGGTCGTGTTCCTTTTACTGGTTTGAAGGGCGAGCCAAAACCACATAAGATTGTTGCTTTTATTCATCTAGGGAAGTCTGAGGTAGAAGCCCACATGACTACCAAAGGAGGGATTAGAGGATTACCAGCTCAGTTCTTATTGGAGAAAGCTCGTTACTTTGCCAGAATGAAGAGTACGGTTGCTTTTGAGGCCATCTTTTCTTTACTTGCTTATCGATTATTCTTATTTCCTAATGTGGACAAGTTTGTCGATATTAACACTATCAGGATTTTCATGATTGGGAACCCAGTTCCTACACTGTTGGGTGATGCTTATTACTCTGTTCATCTTCGAAGTTCTTATCACGGGGGAATGATTATCTGTTGCACGTCTTTGTTGTACCGATGGTTCATCTCTCATATGCCTCAGTCTGATGCTTTTTGGGATATCAAGAAGGAACCTCGTTGGGCTCCTAAGATCACGACACTTACTCACTCGGATATTGATTGGTATCATCGAGCTTATCAGGATGTAGAGATTATTGACAGTTGTGGTAGTTTCCCCAATGTGCCTCTTCTTGGTCCAAAGGGAGGAATTAACTATAACCCTGTTCTTGCACGACGACAAATTGGTTATCCGATGAGGGATAAACCAAACAGTATTCAATTGAGTAGCTTCTTTCTGAAGGAAGGAGAAGACCACAGGGAAGCTAGGGAGCAGATTGCGAAGGCCTGGCGTCACATTCATAAGAAAATAAGGAAGGATTTGGGACCTAGGGGTGTTGTTTCTTTGGAGCCATATCTTCAGTGGGTCCGATCGAGATCTATCCATTTGAAGATTCCGTATACTCGGGAGACACCCATGCCTGATCTGTTTGTGAAGACCACTCCTCCTCTATTAGATGATCTAGAAGAGTTGCAGCTTGCTTTAGTTAGGATGCAACAAGAAAGAGATGCTTGGAAGAACAAGTTCCAGACTTTAGAGAGTTCCTACAAAGCAGACTTGAAGGAGAAAGATGATTTGATCGAGATCCTTGAGAGTCGAGAAATAGAGTCTATGGAGAGGCAAGGGGATTTGTTTTCTCATAAGCCTCAAACAGGTGCTGATTGCTCATTTCCTTATCCAAATAATTGGAAGGAGGTTGCCATCAGACATGTGGAAGAAAACCAGAGGTTGAGAGCTCAGATTGCCAGGCTCACAGGGAAGCGCCAACGTATAGATTGATCTCTATCAATTTGTTTCTCTCAAGATTTTTAGATTGTACTTTCATCTTGTACTTGGGATCATTGAAACTTGTAACCCATTTTGAAGTTATTATAATAAAAATTTTCAGTATTTCAAATGCGTTATTATTTTCATGTTTGCAATAGGTCTATAAACGTTAAATCCCTTGAAATATTAAATGATAAAGTAAAAATAATCATATGCATTGCATATCATGCTTGGCCAACTTGACTACTCTGATGGAAGCTCTGGTGGTTTCTCAGAATCAGCCACTGAGTGTTCAACCTCAACCAACAAGGGCAAATGCTGAAGTCCCTACTGTTCTTATATCCGCTACTCCGACTGTTGTTCAAAACCGTATGCCTCAGGGTTATCCGTGGGGAATTCCAGAGAATTTTGCACCTGAAGGTTTCAATTTGGGCCCCCAAGACGCTCCAGTGGTTCCAAATGTTGTTACTCCAACACCTCCTGTGGTGCATGTTGTTCCTCCTGCACCTCCTTCAGTGAATTTGGTTCCGATTGTTAATGAAGATGTGTGCCGTCCTTTCCCTCCGCCGAGTGAAGACTTGGGTCTTTATGACAGAATGGATGATTTCTAAGAGCAGTTTGATAGAATGCAAAGGGAGATGAAGGCTCTTAGGGGAAAAGAGTTATTTGGGCAGAATGTGAATGAGTTGTG
Organism: Vicia faba; assembly: GCA_948472305.1. Classification (NCBI taxonomy): domain Eukaryota; kingdom Viridiplantae; phylum Streptophyta; class Magnoliopsida; order Fabales; family Fabaceae; genus Vicia; species Vicia faba. The sequence continues at coordinate 1,402,080,041 of OX451741.1, forward strand.
ATTGGTCCCGAATGTTAAAGTGCCTGCTAAGTTCAAGGTCCCAGAGTTTGAGAAGTATAAGGGCAACACCTGCCCTCGTGCTCACTTGGTGATGTATGTAAGGAGACTGTCTACCCACACTGATGATCAGCGTCTGCTGATTCACTTTTTCCAGGATAGTCTGACCGGCACAGTGTTGAAATGGTACATGAGTTTAGACAACGCCAACATCCATACGTTTAATGATTTGGGAGAAGCATTCATTAAACAATACAAGTACAATATGGACATGGCGCCTGACCGTGACCAACTAAGGGCCATGGTTCATAAAGACAAAGAATCGTTCAAAGAGTACACGCAGAGATGGCGCGAAGTGGCTGCACAAGTGATTCCTCCCATGGAGGAGAGGGAAATGACTAAAAACTTTCTGAAGATGCTAAGCGCTTTCTACTACGAAAGAATGGTAGGAAGTGCCCCAAGTGATTTTACAGAGATGGTAGGAATGGGTGTTCGCCTAGAAGAGGCAGTAAGAGAAGGCCGTTTGACAAAGGGTGAAGGATTCGGAGGTGTGAAAAAGCCAGCTTATGGGTTCACAAAGAAGAAAGATGGGGATACCAATGCTGTCATACAAGAGAGGAGAGTGAACGCTCCTAGAAGGAATTATCAGCGTCACCAACAAGTTGCCTCATTTACTCCTGTTATGAATGCCGCTCCGACTACCGTTGCTAATCAAAGACAGTCCCAGCAGGGGAACCAGGGGAATAATCAGAGAAGGGAGAACTATGACCCTATTCCCATGAGTTATGCAGAGCTACTACCAACATTGATCCAGAAGAAATTGGTCCAGACAGGACCACCTCCAGCAGTACCATCACCATTGCCTTGGTATTACAAAGCAGACCAGACGTGTGCCTTTCATCAGGGAGCACCAGGGCATAGTGTTGAAAATTGTTATCCTTTGAGGACTGAAGTGAAAAGGTTGGTGAAGTCCGAAATTTTATCTTTCAAAGACATAGGACCTAATGTGAAAAACAATCCTCTGCCCAAGCACGGGGGAGTGAGTGCTGTGAATATGGTGGCCGGTTGTGCATGCGACTTCCAGATTTTTCATATTTATCTGCTTAGAGGGGATTTGGTAAAGATGCATGTAGACCTCTGTGAATTCATTTATTGTATGCATGACCATGCCGACTGTGCTATTTGCAGTACAAACATACATGGTTGCGAGAAGATAAAAGCTGATTTACAGGAGATGATGGATGAAGGCCTAATTCATATAATCAGGCCAGGGCAGAATATGAAGAGGAAGTTAATATGGTTTCTGGATGTCCGGGTGAATTCAGAACTTTTGAAGTAGAGCACTTGAATGAAGATCTCGTACAGTTGCATGCTACCTTCTGCCGTACCACTGGTCAGGTGGAACTCCAATATGGATCTTGCATAGTTTGCTGTCGAGACCCCCGAGGATGTTCTATTGTGAGAGAGGGTGTTCAATTGCTGTTAGACAATGGAACTATCAAGATCACGGGTCAGAGAGATGATTATCATGAGATTGATATGGTTGAAGTTTGTTTGATGGGAGAAGAGTCAGAAGAAGAATATGCCTCCGCAGATGAGAATTTCTCTTCAGACGAAGATTTGTTTGCCGGAAATGGTCTTTTGAGGGCTGATTGTGTCGAGGAAGGTGTAAATGTGATTGCACCTTGTTCTGGTGCACCCGCTCACCTTAAGGTGGAGTACCATAGCAAACTAGCTGTTACCCCATTGGTAGTTAGTCTGCCAGGACCTGTTCCCTATAAATTGGATAAGGTTGTGCCTTACAAATACAACGCTACAATCTTGGAAGATGGGGTGGAAGTTCCCATCCAGCCAATGCCAGATGTTGGAAATATAGCTGATAATAGTAGGGTGACCCGTAGTGGTCGCGTGTTTGCGTCGGTTATTCGAAGAGACGTTGTTGCTGGAAAGAAAACTGATGAGAATGATGAGCCAAAGAAGGCTGCAGGAGAGACTAGTGGAGCTATGTTGGAGAAAGAAGTGGATGATATCTTGAAGATAATTAAAATGAGCGACTACAGAATTGTAGACCAGCTATTGTAGACTCCTTCAAAGATATCCATCTTATCTTTATTGATGAATTCCTCCGCTCATAGAGAATCACTGATGAGAGTACTAGACCAAGCTTTTATAGAGAATGACACGTCGTTAGATCAATTCAGCAACGTAATTGGAAACATTACATCATGTAACAATTTGAGTTTCTGCGATGATGAGTTACCAGATGAAGGGAGGAATCAAAACCTGGCCCTCCACATATCTATGAACTGCAAGAATGATTCGCTATCCAATGTGCTAATTGATAACGGATATGCGTTGAATGTTATACCGAGAAGTACTCTCATGAAGTTAAAGTATTAGGGAACACCTATGCGCCCGGGTGGCATCATTGTGAAGGCTTTTGATGGGTCGAGGAAATCTGTCATCGGTGAGGTGGACTTACCCATCCATATAGGACCATATTTGTTCTTGATAACTTTCCAGGTAATGGACATTATTCCCGCGTATAGCTGTTTGCTAGGACGACCATGGATACACGAAGCAGGGGCTGTCACTTCAACTCTGCATCAGAAGCTAAAATTTGTGCGTGAAGGGAAGGTAGTGATCATAAATAGGGAGCAGGCGTTGTTGATATCCCATCTATCCTCTTTCAGTATTGTAGAAGCGGATGAGGCTTCTGTTGGAACCCAGTTCTAAGCCCTATCCATTGACAACATAAGGAAGAATGAGAATTTTGTGGGTTCCCTAAAGGATGCGCAGCAGGTGGTGCGCAATGGTCATAACGCAGTGTGGGGACGAATTGTGGATCCACCTGTGAACAAGAACAAAACTGGCTTGGGTTTCTCTTCGAGGAATGGAAAAAGCGAAAGTTTGAAGTTAAAGTCTTCTGTGAACAGTTATCATGATGTTTTCTGCAGCGGAGGCTACCTCCATCCGATTGGTTCTGGAATTAATGTTGTTGAAGAGGATGAAGCAGAGCAGGAAGTACCGAATTATGTGACGCAGGGAGTCCGAGTTCAGAATTGGGTCACCATTGATATTCCTTCTTGCGTACATGTTTCAAAGTAATTTGTTTTGCTAATATGTTTCTTTCTTTTGAAAAGCTTTCACTCTACCCAAGGTGGAAGTATTAATGTTGTAAGGCTTATCTGTTTGCTATAACTGTTAAGATCTTTAATAAAAGTTATCTTTGCTTCCAAAATTATGTCTTTTTATTTTCTACCTTTTTCTTGGGAAATGGTAATAATAAAAAAAACCCTTTCAAAATAAATAACAACTGAAAATTAATCTGCATGATCACTTGTTATATGTGTCAGTTTCTAAAAACAATCATAAATCATATGTGCAGATTAATTAAAAAACCTGTTGAATACAATGACCCTACACCCTCTCCCAACTTTGAATGTCCTGTGTTCGGGGCTGAAGAAGAAGATTATGATGAGATTACAGAAGAGGTCTCACGGTTTCTTGAGCACGAGGAAAATACCATTCAGCCATATAAAAAGTCTTTGGAAGTGGTTAATTTGGGTTCAGAAGAAGATCCGAAGGAAGTCAAGATTGGAGCATCATTGCATCTTGATGTAAAGAGCGGGTTGATTGAGCTATTGAAAGAATATATGGATATTTTTGCTTGGTCTTATCAAGATATGCCTGGTCTAGATACAAACATTGTCGAGCATCATTTGCCGTTGAAGCCAGAGTGTCCGCCAGTTAAACAAAAGTTGAGAAGAATCCACCCAGATATGGCAGTAAAGATCAAAGAGGAGGTCCTAAAGCAGATTAATGCTGGTTTTCTTGTGACATCAGTGTATCCTCAATGGATCGCCAATATTGTCCCAGTACCGAAAAAAGACGGAAAAGTCCGCATGTGCATATATTACAGAGATCTAAATAAAGCTAGTCCAAAAGATGATTTTCCATTGCCTCACATTGACATGTTAGTGGATAGCACAACAAAATTCAAGGTATTCTCGTTCATGGATGGATTTTCCGAGTATAATCAAATAAGAATGGCTCCAGAAAGGAATTGAAGTTGACCCTGACAAATTCAAAGCAATTCAAGAAATGCCAGAACCAAGAACTGAAAAGCAAGTCAGGGGTTTCCTCGGGCGTTTGAATTATATCTCCAGATTTATCTCCCACATGACTGCAACGTGTGAACCGATCTTTAAGTTGTTAAAGAAAGATCAAGGTTGTGTGTGGACGGATGACTGCCAAAGGGCATTTGAAAGTATTAAAGAGTATCTTCTTGAACTCCTATCTTGCTCCCTCCCGTAGAAGGAAGGCCGTTGATTAAGTATCTAACAGTGTTAGATAAATCATGGGTTGTATTCTGGGACAACAGGATGAAACAGGAAAGAAAGAGTTCGCCATTTATTATCTCAGCAAAAAGTTCACTGATTGTGAGTCGCGGTATTCCCTGCTAGAGAAGACATGTTGTGCTTTGGCCTGGGCGGCAAAGCGTTTGCAGTAGTATATGTTGAATCATACCACTTGGTTGATCTCCAAAATGGATCCAATCAAGTATATTTTTGAAAAGAATGCTCTTACTGGGAGAATTTCCTGCTGACAAATGTTGTTATCTGAATATGATATCAAGTACCGCACTCAAAAGGCTATTAAAAGTAGTGTGTTGGCAGATTACCTTGCTCACCAGCCGGTGGATAATCACCAGTCTGCAGAATATGAATTCCCCGATGGAGATGTGATGTTCTTGAAAGTGAAAGATTGTGATGAACCATTGCCTGAGGAGGGCCCCAACCCTGAATCTCATTGGAGTATGGTATTTTATGGAGCTGTGAATTCTTATGGTAAAGGAATTAGTGTTGTGATTGTTACTCCTCATGGATCACACATTCCTTTTACTGCAAGGTTAACATTTGATTGCACTAATAATATGGCAGAATATGAGGCTTGCATCATGGGTCTTGAGGAAGCTATTGATCTCAGAATCAAGATTCTGGATGTGTATGCTGATTCAGCTTTAGTAATAAATCAGATTAAAGGAGAATGGGATACTCATCACCCTGGCTTGATCCCTTACAATGATTATGCTAGAAGATTACTACCCTTCTTCAATAAAGTTGAATTCCATCACATTCATAGGGATGAAAATCAAATGGCAGATGCTCTGGCAACTCTAGCTTCCATGTACCAAGTGAATTCTTAGAATGATATACCCCGAATTACAGTTCGACGACTGGATAGGCCTGCTCATGTGTTTACGACAGAGGAGGTAGCAGATGAAAAACCTTGGTATTATGATATCAAGCATTTTCTTCAGACTCAGGAATACCCGTTTGGTGCGTCAAAGAAAGATAGAAAGACACTGAGAAGATTGGCAGGCAGTTACTTCCTCAGTGAAAATGTGTTATACAAGAGGAATTTTGACATGGTCTTTCTCAGATGCATGGATAGACACGAAGCAGGCATGTTGATGCATGAGATCCATGAAGGTTCATTTGGCACTCATGTTAATGGACATTTAATGGCTAAAAAGATGCTAAGGGCAGGTTATTATTGGTTGACAATGGAATATGATTGTTACAAATTTGCAAAGAAGTGCCATAAAGGCTAGATTTACGCAGATAAGATCCATGTACCTCCGGCACTTCTCAATGTGATTTCCTCCCCGTGGCCTTTCTCTATGTAGGGTATTGACATGATCGAGAAGATAGAACCCAAAGCTTCGAATGGACACCGTTTCATCTTGGTAGCAATTGACTACTTTACAAAATGGGTAGAGGCTGCTTCATATGCCAATGTTACCAAGCAGGTGGTTGTGTGTTTCATCAAAAACAATCTTATATACCGGTATGGTGTGCCGAGCAGAATCATCACCGACAATGGCTCGAATTTGAACAATAAGATGATGACTGAATTGTGCGAAGAATTCAAGATTGTCCATCACAATTCATCTCCATACAGGCCAAAGATGAATGGGGCTGTAGAAGCTGCTAATAAGAATATCAATAAGATTATCCAGAAAATTGTTATCACTTATAAGGATTGGCATGAAATGCTCCCTTTTGCTCTACATTTCAATAGGAGCAACCCCATTTTCTCTAGTGTATGGAATGAAAGTTGTAATCCATGTCGAGGTAGAGATTCCCTTGTTGCGTGTGATAATGGAAGCTAAATTGACAGAGGCTGAATGGGTTCAGAACAAGTTTGACCAATTGAATTTGATTGAAGATAAGAGAATGACAGCTTTATGTCATGGGCAGCTATATCAGAAAAGAATGAAGAAAGCATTTGACAAAAAGGTCAAACCTTCGTGAATTCAGAGAAGGCGACCTCGTGCTCAAGAAGATCATGTCTTTCAACACTGATTCTAGGGGCAAGTGGACTCCTAATTTTGAAGGCCCGTATGTTGTCAAGAAAGCCTTCTCTGGTGGTGCATTAATTCTTGAAACTATGGATGGCGAGGAGTTCCCACGTCCCATGAATGCTGACGCAGTCAAGAAATACTTTGCCTAAATAAATAAAAGAACATCTCGCTAAGTTGAAAACCCGAAAGGGCGGCTTAGGCAAAAAAGAGCGTCTCGGTAGGCCGAAAACCCAAAAGGGCGGTCTAGGAAAAAATTAGAGACATAAACAGAATAAATTTCCCGCTAAGTTGAAAACCCGCAAGGGCATCTTAGGCAAAAGTTAGGGACTTTCTTGGCAAGTAACTACGTCAGACGAGACTTGGTCATTGAAGCAACAATCTTCTCGGATCCTCACCATACTTCAACAAAAGCTGCTGCTAAGGATTTCAAAAGTTGTTAGGGGGGATAGTGGTCATTGTATCTCAATGTATCTTTTCCATTATGTATTACCATTTCCCAAACTTTGTAATCATCCATGGTGTCTCTCCATTCGCAGACTACCATTCTATTAATGAAATTCGAGCTTTTGCCCAACTCTTTGTGTTCTTACTTTTATTTAGCTTGCAAAGACTTCATTTATTAATGATAATAACTGTTAAAGCAAAAGGATTAAAAAGCAAAATTAACTTTTCAAAAAGAGAGAAGAGATCTTTACAATTCAATTTACTTTGGTATTTGTGATGAAACAATGACAACAAGAATGGTGATCCCAAGAATGAACAAACTCCGGTTGTTTTAAGAAGATTTACTCCCTTCATGAATGTTTTCTCAGGTCATTTTGCAGGTAGGTGCGCAATCTTTATGTGTTTATCAGATAGTTAAAGACGATATCAGTGGGTGCAAGGTACATTATTGGGTTTATGATCCCATTATCACCAGTCAGGTCTTGGTTCGCTTTTGATTTTGGGTTTGCATGGTCAGAAGCCTCTGTCCCAGATTCCCCAGCAAAGTCTTCCCTCATATAATGAAAGGGGAGATTATCCCAGGGCATCTCTTATTGGAATGGGTATTCGTGATGAAAGTTTTCTCCAGGGAGGTAGGCTTGAATCCCCAATGAGGTTTTGGTTGTGTCGGCGTCAGTCTGCTTTATTTGAGGCTGGTCTCGCAATCTCCAGTAGGCATGTTGTTTTTGGAAAACTGTTTTCTCTGATGAAACCAGAAGAAAGATGTTATATCCCGATATTTTTTTGATTTGGCTACATTCGGATTATGTTTCTCCTCAGTAAAGTTAAGGCAGACAATGGGTGTGGTTCCCGCAGTTGCTTTTACTTCTCTTGGATTGATCTTTCTGGTTGAGGTTTAGCCCATTATTGTTAGTGCCCGAGGCAATTGTTTTTGTACTGGTTATGTATGCTTTTACCAGCATATGCATGATAGCACTCATACATTCATACATACATCATGCATGACTAAAAACCATCGTTCATTAACTCTGACTTTTCCTGCAGCGCTCTTTTCTTAGTTGAATTTGGTTTTCCCTCTTGAGTTTATTTCTCAAAGGATGTATCTACACTGGCTTTCTTGCTCCAGTTTATTTCTGAATTGGATTTATGGATCTCTGAAAATTTTGAGTTTTGGTCTGTACATTTATTTTGCACAGGAAGACTTTATCTCCTCAGCAGGTATATCGTGGTATGTCCCCGAGAAGTCATATTTCCATCCCTAGAAAGTCATTTCTCTTTTCAAATCCCCTTGACAATAAGTGGAAGTCTCTTTATTTGAGACATATTACGTATTACCCTTCCAGGAAGATTTCCTTGGTTAAAGAAGAAGTTGAGACCCGTTTTTGGAAAAACACAAGAATCTTAGGGAAACTTGATTTGTTATCTTTTTGCTACCTTCAGTGAACGTTGGTAGTACATCAGCAGTGAACGTCAGTGTTTGTTATCTTTTTGCTATCTTCAGTGAACGTTGATAGTTCATCGTCAGTGAACGACAGTGATATGATATATTTTCTCTTTCTACCTTCAGTGAACATTGGTAGTACATCGGCAGTGAACATCAGTGTTTGTTATCTTTTTGCTATCTTTAGTGAACGTTGATAGTTCATCGTCAGTGAACGGCGGTGATATGATATATTTTCTCTTTCTACCTTCAGTGAATGTTGGTAGTACATCGGCAGTGAACGTCTGTGTTTCTTATCTTTTTGCTATCTTCAGTGAACGTTGATAGTTCATCGTCAGTGAACAGCGGTGATATAATATATTTTCTCTTGCTACCTTTAGTGAATGTTGGTAGTACATCGGTAGTGAACGTCGGTGTTTCTTATCTTTTTTCTATCTTCAGTGAATGTTGATAGTTCATCATCAGTGAACGACAATGATATGATATATTTTCTCTTGCTACCTTCAGTAAACGTTGGTAGTACATCGGCAGTGAACGCTAGTGTTTCTTATCTTTTTGCTATCTTCAGTGAACGTTGATAGTTCATCGTCAGTGAACAACGGTGATATGATATATTTTATGTTTCTTCCTTCAGTGAACGTTGGTAGTACATCGACAGTGAACATCAGTGTTTGTTATCTTTTTGCTATCTTTAGTGAACGTTGATAGTTCATCGTCAGTGAACGACGATGATATGATGTATTTTCTCTTTCTACCTTCAGTGAACGTTGGTAGTACATCGGCAGTAAATGTCGATGCTTGTTATCCTCCTCTCTGATTCTTTTCTTGTGGTTTACCAGTGATTTATTTTCCTGGTGGGATTGCTCTTTTGTTTCTAAATTTCATGTTGCATCCGCAATGCTACTTTGCGTCTCTTTTGTTCCATTCATACGCATTCATATGCATAAATGTTTGCATGGCATCTTAGGGCCAAAAATAGGGTTTGTTTTATATTTAAGTCTCTTCAATCACGTCGACACGAAGATTTTTAACCTTCGTATCTCCGGATAGAAGAAACTTAAATAAGGGCAGCTGTTGTACCCCAATTTTTACCCTAAGATCCCTTCATCATACCATATTATTGCAATCACAAGAAAATTACATTAGAGCTTTTGGTTCTTCTACTTATCTTTAGCTTTGCTCTTTTGAGGAGTTACCAAGCACCTTGACTTGTTTTATTTTGTGATCATGTATATTTTGCTTTGATTTTCTCTCCAAATTAACAAAATAAAATATTGGTTTGTCTTACTTGTTAATAATGTAGGTAAAGGCAATGAGGTTTAGCAAGTTGCATCATGGGTTCATGAGTTTATTTCCATGCCCTAGTCAAAGTCTTGAGAGATTCAAACCTCACCATTGAAGTTGTTTTGAAGTTGGTATGGAAGTAGTTTTTGTGGCCATGAGTCCTCATCATCATCCTCAACAAATTCCATTCATAAAGGAAGAATATTGGCAAAAAAGTTTGTTCAAACTTGGCAAAGTTCCACCAAGCATTCTCTTGATCTAGAAGCTAGGGTTTTGGACTTCAGAGGGGCATATCTTGCTCATCTTTTGGTATTTTTGAGTGATTCCAAAAAAATTCTTCTCTTCAAAGGGTTACCAATAAATCACTTCAAAGGTTCCAAGGAGTTTTCATGAGGAAGGAACTTAGTGAAGAAGGAAGACTACAAGTCATCCAGATGAATCCCTTATTTTTCATATGTGACTTCAAATGATCATAACTTGGTCAATTTTTATCACCTTGAGTCCATTATTTTTTCATGATGACCCTAAGGATGTGTACTTCATGCCTTCTTTTATGTCCAAAGTAAGAAAATGGATGGAATTTGCCTTAAGAATGCAAAAGATTATAGGTCATTTCATGATTTTTGGCCAACTTCAACAAGTCATAACTTGCTCAATTTTTGGGATTTTGAGTGGTTCAAATTTCAAAGTATCATTCAAGAGGTCTACTTCATACCGTCTTTTTTGGTCAAGAGAATATTCTAAGTGGAAGGCCATGTTTGGATGCAAAAGATTATAGGTCATTTTTAAAGAAGAGTTTGAAATTTTTCTAAGTATGGAAAGTCAACTCTTTTTCTTCAACTTTGACTCCATGTAACTTTCAGCTCAAGCATCCATTTGATTCCATTCTTTTTCCATTGCAAAGCTTGTAATCTCATATTTCCAAAGCATCAAGAATTATGCCCTAAAACCCCTTGAGGTGGAAATGCCATAGATTTGAATTTGGTAGTTTGAAACTGAATTTTGCACAAAGTCAGAATTTTCAAATCTTTGTTTTGGCTTCTAATCACAGGATTTCCATGCGTTTTCGTTTCTAATCATGTTTAGCAACTTGCCAGAAGTGATTAGCATCATGAAACACACGATTTGGCTGAGTTTTGATCAAGTTTGAGTCACACTTTCTTCATGATGCAAACCCACACGAATTCCCTCCAGAATGCATCATTTGCTATTCCTTTTGATCCCTTTTGCTTCCCTATAAATAGAGGGTCATCCCCCATTAAATTTCCCAAGCTTAGAGAGCTAAGAACACCCTGCCAAAACTTCACACGAACCCACTTTTGTTGAATTCAGTTTTTGAAATTTAAGCTTCCTTTTCCAAAATTCTTTGCGCATTCATCATCCTTGAACTTCATACAAACTCTACAACACTTAAACCAATCAAAACGATCCATAATCCAAGTTACAGAAGTCCAGTTTCAGAGCTTCTTACTTGAACTTTGAAAAGGTAGAATTCTCCACCAATTGGATCCAAATCAAGCACTAATATGTTCTACTCCTTTGTCTAATTCTAATGCTGCTTACAATTTTTAAATGCATTGAGAGTTGAGAGAGAAATCTCAAATTGAAGGTGCTTGCTATTTTTCCTGTGTTTTAATTCATATCTCTCCATACCTTACATAAATTTGGCGCGATGGTTGTGTTAGAATCGTCTTGAAGAGACGAGTTCAATGATGCTAGCCAGGGATCCTAATTTTTCCATTTGAAGGATCTCACAAAATCCCCATTGCAGGGTGTCTGGAGGTTGAAGATGATGACATGTCTCGTCTCAGCCAATGATAGCGTGCCAAGCGTTTTAATTTCATTGGTTGCCCTTTTTTTGATTACATGTGTGTTTCACTAAGGTCCATATCAAGCACAACGCGTCTGGTTCATTGGATTAGCTTACTAACGTGTTTTGACTTTGATCTGATGGTCCATATCTTTTTGGTTTTATTTTATTTGATTAAATTTTCAAAAATTCATAACTCTTTTATTTTTTATCCAAAAATTATGAAAAATTCACAAAAAATACTTTGAATTATTTCTGATCTCATGAATATTTTTTTACATTTTTATTTTAACATTTGGTATTTTATATATTTTTTGTATTATTTGCTTTCTTTTAATTACTTAAAAAATACTTTCTAACATTTTTTAATTCTGAAAAAATTCATAAATATTATTTTGCGTATTTTTGACTTTCCGAAAATTTTATGTTGAGGTTTACTATTTTTGATTTATTTTATGTTTGTTTTAGCAATTTAAAATGGTTTAAAAATAGTTTATGATTTTTAAAAAATTACTAAAATTTTTATAAAAATATTTGGATCCATTTCTGATTTTTCTATGGCTTAATTTTTCATTTCTTGAATAATTTGAACATAATTGATATTTTCCTCATTATTTTCTAGTTTTTTAAACATTTTTTATCCTTTAATATATATATATATATATATATATATATATATATATATATATATATATATATATATATATATATATATATATATATATATATATATATATATATATATATATATATATATATATATATATATATATATATATATATTAACATGACTTTATTAACATCATTGGATCCATGGTGTTGAGTTGGACTCCCTAAAAAATGGATGAATGATTTTAATAATAGTTTGATTAAATATTAATTCAAGTGTGGTTTTTTCTTTTTACCCTAAATCCCCTTCATTTCATTCCCTTCTCATTGCACTAAATGTTGTTGGAGCATGATCTCTATATCATGTCTCAAAATAAATGGTGCATAGATTGCTATTGATCGGCCTCAAAATAGGTGCGACTTCTATATAAGTTCACTTACGATTGCTTAACATAGCGCTAAATTTTGTCCCGTATCGAATAAATGATCATTCGTGGCCCAAACTTATGATTGCAAGCCCAAGTATGTTAATTTGATCTCTTTGATCCAATAACCTTGAGATTCATTGTGTGGAGGCTTTGGTTCTACCAATCCTCTAATGGATCTACAACACCTTTGGTCAACGCGGATCACTTAAACATCGTGTATCATTAAATGGTACTTGTGAGAATTTCAAATGAATGATATACTTGAAAAAAAGCAAATGCAACTTGTTGTGTGGAGGCTTTGGTTCTACCAATCCTCTAATGAGTTCCAAATGTAAGTTTCAAGATGGTCATCAAACTAACCAATAATTATTGACTTATTTTATTTTATACTTTTATTCTTTTATGCTTTATGCACTATTTATTTTTTAGCATTTTACATTTCATGCCATTTTCATCTTTGCTCATTTGAGCATTTATTTTCTTGTCATTTTTACTTTGCTCACTTGAGCTTTTCTTTTTCCTTTTTCTAAGGTACTTAATAACCAACTTAAACCCTAAAAAACTCTTAATGGTACTTGGACTATTTGGTTACTATCCTTGGCATAATGGAGCAGTGGACTTCTTCTTGGACTTAGGATTTGAAACCTTGGCCTATCTAGGATACCTTGTGATCTCATCTGATTATTTTGTTTAGAGCTCTTGGGGTTTACCTCAAGAGACTAGGTTGCTTGTTTGTTTTTGTGTGCAGGTTTTTTGTGATTACACTATTTGTTTGTAATCTGGAATTCACCCACGTACAACCGTTACTCTGCCCAATTTTTGTGAAGACTTAATGCATTTGAAGAGGTCTAGTATCTTTGCTTGCTTGGTTTCAATCCAAAGAATGGGGATTCTATCTTGACTCATAATGTCAAGTTTTGGCTTCTTGTTGGTTAGATGGTCCTTATCCTTAGATTTTATCTTATGCTTTTAGGATAGCCTCTTCTTCTCCTCCCATCTTCTTTAATTTCAAAAACTTTCTCCCTCCTTTTGAAAACTCTTCTTGTTATGAAACTTAAACCAATTTCATAATAAAATTGGACTTAGGTCCATGCATTTTCAAAACATTTTCATAAATAAACTTCAATCAATTTAATAATGACAATTTTTTTGTGAGAAGACTAAAAGTCAATCAATCTCATTTCAAATCATTTTGCCACTTTGGTTTTTATCTTTAAAACTTTTCTCAAAATATTGGACTCTTGTCAATCCTTGTAGTGATGCAACAACTATACTTCTACAATATGTAGTGAAGTGAGATATTTTCCACTTGGGTGTTGAGTGATGCATTATTGATTTTAAAATCCAAGCCATATCCTCCACTTTGAGATGATTCAAATTCTCCTTTCTCATAATTGTGGGTAGTAAGTATATTTTCCACACAGACAATGACGATGATGTCTTATCTCATAAAATTAACCAACACACTTGTGTTTCAAATTTTTAAAAGAGGAACTACGTGTACCCTGATCCCCTATTGCACGAAAGGTGGTACGTAGGCACTAAAGGTTCGCAACCGCGGCGGGTGCAAAAATCATAAAAAATATATTTCTCTTCTCACCTCCACCATCTACTTTATATACAACACATTTTTATAGCCAAAATATACAGATTTTACAAAGAGGTTCCTGCGGAGTACCGTAGATGTTTAGGGTTCTAATACCTTCCCTTTGCATAACCAACCCCCTTACCTTGAATCTTTCCCCCTTTTTTGGGTTATTCGCTCTTTTCCCATTCCTTTGGAAACAATAAAGCGCGGTGATGATTTTTATTTTTATTTGTATAAAGTCTAGTCAATCCAATGGCTTAGTGTTGAACATTTCTACCGCTACACTATAGCCAGGAAAGCCGTACTAAAAATGACTGTCATCAGTCTATGGGAGCAGTGTTGATCTCTAATCCAGCGCCTGTTCAACAATAATAATAAGGAAACCAATGTAGGTCAGACGCTCCGAGAAGGAAATTCACCAGAATTAATATGCCTTTGACTCAAGCATTACAACATTTATTAAAGGCTGATATCATTTCACTCCTGGATCCTCCTCTTAATCCCAACACATCCTCTCCGAAGTACAATCCAAATGCGAAGTGTGCCTATCATTCAAATAGTCCTGGGCACAACACCAATAATTATTGGGCCCTGAAAAACAAAATTCAATACATGATTGATAATAAGGAAATTGAGTTCGACCCTCCTGAGACTCCGAACGTGATTACTGCTCCTATGTTGAAGCATGACAAAGGCATACGTGTTTTTGAAGATGTTTTGTATGTTACCTCTGTAAGTGATGTAGTTACTCCTCTCTCAACAGTCAAGAAGAATTTGCTACAAGCCGGTTTATTTCTAGGTTGTGTTAAAGAATGTTATTGTTGTGCAGTTCAACCCAATGGTTGCGGGTTACTAAAGAAAGGCATTCAACGCCTGATGGATGAACATGTAATCTTGATTGAGAAAATTCCGTATGCTGAGAATTTGTGCCGAGATTTGTCTATCATATCTGGTACTCCTTTGAAGATCACTTCCAAGGATCCAGTAAGGATTACTGCCAATCCAAAAGCTTCTCCTTTAATCATTACAACCCCTGGGCCCATCCCATATTCCTCAGAGAAGGCTATTCCATGGAATTGTGGGTCTGACATATATTATCACGGCATTAAACAAGAGTTGTGTGATGAACATGATGAAGAGGCTGATCCCAATATTGATAATATTTTGGGGACCAGAAAATTACTAGAAGTGGAAGGATTTTCTCTCCGGAAATCTCTCCACCTGTTCAAGTTACAGTTACCAAGACAACTGTCGAAGCTCGAGGTAAAGGGCCAATGATAGAGCTTGCCCGGAAGGAGGCACCAAAAGAAGCTACAGTCAAGGATACCTATGGACAAGAAATGGAAGAGGTTTTGAAGATCATTCGTAGAAGAGATTACAAAATTGTTGAACAGATGGGGCAGACCTCGTCCAAAATCTGCATGCTATCTTTACTACTATGTTCTGAAGCTCATGCAAAAGCTTTAATGAAATTTTTGAAGACTGCTCATGTACCACAAGAGATTTCTTTCGATCAATTTGGAAATTATGTTTCTAGCTTAACGACTAACAATGGATTATGTTTCTACGATGCTGACCTGATTCCAGAGGGGAGAAGTCATAATAGGCCCCTATATGTCTCCATTGAATGCATGGGCACTACATTGGCTCATGTATTGGTTGATATTGGTTCTTCTCTAAATCTTCTGCCAAAGGGCACCCTTGATAGACTGGATTATGAAGGGGTTGTTCTGAAACCCAGTGACATTATAGTTCGAGCCTTTGATGGGTCCAAAAGAATGGTACATGGAAAAGTGAATCTTCCTATCAAGGTGGGTTCACAGATATTTGAATCCACCTTTTATGTAATGGACATCTGGCCATCTTATTCTTGTCTACTAGGACACCCCTAGATCCATGGGGCAGGTGCTGTTACCTCCACCTTACACCAAAAATTAAAATATTTGGTGGAAGGGAAGACTGTTACTATCTATGGAGAAGAGGAGTACATGGCCAGCCATATGAATTCATACATGGAGATGGACGGAGAATTCATCGAGCTCCCTGCCAAGCTTTTAAAGTGATTTCCCCTACTGATGTTGAAGATGTTTCTGTCGTTCCAAAGAATACCAGGGTCCGACACAAGATGGCTCCCTTCAAAGATGCTAAAGCTACTATAGAAGAAGGTGGTTGTGCAGTTTGGGGTCAACTTCCTAATATTCCCTACAAATCTGATAAGTCTGGTTTGGGATTTACTGCAGAAGGTCAAAGGGCTGTTCGTCATGCTCGAGCTAGAAGACCTCCGTTCCATATCACCAACAATAGAATCAATGCTATAGAGAATGCTGACAATGATAGTGACTTTGACAACCGGATTTTTCCTACCATTGGCAATGGACTCAACAACTGGAAGGCGGAAGACATTAACTCTGTCTCCTTTAGCCAGGAGTAATAGTTATTTCAGTTTTACTGCTTTAAGAAGTTTGGTTATGTAATTTCTTTTTAACAATGACTTTAAACCTTGTGTCTTTTCTGGGGCACAATGGTCCATTTGTTAAGGGTTGTCACCTCATATGTCATATTTTCATTTAATGAAAACATTGGATGTTTTTCATTCAAATTTTGCGCTCTCTGTCTTTATTTTATTTTATTTACATTTTCAAGTAGCTATGTGTTCTTACACACACCCACACACTATATTGCAGTTCCCCATTGTTGCACCCCAAAATTTGCCCTCCCATATTCATCAAGAATTGTCAAAATCAAGGTCACAAAATTCCCCAAGGACTATGCAGTTCAACTGTCTCCTAGACAGTCAAAACTAGGGTTTGTGTCCTGATCAAGAAAATGAAGATTTCAAAGGCCCAATCAAGTCTCATATGCTTACAAATGTGGTCAAACATCCTCACATCAAGTTTCAAGGCATTCAGCTCAAAATTGCACAGTCAAAACCCTAGATTGCACTACAGTCAACTGTAGGGGCAAAATGGTCATCTGGCAGTCAAAAGTTCAAATTTTTGGTCAACACATCATTTTGAAGCCACAAACATCATTTGATCAATGCTTGATCATGATTCTCAAAATTTGGATCAGAAATCATCAAAGATGCAAAAGTTGCTATATTTGGACAGCTGAAAAAGTCAACTGAAATTGACCAGGGCATAACTTTCACATGGATTATCAGAAAAATTCCATCCAAAGCTCATTTTGAAGAGAAAGACATTTCCTACAATTCATCTTCATGTTCCAAGTCCAAGAAATGCTCTCACAAAAAGTTATCAATTTCAACATTATAGGTCATTTTCAAAAGTCAACAAAAAGTGACTTTAAGTCAAAGGCCATAACTTGAGATTGGTAAATCAAAATGATATGGGACCAAAGGCATTGGTTAAAGGACTCAAAGACCTTTCCAAAATGTCCAAGAACATATGAAAAGCTTAAAAATTGACCAAGTTATGCCTTGTGGAAGTTGGGAAATTTTTGGAAATTTTTGAAAGTCAACATTGATGCAAAAGGCCTAAAAATGCAAATGGGCCCATTTTTCTTCCAAGTTTCTTCATGCCAAGCCTATGCACGACCACTAGGCCCAAATGGAAGTATTTTCATATTTTTTAATTATTTATTTGAATTTATATTAATTTATATTCATTTAAATCATTTTAATACATGAAAAATATAAACCTAACCTAAAAAAATCTTTTTATGCACATTCCAAGGTCAATATTTCGTGCACTTCTTAATTAGGCAAGTTTTGATGAGAATTGATCAGATTTGAACCAAAATGCATGTGGAAAAGATTGGAAAAGATATTAAAAAATCAAAGATTGAAAACAATGAATTCATGAGATTTTGTTGGTTTTTGTTGACCTAGAAGCCTCACTATATGATCAGGAACACAACCCTAAGCCAAGGAGACTGGAAGCTGCGCAGAAAAT
Source organism: Vicia faba (assembly GCA_948472305.1). NCBI lineage: Eukaryota > Viridiplantae > Streptophyta > Magnoliopsida > Fabales > Fabaceae > Vicia > Vicia faba. The sequence goes on from OX451741.1 coordinate 1,402,097,926, forward strand.
CAACAAACAAACTTGAAAAATTGGTTGAAAAACTCAAATCTGATTTCAAGGTTATAGGGCGATTCAAGGCTCCATTCTTGTCTCAATAGATTCCTTGACACTTCCTGGACATATTCCAACCATTGGTATCAACTCAGACCCCAAGAATTGGTAACGAGGCCTTTGACTGTACAGAAAAAAATTCTTAAACGCATATCATAATTTAAGCATCTTTCTTGAATTTTATTTGTTGATTCATGATTGTTGTTTTGTTCTGATGCTAACCATGCCAATGAATTTCGTTTTCGTGCAATACATGTGATTTCACCATTAACGAGCATTAGGTTTTTTCAGTTTTGGAATTAGGGGTTTCCAGGTACGGCAAAATTGGACGTTCTCAACACCATGGTTGTATTCAGGGCATGGAGACGAAGAAGAACGCATCCTCGCGCCTAATTTATGTTGAGAATGGAGCTATTCGCTATTTTCTTAAATCACCCCTTCAGCCACGCCCAGAAAACCGTGGCCATACGTTTGTGTTTCAGAAAAAAAGAAAGAAGATGAAGATGTGGCACGCTGTAATTCGTTAATTCAAAATCTGGCGCGCTTCCCTCCACTAACTTTACTTTTCTTTTATATGGTTTAATTGTTATTATATATTAAAAGAATTCAAAGTGCTTCAGTGGTGCAAGTGTCGCTTTGCCAAGTCCAAGACCTGGGTTCGATTCCCAGGTCTGTATAAAACTTCCTATTATTTTTCCATCTAAAATCATGTGTAGCGCTAATGTCCAAGACGTACCATGGACCTCAAAGCATGATCATCCACGCGTCCTACACAACCAGATCAACGACCACGATGCAAAGAACATGCTAGGACCAGGTCAATGCACTAGCACACGATCCAGGAAAGTCAGCAAATGGCAAACTCAATTGGGCCAGGCTTTTCAAATCAACACCTCCATCTGGGGCCTGAACCCCCCCTGGTTTGATTTTCTTTTCTTCTTATTATTTTAATTATTGTGTTATTTATTTTTATTGCTTTAATTAATTAATTTTCTCTTTTTTACAAAAATATAAAAACATTCAAAAAAATCAGAAAAGACTAAAAAAATAATAAATATTTATATTTTAATTATTTTCTAAATAAATGTTTGTAACTATTTAGTTTTAATTAGGTTTTCAAATTTAATTCTTTTAATAACTAAAATCCAAAAATAGAGTTTAGGTTTAATAACTTTTTATTTTCTTTTTGATTTTTCCCTTTTTTCAGAATAATAATATTATTTATTTATTTTATTTTTATAATTAAAAATTGTACATAAATAAATTAGGGTTTAATGTAGATTATATTTTAATTCTTTCATAATAAATAAAAATATTAGAATTAGGGTTTGCCGTTTAATTTAATTTCAATTAACTCCTTTTTCTCATTAAATTTAAAAAATACAAAAATACCATTTTCATTTAATTTTAATTTTAATTTCCTCATTAATTTTAATTGTTTGTAAAAGGGTCCAACGCCCTAGTTTTGTTTAATTCCTTTATTTTGCGCATATTTACTTTATAATCGTTTAAATAATTATGTAAATCTCCCAAAGCCATGTAACTTTACTTTTCGCACTTTTATTTATTTCGCATTATTTATTTTTCGCTAAATCGGGTCCGGTTTAATTTTGGCGATGTGGACCCGCGCCATTTGTAATAGCCTTAGATTTATTTTTCGCAAACTTTTAACTGTTAACTATGCATGCAAGAATGATTGGCCTTAATTAAAATCAAGCGTAGAACACAAATAAACATGACAAAACCAATAACTGAAACTGACACACAATTCGCACACACCACCCCTAGGGTACGCCTCACTGTTGCCTTGCCTCGAAAGGTGATCGTCGAGTAGAGGATGTCTTAGTAAGTCCTCATGATCCGGGAACCTGTCATGAGGGTAGCTTCTAAGGTGTCTTCCCATTGCTCTGGTGATCACTATGTCCCTAAAACTCGAATTGACCCGAACACCTCCAACGGTGGTGCTACCTACCTCTCAATGGTGGGATGGCACTACCTTAAAGGACTCTTACACAGACGAATTCCTTAGGGTAGGTAGGTTCTCAAGGATACTTGCTCTAATTTCAAACAAATCAAAACATCTTTTCACTAACACATTTTCAAAAGCTTTCAAAAGCAAATTTTTCAAACACTCTGACGTATGAGTCGATCTGAAATTTTTCAAAGAAACTTTTTTTTTAACCCACATTGAAAAGCAAGCAAACAATTTTGAAAACACATTGAGCAAGTATCTAAGAGCCCATGGATAACCATGGATAGAAAGGGTGCTAACACCTTCCCTTTCTATAACCTACCTCCCGAACCGAGAGCAATCTCTTTAAAGGAATTTTTCTGTGCTTTTGTCCTTTCCATTTGGAGAAAATAAAAGACGGTGACGACTCTTGCTTCCGCGACATTTCGCGAACCAGCGTTAAACAGTCAGTTCCAGATCCACCAATCACACCCATCCACTCTAGATCTCGTTGATAATTATTCTGCTATTGTCGTTTATGACTTTGAAAATCTATCTACCAAGCCGAGGACGAAGGTGGGGAATATTGTGAGATATCCGAAGAACTTGCCAGACTCTTAATACAAGAAGAAAAGGCTATCCAACCACATGAAGAGCCGATCGAAGTGGTAAACTTGGGTTCTAAGACAGACAAAAAAGAGATCAAGATAGGCGCCAACTTAGAGGACAATGTTAAGAACATATTGATTCAGATGTTGCACGACTATGTTGAGGTATTTTCTTGGTCATACGAAGACATGCCAGGGCTCGATAATGATATTGTAGTTCACCGTCTGCCAATGAAAGAGGGTTGTTCTCTGATTAAGCAGAAGGTTCGTCGCATGCGTTCTGAGATGTCCAAGAAGATCAAGGCCGGGGTTATGAAATAATTCAATGCATGGTTCTTAGAAGTGATGTCATATCCTTAATGGGTTGCTAATGTTGTTCCGGTACCAAAGAAAGATGGCAAGGTACGTATGTGTGTAGATTACAGATATCTGAATAGGATGATCCCCAAAGATGACTTCCCACTTCCTCATATTGACGTTCTAGTCGACAACAATGCACAACATAAGGTATTCTCTTTCATGGATGGTTTCTCAGGGTATAATCAGATCAAGATGGTGCCTGAAGACATGGAGAAAACTACCTTTGTCATACAATTGGGCACTTTCTGCTACAAGGTTATGCCTTTTGGGTTAAAGAACGTCGGGGCAACTTATCAGCGTGCCATGGTAGCCTTATTTCATGACATGATTCACCATGAGATAGAGGTCTACATCAACGACATGATAGCAAGGTCACAGACTGAAGAAGAGCATCTTGATCATCTGCATAAGTTATTTGAAAGGATGATGAAGTACAAGCTAAGGTTAAAGATGAACAAATGCACTTTTGGGGTGAGGTCTGGAAAACTCCTAGGTTTCATTGTCAGTGGTAAAGGTATTAAAGTTGATCCCACAAAAGTTAAAGTTATTCAAGAAATTTCGGATCCTCATACTGAGAAGGAAGTCAGAGATTTATTAGGACGACTAAACTATATTTCCCGATTTATTTCTCATTTGACTGCTACCTGTGAGCCAATCTTCAAGTTGCTGAAGAAAGATCAAGTAGTAAAATGGAACGACGACTGTCAAATAGCCTTTGATAAAATCAAGGAGTACTTATAAGAACCTCTAATTTTGATGCCACCAGTTGAAGGGAGACCATTAATCATGTACCTAACAGTGCTATAGAATTCAATGGGGTGTGTCCTGGGGAAGCATGACGATTCTCGTCAAAAAGAGCATGCAATATACTACCTTAGCAAAAAGTTTACTGACTGTGAAACAAGATATTCACTGCTCGAGAAAACTTACTGCGCTTTGGCATGGGCTGCTCGCCGACTAAGATAGTATATGTTGACCCATACTACTTTATTGATCTCTATAATGGATCCCATTAAGTAGATATTTGAGAAGCCATCTGTCTCCAGAAGAATAGCCCGATGGCAAATGATCTTAACAAAATATGATATTCAATACACCACTCAAAAGGCAATTAAAGGAAGTGTATTGGCAAATCATTTGGCACATCAAGCTGTAGACGACTACCAATCTATGAACTTCGAATTCCCGGATGAGAACATCGTGCTAATTACAGATTATGAAGAACTTGGACTGTATGAAGGACGTGAGCTAGGATCCTGATGGATTATGGTTTTTGACGGGGCTTCTAACGCACTTGGCAACAGAATTGGTGTTGTAATTATCTCTCCTCAAGATTTCCATACACCCTTCACTGCCAGACTTTGCTTTGACTACACTAATAATATGGATGAATATGAAGCGTGCATCGTGGGAATTAAAGTTGCTATTGACTCGAGAATCAAGTTCTTAAGCATATATAGGGAATCAACCTTGTTAATCGGTCAAGTCAAGGGATAATGGGATACAAATCACCCGAATCATATCCCCTACTGAGAACATGTGCTAACCTTGATTACGTACTTCGAAGAGATTACTTTTGAGCATATCCCAAGAGAAGAGAATTTGTTGGCTGATGTGTTAGCTACCATGACATCCATGTTCAAGGTTAGATGGGAAAATGAGGCTCCCAAAGTTACCATTGAAAGATTCGGCGAACCGGCACACTGCTATGAAATTAAAACTGATGGAGTAGAAGAAAAACCTTGGTTTCATGAAGTGAAAAGGTACCTTGAAGCTCAAGAATACCCTGAAGGGGCATCAATCAATGACAAGAAATTCCTATGGAGGTTTTCAGCCAAAATATTCTTGAGCAATGGGATTTTGTACAAGCGTAATCATGATTCAACTCTGCTTCGTTGTATGGACAAGAAGGAAGTAGAGAAAATCATGGAGGATATGCACGAAGGAATCTTTGGTACTCACTTCAGCATGCATACTATGGCTAAAAAGATTCTGAGAGCAGGTTATTATTGGTCAACTATAGAAACTGACTGTCACCATCACTCGAGGACTTGTCATAAGTGCAAAATCTATGATGATAAGGTTCACGTGCCTCTGGTTCCTCTGAATGTTTTGACTGCTCCTTGGACATTTGTAATGTGGGGCATTGATATGATCTAAGAAATCAAGCCTATTGCTTCTAACGTACATAGCTTCATTCTCGTTGCCATTGAATACTTCACAAAATGGGTTGAAGCAGCCTTATTTTCCCCCGTTACCAAGAATGTGGTGGCCCGGTTCATCAAACATAACATTATATGTTGGTATGACATCCCCGAGAGAATCATCACGGACAATGGTACCAACCTCAACAACACTATGATCACTGAACTCTGCACACAGTTCAAGATCAAGCACCACAACTCTTCTCCATATCGACCAAAGATGAAAGGCGCAGTGGAAGCCACCAACAAGAATATTAAGAAGATCATACAAAAGATGGTTGTGACTTACAAAGCCTGGAACAATATTTTACCGTTTTCTCTTCATGGATATCGCACTTCAGCGTGAACATCAACTGGTGCAACCCCATTCTCTCTGGTTTACGGGATGGAAGTTTTCCTACCCGTCGAAGTTCAAATTCCTTCTCTGAGAATTATGAAAGAGGCAGATTTAGACGAAAACAAGTGGATTCAGACCATGCTATACCAGTTGAATCTGATTGACGAGAAGAGACTTTTAGCTATAAGTCATGGTCAGATGTATCAGAAACGTATGATCAAGGCAGTCAACAAAAAAATCAAGCATCAGGTATATCAGGCTGGTGACTTGGTAATAAAGCGCATCATTCTACCGCAAGGTGATCCCAGGTGCAAATAGACTCCCATATATGAAGGTCCATTTTTTGTCAAGAAAGTATTTTCGGGCGGTGCTATGATACTAACCACCATGGACGGTGAAGATTTTCCGCACCCTGTGAATACGGACATAGTCAAAAGATACTACACATGAAAACGACTCGTTAGGTTAACTGGCCTAGGCAAAAGTAAGGGCATCCCGGAGAACCAAACGGGTTCGGGAAAAACTTAAGGATATATATAAAAGATTATACACCCGGCTGTAGCAGTAGAAATGTTTAAGACTAGGCCATTTGATTGACTTGACTTGTACAGATCAAAATAAAAATCGCCACCGCACTTCATTGTTTCCAAATGAATGAGAAAAGAGCGAATAACCCAAAAGAGGGGGAAAGATTCAAGGTAAGGGGGTTGGTTATGCAAAGGGAAGGTATTAACACCCTAAACATCTACGGTACTCTGCATGAACCTCTTTGTAAAATCTGTATATTTTGGCTATAAAATATTGTATAAATATAGATGGTGGAGGTGAGAAAAGAAATATTTTTTATGATTTTTGCACTCTCCACGATTGCAAACCTTTAGTGCCTATGTACCACCTTTCGTGCAATAGGGGATCAGGTACACGTAGTTCACCTTTAAAAATTTTAAAACACAAGTGTGTTGGTTAATTTTATGAGATAAGACATCATCGTCATTGTCTGTGTGGAAAACATACTTACTACCCACAATCATGAGAAAGGAAAATTTGCATCATCTCAAAGTGGAGGATATGGATTGGATTTTAAAATCAATAATGCCTCACTCAACACCCAAGTGGAAAATTTCTATCTTCACTACATATTGTAGAAGTATAGTTATTTGCATCACTACAAGGATTGACAAAAGTATAATCTTTTGAGAATTTTTTTAAAGTAAAGAGCCAAAGTGGAAAAATAGTTTGAATGACATTGATTGACTTTTAGTCTTATCACAAAAATGTCAAGGTATGATTAAGTTTATTGAAGTTTATCTATGAAAATGTTTTGAAAATGCATGGACCTAAGTCCAAGTTTATTATGAAAGTGGTTCAAGTTTAAAACAAGAAGAGTTTTCAAAAGGAGGGAGAAGATTTTTGAAATTAAAGAAGATGGGAGGAGAAGAAGGGACTATCCTAAAGCATAAGGTAAAAGCTAGGGATAAGAACCATCTAACTTACAAGAAGCCAATACTTGATATCATGAGTCAAGATAAAATTCCCATTCTTTGGATTTAAACCAAGAAAGCAAAGATACTAGACTTCTTGAGAGAACTAAACTTCAAGTGTATTAAGTCTTCACAAAAATTGGGCAGAGTAACGGCTGTATACAGATGAATTCCTAGATTACAGACAAAGTATGTAATCACAATAACCCGCACATAAAACAAACAAACAACTCAATGTCTTGAGGTAAACCTCAAGAACTCCAGACAAAATATCAATTAAGGTCACAAATTCTCTAACATATGCCAAGGTTTCTATTCTTAAGTCCAAGAAGTCCAATAATCCATAATGCCAAGGATAGTAACCAAATAGTCCAAGTATCATTAATGTTTTTTATGGTTCAAGTTGATTATTAAGTATCTTCAAAAAGAAAAGCAAAGCTCAAGTGAGCAAAATAAAAATGGCATAAAAGTAAATGCTCAAGTGAGAAAAGATGAAAATAGCATGAAATATAGATGCTAAAGTAAATGGTACATAAAATAGAAGCATAAAATAAAATCATAAAATAAAGTCAATTGTTAGAAGTTAATGGTTAGTTGGATGACCATCTTGAAACTTGCATTTGGAACTCATTAGAGGATTGATAGAACCAAAGCCTCTCAACAACAAGTTTCATTTGCTTTTTGTCAAGTATATCATCCATTTAGTAATCTTTAAGGCAACATTTAATGATCAATGATGTTTAAGTGATCCGCGATGACCAAAATTGATGATGATCTATTGGAAGATTAGTAAAACCAAATCCTCCTAACAATGAATCTCAAGGTTATTGGATCAAAGGGTTCAAATTAATATACTTGGGCTTGAAAACATAGGTTTGTGCCACGAATGATCATTTTCTCAAATCGGGACAAAATTTAGCGCTATGTTAAGAAATCGTAAGTGGACTTATGTAGAAGTCACACCTATTTTGAGGCTGGTCAATAGAAATCTATGTACTTCACATTTGGATAAATGATATAGAGATCATTATCCCATAACATGTAATACAATAAAGGGATTAGAGTTTCAAATATCATCAACATCATTCGTCCATTTTAATGGATTTGGTTTATCAACCTATCAACACCCAAGACCCAATGTTGTTGAATAATTTGTTTCAAGATATGCCTCAAGTCTGTACCAAATTCTATTTCAAGAATTAAACAAGAATCATGTACAAAAGTTTTCAATTACATGCATTGATCAAAGGTAAAACCCTAAATGCACACCTAAGTCAAAAATTAGTTTTAAAATATGAAAATGACTTGGAAAATTCTGATATTAAAACCCTAAATTCCTAAATTCCTACAAAAGTCAGAAATAAAATATAGAGTCCATGGATTGAGGTGGAAATTTGCTTTAGAAACGCAAACTTGGAAATTAGCAAGTATAAGCCTTAAACTAGATGGTTTTGGGAAATAATTTGTGAAAAATATGAAATCACATTGTAAAATTCCAGCAAAATGATTTTTATGACCTCAACATGTTCAAGCACTCTAAACGACTTCATTTATGATTTTATAGGTATGGGAAGTTAGAACTTTTAATCAATTAATGTGCATGATCAAACAAAAATACTAAAAAAGGAAATTAAGTTAAAAAATTAATCAATTAGGTCTAAAGTTCAAATAAATTTGATGCAAAATAACATAAATGTTACGAAAATTCTAAGGATCAGAAAGCATATTTTTCTTGAATTTTTATCTCAAAAAGAAAAAAGGAAATGGAAATTATTTACACAATTCAACACAAATAATACAAATAAAAGATGATATGTCCAAATGATTTTAATTTATAATCCAAAAGTTTTATAAAATATGACAAAAAATATTTTCAAGTAATGAACTCAGAGAGGAGCCCAAAAATATTATTTATGGATTATTTTATTTAATGGAAATAGGAAAATAAAATTAAAGATTTAAAGGAATGATAAAACCCTAATCATTTACATGAGTTTATTTAATCAAGAAAAATGATTAAAAAAATGAAATAAAAATAAAAATATGAAAATATATTGAAAAATTAGTCTAAAATATTTTTTTTTATAATTTTTGAAGTGAATAAAATATTAAAAGAAAATATGAGAAGAAATAAAAAAAATATCCAAAAGCTTATTTACACCTGTTATTGAGAAAACGTGATGTAAAAAGTATCAAGAACATGTTCAATCACAGAATGCCACACAGTCATCCCTACCAAAGCCATAATATCCGGGTTTTTTTAGTTTCAAAACACCACTCTCATGTCACGATATCTCATGCAATTCTTGATGAAATTAAAAAATTCCAACACCAAAATTCAAGAGGGAAATTAGTAGGACATGCTAGGACAAAAAACTTCATTAAATGATGGCTTGATAATTGATAAAAATGTGCGTGAAGTATGATGCATGAACACGGTTTGACTTGCACATTTTAACAAACAGTTTTGTGATTTGATTTTCTCCCTCAATTCTCCATCAAATAACACGATCCAAAGATAAAAATTGATCACAAAAATGCAAGGATTATGAATATGTAATTGATTTCTTCAGAAGGCTCATGGATTTAAACAGCACACAAGTTTTAGCAAGAGGGAGAAAAATGGATAATTACCTTGAAATGAACTTGATAATGTTGTTGCTCAAATAAAGAGCAAGAAATGGAGATAAGCTTGCTTGAATGATACAAAGATGATAGGTAGAGAGAGAGAGACGCGAAGGAAAACTTGCTTGGATATGGAAGAAGCTTTGACAATGGTGGAAGTTGGCTTGAAATTCAAAGAGATAGATAGATAGATAGATAGATAGAGAGAGAGAATCAGTTTGCTTTGTGTGAGAGTGAGAGAGAGAGAGATAATAGCTTGCTTCATATTTTCTTCTTCCAACCCCTTCAATTATTGAATGACATGCTTTTTATAGAGTGTGGAAAGAGAGAGTGAGAAAAAATGAAGTGAGAGAAATGGGAAGTGAGAGGTATGAGAAATGAAGTGATGCGTTTTGTGTGCAAATGTGGTGAAAAACATGTAGTTTGGATAAGTGAGAAGGGGATGGGGAGTGAGCTGGCAATTTGAACTTAGTTGCACAAAGTTTTCCATGCATTCCCATGCACATTTTTATCATTTCATGAACACCTTTTTACCTCCTTATATCTTCCTCTATGATGCATGAAATGTCACAAAATTTGAATAAAAAATGGAGAGGACACTTCACACTCCCACTTTCATGTTAAAGAATTTTCAAAATGAAACTTGAATCAAAGAGATATTTGGCCATGAACACGTGCTTAAAAACTGCTTGATGAAATGCCTTGCCTGACTAGGTATCCTGTGCGCGCGTGAGGCCTTGCTGGGCAAAAAATTCAGTTTGCATGGTGCCTTCTTCTCACAATTATATCTCAAAATGTAGGAAGAATTTGGAGAAACTTTTTGAAGCAAAGTTGTTCCTCACATTTAGGGCTTGATCTTTGATGTTGGACATTTTTCAAAATAAGGAATATTTCACATAGAAAAGTGATGATGAATGCACATCCACAACATGTTTGATGAAATTCCTGCCTAGCGCGCGTGACTTGCCTTGTGCTGGGCAAAAATTCATTTTGAAGCTCAAAATCCGAATCACCATATCTTCCTCTACAATTAACCATTTGAGATGATTCTTGAATGAAAAATGAATATAAAACTTCAATCTTCTACTTTCGTATTGCAAACTTTTTGATTTGAGTCCAAATGGTCATTCAAAAATGGACACGAAAAAGTTAGATTTTTGCATTTTTAATCAAAATTTCACTAATTGTCAAAAAAAAGTTCCAAGCGTCATTACTTTTTTCCTTTCATTTTTTGGACTTGTGGCCTCTCCTACAAAGCTGGAGAATTTTTCATCCTCTTTCTAGGAATATAAAGTTTGCACATTTTCAATAAAAATTGAGAAAGTTGTGGCCACTCAGAATTCAGCCTTATGGATACTTAGAAAGATTCCAAAACTTCAAATAACTTCCTTGACAAGTTATTTCCAATTCATACTTCCTCTTGATTTTTTTGCAATATGGACCATGAAATGTGAGAATATGGATATTGAATTGATAGTTGACCAAAAGTCCACTTGGTCAACAACTGATTTTGAGTGTCTTTTGACAAAATGACCATTTTACCCCCTTTCATCAATTGAACATTTTCAAACCAAAATTGATGACCAAACTTCCAATGATAGATGCTCATGACTATGTAGAGAAGTATGGGATCAAGTATTGCCCCAAAATCCAAAGATCTCCTGATTAAAATCCAAACCCTAGTTTTAATCCTCTATGCTAGGAGATGGTGAGATGAAGGTAATTGTGCCAATACCTACAATATGATATTCCAAAGGACAAAATGCACACATTTTGAGGTTAGTTAAAAGCATACATATACAAAGATATACAATTCAAGGTGCTTCAATATGCTTGGTGATTACCATAGCAAACCTAAAGACATGATGCAGTAGAAGAAAATCCCCAAACCCTAGCTTGTGATCTGGTTGCATTGTGATAGTATGAGATGATAGAGGAATCTTAGGGGAAACAATTAGGGTACAACAACTTACCTTATTTAAGTGTCTTTTATCTGGAGATACGAAGGTTAAAAAAATCTTCGTGTCGACGTGATCGAAGATACTTAAATATAAAACAAACCCTATTTTCGGCCCTAAGATGCCATGCAATGCTCATAAGTATGAGTGCATATGAACAAATTCAAATGGACGCAAGAAACCACTGGGGATGTAGCAAAGGAAACAAGAATAAAAAAGAAACCCGACCAGGAAAATAAATCACTGGTGAACAAAAGACCCGACTCTATTGGGGGGAGAGCCCAAAGAGTGGATAAGGCATCATCAACTCAAATACTAAGGAAATAATAAAGGATGATAGTGGTCGACAGTCAAATGTGAACTACCAACTCAATTGTTGAAGGTAGCAGATCAAAAATATACCAACTCATAGACGACAGTAAACTATCAAAGGATACACCAACTTCCATTGAAAGTGAAACTACCAACGCTCACTGAAGGTAGAGAGAAAAGAATAACACCAACGTTCACTGAAGGTAGAGGGAAGATGAAACAAACGTTCACTGAAGGTGACCTGCCAACGTTCACTGAAGGTAGAAAGAGAAGAATATAATGCCAACATTCACTGATGTTGAAACTACCGATGTTCACTGAAGGTAGAAAGAGAAAAGAATAATCACCAACGTTCATTGAAGGTGAACTACCAACGTTCACTAAAGGTAGAGCGAAAAGAATAACACCGATGTTCACTGACGGTGAACTACCAACGTTCACTGAAGGTAGAGAGAGACGTATAACACCAACGTTAAATGAAGGTGAACTACCAACATTCACTGAAGGTAGAAAAAACTGTAACACCAACGTTCACTGATGGTGAAATACCAACGTTCACTGAAGGTAGAGAGAGAAAAATGACACTAACATTCACTGAAGGTGAAACTACCAACATTCACTGAAGGTAGAGAAAACAACACCAACGTTCACTGAAGGTGAAACTACCGATGTTCACTGAAGGTAGAGAGAAAAGAATAATCACCAATGTTCACTGAAGGTGAACTACCAACATTCATTGAAGGTAGAAAAAATGACACCAACATTCACTGAAGGTAGAGAGAAAAGAACATAACACCAATGTTCACTGAAGGTGAGCTACCAACGTTCACTGAAGGTAGAGAGAAACGTATTGATAATAACAAGTTTCTCAAAATTCATGGCGTTTCATCTAGAATGGGTCTCAAATTCTTCTTTAACCAAGGCATTCCGCCTGGAAAGGGTAATATAAATTGTCTCAAATAAAGAGACTACCACTTGTAAAGATTTCACAACGAACTATATTTGCCATATTGAAATACTTGCCATCCATTGGAGAAATTTGACAATGAATTTCAAACTATCCACTCAGAGATGATAGAAAAAAAAGTAACGCCGACTTTTACGGGGAAGTACAAGTTGCTCAAATAAAGAGACCTGCTACTTGCTGTTATGGGAAGGATTATAAAAATGACTTCCTGGGGAAAGAAATATGGCTTCCTGGGGAAATGCCAATATACTCCTGTTGAGGAGGTAAAAGTCATCTCGTGCCAAAATAAATGCACATTCTCAAACCAAAGCTTGAATCTTGCAGAAATCCAAAGTAATAATATTGTTGGAGATCAAAGATTTAAACCAGAAATAAATTGGAATGAAACAGTCAACCAAAATACATCCTTTGAGAAATAAACTCAAGAGGGATATCCAAATCATCCAGACAAAGAGCTGTACAGGAAGGCTAAAGCAAAAATCTTCTATGAGGGATAGCTCAGTGGGGAAATTGAAAGAATATACACTTTCTACTTAAGGTTGGTACTCTATTGGAGAGAGGAAAAAAACTCTACAAAACAGGGTAATATGTCAACAAAATATTAATGAAAGCGAATGAGCAATGATTTGATAAATTCAACTATGCATGATGTATGTATGAATGCATGAGCGTTATCGTGTATATGTTGACAAAACAGATATATAACACTGGAGATAACCAGACGAAACTAACATGGGTACAATCAATACTCAGCTATATCACATCCAAGACGAAGATTCCATAAGAAAGTAAGCACCAATTGAGGAAACAAAATCCTATTTCGCGGCTTAACTTCACTGGGAAGGAACATAATCCAAAAATAATCAAATCATATCAATACATCAGTACAGGTACATGGATATAACATCCTCCTCCAGGCTTCACCAGGGAATACCACACAGACTTCTATAGGGAAAACAAATGCTTCACAGTCTGTACTTCTACTGGGGATTGCAATACTGATTTCAATAAGGCAGATGAAAACCATATCGTCAAAACATCAACTGAGGATCTCAAGCTGACTTCATTGGGGAAATATCATACAGACTTCACTAGGGGAGATAGTGGCTCATAATCGAGATACCAACTTGAGACCTCGTGCTGACTCCATTGGGGAGATATCATATAAACTTCATTAGGGGAGATAGTGCCTCATCATTGAGATACCAACTGGAGACCTCATGCTGACTTCATTGGGGAGGACAACACCACATCTTCGAGAGGAAATCAAGATACATTCTTCAACATTGAGATTGAGTATTGCACCAACCTCTCTGGGGAGAAAGTATGAAACCTCACGGGGATAACAACTTGGGGAGTTATGAAGTCAAACATTTCAGTAAGAAATCAAATTTATGGGGATTTTAAATCAAATCCAGCACTTGGCGGGTGAAAACCCAAAAAGTTGATAACCATTTCAACACTTCTTCAATCAGACATTTCTCTTGCCTGAATGCCGAGCAAACAAACAATATGTTAATGCTATCAAAAGAAGATGTTTTGCAAATGAGTCCAATATCAGCATGTACGGGGAGACGAGACTTTTACCAAATAAGTGAAGCCTTCACTAGGGAATCTTGGATAGAGTCTTCATATCATGCAAACCTGAGGTTCAAATGAAACAATACTTGGTTGGGAAAACAGGACCATAAACCCAACACCGAGCCATACATCAATTGGTATCATCTTCAATTATCTGAGCAACACAAGAAGATCATACTTATTCTAACAAAAGTGCCATGGGATAGCCTTCCCGGGGAATCAAAAATTTAACACTCTAGCAATAGGTCAAAATTATGGGGATTTTAAATCAGAATCAACACTTGGTGAGAGGAAAAACCCATAAATTTAATGACTGTCCCAAAACTTCTTCGAAAATATACTGCCCTGGTCTAGTTTCCTAGGAAATAAATACCAACAATAAAGCCAACACTGCAAAAAGAGCGACATTTTGCAAATAGTTCCATCTCAGCACACAACGAGAGAAGAAGCTTTCATCATATGAGTGAAGATTCACGGGGGAATCTGGTATAGAGGCTTCAGACCATGTAAAGCCAAAATAAAAAATGAACCAAGACTTGACTGGGGACAATGGGATCACAAACCCAATATTACATCTTATGCCAATTGGTATCATCTTCAATATACAAAAATCATGCGCATACCAGCGAAAATGACCTGAGAGAACCTTCCTGGGGGAAAACAAAACTTCCCCCAAATTACTGGAATTCGTCCATTCCCAGGACCACCACTTTTGTTTTCCTCTTGAATCATAAAATCTAAAGTAAAAGTAATTTGTAAATTCTTTTCGAATTTTTTTTTTGTTATTTAATCCTTTTGCTTTGAAAATTACTATCAATAATAAATGGAGTCTTTGTAAGCAAAATAAAATAAGAATTACAAAGAATTGGATAAAAGATCAAACTTTATTAATAGAATGGTAGTCTGCGAATGGCGAGACTCCACAAATGATTACAAAGTTCGGAAAATGGTAATATATAATGGAAAAGATACATTGAAATACAATGACCACTATTCTCCCTAACAACTTTGAAATCCTGAGCAGCAACTTCTGTTGAAGTATGGTAAGGATCCAAGAAGATTGTTGCTTCAATGATCAAGTATTATCCGATGTAGTTACTTTCTAAGAAAGTCCCTAACTTTTGCCTAAGCTACCCTTGCGGGTTTTTAACTTAGCGGGAAAATTTATTCTGTTTACGTCTCTAATTTTTTTCTAGATCGCCCTTTCGGGTTTTCGGCCTACCGAGACGCTCCTTTTTGCATAAGTCGCCCTTTCAGGTTTTCGACTTAGCGGGTTGTTCTTTTATTTCTTTAGGCGAAGTATTTCTTGACTGCATCCGCATCTAGGGGATGTGGGAACTCATCGTCATCCATAGTTTCAAGAATTAATGCACCGCCAGAGAAAGCTTTCTTGACAACATACGAGCCTTCAAAATTGGGAGTCCACTTGCCCCTAGAATCAACGTTAAAAGACATAATCTTCCTGAGCACGAGGTTGCCTTCTCTAAATTTACGAGGTTTGACCTTCTTATCAAATGCTTTCTTCATTCTCTTCTGATATAACTGCCCATGACACAAAGCCTTCATTCTCTTCTCTTCAATCAAATTCAATTGATCAAACCTGTTCTAAACCCATTCAGCCTTTGACAACTTGGTTTCCATTATCATGCGTAAAGAGGGAATCTCAACCTCGACTGGGAGCACTAATTCCATACCATACACAAGGGAGAACAGGGTTGCTCCCATTGAAGTGCTGACAGATGTCCGATATCATGTAAAGCAAAAAGGAGCATTTCATGCCAATCTTTATAAGTAAAAACCATCTTCTAGATGATCTTCTTAATATTCTTATTAGCAGGTTCAACGACCCCATTCATCTTTGGCCTGTACGGAGATAAATTGTGATGGACAATCTTAAATTCTTCACAAAGTTTTGTCATCATCTTGTTATACAGATTCGAGCCATTATCGATGATAATTCTGCTTGGCACACCATATCGACATATGAGATTGTTCTTAATGAAGCGCACTACCACCTGCTTAGTAACATTAGCATATGAAGCAACCTCCACCCATTTGGTGAAGTAATTAATTGCTACCAAGATAAAGCGGTGTCCATTCAAAGCTTTGGGTTCAATCATTCCAATCATGTCAATACCCCATATAGAGAAAGGCCACGGGGAAGAAATAACATTGAGAAGCGTCAGAGGTACATGAATTTTGTCCATATAAATCTGGAATTTATGGCACTTCTTTGCAAATTTGTGATAATCAGATTCCATTGTCAGCCAATAGTAACCTGCCCTTAGCATCTTCTTAGCCATCAAATGTCCATTAGCATGAGTGCCAAAGGAACCTTCATGAATCTCATGCATCAACATGTCTGCTTCGTGTCTATCCACGCATCTGAGCAAGACCATGTGATAATTTCTCTTGTACATCACATTTTCACTGAGGAAGAAGTTGTCAGCCAATCTTCTCAATGTCTTTCTATCTTTATTTGATGCACCAATCAGATATTCCCGTGTCTGGAGAAAATGCTTGATATCATAATACCAAGGTTTCTCATCTGCTACCTCTTCTGTTGTAAACACATGAGGGGCCTATCCAGTCGCCGAACTATAATTTGAGGTATATCATTCCAAGTATTCACTTGATACATAAAAGCCATAGTTGCCAGAGCATCTGCCATTTGATTTTCATATCTGGGGATGTGATGTAATTCAACTTTATTAAAGAAGGGTAACAATCTTCTAGCATAATCTTTGTAAGGGATCAAGCCAGGGTGACGAGTATCCCACTCTCCTTTAATCTGATTTACTACCAAAGATGAATCACCATACACATCTAGAGTTTTAATTCTGAGATCAATAGCTTCCTCGAGACCCATGATGTAAGCCTCATACTCTGCCATATTATTGGTGCAATAGAATGTTAACCTTGTAGTAAAAGGTATATGTGATCCATGAGGAGTGATGATCACATCACCAATTCCTTTACCATAAGCATTCACAGCTCCATCAAATATCAAGCTCCAACGAGACTCAGGATCAAGACCTTCCTCAGGTAATGGTTCATCACAATCTTTCACTTTCAGAACATCATATCCTCATCAGGGAAATCATACTTCACAGACTGATAATCATTAACTGGATGGTGAGCAAGGTAATCTGCCAACACGCTGCTTTTAATAGCTTTTTGAGTGCGATATTCAATGTCATATTCAGATAATAACATCTGCCAACATGCAATTCTCCCAATGAGAGCAGACTTTTCAAAAATGTACTTGATTGAATCCATTTTAGAGATCAACCAAGTGGTGTGATTCAACATATACTGCCGCAAACGTTTTTCCGCCCAGGCCAGAGCACAACATGTCTTTTCCAGCATAGAATACCGTGACTCACAATCAGTAAATTTTTTTCTGAGATAATAAATGGCATACTCTTTCTTCCTTGTTCCATCTTGTTGTCCCAGAATACAGCCCATGGAATTATCTAACACTGTTAGATACATAATCAATGGTCTTCCTTCAACAGGAGGGAGCAAGATAGGAGGTTCAAGTAGATATTCTTTAATACTTTCAAATGCCCTTTGGCAGTCATCTATCCATACACAACCTTGATTTTTCTTTAACAACTTAAAGATCGATTCACACGTTGCAGTCATGTGAGAAATGAATCTAGAGATGTAATTCAAACGCCCGAGGAAACCTCTGACTTGCTTTTCAGTTCTCGGCGCTGGCATTTCTTTGCTTTGACTTTATTAGGGTCAACTTCAATCCCTCTTTGGCTGAAAATGAAACCCAATAATTTCCCTGATCGAACACCGAAGGTGCATTTATTTGGATTCAAGTGGAGACAATACTTCCTCAAACGCTGAAACAATTTCAACAAATATTCTATATTCCCTTCTTCAATATGGGGTTTAGCAATCATATCATCAACATATACCTCAATTTCCCTGTGCATCAGATCATGGAATAGGATTGTCATAGCCCTCTGGTATGTTGCACCAACGTTCTTCAACCCGAAGGGCATCACTCTGTAACATAATGTTCCCCAGGTGTGATAAACATTGTTTTTTCCATGTCCCCGTGAGCCATCCTTATTTGATTATATCCGGAAAATCCGTCCATGAACGAGAAAATTTTGAATTTTGTTGTGCTATCCACTAACATATCGATGTGCGGAAATATAAAATCATCTTTCGGACTAGCCTTATTTATATCTATGTAATCTACGCACATGCGATCTTTTCCGTCTTTCTTCGGTACTGGGACAATATTGGCAATCCACTGAGGGTACACTGATGTCACAAGAAAACCGGCATGAATCTGCTTTAGAACTTCTTCCTTGATTTTTACTGCCATATCTGGGTGGGTTCTTTTCAATTTCTATTTGATTGGCCAGCACTCTGGCTTCAATGATAAATAGTGCTCTATAATATTTGTATCCAAACCAGGCATATCTTCGTAAGGCCAAGCAAAAATGTCCACATATTCTTTCAACATCTCAATTAACCTGCTCTTCACATCAGGATGAAACAATGCTCCAATCTTGACTTCCTTCGGATCTTCTTTTGAACCCAAATTGATTACTTCCAATGGCTCTTTATATGGCTGAATTGAATTCTCCTCATGCTCAAGCAACCATGAGACCCCTTCTGGAATCTCATCATAGTCTTCTTCTTCGGACCCATACACAGGACATTCAAAGTTGGGATAAGGTGCAGGGTCATTGTATTCAACATGTTTTTTAATTAATCTGCACATATGATTTATGATTGCTTTTAGAAACTGACACATATAACAAGTGATTATGCAGATTCAATTTCCGTTATTATTTATTTTGAAATATTTTTTCTAATTACCATTTCCCAAGAAAAAGCATAAAAATAAAAAACACAATTTGGGAAACAAAGACAACTTTTATTATTGATTTTAAAGATCAAAGAAAACAGATAAGCACATACAATGTCAATACTTTCACCTTGGGCAGAGTGAAAGCTTTTCGAAAAGATTAACAAAAACAAATTACTTTCAGACATGTATGCAAGAGGGAACATCAATGGTGATCCAGTTTTGAACCCTAACTCCATGCATCACATAATTTGGCATTTTTGGCTCTACTTCATCTTCCACAATGGCATTAATCCCAGAAACAATTGGATGAAGATAACCCCCGCTACGAAAGATATCCTGATACTTGTCTGCAACAGACATTAGCTACATGCTCTTACCTTTATCATTCTTCACTGAGAATCCAAAACCAGTGTTGTTCTTGTTTACCGGTGGATCAACAATCTATCCCCATACTTCACTATGGCCATTACGCACAACCTGTTGTGCATCCTTAAACGAAGCTATAGAATTCTCATTTCCTCTTATATTATCAATAGATACAGCCTGGAACTGGATTCCAACAACAACTTCATCCACTTCCATAATACTAAAAGAGGACAAATGAGATATCAATAATGCTTGTTCTCCATTTATGATTACCACTTTTCCTTCACGTACAAAATTCAACTTCTGGTGTAAAGTTGAAGTGACATCCCCTGCCTCATGTATCCATGGTCGTCCCAGTAAACAGCTGTAAGCGGGTATATGTCCATGACTTGGAAAGTAATCTGAAACAAATGTGGGCCTATATGAATAGGCAAGTCCACTTCACCAACAACAGATTTCCTTGATCCATCAAACACTTTCACAATAATACCACTCGGGCGCATGGGCATTCCTTCATATTTCAAATTCATAAGCAAGCTCATCGGTATAACGTTCAATGCAGATCCATTATCAATCAGTACATTGGATAATGAATCATTTTTGCAGTTCATAGAGATGTGGAGGGCCAAATTGTGATTCCTTCCTTCATCGGGCAGTTCAACGTCACATAAACTTAGGTTATTACATGATGTAATGTTCCCTACCACACTTCCGAATTGGTTTATTGGCATATCACTTTCCATGAAAGCTTATTCCAATACCCTCATTAAAGATTCTCTGTGAGCAGAGGAGTTCATAAGCAAAGCCAACATAGATATTTTTTACGGAGTCTGCAACAATTAATATATGATCCTGTAGTCGCTCATCTTTATAATTTTCAATATATAATCTACCTCTTTTTCTAGCGTAGCTCCACTAGATTCCCCTACTGCCTTCTTGGGTTCAACTCGTTCTATAACTTTCTTTCCAGCATTATCATTTCCACGAACAATTGGTGCAAATACACGACCATTGCGGGTCACTCTGCTAGTCTCAGCAATATTTCCAACATTAGATATAAGATGGATGGGAATTTCCACACCATCCTCTAAAATTGTAGAATTATACTTGTAGGGTACAACCTTGTCTGACTTGTAAGGGACATGACTCGGCAAGCTAATCACTAATGGAGTAATAGTTGGCTTGCCATGATATTCAACTTCAAAAGGGGTGAGTTTACCAAAACAAGGCACAATAACATTCACTCCCTCTTCAACACCATCAGTCATTACAGAGTCATCTTTGGAAAACATATCTTCATCCGAGGAGAAGAACTCATACGCAGAGGCATACTCATCATCTGACGCAGTCCCATCCAAACAATCTTCAATCATACTAACATAATCATCCTTATTTCCTGAAACCTTGATGGTACCATTGTCCAACAGTAACTGAATACCTTTTCTCACAATGGAACAACCACGCGAATCTCTGCAGCAGATTCGGCAAGATCCATAATGGTGCCTTTCTTGACCTTCCATATGGCAGAAGGTGTCATGCAACTGCACCAAATCATCATTCATATATTCCACATCAAAGATTCTGAACTCTCCAGGACTTCCAGAAATAATGTTTACTTCCTCCTCATACTCTGCCCTAGGCCTGATTATATGGATGAGGCCCTCATCCATCATCTCTTGCAAATCAACCTTTATCTTGTCACAACCCTGTATATTTGTGCTGCAAATACCACAACCAGCATGGTCATGTGTATAGTAACTAAAATCGTAGAAGTCTCCATGCATTTTTACCCAATATCCTCTAACCAATTTAATATCGAAAATTCAGAAGTCGCCTGGACAAGCAGCCACCATGTTCATAGCATTTTCTCCCCCATGCATGGGCAAAGGATTATCTTTCATGTTAGGCCCAACATCTTTAAAGGATAAGAGACCAGTCCTCACCAATTTTTATACTTCAGTTTTCAAAGAATAGAAGTTCTCAGCATTGTGCCCTGGTGCTCCCTAATGGAAAGCACATGTTTGGTCTGCCTTATAATACCAAGGCAACGATGATGGTATAGCGGGAGGTGGTCTAGTCTGAACCAAATTATTTTGAATTAACTCCGAGAGTAATTTTGTATAGCTCATAGGGATAAGGTCATAATTATCTGTTCTCTGATTATACCCTTGATTCCCCTGATGGGATGGTCTCTGATAAGTAACTGTGGTTGGAGCCACACCAACAATTGGAGTTACTGAGGGGACCTGTTGACGATGTTGATACTTTCTTCTAGGGGGATTAACCCTCTTCTCTTGAATAACAACATTTGTATCTCCTTCCTTCTTCTTGGCAAACCCATATGATGGCTTCTTTGCACTTCTGGAACTTTCACTTTTTGTTAGACTACCCTCTCTTACATCCTCTTCCAAATGGATACCCATGCCCACCATTTCAGTAACGTCACTTGGCGCACTCACTACCATCCTCTCATAGTAGAAAGCAACCAGAGTCTTCAAGAAAATATTAGTCATCTCCTTTTCTTCCATTGGAGGGATCACTTGGGTGGCTACCTCACGCCATCTCTGTGCATATTCTTTGAATGATTCCATGTCTTTCTGGACCACGACCCTGAGTTGATCACGGCCAGACACCATGTCCACATTGTATTGTCTGATGAATGCTTCTCCCAAGTCGTTGAAAGTATGGATATTGACACTGTCCAAACTCATGTACCACTTCAACGCAGCACCAGTCAAGCTATCCTAAAAAAAGTGAATCAATAGACACTGATCATCAGTGTGGGTAGACATTCTTCTTGCATACATCACAAGATGAGCACGAGGACAAGTATTTCTGTTGTACTTCTCGAATTCTGGAACTTTAAACTTTGCAGGTATCTTGACATCCAGGACCAAACATAAATCATTCACATTTTGCCCGAACAATTCCTTTCCTCTGAGAGCCTTCATCTCCCTCTGCATTTTGTCAAAATGATCCTAAAAATCATACATTCGATCATAGAGACCCAAACCTTCACTCTGCGGAAGAAAATAACGATAAGCTTCATCATTAACAAAAGGCACAACATTCACCAAAGGAGGTGCAGCAGGAGTAACATGCACCACAGGAGGTGCATGACTAATAGTAGTCTGAACAACTGGAGTAACTTGAGGAACAAGATAGAAACCTTTAGGCATAAAGTTCTCCGGCATTCCCCATGGATAACCTTGAGGCATGTGATTCTGAACAATAGCCGGAGTAGCAGATACAGGAGCAGCCAGAGCTTCAGTAGTAACTATTGTTTGTTGAGGTTGAGCAATCAGTGGTTGATTCTGAGCAGCCACCAAAGATTCTACCAGAGCAGTAAGATTGGCCATACCGGCCTTCAGAGTAGAAACTTCCTCGCACAACTCGCGATTATCTTGTTCTAAGTTGTCCATCTTCCTTATGAAATTAGCCTGGGTATTGTAGTGGTGATACAACTTGCTAAACAAAGTAAAGAAGCTCAGTAAGACACCTGGATATGCACAAAAAATGCAAGAAGTATGTACAATATGATGCATGATGTGAAATGCACATGATTTATTTTTATTATTATTATTTCAAGGGACTTAAAGATTTATAAACAATTTGCAAATATCAAAGTAATAACACATTTGAAATACTGAAAATTTTTATTATAGTAACTCCAAAATAGGTTACAAGTTTCAATAATCCTAAGTAAAAGAGGAAAGTAAAGTCTAAAACCCTAAGAAGTAAAGCTGATAGAGATCACTCTATGCGCTGACGCTTCCCGGTAAGTCTGGAAATCTGAGCCTTCAACCTCTGGTTTACTTCCGCATATCTGGTGGAAACCTCCTTCCAATCACCTGAATCAGGAAGTGAGCAACTAGAATTCGACCGAGGCTTAGGGGAAAAAAATCCCCTTGCCTCTCCATCGTCTCTACAACCCGACCCTAAAAAATCTCAATCAAGTCGTCTTTCGCCTTCAAGTCTACTCTGTAGGAAATCTCTAGAGTTCAACACTTATTCTTCCAAGCTTCCTTTTCTTGTTGCATCCTGACTAAAGCAAGTTGTAGCTCTTCTACATCATCCAATAATGGAGGAGTGGTCTTCACAAACAAATCAGGCATAAGTGCTTCCCAAGAATACATCATCTTCAACTGAATAGCTCTCGCTTGGACCCACTTAAGACAAGGCTCCAAAGAAATAGCCCCTCTAGGTCCCAAGTCTTTCCTACTCTTCCTGTGAATGTGACACCAGGCCTTCGTAATCTACTCCCTAGCTTCCTTATGGTCTTCTCCCTCTTTCAGGAAGAAACTACTCAAATGAATACTATTTGGTTTATCCCTCATCGGATAACCAAGCTGTCATCGTGGAAGAACAGGGTTGTAGTTAATTCCTCCCTTTGTACTGAGAAGAGGTACATTGGGGAAACTGCCACAAATATCGAAAATCTCTACATCATGGTAAGCCTGATGATACCAAACAATATCTGAGTGAGTAAGTGCCATGATATTAGGAGCCCAACTGGGTTCCTTCCTGGTATCCCAGAAAGCATCAGACCGAGGCAAATGAGAAGTAAACCATCGGTACAACAGAGGCGTGCAGCAGATAATCGTCCCCCCATGATAAGAATCCCAAATATGAATAAAGTAATAAACACCACCCAACAATGTAGGAACTGGGTTTCCAATCATGAAGATCCCGATGGCATTAATGTCAACAAATTTGTCTACATTAGGAAATAAGAACAACCCGTAAGCAAGTAGAGCAAAGATGGCCTCAAAAGCGACTGTAATCTTCATCCTGGAAAAGTAATAAGTTTTCTCTAATAAGAACTGAGCTGGTAATCCTCTAATCCCTCCTTTAGTAGTCATATAGGCTTCAACCTCAGAATTCCCCAGATGGATCAAAGCAGCAATCTCATGTAGTTTTGGCTCACCCTCCAAACCAATAAAAGGAATACGACCGATAATAGGAAAACCCAACAAATAAGAATACACCTCTAGTGTAGGCATCAACTGATATTCAGGGAAAGTAAAGCAATGATACATAGGATCGTAGAATTGGACCAAGGTCGAGAGAATACCCTCCTTCATCCTAAGCTTCATGAGAGAAATGATGGACCAATATTTCCTCCGAAAATCTGTAGAACACTCAATTTCGGGAATCAGACTCATCAATTCATCTATCTTGGGATCTTTGAAACTGTACTTTCCTGTCTTTCTTTTTCCTGACTCCATAGTCAAAAGGTACCTGAGATATTCACAAATGGTCAACTTCTAAATCCCTTGAAATAAAATTTCTTCAACAGATGCTTATGAGTGCATGGATGCATGATACAACAATCACACACAAGATCACAAACATAGGGTTCATAGGTTCACGTCACGAGCATGAGGTCGAAGGTACTACCCATAAGGTTTTGGTCTAAGAGTTATCACTTTCCGAACAAGGTTCTAGAGGTTCCCAGAGTCTACATCCTTCCTTTGGATATTACCAAATTCCCGATTAACTCAGTAATTAGTAATATTCTCAAGAAAAACTCGTCCGAGTGTAGTATCGCGTGAAAACTATTTCTGGATTACTCCGTCATAGCTTCCGCACTACACATAAAAGGCCAAGATGGGTTAGGTATTCTACGGTCCTCAGCTTCAGCAGGCTCCCAGGTCGAAAGCAATACGTCTTTCCGATTACTCAGTAAATGACACTACAGTCAAAGGGGCCTCCACTGAGTGGGGGATCTCATGTCTCCTTTTTTTGGATTACTTCCTCAAAGTTAACATGACCATATTGTCCGTCCTATCTTAAAGTTTGCCCAAGTCCGTGTATAGGACTTATAAGTAATCACCAAGCACCCTGAAAACTAGGAAAGTCCAGATAAACATATATACAACATATAACACATAAATAAAAATAACACATATATAGACATAAACAAAGATAGGCTCAACCCACTTAGGGATGGACCAGTAAGAGGTCAATCTTTCCCCAGTGAAGTTGCCATTTTTTCTGTAGCAGTAGAAATGTTTAAGACTAAGCCATTGGATTGACTTGACTTGTACAGATCAAAAATAAAATCGCCACCGCGCTTTATTGTTTCCAAAGGAATGGGAAAAGAGTGAATAACCTAAAATAGGGTGAAAGATTCAAGGTAAGGGGGTTGGTTATGCAAAGGGAAGGTATTAGCACCCTAAACATCTACGGTACTACGCAGGAACCACTTTGTAAAATATGTATATTTTGGCTATAAAAAGTTGTATAAAAATTGATGGTGGAGGTGAGAAAAGAAATATTTTTCATGATTTTTTCACCTTCCGTGGTTGCGAACCTTTAGTGCTTACGTACCATCTTTCATGCAATAGGGGATCAGGGTATACGTAGTTCACCTTTAAAAAATTTAAAACACAAGTGTGTTGGTTAATTTTATGAGATAATACATCTTCGTCATTGTCCGTGTGGAAAACATACTTACTATCCACAATCATGAGAAAGGGGAATTTGCATCATCTCAAAGTGGAGGATATGGCTTGGATTTTAAAATCAACAATGCCTCACTCAACACCCAAGTGGAAAATATCTCTCTTCACTACATATTGTAGAAGTATAATTGTTTGCATCACTACAAGGATTAGCAACAGTCTAATCTTTTGAGAAATTTTTAAACTAAAGAGCCAAAGTGGCAAAATAGTTTGAATGAGATTTGACTTTTAGTCTTCTCACAAAAATGTCAAGGTATGATTACGTTGATTGAAGTTTATTTATGAAAATATTTTGAAAATGCATGGACCTAAGTCCAAGTTTATTATGAAAGTGGTTCAAGTTTAGAAACAAGAAGAGTTTTCAAAAGGAGGGATAAGATTTTTAAAATTAAAGAAGATGAGAGGAGAAGAATGGACTATCCTAAAGCATAAGGTAAAAGCTAGGGAGAAGAGCCATCTAACCAACAAGAAGCCAATACTTGACATTATGAGTCAAGATAGAATTCCAATTCTTTGGGTTAAAACCAAGCAAGCAAAGATACTAGACCTCTTGAGAGAACTAAACTTCAAGTGTATAAATATTCACCAAAATTCGGCAGAGTAACGACTGTATACAGATGAATTCCCAGATTATAGAAAAAGTATGTAATCATAATAACCTGCATACAAAACAAACAAACAACCCAATATCCTGAGGTAAACCTCAAGAACTCTAGACAAAATATCAATTAAGTTCACAAGGTCTCCAACATATGCCAAGGTTTCTATTCCAAAGTCCAAGAAGTCCAATATTCCATAATGCCAAGGATAGTATCTAAATAGTCCAAGTATCATTAATGTTTTTTATGGTTCACGTTGATTATTAAGTATCTTCAAAAAGAAAAGAAACACTCAAGTGAGCAAAATAAAAATGGAATAAAAGTAAATGCTCAAGTGAGAAAAGATGAAAATAGCATGAAATGTAAATGCTAAAGTAAATGGTACATAAAATAGAAGCATAAAATAAAAGCATAAAATAAAGTCAATTGTTAGAAGTTAATGGTTAGTTGGATGACCATCTTGAAACTTGAATTTGGAACTCATTAGAGGATTGGTAGAACCAAATCCTCTCAAAAACAAGTTGAATTTTCTTTTTGTAAAGTATATCATCCATTTAGGAATCTTCAAGGCAACATTTAATGATCAATGATGTTTAAGTGATCCGCGTTGACCAAAATTGATGAAGATCCATTGGAAGATTGGTAGAACCAAATCCTCTTAACAATGAATCTCAAGGTTATTGGATCAAAGGGTTCAAATTAACATACTTGGGCTTGAAAACATAGGTTTGTGCCATGAATGATCATTTTCTCAAATCGGGACAAAATTTAGAACTATGTTAAGCAATCATAAATGGACTTATATAAAAGTCGTACCTATTTTGAGGCCGGTCAATAGCAATCTATGTACTTCATGTTTGGATAAATGATATAGAGATCATTATCCCATAGCATGTAATACAATATGAAAGGGGGATAAGATGAAGAGGGAAGGGATTAGAGTTTCAAATATCATCAACATCATTCGTCCATTTTAATGGATTTGGTTTATCAACCTATCAACACCCAAGACCCAATGATGTTGAAGAATTTGTTTCAAGATATCCCTCAAGTCAGTACCATATTCTATTTCAAGAATTATACAAGAATCATGTATAAAAGTTTTCAATTACATGCATTGATCAAAGGTAAAACCCTTAATGCACACCTAAGTCAAAAATTAGTTTTAAAATATGAAAATGACTTGGAAAATTATGAAATTAAAACCCTAACTTCCTAAAGTTCTATAAAATTCATAAATAAAATTTGGAGTCCCTGTATTGAGGTGGAAATTTCCTTTAGAAATGCAAACTTGGAAACTAGCAAGTATAAGCCTTAAACTAGATGGTTTTGGGAAATAATTTGGGAAAAATATGAAATTATATTGTAAAATTCCAGCAAAATGTTTTTAATGGCCTAAACATGTTCAAACACTCTAAACAACTTCATTTCTGATTTTATACGTATGGGAAGTTAGAACTTTTAATCAATTAATGTGCATGATCAACAAAAATCCTAAAAAAGGAAATTAAGTTAAAAAATTAATCAATTTGGTCTAAAGTTCAAATAAATTTGATGTAAAATAACCTAAATGTTAAGAAAATTATAAGGATTAGAAAGCATATTTTTCTTGAATTTTTATCTCAAAAAGAAAAAAGGAAATGGAAATTATTTACACAATTCAACAAAAATAATACAAATAAAAGATGATATGTCCAAATGATTTTAACTTGTAATCCAAAAGTTTTATAAAATAGGACAAAAAATATTTTCAAGTAATAATCTTAGGGAGGAGCCCAAAAATATTTTTTATGGATCTTTTGATTTAATAGAAATAGGAAAATAAAATTCAAGATTTAAAGGAATGATAATACCCTAATTATTTACATGAGTTTATTTAATCAAGAAAAATGATAAAATAAATAAATAAAATTCAAAATATGAAAATATATTGAAAAAGTAGTCTAAAATATTTTTTTTAATGATTTTTGAAGTGAAAAAAATATTAAAAGAAAATATGAGAAGAAATAAAAAAATATGCAAAAGCTTATTTACACCTGTTATTGAGAAAATGCGCTGTAAAAGCATCAAGAACATGTTCAATCACAGACTGCCATGCAGTCATCCCTACCAAAGCCATAATATCCAGTTTTTTTTAGTTTTAAAACACCACTTTCATGTCACGATATCTCATGCAACTCTTGATGAAATTCAAAAATTTTAACACCAAAATTTAAGAGGGAAATTAGTAGAACATGCTAGGACCAAAAACTTCATGAAATGATGCCTTGATAATTGAGAAAAATGTGCGTGAAGGATGATGCATGAACACGGTTTGAGTTGCACATTTTAACAAACAGTTTTGTGATTTGATTTTCTCCCTCAATTCTCCATCAAATAACACGATCCAAAAATTAAAATTGATCACATAAATGCAAGGATTATGAATATGTAATTGATTTGTTCAAAAGGATCATGGATTTAAACAACACACAAGTTTCAGCAAGAGGGAGAAAAATGGATAATTATCTTGAAATGAACTTGATGATGTTGGAGCTCAAATAAAGAGTAAGAAATGGAGATAAGCTTGCTTGAATGATACAAAGATGATAGGTAGAGAGAGAGAGATGCGAAGGAAAACTTGCTTGGATATGGAAGAAGCTTTGACAATGGTGGTTGTTAGCTTGAAATTTAAAGACAGAGAGAGAGAGAGAGAGAGAGAGAGAGAGAGAGAGAGAGAGAGAGAGAGAGAGAGAGAGAGAGAGAGAGAGAGAGAGAGAGAGAGAGAGAGAGAATCGGTTTGCTTCGTGTGAGAGTGAGAGAGAGATAAAAGCTTCCTTCAGATTTTCTTCTTCCAACCCCTTCAATTGTTGAATGACCTGCTTTTTATAGAGTGTGGAAAGAGAGAGTGAGAAAAAAATAAAGTGCGAGAAATGGGAAGTGAGAGGTATGAGAAATGAAGTGATGCATTTTGTGTGCAAATATGGTGAAAATGTGCAGTTTGGATAAGTGAGAAGGGGCTGGGGCGTGAGCTGACAATTCGAACTTGGTTGCACAAAGTTTTCCATGCATTCCCATGCATATTTTTACCATTTCATGAACACTTTTTTACCTCCTTATATATTCCTCTATGATGCATGAAATGTCACAAAGTTTGAATAAAAAATGGAGAGGACACTTAATACTCCAACTTTCATGTACAAATTTTTTCAAAATGAAGCTTGAATCAATGAGATATTTGGCCATGAACACGTGCTTACAAACTGCTTGGTGAAATGACTTCCCTAACTAGGCATCCTGCGTGTGTGCGAGGCCTTGCTGGGAAAAAAATTCAATTTGCATGGTGCCTTCTTCTCATAATTATATCTCAAAATGTAGGAAGAATTTGGAGAAACTTTCTGAAGCAAAGTTGTTCCTCACATTTAGGGCTTGATCTTTGATGTTGGTCATTTTTCAAAATAAGGAATATTTCACATAGAAAAAAATGATGATGAATGCGCTCCCACAACATGTTTGATGAAATTCCTACCTATCGCGCGTGTCTTGCCTTGTGCTGGGCAAAAATTCATTTTGAAGCTCAAAATACTAATCACCATATCATCTTCTACACTTAACCATTTGAGATGATTCTTGAATGAAAAATAAAGAGAAAACTTAAATCTTCTACTTTCATGTTGCCAACTTTTTGATTTGAGTCTAAATGGTCATTCAAAAATGGACATAAAGTTGTCAGATTTTTGCATTTTTAATCAAAATTTCACTAAGTGTCAAAAAAACATCCAAGCTTCATAACTTTTTTCCTTTCATTTTTTGGACTTGTGGCCTCTCCTACAAAGTTGGAGAATTTTTCATCCTCTTTATAGGCATATAAAATTTGCACATTTTCAATAAAAATTGAGAAAGTTGTGGCCACTCAAAATTCAACCCTATGGATACTTAGAAAGATTCCAAAACTTCAAATAACTTCCTTGTCAAGTTATTTCCAATTCACACTTCCTCTTGATATTTTTGCCCTATTGACCATGAAATGTGATAATATGGATATTAAATTGATAGTTCACCAAAAGTCCACTTGGTCAACAACTGATTTTGTACTGTCTTCTAACAAAATGACCATTTTACCCCCTTTCATCAATTGAATATTTTCAAACCAAAATTGATGGTCAAACTTCCAATGATAGATGCTCATGAATATGTAGAGAAGTATGGGATCAAGTATTGCCCAAAAATACAAAGATCTCCTTATTAAAATCCAAACCCTAGTTTTGATCCTCTGTGCTAAGAGATGGTGAGATGAAGGAAATTGTGCCAATACCAATAATATGATATTCCAAAGGACAAAATGCACACATTTTGAGGTTAGTTAAAAGCATACATATATAAAGATATACAATTCAGGGTGCTTCAATATGCTTGGTGATTCCCATAGGTAAACCTAAAGACAAGATGCAGTAGAAGAAAACCCCTAAACCCTAGCTTGTGATCTGGTTGTATTGTGAGAGTATGAGATGATAGAGGAATCTTAGGGGCAAAAATTAGGGTACGCAAGTCGAAAACCTGAAAAGGAGGCTTGGGCAAGAAAGGGTATCCCGGTGGACTGAAAACCCGAAAGGGTGGTCCAGGAAAAAGTTAAGGATTAAAAGCGTACGACTATATCCCATTGGATCACTTATTGCAAACTTGATTACCAAATTCGAAAGTTCAAATGGTACAAATAACTTCAATAAACTTCTTCCGACAACAAGGGATGAGATATTCGAAACATAGGGGCAATAGAAGAGTTGGAACCCAACGAGATCATTTCCACATAGCTATATGATTTGTTTTCATTCCATGACAATTTCATGTTACTAGGATTTATGTCTCTTTGTATAAAATCGCCTTTTTATAGGCAAATTATCAATTCAAATACATCTTAAAATTCAAACTTTTTGTTTTTTCTGTTTTGTTTGCAAAAACGTCCAATGACTAAAATTGAATGAACATATGCATATGAACACGATTAACTATTAACAAATATATGTATAAGAAAAGGAATAAGCATTTACTCGAGACTCTAAGACTTGGGATAATGTTTAAGCTGTCGACAAATCCCTACAGATCCACTTCCATGAGATTATCCTCCACAGAGTAATCTTCACAAATTCATTTTCAATAAAGATGCATTCCCCGCAATTTTCCCGACAGATCTTATTCCCGGCAATATCACCAACCTATGGAGTTTCAATCAATATAGTTCATATACATTCTCTTCCCCAACTGATTTTATTCCTCCAAAAAACTGTAAAACCACCTGGAAATTTCTTCTCTCCAACAGAGCTTGTTTCCCCAGAAGAATGTTTCTTCGTCAACAGAGTTTATTTCCCCAACAAGGTTTATTTCCCCAACAGATTACAGTCTCCCTAACTTGAGTCTATTCCTCGAATGGCTACGAATCGTCAACAAAATTCCTCTCCCCAGTGAAGTCACCACTATCCCCAGAGAGTTGCTACGAAACCTAGAATCGGACCAGATATCAGTCAACTTTATCCTCCCCAGACGATTTGAAAGGTTATCCATATCTTTTATCCCAAGTCAGGGTATATAAGAATTAAATTCTCCGAGACGAGTCAGAAGGTTATCCATCTCTTTTATCCCAAGTCAGGGTATATAAAAATTAAACTCCCCAGTAGAGCGATGAACAACTTATTAATGTTCCTGAACCCTTATCCCTAAACAGAAGTCAACATTCCCCAGCGGAGTTTCCTCAAACAGCAAACAGGAATCCCCAGCAGAAGCATTCTAGACAAAGTTGAAGATTACATATGTTCTTCATCCCCATCGCCAGTCAGGGATTCATTTTTCCCCAACAGGATATCATACAGAATTGTTCATACACTTCCATTAACATTTCACATTCATACATCATTTACCAATATCATAGCATATGCATACGAAACACATATAACACAGTCTCATTTATTTTGAGAACATCATTACTCAATTCATTTCATACATCATGACATTGCATACAACTAACTATTTACCTTTTCAATAAATATCAATCAACAGACAAATATCATCGACAATTCTCAAATAGGTCTGAGATTAATTCCCGAAACAGGACGGGGAAACTATATATACAACCGAGCAAAGATTAACTCCCGAAACAGGACGGGGAAACTATATTTATTTCTTTATGGTCAAATGAAGATCAATTCCCGAAACAGGACAGGGCGACTATCTTTATCGCCAAGTGGTATGAACTTCTGAAACAGGACAGGTTTACCAACAAAAACAGATTATAAATCAATTCCCAAAATAGAACGTGGCGACTATCTACATGATGAACACTTCCTTCAAAGACATCTTCTGGATCAGATTAAATCGACCATATATTTATTCTGATACTTCTTCCAGTAGATATTTTATGGCTCAGATTAAATCGACCATAGATTTATTCTGATACTTCTTCCAATTAAAGATGGACACAAACATCTTCTGGCTCAGATTAAATCAAGCGTAGATTTATTCTGATACTTCTTCCAGTAGACTTTTTCTATCTCAGATTAAATCAACCATAGATTTATTCTGATACTTCTTCCAGTAGACTTTTTTCTGGATCAGATTAAATCAACCATAGATTTATTCTGATACTTCTTCCAATTAAAGACGGACACAAACATCTTCTGGCTCAGATTAAATCAAGCATAGATTTATTCTGATACTTCTTCCAGTAGACATTTTCTGGCTCAGATTAAATCAACCATAGATTTATTCTGATATTTCTTCAAGTTAAAGACAAAAAGACCTCTTCTGGCTCAGTTTAAATCGACCTTAAATTTATTCTGATACCTCTTCCAGTTGAAGTCGAGCGTAGACGTAATCTAAGTTCTATCAACAATTACTTTGGATGGCATCTATAAGCCCATATCTGACAACTCTCCATCACCTCTCCAAATGGTATCTTTAAGCCCATTCCCAGTATAATCAACCAACAGTGTTACTTCGTGCACAAGCGAGTGCAAATTTCTGGGAACTTATGTGTTCAATCCTCTTTCACCATCAAGTCACGAATGATAGACATGTCAATATAACTCTTCAGGTTTAAGAGATTGAACAGGGGCAGCTGCTGTACCCCAAAATTTTCCCTCCCATTTTCTTCTAGACATTCTTCTTAGATTCTCAAATACTCAAGGATTCTCAAGAGTTTATCAGACAAACTCACCTCTTAAGCAATGGGTCCCACAACTAGGGTTTCATTTTGTACAAGGAAGAATGGGTTGCAAGGTTCTTAAATGAATTTAATGGTTCATCATAGGTCTTCAACAATGCTCATGTCAAGTTTCAAGCCTTGCATCACAAATTTGCCCAGTCAATTGCTCATATGACTGAAAATCAACTACATTGGGTAAAAAGTCACTGTGGTCAAACATACAGTCAAACTTCAAGATATTTTGTCAACATCAATATTTTAAGGTGATATTCATCATTTGATAAAGGGTTTACCATGATTCCTCAAGGAAATCCCTCAAATCATCAAAGGTCAAAATTGCCAAAATTAGGGTTTTGACTAAAGATGACTGATCATTAACTTTTGGCCTAGTGCATGACCTAATGGCTTGAAGCATGAGCTCAAGAGCTCAAATACAACACCTTGACCTAATTACATGGCTCAACACATTTCCAAATATGCAAGTGATTGATAGTTGAAGGAATTGAATCCATTGATGAAAAGTCAACAGTCACACAAAAGTCAAACTTTGACTTTTTGGTCAACATTTGAATTAAAAAAAAAAGAATCATCAAGATATTAAAAAAAAACTATCAAACTTGATCATCAAGAATAAAAAAATTCAACAAAAGTCAAATTTGGAAAATTTTATAACACTTAGAAAAATTCTAAGTGTTTTTGTTAACCAAAGTCCTAACTTCATAGCCATTTTTCACTAAGATCCAAGTTAATTCAAAGAAAACTTTCAACATGAAAATTGTAGGAATTGATGAATTCTAAAACTTTGTCAATAAGGGTTGATTTCCAAAAAGTGCTTGGATTAAGAGATATAAGCCCATGAAGTTATGATGTTTTTTATCCAACACTTAGAAAAATTTTCAACAAGTTTTGGTCAGTTTTTCATCTCAACTTTGTGGCCAATTTTCACCAAGTTCCCACTTGACTTAGCCAAAAATCACAACATGAAAGTTGTAGACAATGTTTCAAGCTTTCCAACATGTCTAAGAACACAATTTTATCATGCTTGAGCTAGAAGTTTCGAAGAGATGAAGATGGCATGTCAAACTTGAATTATAGGTCATTTCATTGAAAACCTTATGGCCAAATCTCACAACATGCTGCATAATTCCACTTTGCAGGCCTCTAAACTATAAATTATGCCATAATCAGATGATTGCACAAACTTTTGGGCCATTATCAAATTGGTTAAGGCTTTACTCAAGAAAACATTCCATTTAGGGGAAAAGGATAACATTTCCATTCCCATAAAGCATGTTTTCTGAAATTGTCAACTCCTTGAGCCTATATGTTGCTTCCTCTGATCACACTCAAGCACTAAAGCAAGAAGCAACATGTCTAAAGCTCCTAGCCACTTCATATCCCTTTTGTACTATGTATTGGAACAACAATTTTCACCAAAACTTGGTTGTTCCATTTCAACCAAACCATAACTCTTCAACTTGACAACTTGATCAGCCTTTGCCCTCAACCTTTTTCTTATAAATAGAGATGTCATTTTCAAGCCAAAGGACGAGTTCACAAGCCCTCTAACCCTCTCAAACTCTCCCAAGTCAGAATTGTACACAAAACCTCCATTTTTGAGCTTTGAAGTCCAAATCTTCAAATCTCTCAAACCTTACAACTTTTATCCAAACCAATCATCCAAACAATTCATATACATCATATATAACTCATCCATACCCCCGTTTCCTCACTATAACATCATATTCATCATCCACCATTTTCACTTTCCATCATTGCAACTTGACTTGGATGGAGTGATTCAGCAACTTTCAGCATAAAGTAAGGATTGCAATAGCTTCAAGGAGGTCCAAGGAAGCTTAATCAATCATCATATTGCACCTGGAATCCCCCATACGCGTTCTGAGTTTGCACTTCAAGAGGTAAGTTTTTCAAACGGTGATATCTTCATTTAAGCATCATTTGCATATATGTTCAAAAGATAAAATGTATATATCATGTCTATGAAGCTAACCATGTCCTTAAATCTCATTTTAATTGGCTGTATGATGAGAATTTTGGAACTGAGTTTTCTGAAGTTTTAGGGTTTCAATTTGGTACCAAACAAAATTCATTCTAATCTTTAATCTATAGCTTCTGAAAGTTATATGGTTGAGTTCATGATTAAATTTTAAGCAAGTTTGGCGTTTACATTTTTCAAAATGGTTGAGAAATGAAGGTTTTACAAGATTTGAAAATGTTGTTGTTGTTGTTGGCGCGAGGAAGAAGAAGCGGGAATTCCATTTTTTGAAAATGAGTTGATAATATATTTATTGGGTGTTGTTTCATAACCGGATGAAATAGCCACCCCAATGGTAAAGGAAGCGCGCGTTAATGCGAGGGACCTAGGTCCGAGTCCCAGCGGTACCCTTTTGTTTTTTTCATATATTTTGCTTGCAGATCCAGCGTGCCAAGCTTCCATAAGCCCACCCTGCACTCTCAACCCCTCACCATTAAATGTTCATTAAGTTAAGTCAAAGGCCTCAGATTCGCATGTGCATCATGGACCCTTTGAAACCGACTGCATTGGATCCAACACAAGCAATGGGTTTTGTCTCTATGAGCCCACTAGTTTTTGTTTCTCACACCCCCAGACTTTTCTTCAAACAGGCCCACTCTATTACTTTTTTTTTATTCAGCTTCAAACAAAAAACTTATTGTTGGGCCAACATATTTTTACTTCTTTCTCACCCCCAATTTGCTTACACTGCTAGTCCATTTCAATTTTCTTTATTTTATTTTAATTAACATTTCTTTTTTTAATTAATTTTATTTTTATCAACAAAAATCATTAAAAAAAATATATTTAGGTTTTTTAATTAATTAATTTAATTTTTGACAAATAAAAATTAATTTAATTTAATCACTTTGATTTTATTTAATTAGAATTAGGTTTTATACTTCAAATATCTTTTCTAAATAAAACACCAAAAATGTTTTCTAAACACTTAGAATTCTTTAGATTTTAATTAGTTAATTTATTTTTTGATAATAAAGATTAATTGATTTAATCACACCTTATTTTATTTTAAATAATTAAATTGTAAATAAAATTAGGTCTAATTTTTATTTCACATTTCAAATATTCTCTAAACAAAGAAACAACAAAATATTTTCTTAAAATACTTAGAATTTTTAGGGTTTTTACATCTTTCCTCTTTCTATCTCCGCGCGTTTATTTATTTTTCGCACTAATACAATTAAGTAACTGTCAGAAATTTGTAATAGATAATTAGGGTTTATTGCTTTCCTCCACCATTCATAAACTTGTACCCCCATTCCCGAAGCATTGTAATAGCGTAGGATATTTAATTTCCACAATTTACTGCTTTCCTTATTACTGTTAGTAATTAAGGTTTATATGTCAAGATAAAGAACAAACATTAGGAAACCTAACCTCAAGACAAATACTTGAAATTAAAACACATTGCACACATGCACCTCTAGGATTACCCTCACTTGTTGCCTCGGATAAAAAACAGTCATGTCCGTCGAACGTGGGATGCCTTAGCAAAGACCCTCAGTTAAAAGATCGTAGTCCCTCGATAACCCTTCAATGTTGCCTTTGGTAAACTATCTTAGTCCCTTACGACAATTGCTAAAACGTCTTACAAGTTACCTTCTATGACTGTACAATAACCCACACATGTCTCTCATATCCAATAATAGGGATTCCTACTAACTAATAGTAGAGTAGCACTATCTAAAGAAGGAGGAAAAGAACAAAGACTTCTTGAGTAGGTAGATCACTCGTAATCGCTCGCTCACTAACTAAAACAATTTCCACACATTGCACTTTCAAAACAACTACTTTCAAAACGCTTTATAAACACTCTTAAGGACTTATATAAGGGTTATTATAAAGTAGATTACCTTACATTGACATTTTCAAAACATCTTTCCACAAAACAAACACTTCCTTTTCATAAATATTTTCAAAATAAAACATTTTGTATGCATTCTCAACGATACGAGAATCATTACAAAATTGTCGTACTTAGGAATTTTCAAAATATTTACAAACCTACACAAACAAAAAGCATTTCAAAAGTGAGATAGAAATTAAGAGCCCATATATAACTACGAATGAAAAGGGTGATAACACCTTCCATTTTCATAACCTACCCTCCGAACTTAAGAAAAATTCTCAAAGGTCTTTTCTGTTCTTTTCACCCTTTCCTTTATTGGATAAAAGAAAAGTCGGTGGCAACTCTTGTTATCTGCAACACTTGTGATAAAATACAAAACCAAAAGTCAGTTCTCCCACTATACTATAGGTAGCTTCAAGAAGAAAGCTTTTCAAGACAAGCATGTGAGCACAACCTCTCATGCAGAAAAATACTTTGCAGAAACTATCAGAAATTAAATCATCATCATCTTGGATGTTGTTGTATCAAACATGTGAAACCAAGAAGGAGATTAGATTTTAATATAAAATTCATTAGTTCAGAAAAGGATATTCAACTATGTTATGAAGAAGACACTTCAAAATAAAAAGAAAATTGTCAGAACAAGATCCATCTTCATGAAGAATTTTTAATATGACAATTGTCTCTAATCACTCATCAAGGAGAAGTTCAAGAGTTGCATACAAAGTAAGAGAAGGAGAATCATCAGAATCCAAGGATATAAGAACACATGACTATCTTCTAAATTGGTGAGATCTTTCTAATTTTTTTACTTACTTAATTTTTATCTAAATTATATCTTTATATTTCAGTTAAAATTTTTTTCAAACATGTGGTTTGTGATTTTTTTACACTTGTTAAAGTAGTAATAAATGCACCGGTTGACATCTTAAACAATGAGATTTTCTTGAGACTTGGTTAAAAAATCATTATTACTCTCCCACTCAATATGTTTTCTTAAAGCTAGTAATCATTTCACTTGTTTCGCTCTACTAAAATTATTCACTATCACAATACAACTTTTTACTTTTCACTTTTCCCCTTTTCAAAACCCGAGAGAAATATTTTTCTCTGAAACCTTTCACTCATGGATGCTCATCTAGAAAAAGTGTGAAAATTTTCCTATGATTTAGTTTCTAAAGAAAAATCTTCTCAACAAGTGGTTTCAAGTTCTACACCACCATCATTAGAAACAATGCAACAATCCTCATCTTCAACTCAACAACAACAAGAGCATATTCTTGATCATCCAGAGTGTGTTCATTTTTCTTTTCTGGTAGAAAAACTAGAAGTTCTACAAGAACTATTGGAAGACTTTGAGAATATGAAAAATAACACTATAGATCTCACCTAACAATTGAATTTTCAAGGATGGAGCAATTACTTTAACCGTCTTTATGGTCCTATCTACTCAAGCCCTATAAGTTAATTCTGGATATTTACTGAACCAAATGAAAAATACATTGTTTCATATGTTAAGGGTACAAAGGTTGTCATCACTGTGAAAAAAATTGCTATCTTCCTTGGGATGGAGGAAGCAAAAGGAGTAGTGGTTCATCGCATCTATTCAAAATCAAATTATCCAACTGATGTTGTAAGTCCTACTAATTTCACTGAGCAAGCGGTATATCTTACTATATAAAAGATACCCTCTAAAGTCATGAATCTTCCTAAGAATCTTCTTGTATGGATCATGATTATTATGGGTTGCATTCATCCTAGACCAAGTAATAGTTCAGCAGACTATATGAATGTTGATCAAAAGTTCATGCTCTTCTATCTGGTAAAGGGAACTAAGGTACATCTTCCATCTCTTCTCTTCAATTATCTGAAAGACATTGTTATAGAAACCAGAGATAATGGAAAATCTAAAAATAATTATATTTCATTTAGAAGATTAATTTCAGATATTCTTGTTGAGAGTAAGGTATTGGAACATCTCATTTTACACAACCTTGTGAAAGACTTAGTCATTGCAACTAGAAAATCTTTTAATGGGTCAAATCTGAGAAATATGAGTGTAGTATAAAAGGTTGGGAAATTATACCATCAGGAATACCTACATATCCTAAGAGAATTATAACTAAAAGGATACAAGTAGATGAGTGT
This sequence comes from Vicia faba, assembly GCA_948472305.1. NCBI lineage: Eukaryota > Viridiplantae > Streptophyta > Magnoliopsida > Fabales > Fabaceae > Vicia > Vicia faba. Next base: position 1,402,137,857 of record OX451741.1, read on the forward strand.
CCTCACTTTTCAAAGGATGTTTCACCTAGTGACCTTGAAGTATATCTTAGTGGAATTGAAGCTGAAGGAACTGACATCATTGCAAAAGAGTATGATGCAGCTCGAGAAAAATCTTTTGAAAACCTCACAAGAAAAACAAGTTCTCCTCAGAAGAAATCCAAGGTTTAAGCTGAAAACTATTAGAACTTCAGAGTCAGAAAAATCCTTGACTATCACAAATCAAAATCTTGATACAACAATTGCATTAAAGACCACTACTACAAACTCCAATACAAATCTAGCTTCCTCATCAACTCCTCCAACTCCTCCATCAACTTCAACCACAGTTAATAAAATCTCTATTCCACCACCATTAGAAAAGACAACTCTCAGCAAAGAATAAATATCACCATCACAATCCTCTCAAATTTACATTGCCACAACAACCACCATCTTAAAACTTGTTAGTTCTCCATCTGTTATTACAATACGGTGGGAGAACTGACTTGTTTTGTGTTTTATCGCAAATTGTTGAGGATAATAAGAGTCACCATCGAATTTTCTTTTATCCAATAAGGAAAGGGTGAAAATAACAGGAAAGACCTTTTTCGATTTTGAGTTTGGGGGTTAGGTTATGAAAAGGGAAGGTGTTAGCACCCTTTTTATCCGTAGTTATCTACGGGCTCTTAATCGCTAGCTCACTTTATTTTGAAAATTTCTTTGTGAATGTGTGTTTGAGAAAATATTTTGAAGATGCCAATTGTAAGGCAACTTTGTAATGATTCTCGTATCTGTCCTCGGGAATGCGTACAAAATGTTTAAAAATATTTATTGAAAAGTTTCTGTTTGAAATGTTTTTGTTTTGAAATGTTTGTGAGCAAGAGATTAACAGCGGTATACCTAGTCAAAGTCTTTCTTGTAATTTCCTTTCCTTTAGATAGTGCTATCCTACCATTAGTTAGTAGGAAGCCCTATCATTAGATGTGAAGGGACAAACGTGGGTCATCGTACAATCATCGAAGGCAACTGGTAGGGACGCTTTAACAATTTATTATTTAAGGGACTAGATCGTTTACTGAAGGCAACATCGAAAGGGTCATCGAGGGACTACGATCTATGTTATCGAGGGACTGTGCTAAAGCCTTCCCACGTTCGAGGAACATGAATTTTTTCTGAGGCAACAAGGGAGGTTACCCTAGAGGTGCGAGTGTGAGAGTGATTTATTTTCAGTTATGCTTATCTTTGATTAAGGTTAGCTATCATTTGTTTTTAAGCTTTCCATACAGAACTAATTACTAACAGTAATAATATACCAATAATGAAAAAATAGTAAAGTGAAAAAAATAAACCCTAAGCTATTACACGACTTTGGGAGAGGTACATGATAGAAAAGGCGGAAAATAAATCCTAATTACTATTAAAAACTGTGAGCAGTTACAATAATTGAACAAATTGCGAGAATAATAAACCACGTAAAAATATAAAAATAGGAAAAAGGAAAGTGAAAGGGGTTTTTGGTGATTTTTCGATAAAAAAGGTTTTAATGATGATTAACCCTAAAAAATCCTAAATTTATTAATTAAATAAAATAAAACTAAACCCTAATTTTTGATTAGGGTTTGTAAAAGGTTTTAAGAAAAATTTAATTTGTTGAAATTTTTTTTTGGTTTGGTGAATTTAGGGTTTGTAAGGTAATAGTGATAAGAAAGCAAGGCTTTAAAAAATAATTACTAGGGCTGGGTGTTGAACCCACGCGCTTAACCCTTTCAATTAACACTTTCACCACCAGGCTAGGCGCGCACTTGTGTTAGAGAAGGGAAACCAACACACTTTGTATACAATCCTGCAAAAAATCAGAAATTATGGAAAAATAGCAAGAGGAAGGGATCGAACCCACGCCTTAATAGAGTAATACCTTAGCGCGCGCATTTTAACCACTAGGGTGGTGATACATCCATTGTTTAAAATACAAACAAATAATTAAATAGTAAACATAATGAACTGGACCGGAGAGGCGCCGGAGCCCTAGCTCCGGTCGTCTTCTCCGGCGAGCATCTTCTTTAAACCTGTAAAATAGACATAGTTAGAAAATCAAAGATACCATATCCCCCTAAATCCAACCCTGTGATTTTAATGGGATGGTTATCTTCGGCTGAATCACACTAGTTTAAGAGCTATAGCGAAATTTGCATGGATCGGTGTGGTTATGGAAACTCACAATTTGAGTAGCATGAAGGCCATACGATCTATTTTCCCTGCACTAACATACCTCAGAAACATATTGATATAGTTAGTGTGCAATGAAACATGAAGGAAACTAAAATATGAAATTTGTAAAAAAGTGTGAAACGGAGATGCGTGTGTGCAGATTCTGGGGACTTTGGATCATCATGTTTGATCCATTCTTACTATGTAGGGTTGTTGGAAGTGAATGAGCAAGTTTGTTTGCCTTGGAAAGGGATGTGATAAGGGTTAGCAAGTTTCCCTAACCTGGATAATTTTTATGATTTTTGGAAGATGGTTTTGCTGCAAGGTTTTTCATGTCTTGTTTGTCTAAATGAGGAAGAATATCTAGCTTACTTTTTAGATCAAATAACATGGGCTTGGACTTGTAAAAAAAGCCTTGTCTTATTTTATTTTATTTTGAATTTTAAATAAATAAAAAAAATATATAATAAACCAAGGGGAGGTGTATGAGAAAGTCTTGAGGTGCATATGGAGTGTAGAACACGTTTGATCTTTGAAGTAATAGCCCAATAGCCAAAAAAATCAAGTTTGCTCAATTTGAACTTCATGCATTTGCTCAAATTTTCCCAACTTTCACTAGTCATAACTCTCTTAATTTTTATCATTTGAAGGTGATCTTGGATTTTGTGGAAATCTTAAGATGTCCCCTATAATCCCTATGTTGACCATTTTTTCAGTTGAAGACTTTATATTGATGTAAGTTGCCTTGTCAAAAAGTGTCTTTTTGTTGACTTTTGAAATGACCTATAATGTATTGGCCCATATCTCTCAAATGAAGCATTTTTCGGAATTGAGCTTAGAGATAAAAAGTTTTAGGGAATTTAATTTCCTTAAAAATGAGCTTTGGTTGAGGCAAATCTGATTAAGCATGTGAAAGTTATGCTTGGTCAAAGTTCAGTTGACTTCTCTTAGGAAACCCTAATTTGGCAACTTTTGACTTTTGATGATTTGAGAGTTTTCCTTGATGAATATTGATCAAACTTTGATCAAAGTATGAATATGACTTTAAAATGTTGATGTTGACCAGAAATCTTAAAGTTTGACTGTATGTTGGCCACAATTGACTTTTTGTCCGATACAATTGATTTTCAGTCATCTGAGCCATTGACTGAGCAAACTTGTGATGAAAAGCATGCAACTTAGTATGAGAATTCTTAGAGACATATAAGATACCATGAAATCAACTTGAGACCTTAAAAACCCAATCTTCCTTAATAAACATAAAACCCTAGTTGTAGGCCATTGCTTAAGAGATGGGTTCATCTGATCAATTCTTGAGTAGTCTTGAGTACTTGAGCACCTTGAATCAATTTGTCTTTGAAAAATGGGAGGGAAAGTTTTGGGGTATAACAACTGCCCCTGTTCAATCTTATTAAACCTGACGAGTTAGATTGACATGTCCGCCATTCGGGATATGAAGGTGGTAGAGGATTGAACACTTGAGTACAAAGAAATTTGCACTCGCATGTGCATGAAGTAACACTTGTTGGTTGATTGTATTGCTTTAATGGGATTAGAGATGCCATTCGAAGAGGTGATAAGGTGTCTCTGGAGATGGGCTTAAAGATGCCATTCAAGGTAATTATTGATAGAAGTATCAGAAGAGTTTACACTTTGATTGTATCTGAAGAATGCTTTCCATAATGAACCTCTGGGGAAGGTGCTTAAGTAGCTACTTGTCAGATTTAGTTTATGAGGGAAATGCTTGTCAGAATTCAGTATCTAAGGCGAGTGTTCGTCAGATTTAATATATGAGGTAAATGCTCGTCATGTATATAGCCTCCCCATCATGTTTCGGGAATTGATTTGTAGTCTATTTTTGTTGGTAAACTCGTCCTGTTTCGGGAATTCATACCACCTGGCCATGTCGATAGTTTTCTCGTCATGTTGGGGAGTTAATATTTTCCTGGTTATATAGATAGTTTCCCCGTCCTACTTCAGGAGTTAATCTATGCTTGGTCATATAGATAGTTTCCCCGTCCTATTTCGGGAGTTAATCTAGGACCTACTTTTTGTTAGCGAACCCATCTTGTTTCGGGAGTTCATACTGCCTGGTCGAACTGATAGTTGCCTCGTCCTGTTTCAGGAATTAATCTGAGACCTTTTATAAAGATAGTTTCCTCGTCTTGTTTCAGGAATTAGTCTCTGACCTGTTTGAGGATTCTTGATGATAGTCGTTTGTTTGTGAACTTTACCTGAAATGATAAAGTTAGTATTTATGCAGTGTCATGATGTATGTAATGCATTACATAATGATGTTTGTCATACGACAGGAGACTAACTCGGGTGTTTTGTGCTTTATTGCAAATGTTGCAGATAGCAAGAGTCACCACCTACTTTTCTTTTATCCAATAAAGGAAAGGGTGAAAAGAATAGGAAAGAACTTTCGAGATATTTTCTTGAGTTCGGGGGGTAGGTTATGAAAAGGGAAGGTATTAGCACCCTTTTCATCCATAGTTATATACGGGCTCTTAGTATCTTGCTAGATCACTTTTGAAATTGCTTTGTTTGAAATGTGTTTGTGGTGGGTTTTTGAAAGTATTTTTAAAATGTTTTTGTTTCGGAAAACTTTGTAATGATTCTCGTCTCTATAAGAATGTATACGAAGTGTTTTTTTTTAAAATAGTTCAAATGGATGTTTGTTTTTGAAGACGTTTTGAAAGTGTAAGTGTGAAAATGGTTTTGATTTGTGAGCAAGCAACTATGAGCGTCCTACCTACTCAAAATGTCTATGTTCTTTTCCTCTTCCTTTAGATGTTGCAATCTTACCATAGGGTAAGAAGCCCCGTCATTGGATGTGAAGGGACGGGCATGGGTCAAACTTATAGTCATAGAAGGCAATTTATGAGACGTTTTAGTAATTTTCATCGAGGGACTATGATATTTTTTTATCGAGGGTCTTTGCTAAAACGTCCATATTCGAGGGTCATGACTATTTTTCGAGGCAACAAGCAAGGATACCCTAGAGGTGCACGTGTGAATAATGTGTTTGATTGCATGCATTTTTGTCTTTAAAATTAGGGTTTTCTAGCGGTGAATTTTATCTTGCCATACACACCCTAATTACTAACAATTTATATTAAAACGGTAAATTGCAGAAATTAAAATCCTAAGCTATTACATCATTAGGGGAGTGGGGGTACAATTTACAAATGGGGATGAAGTAGAAACTTAAATATTACAACCATATAGAATAATAATGAAAACAATGTAAAAACAGTGTAAAATAATGGAAAATTGCATTTTTAACTGTTATGTGTCGACACATGCTGCTGCTATGCATCGACACATAACTTTCCTTGCTCCTGTAAAACCAAACCAACTCAATATGAGTCGATTCATAAAGGGATGTGTCGACTCATTCCCTGCTTGTGTCGACACATACGCATTTTGTGCCAACTCATGCACCTTTCATCCTTCTGTTTTAGGACCTGGATAACAGTATGAGTCTATGCATAAGGCTATGTGTGGACTCATACCCTGTTTTTTCACAAGAATGAATCGACCCAAGTGGGTATGTGTCAACTCATGCTATAGTTTTTGCCTTAAACATTATTTTATTGTCTTTACAGGCCAGTTTACAACATATGATTGATAAACATAAACAACAAGCAAATGGTTAGCTCAAAAGAGGTAATGATTACTACATTTTATCTTCAAAAATAAATCATTTAATGATGTATGAAAAAAAACGCAAAGTCAAGGAGACTTACCTTGAGACTGCACTGTGTGTTTTATGTCTGAATACTTTTCAAGCTGCTGTGATGGCTCCAGTGAATCTCCAGGAGGTTGTTCAAAACTGTTTAATCACACTAACTCAGTCAAGTTGTACAACACTGTTTTTATGTTTTGGAGGGTGAAGATAAAATGGAACTAAAGAAACTATTCTTGTGTTTGAACAATCTCTATCTTATAAGGTGTTTAGTTTATGGGAGAGTTTGTAAGATGGAATAATGGATTGAGGTTCTGTTTTGAATGAAGGTAGAACTGGTTTTTTGAATGAACAAAGGTTACAAATAATGTTATTTTCTTTCTGTTCAAAAACTCTATATTCTCCCTCTCCAAAAAGCCCCCTTGTGTGTTGTGAAAGCAGTCTATTTATAGAGAAAGTTTGGCTGAGATTTGAGAGGGAAACAAATAAGTTTTTGAACAGTTTGGGTATGCTGTCTCAGTGCCTTTGAGATGCATCTTTCATATGCAAATTTTGTTCAAACATGGGACTGAGATAATACAGGCTTGGACTGGGTTGGTAGTAGCATAGCAGGGCTGTTTTTGCAGCAGTTTTGGAGTGTTGTGGCAGCTTGGTACAGGGCTGTTTTGTAGCAGTATAGAAGACTGTCTTTTGACATGGTTTTGGGCTGTTATGTGAGCAATACAGCAGGCTTAAACAACTTCGTTTATAGTATGATCCAAAATCTGGTTTGTGGACCAATTTATGCAGATTGTAACAAAGACAAAGAATGTTTGTGGGAAGCATAGTGGCAAGGTTTGACTCAAATGGAAAGAGTTTAAACAAGACCAAACTTAGGATTTGTAATCTTGCAAAAATTCCACTTTGTAATAACTTGAATTATTTGTAACATCTTGAATTATTTTGAATTGTAGAAAAATTTCCAAGTCTTGCAAAGTTGGATTTTTGACTCTTAATTTTTGATGATCAAATTTCATATTTTGGATGTCTTGATGAAATAGGATTTTTGGGACTCAATTTTGGTCTAAAAGTCAAAGTTTGACTTTTTAGTGTACAATTGACTTTTTCCACTAGTTGACCGAATTTTGTCTATCAATCCACTGATCTCAGGAGATGAATGCGATTAAGTCAAAATGACGCACTCATATCCTTGAGATCATGCTTCCAACCAATAAGTCAAGTATTAGGCCAAAAATCAACGTTCAGTCATTTTTCAGTCAAAACCCTAATTTTGCCCATTTTGCCCTTTTGATAATTGAATGACTTTTATTGGAAAATTGTGATCCAAGACTTGAAACTTTACAGAAGTAATCCTGAGGATCCATAATGATCCATGAAAGTCATTTGAAACATTAGAAATTTGACTGCCTTTATACAAACTCAAACCCTAATTTGAGGCATCAGTGTTGAGGAGATTGTTTGACATACCCGATACTTGCACAAACTTGAGGCATTGAAGATCTTTGTAGGAAATATCTTGAGAAATGAGAGGGAAAATTTTGGTGTACAACAACTGCCCCTGTTCAATCTTTTTAAACCTGAAGTGTTAGATTGGCGAGTCCGCCATCCGTGACTTGAAGGTGGAAGATGATTGAATACCAGAGTGCCCAGAAATTTGCACTCGATGATGTGGTGGTTGATTGTGTCGGGAATGGGCTTAAAGATGCCATTTAGAGAGGTGATGGAGAGTTTGTTAGAGATGGGCTTACAGATGCCATCTAGCGTGACTGTTGGTAGAAATTAGAAGAAGTATCAGAATAAATCTTTGGTCGATTTATACTGAAACAATAGATGTATTGAAGGAAGTGTTTGTCGTGTAGATAGTCGCCCCGTCTTGTTTCAGGAATTGATCTACAGTCAATTTGTTGGTAAACCTGTCTTGTTTCGAGTGTTCATGCCATTGGTGATAAAGATAGTCGCCCCGTCCTATTTCAGAAATTGATCTTTACCTAACCAAAGAGAAAGAAAGATAACTTCCCCGTCCTATTTTGGGAGTTAATCTTTGATCTTCTCATGTAGATAGTTGTCCTGTCTTGTTTCATGTATTAATCTACAGTTGGTTGTCCACATATATTTATCCTGTCTTATTTCAAGTATTAATCCAGAACCTGCTTTTGTTGGTCGTAGAGATAGCCGCCCTGGCCTGTTTCAGGAATTAATCTCTAACTTTAGAGAAAGAAAGATAGTTTCTCCGTCTTGTTTCAAGAGTTAATCTTCAATCTTCTCGTGTAGATAGTTGTCCTGTCTTGTTTCAGGTATTAATCTACAATCAGTTATTCACAGATAGCGGTTCTGTCTTGTTTCAGGTGTTAATCTGGAACTTGTTGATTATTGATGATGATATTTGTTTGTTGATCTTTCCTGAAAAGGTAAAGAATTAGTTGTATGCAATATCATGATGCATGACATGCGTTGTGTAATGACATTCTCAAAATAAATGAGATTGTGCTATATGTATTTTGTATGCATATGCTATGATGTTTGTAAAGTAATGTATGAATGCAATATATGAATTGATCAGTTGTTCGTTGTAGCATCGTTGAATTGAGGAAAAATAAATCCCTAACTGTTGCTGGGGATAAAGAATGTGAATATTCATTATTTGTTGAAGTTGAATTGATGGGAGATGGATTTTCATGGCTAGAGAAATAAACTCTACTGGGGAAAGAAAACTTAGTAAACTGCTTGGAGATTTTTATCAAGCCCTGTTGGGGAACCCAAAAAGTTTATGAACCATGTTATGGAATTCTTCAAGATACTTGGGAGATGATTGGAGACTCTTGCTCTGCGGGGATATCAGAACCTCAGACATCAATAGGCTATATGCTGAAGATATGGCAGTGACTTTGCAAGAGGACATCTCTGTCTCTGTATCTATTGTAGGATGTATCTGCGGGGATTTGCAGATGGCTTTTTATACATTGTCTCGTTTCTTAAAGCCATTGATAATTGTCTTTCTATTTTTTATGCGTGTATTTGTAAACGGTGATTATATTCAAAAGCACATGTTAAAAATAATCTCTGGATGTTTTTGCAAGCAAAAGAGAAAAATAAAAAACAAATAGTTTATGCACTTTCAAAGAGATAACTTTTGTATTAATCTAAAGAAGTCTGCCTATAACAGGCGTTTTTATACAAGGAGACAGACATCCTAAGAAGAGGATGCCTTCGTAAGAATGAAAACTATACAAAGAAGTATACAAAGAAAAACAGCTATGTGAAATGATCTCGTTGGGTTCCCATTCTTCTATTGCCTTTATATCTTTGAGCGTCTCATCAATTTGCTGCTTGACCGAAGCTGACAGGATTGGTTAGTACCATTTGAGATTGACACTTGATATTGAAGTCTGCCTGTGAGGTGATCCAACGGGACATAGTTATACACTTTAAATCTCTAACTTTTTCCTGGACCGCCCTTTCGGGTTTTCAGTCCACCGGGATACCCTTTTTTGCCCAAGCCGCCTTTTCAGGTTTTCGACTTGCTGGGCGTACAAATTTTTTCATATATGTATATATCCCTAACTTTTGCTCGAACCCTTTTGGTTCGTCGGGATGCCCTTTTTTTTCCTAGGCCAGTCAAACTAGCGGGTCTTTATCTATGCGTAGTATCTTTTAACTATGTCCATGTTTACGATATGTGGAAGGTCATCACCATCCATAGTGGTTAATATCATGGCTCCACCAGAAAATATGTTCTTGATCACAAATTGTCCTTCGTATGTGGGAGTCCATTTTCCCCTGGGATCATCTTGTGGCAGGATAATGCGTTTGATTACTAGGTTACCAACTTTATATTCCTGACGTCTGAACTTCTTGTTAAAATCTTTGATCATACAATTCTGGTACATCTGACCATGACAAATAGCCGCTAGCCTTTTCTCTTCAATCAGGTTCAATTGGTCAAGTCGAGTCTAAACCCATTCGTCTTCATTCAAACCCGCATCCTTCATTATTCTCAAGGAAGGGATCTGGACTTCGATGGGTAGGACAACTTCCATACCATATACCATAGAGAAAGGAGTTTCCCCTCTTGACGTGCGTACTGAGGTACGGTAACCATGAAGAGCGAATGGTAACATCTCGTTCCAGTCTTTGTATGTCACCGTCATCTTCTATATGATCTTCTTGATGTTTTTATTGGCGGCCTCTACAACGCCATTCATCTTCGGCTGGTAAGGAGAAGAGTTATGATGTTTTTTGTACCCCAAAATTTGCCCTCCCATATTCTTCAAAGTTTTGACAAGCATCATCTCAATTTGCTCAAGTCTACTCAAGGGTTGCACAGTCCTAACATCTCCTAAGCCAGTCAAAAACTAGGGTTTTGGTTATTGCAAATAAGTTGAGGTTTTCAAGGGTCCAATCAAGTCCCATAGGCCTATACACATTGTCAAGCATCTACATGGCAAGTTTCAAGGCTCGCAGCATCAAAGTCCACAGTCAAAAGCCCTAGTTGCTCCACAATCAACTGTAGGGGTAAAATGGTCATTTTACAGTCAAAAGTCAACATTTTTGGTCAACATCTTATTTTGAGGCCACAATCATCATTTGATCAAGCCTTGATCATGATTCCACAAGAATGGCTCAAAAATCATCAAGATGCAAAAGTTTCCATTTTTGGACAGTTGAAAAGTCAACTGTAACTTGACCAAGGCATAACTTTTTCATGGTTCATCAGAAAAATCCCATCCAATGCTCATTTTTAAGGGGATGACATTTCCTACAACTCATCTTCACATTCCAAGTCCAAGAAATGCTCTCACAAAAAGTTATCAATTTCTACATTATAGGTCATTTTCAAAAGTCAACAAAAAGGCATTTTAAGTCAAAGACCATAACTTGAGATTGGTAAATCAAAATGACATGGGACCAAAGGCATTGGTTATAGGACTTCAAGACCTTTCCAAAATGTCTAAGAACATGTTCATATGATCAAATTTGAGCAAGATATGCATTGGAGAAGTTGGGAAATTTTTGTGAAATGGCAAAAGTCAACTATCCCTAAAACTTCAATTTTTGACAAAAGGGCCCACTTTCTTCCACTTGATTCAGCCTTGTCATGCCACCCACGTGTCCCATGATTAATTTCAAGACCAAACATTTATTTTTCCATTTTTATTTAATTTTTATTGATTTAATTCATTTTAAATCCATAATAATTCAAATAAAATCAAAAATTAATGGAATGGCATCTTTATGGGTTGAATAGCTTTTATGTGTCATGAGCCAGCTACCAAATTCGTGCTAGGATATTTTGTGCACAAAATCATGGTTTTTGCTCCAAGTATGGAAAGCTTTCAATGGTGGTTAAGAAAAATCTCAAGACATCAATACAATGGATCCCAAGCCTAGCTGCTGACCTAATTTCATTCAAATATACATATGCAAGCATTCCAGACCTAGGACACGATCCAAGCACTGCACAAATGGCCAAACCATATTCAAAAAATCCAAGCAAAAAGCCAAATCTGTTTTCTCACTTCAAGGCCCTTTTAAGCCAATTGGAGGATTCAAACATATTGCCAGCATTCCCAGGAACGTGCAGAGATCAAAACCACACACTAACACTCAAGGAATCCCAAGAACCAGTCACACAGTTTGACTATTTTCTCCTTAATCGTAATTCAATATTTATGCATCCTTAACATGTTATGATCATTGATTTACATTGCTAACACTCTTCTGAAGCTAATGGTATAAGACAATTGCATTATGGAGCCCTGAATCACAAGCCACCATGGATGATTTTTAGGGTTTCAAAGCTTCTAATTTAGGGATTCCCAGCACAGGAAAAATTGGACCTTGAGACGCATATGGTTGAATTCGTCAAGGCCAGACGAATCCAACCCAACCCTCGCGAACAATTTCTGATCATCAGGGGCCTAATTGCTATTTTCTATCATCTTGTTTTGTGGGGGTTAAAAACCCCCGCTAATTGTTTTGTTTTTTACAGGAAAAAGGAGGAAGACGAAGTACGTGGAAGCGTGCCACTGGCCCATTCAAATACAAAACACGCATTATTTTTTTTCAGGGCATGCATTGATTTACTAATATAATATTAACTGATTATTATTATTTCAATTAGAACAACTGGCTTAGTGGCTAAGGCGTGCAGGCTTTGAACGTTGGGACCTGGGTTCGAATCCCAGGTCCCCCAAAATTTCCATATTATTTTTCTTCATACAATTGTGTGCAGACTTGCTAGTGTGTTCCATCATACGCCTCAAACAATAAGGTGCCATGTGTCCTTGAGCCTAGATCTGATGACAAAAGATGAAGGACCACAATAATTCCCAGTCAACGCTGGCACACCTGATCCAGAAGTCAACGCAGGCTTGGCTTAATGGGCTGGAATTACTTCTTCACCCCCAATGTTGGCCCAACACCCTTGGTTTTTTATTCTTTCTTTTATTTTCTTTTTTCCTTTTATTTTCTTTAGTAATTATTATTAGTATTATTTAATTAATTAACAAATTAACATTTTTTCACCATAAAATTCAGAAAAACAAAAAAACATTTTTATTATTTATTAACTTATTTTGTAAATAAATGCAAATTAGTTAATTTAGTCTTTTTTATTAATTAGGTTTAATTTTAATCCTTTTTTACAATAAATAAAAATGAATTAGACTTAGGATTTTTTTTGACACTTTTAATTTCCTTTTTTTTTTATTTCATTAAAACATAAAAAACACAAAAACACTTTTTTTTCTTTTAAATAATTAATTATTTAGTTTTAGGCTTAAATATTTAATTAATTGCAAAAAAAAGGACAATCTCATTCTTTCTAAAAAAAAAGGGTCAAAACCCTAAGGACGTCCCGATTCATTCTTTCACGCGTATTTATTTTTTAATTCATTATTTTGATTATGTATCTGCTCAGAAATGTAATAGTTAATTAGGACCTCCTTTATTGCTTTATTTATTTTCTCGCAGTTTAATTTTCCAAACGGGTTATTATTTTTGGCGATGTATAGACCTGCGCCTTGTAATAGTTAGATTTACCTTTTCCCCAATTTATTTTCCGCACTCTTAACTGTTAAAAATGCATGAAAGACTTGTATGAAAAATAAAATCAATCCGTAGCTTACAAATAACATGTACAAGATAAACATAACATGAAAACAACACACAAGCAAATGCCACTCTTAGGGTACGCCTCACTGGTTTCCTCGAACGTGGTCGTCAAGTATAGGGTGTCTTAGAGGTCGCCCTCCTGTCTAAAGATCCGGTTGCCTCGAAACTGTTGCCTCGGATAAAAAAAAGGATCTAGGACATTAGGGTTACTTCTAAGGTGTCCTACTATTGCTTTGGTAACCACACATTGTCCCTTATAATCGAATTGACCCGAATAACTCCAATGACGGTGCTACCTACCTCTCAATGGTGGGATAGCACTGTCTAAAGGACTCTTACACAGCCTAATTCCTTAGAGTAGGTAGATTTCTCTTAAGTACTTGCTCTTTTCAAAACAAACAAAAATACTTTTCGCACCCACACTTTCTAAAAGTTTTCAAACAAATTTTTCTATACACTCTTGAGGACAGATACAAGAGTTACTTAGAAATTTTTCAAACGAAACTTTTTCAAAACCCACACACATTTGAAAAGCAAACATCTTTTGAAAACATAAGAGCAAGTACCTAAGAGCCCGTGGATAACCACAGATAGAAAGGGTGCTAATACCTCCCCTTTCTATAAATCTACCTCCCGAACCGAGAAACATTCTCAAAGAAGGAATTTTGCTGTGCTTTTGTCCTTTCCATGTTGGAGAACATAAAAGACGGTGGCGAATCTTGCTTACCGCGACATTTCGCGAACCAACTTAAAAAAACAGTCAGTTCTATTTCCACCGATCACAATGTTGAATCTTGAATTATATGCAGAGCTCGATGATCATAGTATTATTGAGATTGGTACCATTATCTGTAATGATTCTTTCTGGAATACCATACCGACATATAAGGTTATGTTAGATGATTCAGGCCACGACGTTCTTGGTAACAGAAGAAAATGAAACTGCCTCGACCCACTTTGTGAAATAATCAATGCAAACCAGGATGAAGCGGTGCCCATTAGAAGCGAAAGGTCTAATCTCTCTGATCATGTCAATGCCCCACATTGCGAAATACCAAGGAGCAGTCAAGATGTTCAAGGGAACCAGAGGCACATGTACTTTATCGGCATAGATCTGGCACTTGTGACAAGTTCGGGAATGCTAATAACAGTCTGTTCCCATAGTGGACCAGTAGTACCCTGCCTTTAGAATCTTCTTAGCCATTGTGTGCCCACTAGAATGGGGTCCAAAGGTACCTTCGTGCATATCTTCCATAATCTTCACTGCTTCACTCTTGTCTACACACCGAAGGAAAGTAGAATTATGGTTGCGCTTGTAGAGGATTCCGTTACTGAGGAAAAACTTGGCAGAGAACCTTCTTAGGAACTTCTTATCATTAACGGAAGCTCCCACAGGATACTCTTGGGCTTCGAGGTATCTTTTCACTTCGTGGAACCAGGGTTTGTCTACTACTTCTTTAGTATCAACCTCATAACAGTATGCTGGTTTGTCCAATCTCTCAATAGTATCTGAGGCCCTTCATTATCCCATCGGACTTTAAACATGGATGACATAGTAGCTAGCATGCCCGCCAATTGATTTTCTTCTCGTGGAAATGCTCAAAGGTAACTTCTTCAAAGTGTGAAATCAGTGTCAACACATGCTCTCGGTAAGGGATGAGATCAGGATGCTTTGTATCCCATTATCCTCTGATTTGATTGATTACCAAGGCCGAGTCTCAAAATACACTCAAGAATTTGATTCTCAAGTCGATAGCAGCATTGAGACCCATAATGCATGCTTCATATTTAGCCATATTATTGGTACAATTGAAACATAGCTTGGAAGTGAAAGGAGTATGACAGCCTTTGGGAGATATGACCACAACACCGATGCCATTGCCAAGTGGGTTGGAAGCTCCGTCAAAAAACATAGTCCATCGGGAACCTTTTCAGGTCTTTCCTATAGTTCAGGTTCTTCACAATCAGTAACTAACATGATGTTCTTTCCCAGGAACTCGAAATTCATGGATTGATAGTCATCCACAACCTGATAAGCCAAATGATCAGCTAGTACACTTCCCTTTATTGATTTTTGGGTAGTGTATTGAATGTCATATTCGGTCAGGACCATTTTCCATCTTGATATTCTTCCAGAGAGAGTGGGCTTCTCAAATATGTATTTGATAGGATCCATTTTAGATATCAATAAAGTAGTGTGGGTCAACATATATCGTCTTAGTCGGCAAGCAGCCCATACCAAAGTGCAACATGTTTTCTCGAGCAGTGAGTATCTGTTTCATAGTCGGTAAATTTTTTTCTAAGGTAGTATATTCCATGCTCTTTTCGACCAGACTCGTCACGCTTCCCCAGCACACACCCTATTGATATTTCTAATACTGTTAAGTACATGATCAGAGGCCATCCTTCAACCAGCCGCATTAAAATGGGAGGTTCTTGAAGATACTCCTTGATTCTGCCAAAGACAGTCTGGCAGTCGTCATTCCACTTCACTACTTGATATTTCTTTAGTAATTTGAAGATTGGACCACAAGTAGTGGTTGGGTGGGAAATGAATTTGGAAATGTAGTTTAGACGTCCCAAGAATCCCCTAACCTCCTTCTCGGTGCAGGGAGTTGGCATCTCTTGAATAGCTTTAACCTTCACAGAGTCTACTTTGATACCTTTTTCACTGACAACGAAACCTAGGAGCTTACCAGATCTTACTCCAAAGGTGCACTTGTTTGGATTCAGTCTTAATTTGTACTTCCTCGGTCTTTCAAACAGTTTCTACAATTGATCCAAGTTCTCTTCTTCAGTCTGAGCCCTGGCTATCACGTCGTCGATGTAGACTTCAATCTCGTGATGGATCATATCATGAAACAAGGCTACCATAGCACGCTGATAGGTTTCCCCCGTGTTCTTCAACCCAAATGGCATAACTTTATAGCAGAAGGTGCCCCACTGCGTGACGAAAGTTGTTTTCTCCATATCTTTAGGTGCCATTTTAATCTGATTATACCCAGAGAAACCTTCCATGAAGGATAATATCTTAAGATGTGCAGTGTTGTCAACCAGAAAATCAATATGGGGAAGTGGAAAGTCATCCTTGGGGCTCGCCCTATTCAAATCTCTACAATCCACACACATATGCACCTTGACGTCCTTTTTAGGTACCGGTACCATGTTTGCAACCCATTGTGGATAAGAAGTAACAGCTAAGAACCTGGCGTTAAACTGTTTCTTAACTTCAGCCTTGATCTTTTCTGACATCTCAGGATGCATATGAAGAACCTTTTGCTTCACTAGAGGATAGTCCTCTTTTGTTGGTAGACAATGAACCATAATATCAGTGTCCAGCCTCGGCATGTCTTTGTATGACCAGGAAAAGATCTTAATGTACTGATGTAACATCTGGATTAACCTCTCTTTGACACTATGCTCCAAGTTTTCACCTATCTTGACTTCCTTTTTATCCTCTTCAGTACCCAAGTTTACCGTCTCGACTGGTTCTTCATGAGGCTGTATTGCTCTTTCCTCATGTTGTAATAGTCTAGCAAGTTCTCCTGGTACTTCACAATCTTCCTCACCTTCGTCCATAACTTGGTTATTGGATTTTCGAAGTCATAATTGGCAATAACATAACCGTTATCAATGGGATCCAGAGTGGATGTGGATCTGCAGTTTGATATGTGGGTGTGTGTAAGAGGGCATAGCTATTTTGATAAAGTAAAAGCAGAAAATAAAGACAAAGAGCACAAAATTTGTATGCAAAACGTCCAATATTTATTTATGACATATGAAAGTGAAACGATAGCCCTCATAAATAAACCATTGTGCCTCGGGTGAGACAAAAGGCTTTAAAGTTTAAATTGTCTAAATATTACATATCCCAAAAAACAAAAAGATAAATACTCCTGGATGAAATTAATGGGAACAAAGTCTCTAGATGTCTAATTGTTGAGTCCACCGTTGGTAGCAGGGAAGATCCAATTGTCCAGGTCACAGTCACTATCAGCGTCTTCTCCAGCATTGACTCCATGGTTGTTGATGCATAGTGGCGGTCCTCCGGCGCGAGCACGACGAATAGTTTTTTGAGCTCGTGAAGTGAAACCCAAACCAAACTTGTCAAACTTATAGGGGATGTCAGGCAGTTGTCCCCAAATAGTGCACCCAACTTCTTTAGTTATAGCCCTAGCATCTTTTAGAAAAGCCATCTTCAGTGGAGGTCTGGTAATCTCTGGAACACTGGTGGCATCTTTGGTAACAACAATTGTCTGAGCAATCTCTTCAAAATTCAGGCAGGGGATCTTGATGAACTCGCCGTCAATCTCGACATATCAGAAAGAGTTCATATGGATCACCATATACTCTTATTTGCCATGGACTGTAACAATCTTTCCATTAACCGGATACTTTAAAATCTGATGCAAGGTGGAAGTGACAGCACCGGCCCCATGAACCCAAGGGCGTCCCAACAAACAAGAGTAAGACGGGCGAATGTGCATCACATAGAAAGTGGAGCCAAAAGTCTGGGAAGCAACTTTAATAGTAATTTCCACCTCCCCGTTGTTGTACCCCAAAATTTTCCCTCCCATATTCTCCAAGAATTGCCAAGAGCATGCTTCAAAATCTCCCCAAGGGTTGCACAGTTCAAGGGCCTCCTAACAGTCAAAAACTAGGGTTTTGATTCTGACAAAGAAGTTGAAGTTTCCAAGGGTCCAAATAATTCCCATATGCCAATAAACATTGTCAAGCATCCTCATGCCAAGTTTCAAGACTTACAACACAAAATTGCACAGTCAGAAACCCTAATTGCTCAACAAGTCAACTGTAGGGGCAAAAAGGTCATTTGACAGTCAAAAGTTCAAATTTTTGGTCAACATCTTATTTTTAAGCCACAAACATCATTTGATCAATTCTTGATCATGATTTTCAAGGCATGGCTCAAAAAGTCTCAAGATGCAAAAGTTTCCATATTTGGACAGTTGAAAAAGTCAACTGTAACTTGACCAAGGCATAACTTCCACATGGTTCATCAGAAAAATTCCATCCAAAGCTCATTTTGAAGAGAATGACATTTCCTACAACTCCTCTTCACACTTCAAGTCCAAGAAATGCTCTCACAAAAAGTTATCAATCTCAACATTATAGGTCATTTTCAAAAGTCAACAAAAAGGCACTTTAAGTCAAAAACCATAACTTGAGATTGGTAAATCAAAATGACATGGGACCAAAGGCATTGGTTATAGGACTTCAAGACCTTTCCAAAATGTACATGAACATGATCAAAGCTTAAAAATTGAGCAAGTGATGCCTTGTGGAAGTTGGGAAATTTTTGGAAATTTTGAAAAGTCAACTTTGCTTCAAATGCCTCAAAAGTGCTAATGGGCCACAAATTTTTCCAAGAATCATCATCCAAAAGCTATGCACGACCCATTGACCCAAAGGGAAGTTATTTTCTTATTTTTAATTAATTAATTGAATATTTAATCTATTTAATTCATTTAATCAAAATTAATTACAAGAAAAATACTAAAATAAGGTTTTCAAATCTTTTTGTGCAATATAATCTCTCATCAAGGCCTAAGGATTTCGTGCATGCCCAAAGAAGAAAGATTCCATGCAAATTGGCTAGGTTTCATGATAAAAAGATTGAAAAAGATTTCATTAAAAATCAAATATTTGATTCATCAAAACATTGATTTCTTGGCTTGAATTTTCACCCTAAAACATTCCCATACATAAACAGAATGCAACCCTAATGCATAGAACCTTCAAGCTGCGCCTCAGACCATAGACACACTTTGCATTTTTTGTCAAAAAACTCAAAACTGTTTTCCTAGTTTCAGGGTGTTTCAAAGCAAAACAACTATTCCATTGCACTCCTGACACATCCAGGAATCTTCTCCAATCAAAATCAGACCTCTGCACGCAAAGAACTGGTAGAACCATGTTGCATATTTCATGAAAATACTCATAATCGTATCTTGAATTCCATGCATTTTTCATGTGTTTTTGATGTTGATTTATACTAACGTGCATCTCCTGAAGCTAATGACATAACTTAATTGAGTTGTGAGGCCCTGTATCAAAAAACGCCATGGAAGATGCTTAGGGTTTCAGAGTTCTAATTTTGGGGCTTTGCACATAGGGTAAAATCAGACCTTCAAACCAACACCAATGGATTCGTGACATCCCAACGATGATAAATCACACCTCGCGCTCAATTTATGAGCAACCATGCGCTAATCGCTATTTTTGAATGTTGAAGTTTGTGGGGGTTTAAAACCCCCGCTATCCTTTCTCTTTTTTTCAGGCCAAAACGAAGAAGTGGAGAAGAAGATGAGTTGTAAGCGTGTGATTGGCTTATTTGAAATTCAGCGCGTTTTTTATTTGATTCCAGCATAATGTTTATTTGTTACATATATTAATTCCATCCTATTATACTAACGAATACACGTGCATAGCTCAGTTGGTGGAAAGTGGTGTTGGCAAGCCTTGGGACCTGGGTTCGAATCCCAGGTCCCCCCTATTTCTCTATGTTTTTCATATTTCCATGTTCAGGTGATCAATGCGCCCAGAAGTCTACCATGCGCTCTCATCAAGGGATTGCCAAGTGGCCATGAAGATCCATCTAGTGGCCAGGATGGACAGTACACCATATACCCTCAGTCAACCATATGCATACGAACGTGGAAAGTCAATGGGGCCTGTTTGAAGTGGGCCTGATTGCTACAATGATACCTCCAAAAGGGCCAGATAACCCCCCCTTGTTTGTATATTTCTTTCTAAATTTCTTCTTTTATTTTAATTCCTTTTTTTTATTTTGTTTTAACTATTTTAATAAATTCACAAAAAATAATTTTACAACATAAAAAAAAATAACAAAAAAATCAGAAAGACAAAAAATAAAAATATATTTTATTTAAATGTTTTTGTAAATAAATTTTATTAATTAATTTAGTATTAATTCTAGGTTTAATTTTAATGTTTTTTTAATAAACTAAAAAATGTAGAATTAGGGTTTTAAATACTTTTATTCTTTTTCTTTTCTTTTACCATTATTAAATATTAATTATTTTTATAAATAAATATGCCATGTAAATAATTAATGTAAGTTAGGTCAAACTTAAATCTATTTTTTTGTTAATAATTAAAATGTTTAGAATTAGGGTTCCAATTTAATTTTCTCATTAAACCCCATAAATACAAAAATTCCAAAAAAAATTCTTTCTTTTATTTAACTTAATTAATTTATTAATTGTAATTTAATTTCTTTAAAAGGGTCCAACGCCCTCGCATTCGATCATAATTCTATTTCGCGCGCTTATTTTATTTCTTTTTTTATATTTCATGTAATTACTCCAAAGCCTTGTAATAGATTAATTAGGACATTTATCTTTCCGCATTTTTATTTTATTCAAATCGGGTCTTGGATTAATTTGGCGATGTAGACCCGCGCCTTTGTAATAGCGTAGGACTTTTAAATTCCGCATCTTTTAACTGTTAATAACTTGCATGAAAAAATGAATGCCAAAAATAAAAACAAAGCGTAGATCACCAATGCATGAACAAGACAAATATAATTGAAAACGACACACAATTCACACACCACCCCTAGGGTACGTCTCACTGTTGCCTTGCCCCTCGAAAGGTGGTCATCGAGTAGAGGACGTTTTAGTAAGTCCTCATGTCCATGAACATGGCATGAGGGTAGCTTCTAAGGTGTCTTCCTATTGCTCTGGTGACCACAATGTCCCGAACCCTCGAATTGACCCGAATACCTCCAACGATGGTGCTACCTACCTCTCAATGGTGGGATGGCACTACCTTAAGGACATTTACACAGACGAATTCCTTGGGGTAGGTAGATGACTCGTAGATACTTGCTCTAATTTCAAAACAAAACAAAAACTTCCTTTTCACACCGACACCTTTCAAAAAGATTTCAAAACAACTTTTCAAACACTCTTGAGGACTGATACAAGAGTCGAACTGAAATTTCCAAAGAAACTTTTTAAACCCACAGTTGAAAAGAAAACAAACAATTTTGAAAAAACAAATGAGCAAGTATCTAAGAGCCCATGGATAACCATGGATAGAAAGGGTGCTAACACCTTCCCTTTCTATAAATCTACCTCCCGAACCGAGAGCAATCTCTATAAGGAATTTTTCTGTGCTTTTGTCCTTTCCATTTGGAGAAAATAAAAGACGGTGGCGACTCTTGCTTCCGCGACATTTCGCGAACCAGCGTTAAACAGTCAGTTCCAGATCCACCGATCACAGAACTGGCGACTCTGCTGGGGACATTTACTTAAAGTGAGGTGTACCTTAGGATAGTTCATAACTGTGTTTTCAATTGTATTGACTTGTTTGCTTTAAATTGTGGGTTGCATGGGAGTTACATAGATCCTAACCCGGATCTGGGGATACCCTTTTAGGTAGCATAAGCTGTGAGGGACCTGTCCGGCGTAGACTGACATGGGTGAAGCAGTGGCTACGTTGGTGTGGCACCTTGGTCTGTACCGATATCCCTTGTGTCGCAACGAGGAGAATATGGGTCTTCTGAGGAGTCATTAAGCACCAACAGACCTTAGAACCTTAAATGACACAACTTGGCCATTAGAACAGTAGCAGTATGCTACGCCCATTGAGGCTAAACTCTCGTGATGGTTCTGGCCGCAAGAAAAGATTACGATGCTGGAGTTATGACCGATTGAGGGTAGTCAATGATATTGGGATCCTCTAAGAACCTGGTTACTTTTGATAGGACAGGTACGAACCGACAAACTGAAAGAGGGTAATACCTAGACCTCATGTTGGCCTAAACTTTAAGGGCTTGCCTTGTGTGACTTGTGTGCCTTACCATGTTTGCCTTTGTAAATATTTGTGGTGTGCTTTATCATAACATCATAACATCATGAGCATTGCATGCATCCTGCATAAGGACTGACCATTTCAAAGACAAGAGGGTTTCACCTTTGCTCTGTTTTGTAGGACATCATGATGCCTATGCGAAGGAATACTATTAGGTTCAACTTTGTTCACCCACCTGAGTTGCTTGAAGAGTTGGTTAGCAGGATTCCAAATACCACTTCCTTCATTCAGAGGCATGGTTCTCTTCTCAGTTTAGTCACTGCAAAGCGGGATCAACAGTTGATGAGTGTCCTGACCCAGTTCTATGACCCTCTGTACCAGTGTTTCACCTTTCAAGACTTCCAGCTGGTCCCTACCCTGGAAGAGTTCTCTGATTTGCTTGGTATCCCTATTTTGGATCAGACTCCCTTCACTGGTTGGGAAAAGACCCTCAGGCTTGAGGAGGTTGCTGCAGCTCTCCCTTTGACCCATCAAGAAGTAATGGACAACTGGGTGACTAGAAGCGGAGTTAAGGGTTTCTTGGCCATGTTTCTGATTGGTAAAGCTAACAATTTCTGGAATGACTTGGACTTTAGGGCATATGAAGACATCTTGGCCCTCTTAATTTATGGTCTAGTCTTGTTTCCTAATCCTGACAACTTCATCAATGTCACTGCCATAAGGATCTTCATGTCTCAGAACCCTGTGCCCACTCCCTTGGGTGACATCATGCAACAACTTTATGCTCGTACTGCCCGAAGACGAGGAACCCTATGGTGTTGTGTCCCTTTGTTGGTGAGGTGGTTTATTTCGCACCTCCCTAAGTTCGTGCTGAAAAACCAAGAAGGAAGAGGCTGGGCTCATAGGTTAATGTCTCTCACTGATAAGGACATCATTTGGACTTTCAGAGGTTTGGATGAGATAGCTGTCATTGATCGTTACGGAGAATACCCTAATGTTCCTTTGATTGGTACTCAAGGAGGAATCTCTTACAATCCATGTCTAGCGCTCCGTCAGTTTGGAAGAGCCAGAAGAGCAGGGCCTCATGAGATGTTGGTGCCTCACATCAGTTTTGAGTTTCAGGTGGATAGTGACGAGCTGCGTCGTAGGTTCATCAAGGCTTGGGACAAAGTTCATAAAGCTGATCCACAAGAGTTGGGGCCAAAGACTTCTCTACCTATGGAAGCCTACTACAAATGGGTCCACATCCGTGCTCAGAAGTTAGGTATGCCGTACGAAGCTGTCAGACCCATCATTCTTGAGTATCCTGACAAAGATGGGGCTCCTCCGTCTGTCCTCCCTCCTCAGATACCTACTGATTATGAGACATTAAAGAGGTCTTGGTCGCAACTGCGAGAAGAGCGTGATTCTTACCGGGAAAAGTTCAACGAGCAGGAATTGAAAATCCAGAAGCTGACAAAGCAGTTGGAGAATGAGCGGGCTCTGAATGACTACATCCGTACTGAGAAGAGGAGACCATGGGATCAATAAGGAGCTCTGGATGTTCTTTTACAGTTTTATTTCCCTTTTCAGTATTTCCCTTTTATGTAACGCCTAAGGGCAACCTGTTGAACAATTTAAGTTTCAAAGTTGAATCTAATGAAGTGTGTTCCTTTTTGTTTACAAAGTTGATTCCCGATTGTCTTTGAAAACATAAGTCATACGCATTCCATTCATCATGTGCATAGCAGGTTTTCTTCTTTTCAGGTTGCTTACTGTTCTTCGCTGTTTATTTCAGCATCATGAACCCTGACTCATCATCAACCGAGATGTCTATCAAGGCCCTTCAGGCGCAGAACGCACAATTTCAAGAGCTGATCATGGGTTTGGCTCAAGGCCAAGAAGAGCTGAAGGCTTTACTCCTGAAGAAGGAGAAGAAGAAGAAGAAGAGAACTGTTCTCTTCAACTCGGGCCGAAGGTTTGGCAATACTCTGCAGAATGAGGAAGCTGGTTCTTCTATAGGCAAGAGCAGTCCCCAAGGGGGAAAAGGTCCTAGTCCGGTAGTCTCTGACAACGAGACTGACTTTAATGAGGAACAGTGTCCTCCTGCTGAAGACCGGTATAAGTAGTTGGAAGACAAACTGAATGCAATGGAGATCCAACAAGTGCCTGGGCTGGATTTCGGAGACTTGGGCTTATCTACTGGTGTGATAATTCCTCACAAGTTTAAGGCGCCATCTTTCACCAAGTATGACGGGGCGTCTTGTCCCAAGCTACACCTCAGATCTTATGTGCGGAAGATTCAGCCGTACACTGTGGATAAGAATTTGTGGATCCACTTCTTCCAGGAGAGTCTTTCAGGGACTCATCTCGAATGGTTCTATCAGCTGGATGGGACCAAGGTTCATAACTGGGAGGAGTTGGCTACTGCTTTTTATAAGCAGTATCAATATAATGCCGACCTTGCTCCTACACGTACCCAACTCCAGGGTATATCGCTAGGATCAAGCGAAGGTTTCAAAGAGTATGCACAAAAGTGGAGGGATCTGGCTGGCAGGGTGCAGCCTCCGTTAACTGACCGGGAGTTGGTAGATATGTTCTTGGGGACCCTATCTGGGCCATTTTTCAATCATCTCATCGGTAACTCATCTGCAGGGTTCACTGATCTTATTTTGACTGGAGAGAGAATAGAGGCTGGAATGAAGTCCGGAAAAATTCAGAAGGGTGCATCTACAAGCTCTGAGAAGAAGCCCTTTAAAAAGGAGGCCAGTGCTGTATATGGGCCTAGAAGGCATGATAAACCTGAGCGCCGCCAATCTGTCAATGCGGTGATGATTGCTAAGCCTGCTGCCGCTCCTCGGCAAACCAATCCACCCAGGGCTGAAAGACCCAGAAGAGAATTCACCCGGCTTAGTATGACCTTGTCGCAAATCTTGCCGCAATTGCTATCCACCAATTTGGTGACTGTTAGAGAGGCCCCGAAGGTTGTGAACACTACCTCTCCCAAGTACAATCCAAATGCCCGCTGTGCTTATCACTCCGATAGCTCGGGGCATTCCACTGATGACTGTTGGGCCTTAAGGAATAAGGTGCAAGACCTTATTGACGCAAAAGAGATACAATTCGAAGCGCCTAAGAGGCCAAATGTGGTGACTGCTCCTATGCCCCAACATGGAGTGAATGTCGTTGATGAAGATGTGTATGCCGTTTCTGTGAATGATGTAGTTACTCCTCTGATGACTGTTAAGAGGAACCTACTGTTGGCCGGTTTATTTCCGGGTTGTAGTGAGGGTTGCCTTTTCTGTGCTGTTTCCCTTTCTGGTTGTCCTTTGCTGAAGTTGGGCATCCAAAGCCTGATGGACAGCAAGGAGATTCTATTCAAGAAGACCGCTGTTTCGTTTGTTCCTGTGGAAGAAGTTTCTGTTGTTACAATCTTTAATAATCCAATCACGGCTCCCCCGAGGAAGCCAGTTAAAATCATGACTGTCGCACCCGTTGTTATTACTGTTCCGGGGCCTCTCCCCTATGAATCTGATAAGGCTGTCCCATGGCACTATGGGGCAGATGTGTATGTACATGGAATAAAACAAGAGTTCAACACTGGTACTAGCATCAGCAATATCACTGGTCCGGCCAAAGTAACCCGCAGTGACAGGCTCTTCTCGCCTGACATTGTGCCACCAGCTATTCGAAGACCCCTCACTATAACACCTACAAGTGTACCTGTTCCCGTTTCTGATCAAGTTGTTTCCCCTGCTGCCGAGTCATCTAATAATCGGGGCAAAGGGATTGAAGATGAGCCTGCCCGGATGGAGGCGCCAAAATCTGTGAATGCCGAGGCCTCCCAACAAGAGATGGAGGAAATTCTGAAAATAATCAAGAAGAGTGACTTTAATGTTGTTGAACAGCTGGGGCATACCCCCTCCAAGATCTCCATGCTCTCCTTGCTGCTGTGCTCAGAGGCCCATGCTAAGGCCCTGATTTCATTTCTCAAGACGGCTCATGTGCCACATGAGACATCTGCAATCCAGTTTACCGATTGCATAGCCAATTTGACAGCCGACAATGGTTTGGGTTTCTCGGATGCTGACCTTACTGCTAAGGGAAAAGACCACAATGACGCCCTGCATGTCTCTATTGAATGCAGGGGCACTACTCTTGCGCACGTGTTAGTGGACACTGGTTCTTCCCTGAATGTGCTACCCAAAAAGGCCTTAGACCGGTTGGATTGTGAGGGCCTGGAATTAAAACCTAGCAACATCATTGTCAGAGCCTTTGAAAGTTCTAAGAGGATGGTCCATGGAGAGGTAGACATTCCTATTCGTGTGGGTTTTCAAGTATTCGACTCTACTTTGTATGTGATGGATATCCGTCCATCGTATTCTTGTCTACTAGGTCGACCTTGGATCCACAAAGCTGGGGCAGTGACCTCTACCCTACACCAGAAGCTCAAATACCCCGTCAGAGGGAAGATTGTCACTGTGCAGGGAGAGGAGGAGTATATGGTGAGCCATTTGAATTCCTTCAGGTATATTGAGATGGACGGGGAGTTTATTGAAACCCCCTTTCAGCATTTTGAAGAGGTACCTCCAACATTGGCAGCAACAGAAACAGTGGTTGAAGAGGACTTTCCATTGAAGATTGCTTCCTTGAAGGATGCCCGGGCTGTAATCAAGAAAGGTGAATGTGCTAACTGGGGCAGGCTCCCTGATTTTACACCTAAAATTGACAAGTTTGGACTGGGTTTTACTGCAGAGGGTCAGAAGGCTGTGCGCAAGGAAAAGACCAGAAGACCTCCTGTGCTCATTACCAACCCAGGAGTGAATGCTATTGGGGATGAAGATGAGGTGGAAGAATCAGAGTTCGATAGCTGGATCTACCCGATGACTGATGGTGGATTGACCAATTGGATTGCTAAAGATCATACTCCTGTTACTTTTGTTACACAGTAATAAACTCCTTTGTTTTTGTTATTTGTAATAAACAATTAAAACTCTATGGCCCGATGTCTTACCCGGGGCACCGTGGCTTCATTTGTGAGGGTATATTAATTGTCATTTCATATATCATGAATAAAGACCTTGGACGTTTTCTCGCATTTCAAATCTTATGCTCCTTTTCTGTCTTTCCTTTCATTATATTGCAAAACAACTGTATTTACACACACTCACTCATACAGGTTTCAATCCACTCTGGATCTCACTGGTAACGACTCTGCTACTGCCAGTTATGACTTCGAAAATCCGATCAACTTAGCCGGAGACGAAGGTGAAGATGATTGCGAAGTGCCTGGCGAGCTTGCAAGACTGTTACTCCAGGAAGAGAGGGCAATTCAACCACATGAAGAGCCAGTGGAAACAATAAATCTGGGTACTGAGACGAACAGAAAGGAGGTTAAGATTGGTGCCAACCTAGAGCTCAGCGTGAAGCAACGGTTGACTCAGATGCTACATGATTATGTGGAGATCTTTGCCTGGTCCTACGAAGACATGCCCGGGTTGGATACCGACATTGTGGTCCATCATTTGCCTACCAAGGAAGATTGCCCTCCGGTTAAGCAAAAGGTCCGCCGTATGCATCCAGAGATGTTTGAGAAGATCAAAGCCGAGGTTATGAAATAGTTTGATGCCGGTTTTTTTGCAGTGACTTCTTACCCTCAGTGGGTTGCTAATGTGGTGCCGGTACCAAAGAAATATGGAAAGGTCAGAATGTGTGTCGACTACAGGGATCTGAACAGGGCCAGCCCCAAGGATGACTTCCCTCTACCTCACATTGATGTCCTGGTTGACAATACGGCTCAGCACAAAGTGTTCTCTTTCATGGATGGTTTTTCAGGGTATAATCAGATCAAGATGGCTCCGGAAGACATGGAAAAGACTACCTTTGTTACTCAGTGGGGCACCTTCTGCTACAAGGTCATGCCTTTTGGACTGAAAAATGCTGGGGCAACCTACCAACGTGCCATGGTTGCCTTATTTCACGATATGATACATCATGAGATAGAAGTGTATGTTGACGACATGATTGCAAGGTCCCAAACTGAGGAAGAACACCTTGATCATCTGTAGAAATTGTTTGACCGTCTGAAGTTGTACAAGCTGAGGCTGAACCCGAACAAGTGCACCTTCGGGGTAAGATCTGGAAAGTTGCTAGGCTTCGTTGTAAGTGATAAGGGTATTCAAGTGGACCCTGCCAAGGTTAAAGCTATTCAAGAGATTCCCGTTCCCAAGACAGAGAAAGAGGTCAGAGGCTTTTTAGGACGCCTGAATTACATTGCCCGATTCATCTCGCACCTAACTGCTACTTGTGAACCAATCTTCAAGCTGCTGAAGAAAGATCAGGTAGTACGTTAGAATGATGAATGTCAGGCCGCTTTTGACAGAATCAAAGAGTATCTCCAAGAACCACCCATTCTTATGCCACCGGTTGAGGGGAGACCTCTGATACTATACCTGACAGTACTCGACAACTCAATGGGGTGTGTGCTGGGGCAGCATGACGAGTCTGGCCGAAAAGAGCATGCCATTTATTACCTTAGCAAAAAGTTTACCGATTGTGAGACCCGATACTCACTGCTTGAGAAAACTTGCTGCGCTTTGGTATGGGCTACTCGCCGGCTGAGACAGTATATGCTGACTCACACTACCTTGTTGATTTCAAAGATGGATCCTATAAAGTACATATTTGAAAAGCCTGCTCTGTCTGGGAGAATAGCAAGATGGCAAATGATCTTGACAGAATACGACATCCAGTACACAACTCAGAAAGCTATCAAAGGAAGTGTATTGGCAGATCACTTGGCACATCAGGCAGTAGACGACTATCAGTCGATGAACTTTGAGTTTCCGGACGAGAGCATCATGATTGTGACTGATTGTGAAGTACCTGGACCGGATGAAGGACCTGAGGAAGGATCCCGATGGTCTATGCACTTTGACGGAGCCTCCAATGCTTTGGGTAATGGTATCGGTGCTGTGATAATATCCCCCCAAGGCACTCATACTCCACTCACTGCCCGGCTATGTTTCAACTGCACCAACAACATGACGGAGTATGAGGCATGCATTATGGGTCTTCAAGCTGCGATCGACCTAAGGATCAAGTTCCTGAGTGTCTTTGGAGATTCCGCTCTCGTGATCAATCAGATTAAAGGGGAGTGGGATACGAAACATCTGAATCTTATTCCTTACATAGAATGTGTGTTGACCTTGATCCCCCACTTCACAGAGATAACCTTTGAACATTTCCCAAGAAAGGAGAATCAGCTAGCGAACGCGTTAACTATGATGTCTTCTATGTTCAAGGTTAAATGGGACAATGAGGCTCCCCAGATCATCATCTGGAAACTGGACGAACCGGCATACTGTTGTGATCTCGAGACTGAATTGGTGACTGAGAAGCCTTGGTACCATGAGGTGAAGAGATACTTGGAAGCTCAAGAATACCCTGAAGGTGCATCTGTCAATGATAAGAAGTTTCTGAGAAGGTTCGCAGCAAAGTTCTTCCTTAGCAAGGCATTCTGTATAAGCGAAACCATGATTCGACCTTACTGCGTTGTGTGGATAAGACTGAAGCAGAAAGGATCATGGAAGAGCTACATGAAGGTACCTTCGGAACACATTCCAGTGGACACACTATGGCGAAGAAGATCCTCCGGGCAGGGTATTTTTGGTCCACAATGGAAGCCGACTGTTATCAACATTCTCGGACATGCCATAAGTGCCAGATATATGCAGACAAGGTGCATGTTCCTCCAGTTCCTCTAAATGTCCTAACAGCACCTTGGCCGTTTGCAATGTGGGGCATAGATATGATTGGTGAGATTAAACCTACAGCATCCAATGGGCATCGCTTCATCCTGGTATGGATTGATTACTTCACGAAGTGGGTTAAAGCAGCTTCCTACGCTACGGTAACCAAGACTGTTGTGGCACGGTTCATTCGGCACAACCTGATCTGTCGATACGGTGTCCCTGAAAGAATCATTACAGACAACGGTACCAATCTCAATAACAAGATGATTGCTGAGCTCTGCGAGCAGTTTAAGATACAGCACCATAACTCTTCTCCCTACCGGCCGAAGATGAATGGGGCTGTAGAAGCAGCAAATAAAAATATCAAGAAAATCGTGCAGAAGATGACAGTGACTTATAAAGATTAGCACGAGATGTTACCGTTCGCTCTTCATGGGTACCGTACCTCAGCAAGGACGTCAACCGGGGCAACCCCCTTCTCCTTGGTCTACGGTATGGAGGCAGTCTTACCGATCGAAGTACAGATACCCTCTCTCCGGATAATGAAGGATGCAGATCTGAGCGAAGATGATTGGATCCAGACACGACTTGATCAATTAAACTTAATTGACGAAAAGAGACTTGCTGCTATTTGTCATGGTCAGACGTATCAGAAACGGATGATCAGGGCATTTAATAAAAAGGTCAGACCACAAGAATATCAAGTTCGGGATCTGGTAATCAAGCGTATCATCCTTCCTCAGAGTGATCCAAGGGGCAAATGGACCCCTACGTACGAAGGGCCATTTATGGTTAAACATGTGTTCTCAGGAGGAGCCATGATTCTAACCAACATGGATGGTGACGATCTTCCTCACCCCGCCAATGCAGACATAGTAAAAAGATACTACGCATAAAAAGACCCGCTAGGTTGACATACCTAGGAAAAAATTAGGGCTTCCCGGCGAACCAAAAGGGTTCGGGCAAAATGAAGGGATGAAATGAAAAAAATCTGTACACCCGGCAAGTCGAAAACCTGAAAAGGCGGCTTGGGCAAAAATGGGTATCCCGGTGGACTGAAAACCCGAAAGGGCGGTCCAGGAAAAAGTTAGGGATGAAGCGTAATACTATGTCTCATTGGATCACCTTGCATCCAGAATCCG